>BPTQ01000005.1:86014399-86133204 GCA_019973895.1 Chrysanthemum seticuspe
GTATCAGGGAAAGCAGAACAGAAAACTGATGTTAGAAAAACTCTTTTCACATCAGGGTAAATCTGCTTTCTGGTTGTACAACCTACCGTTACTATGAAAATCATGACTTGTGACGTACAACTCTGAAGACTTGGTTCGTCGAAGACATCATCTAAGAAGCCGCAAGACCGGTTACCACTTAGGGTATGTAACGTAGAACCAGTATGCGATGGTGAAACAGCCTCTTGTACACCCATCGTGCAAGGAGCTACCGATATGTTAGTCTCATATAACGTCGTCCCTTACCTTCACAGTCTCTACATCGCATAAAGGATCTTGGTAGCGGTGGCACAACTTCTTTTAGATTCAGAAACAACTTCTTTACAGACTTCCCTTAGGATCCGACTAGTCCAACCGGTTAACACCCATCTCCAGCTCTGGTCAGCCACATTATACCTCCTAACAGGGCAAACCACTTCAGCTACAAACGAAGACCCAACTCGGTTAGGTACAACAATCTGTACCGAGCTCGTTACAAAAGTTCCACTATAAGTTGGAGCTAACGTGAATGGCTCGACAAAAAGCTTCAGACATTTCTTCAACAAAGACTTAGATTTTCTTCAACACGGTGGCGATGGTTCTAGGAAATACGCTACATCTCTGACACTTCCATTCCCTGCTGCAATATACTCTGATTGTATAGCCATCGAGGAACGTGCTACCCACATGTTCTCCGACAAAGTGGTAGCGTATGACCAAGATGCAATGTATGGGATTCACCATTGGCCAGAACGCCGAAGAATCTACTACAGAAGCTGCTTGGTTCAGAAGTCTCAACATGCAGTGTTCAGTACTAAAAGTATCATTGCCATCCAACATGTTGGTCTTTCGTCTAAATGGGACTACACTTTTCTCAAAAAGATTGTAGTCAAAAGACAAGACGAAAGGGACTATGCATTCTCTGAAGCTGACTTTGAGAATTTGAACATCAACGATATTGAAGACATGTACCTTGCCAAAGCTCAAGGTCGCATGAGACAATTTCCAACTGAAGTACAACGTGAATTCATCAAGTCACTGCTCATCTTCATCAGACGCATAGTCATCAAAGAATGTGTTGAAGATCTTCAGCTTGCCGTTGAATCTTATCAGAAACGTGTAAACTTCACTCCGCCACAGCTTGATCTTCCTGACATCAACCAGCTTACACAACTTACGCTCATCAGCAAACCTTTCGGCGTCGTTTACCGCAGTGAACTTCAACGAAACTACTTAATGGCGTGTGACGATCTTCACAAATTTGGGGATCACACTTTGAAGCTGGTAAGGGATGGATTGGCTTATCGGTTGAAGGATATACATGAAAAGATTGGGAACCCAAAGCGATGGAACTCTAAGGACAGAAGGGATGTGAGAAGGATCATCAGAATGATTGATGAAAGGTTGTTTAGAAGAGATCAGTTCAGACGATTGGAGAGCTATGTTGGTGGTCGACCCAGGATGAACATTACCGGCTTTCAACGTCCTGTTTGCACTCCTGTAAAAATCATTGGAGTCCCTGGTACTCCTTGAATTGGTTCTTTCATATAACTTTGGATGATTGATTATAAATGCCTAATATGGCTTGTGCACACATAACAGTGTACAACTGATAACGCTCAAATTGTGCATATTTTTAGTAGCGTTATCCGTGCTTTTATGTGTGTTATTTGGCTATAATCATATGATTTTTATGCTTAATCGTATAAAAGTGTGTTTGCTAGTTCATTTGTAGCCAAGTACAGGAAAGTGGAGAAAAATGCGGAAAAAGAAGTAAAATATGAAGATTTCTCTATGTATGAAGAATTCCCGACAAAAGAAAGACTTGCGGAGTATATTCGAGAAGATAAAGTCATCAAGTTAGTGGTCCAAAGACTCAAGAATAAAGTTCAAGAAGGAAAACGAGAAAGAAATGAAGAAAAGAAGCTTAAACGAAGACATAATGGAAGACTTGTTGTTCCCGACACACCTTCACCATTTTGGCCATAACTTTTGCATACGGACTCCGTTTGACCCCCGGTTTGCGGCCAGGGAAAGCTAAGAGAAAGATCTACAACTTTACATTTTATAACTTTTTGTGATTTTGCTCCAACCGATCGGTCGAGACCCGTAACCGGATCCGGTTGGAGACAAGTCAGCAAGACCAACCGATTCGGTTGGAGCTCAACCGGATCCGGTTGGAGGTCCTGTTTCAGCCATTTCTGCACTACTAAGACTCCAAACGTGTTCCAAATGATTCTAGTCCCTTCCTACATGGTTTCTAGTCCCTTCCAAGCTCCTTGGCCTCCAAGAAATGCATTGAATACCCTAGGCCTTGGTAGTAGTATAAATAGAACCCATTTGGCACCTCATTTCATCATCCCTTCTCCATCTTTCTCATCCCTTTCATCCACCACTCCATCTCTAGGTGTGAAATTTAAGCCTCCACCCTTAAGGACGAATTTCCACCTAAAACAACATCCCTCTCTCAACTTACCTTCCCCAAAGGTGTGAAATTCAAGCCTCCACCCTTAAGGACGAATTTCCACCTAGAGAGAACACAACCACTCTCAATATCTTCACCCCAAAGGTGTGAAACTCAAGCCTCCACCCTTAAGGACGAGTTTCCACCAACTATCCTATCCCAACTTGTGTGAAATTCAAGCCTCCACCCTTAAGGACGAATTTCCACCAATTACACCAACTTATCTTCCCCAAAAGACCACAAACCTCTCCCAAATTCGTGTAGTATGCTCAAGGGTTGTCGAAGGCATTTGGACATCATTTTCCGGCTTGGTAGAACTATTGTAGTTGATTGGAGGCTTGAAGGAGTGCTATAATCCTTCATCTTTGCCTATTGTAATTCATACTTTGGGTAAACCTTGTTACTTTTCTATTTAAAGATGTTTGTTATTGATATGATTATTGAGATTTTGTGTTTGATTGGAATAATGATGAATGTCTTGATACTTGCTTGATCTTATATTGCTTTTCTTGTTGGTTTGATCCGTGACAATCATAACCATCAACTTGTTACTTGTTACTTGCTTAAACAAACAAACGACACTTGTAGTGCAACCAAGTCTCTTGGGACGACCTTGATTTACCATATACTATACTACAACTTGACTAGGGTATACTTGCCCGAATGTGTTCCTAGTTAACCGGTAATTCTTGTTACAAATTTAAAACCCCGATGGAACCCATCAACAACCCGTAATTGTCAAGAAAGGACCCTGTGGTACGCCTCAGTGCCACAATTCTTATAAAAGGAGCGAAAGCTTCTTATTTTTGAGTAAAACCTATCAAACCTTTCATTTTTCAAGGTTTTGCTCAAAAACACAAGTACTTCCCCATATGATTTTCAAAAACTCAACCGTTTATATCACTAGTTGAGGGGGAGTATTTGAATTAAAACTTTGTTCACAAATTATTCACAGTGGTCACTCTTCCCGCAACACTCGAAATGGTCATATTTATTCTCAAACGTTTCAAAAATAACATTTTCATATGCCATTTTTTAGGGGGAGAAAATTTGTGTGATAAGAAATATGTTGTGCAAAAATGCAAATGAATCTGTGCACCTCAGACTTAACCAACGAATTGACGGTACTAAACTGTTTGTAACTCGAAAAGACTTGTCCTGGACGGGTAATAATTTCAAGCTAGTTCGCTAGTAATGTAAACGTGTCTCACAAAGGACTTGTCCAAGTAGAAAGTACCATTCGAGAAACTTTTGATAGACATGAAATCTGACGGGTTTGACAACCTTTCAAGGTTTGTCTACACCTTCAAGGTAGTTATTAGAGCTAGTTGTCACCTAAAAGCTGACAATGTAACTCTTTAACTATTCAACGTAACCGTGTCTCGCGGGAGATTGTCTATCTTTAGTGGATCAATTCAAAAAGTGCGCGCTCTTTCCTCACTGTGCACTTAACCATTTAAACTATTAAGCACATGTGGAGGGGGAGTATTTATGCAAAACCTCATCTCTCACAGTGGTTCAAACATGTTTTTCATTTACAAACCCTTTGAGAGATATTTTAACATACAGTGGTTTTAATGGCAAACATAGGTTAGTCATGGAGTTATAAGGTGACTAAGGTTAGGAATAACCGTCCTATGATCCGCCAGAGCCGGAGGGATCTACCCAAGGACACTACCATTAGTTAGTGTTAGAAGTCCTTAGGAATGATTGTAAAAAGGAGAAAATGAGAATCGGAGAAAGAAGGAGTTGAAGAATCAAAAAGAAATGTAAAGTAAAGGGTGAAAAGAAACAGCCCTCCAGATTATTCAACTTAGGGCAGACACCGGGTTCAATACATATGCTACTGGCTGTCACTCAGTGACACCGGTATTGAAGATTAAAAGTCGTCATGGACCCAGTGACGCATGCACTAAACCTTCTTAGCAACTCAAGTTTTTCTCAACAGAAGCTTGTTTCATTCTCACAGGGAACCCTACGTAAACTATTGGCTTTCTCTTAGAGATCGCTGGTATTGAAGAAGGAGACCCTCTCCCTAGTCTCTGCTCAGGAAAACCAAAATGCACTGTTGAGTCTAGAGCCACGAGATTCATCAAAAGATCTCTTAGGAACACTTGACATTTAATCACTTGATGATCAACAAATAAGATCATCAGTGGTTCATATCGAGTCCTTCACAGATCTTAGCAATCTGTCGAGAACATTTATGAGAGGTTCACATCTGTGATCCTCAGTGATTGAATGGAAACTCCTGCCAGGGTCAACATCAAACAGCCCTGACAGCAGGTCACTTCGGTAACTCCCCGTGGATTACGCGGAGTGTGTCTCAAATGGTCTACAGTCGTGAGGTGATGCTTCGGTGTACCTCAGCGACTCATCTGAACTGTAGATGTACTTCGGTACATCGCGTTATCTCACTTGTGGGACTCCAGTTCAGGAACGGCCTTTGTAAGAATTAGAGTTGTGTTTTCACACTATGCTGTTAACACTCTCGAAGTTCAAACTTGTAAGTGCCGGAAACCGCTTATTACTAACCGTTTGAAATGTTTTCTTCTTATGGAAGCTCCGGAGCGGGATGATCGTGTTGATTCTTCTCATGCTCACGCCAATATCATCACTAATGGAAGTTCTATTCTAAAGCAACACAACCGTCAGAATGATTCTTCGTCAACCAAAGGATCTACAATGTTAAAGACTTAAAGAACTTCATCAGCATTGAATTCCAACGTCAAAGAGCGTGTGAGCATGTTGAAGAATGACGTGGAGACACTGGAGCAGCGAAGCAGACCTGATGCAGACAACAACATACTATCACTTTCACCACAAAGAACAATGATCAAAGAACAAAGTTAAAGATGACGTCGAAGCATAACTGTTCAAAGATAACTATCTCTCTACACTGGGGAGATTGTTCGAATCAAGGCAATTCCTCTCACAAGAAAGAAGAATGTCAGAAGACGTCACAGCTACTATTACATCAACGCCTTCACCATTTACATTCATATATACTTGAGGGGGAGATTGTCGGAATCACTCCTAAATAGTATTTCAAGTATTTATATTTCATATGTAATAGGTAGCTTTATTATGGCCTTTATGTTTGTTTAAGGTCAAGCTTATGTAGAAGGCCCATAAGCTTAGGCCCAAGCCCACATAAGAAAGGATGGGAACTAGGAGTGTTGCCCTAGCTTCCCTCCTATAAATACTCTTGTAAACCCTCATTTGAGGGTTGGTTGTTCAAGTTATTCTCTTCACATACACTCTTTCTTAAACCGTATTATTGTTAACGTGTGTTTGTGTGTGTAGCTTGTTCATCCGCCTTCATCTCTTTCTCTATAACTTGTGTTTGTAAAACTAGTGACCTGACAAAATCCCTTTGTACTGTGATAATAAAAGTGCTATTGCTCTCTCATGCAACAACGTTCACCACTCAAGAGCAAAGCATATTGACATTCGACATCATTTCATCAGGGAACAAGTGGAAAAAGATGTGGTGGAACTCTATTTTGTGAGGTCTGAATATCAGTTAGCAGACATCTTCACCAAAGCTCTTCCAAGAGAACGTTTTGAGTTCATACTTCCACGATTAGGCTTGAAAAGCCTTCAACCAGAATCACTCAAAAGTCTTCAGGAGGAAGACAAGGAGTAAAGGTCTATGCTCATCTATCTCTTGTATATATCTATTCGAAAAACAAAAATACAAAATTATAAAACCAAAATATATATATATATATATATATATATATATATATATATATACATATATATGAGACTACATTGACACGTCATTAATGCTGACTAGGCATAATAATGATGACATGGAGCATCATATGATGATGTGGAAATGATGACTAGGCACAACATCCCTTTACACCAGAAAAAAAATAGCATGTTACAAGGTTCGAACTCAGGTTTATACCTTCACATACTTGCGCCTCAACCACCAGAGCAATCCACAAGTTGTGACACAAATTGCATTCCCAAAATGATATTCTTTAAAAGCAAACTTACCATGTTCACCTAAAACAATGTATCAAAACAGACTCCTGAAGAATCGCTCCTAAATAACTCCCTCTTCAATGCCGTTAAACAAAATCTCATAATTCCCCCATTTCACACGCATTTCCAAATTCAAATCCCTCCAAATAACTCATTTCCTAATCCTATCACTCGGCATTCCCAGACCAAAAAAATACCCACAATTCAAAAACGCATTCCCTAATTGAAATACCGATTGATTATATCTGATTATATTTTTTAAAACGCTTTCCCTGGTGATTCATCTTCTCTGTAAGAAAGAATCAGGAAATTAATCACCAAATACAGTTCGAAAGGCTAGATCGAAATTAATCACCAGTCGAGTATGTTGGATTTCCAATTACAGTTCAGCTATTGTATACATGCGATTGATTATACCGGATTATATTTTTTAATAAGGGTCTTTATTCTGGTTTTAAATTTGAGGGTTTTTTTTTTTTTTTAGGTTTCTTTTCGACTCCAATTGGGGATCCCTTGAAGCTTGGTAGTTCATTCATGAAAAAAGGTATGATTTTTGTTGATGATTTATGGAAATTTTTGAAGTAGTTATTTGAAATTGTCATTAAATGAGTCTGTGTATGCTGTTTTCAGGATATGATATTTCACAATCTCTTGAAAAGGCCATACCCCCTTGTGTGGTAGGGCATACTACGATGATTGAGTTTGTAGTAGTAAGTTCATCAATCCCACCTACATGTTTAATACTATCATTAGAGGTTCAGTTCCGACCCATTTATGGCTCATTTTGGCACTATTACATCATGCACAGTTTCTTGATAAGTATTTTACCCTTTTAGATGTTATGTTCAACTTTAAGCGTTTTATATCTCTTTTTTATGGCAGTGGGGTATCGCATCAAAATGGGCTATGGAAAAAAGCATGCATAATTTTAATGGGTTGAAGCTTTGATGGTTTACAAACTTGTTTTAAGCTACTTGCGCATCTGACCCACGGTCCTATTCAAGGTGGTTTCATTATCTTCTTTTTAGTAGAACTTTTGCTAAGTTTATTTTATTGACCTTGTGCTATCTTCTATGCAGAATGCTAGGATGGGTGCAGAACAGTCACACTTGTCATCAACAATTACCAATGCTCCTATTCAAGGTGGTTTCATTATCTTCTTTGTAAACCAAGCCTATGATTTTAAATCTATTTGGCATGAGAAATATTAGAAGTTTAGCTTATATCAGACCTTAAGGTACCAATTCCATTATCGGTGAACGGCATTTTTTATATTCTTTACTAATGGTCAAAGTTAGCTAGCTCGGGGAGTCGGGGTTTAGCTTAATTTGTGTCATAGAAACATCTTCTTCCAAAAATTACTCAAATAACATTGCAAAAAATTATATTTGAAACTTTAATTGGTTCGTCTTACGACGGGATATTTGGGTACATTATTAAAGCCTAGCATGCTTTAAATGTTTGTATATGATTAGTGGCCTTTGGCCCAACTTTTTTATATGAGTTCCTGAACCTTGTGGTTGTCATTTCTATACTTGATGCTAACATGATCTACAAATGCGATTGAGTATTTTCATGGCTTATCATAACCTGTAATAACATGATATTTTTGCAATGCCTGTAATCACGGAGGGTTCTAAGCACTTTTAGACCAATAAAAATGTTCCGAGGGTTCTAAACACTTTTAGACCAGGCAACTTAAAAACGACTTCTAACAGGTACCTAAGCTTAAACGATGGCATTGTGTACCCAACCAATAACATCGAGGTAAGACTTATAACATGCCTCTACTCTCTTCATTATTACTTGATGTTAAGTTAATTAAAGTTTCACTGTAGTTTAAAATTAATAATGTTGTTTTATTTTTCTTTTGATTACGCAAGCTATCCAAATACCAAAAACATGTGTAAATGTCAGTTCTTTTCGCTTTGCTGTCTTTTTTTGGTAACAATGATTTACTGTTAGTATCGAAATTATAATAGCTCAAATATCAGTAGGTGTCATAAATGAAAAGTAGGACCAAAATATCTTTCACACATAGACATTGATTTATGATGAATGGAATAAAGTTCGTGATTCTACCTGATAAGTTATACGGAGGCTTTGCTGTCCAAAATGACCATATAAGCTTCTAAAATTAACCGTATTAGCATCAAGGTTGTTCATTAATCTTAGAAAAAGAAAGATGATGCAAATTTGGTTATAATGAAGAAGTCATGGAAACTTCCCATGGGCATCAAATTGTTTAAGCATTTGCTTCACATGTTAATTGTAAACTTTAAATAGGAAAGATGTTACAAAAACTTCATGACGACTTGTATACTGTTGTAAGTTATTAAATAATATGGATTAATCTTGCAGGTAAAACATCTTGGTGAAGATGGAGTTGAAGTACCCCTTGTTGGGGTCCCTTTGGACCTTCTGGTGAGTGTTCCGATAAATTCCTTCGCTTCAGTCAAATTTTTTAGTAGAAAAAAATAACATCTCTAACATTGTTGCACATGATCATTTACAATTTTCCATTTATATTTGTTCTTACTTCCCGTACTACAATGTAGAGGCAGCAAAATGTATAGGCCAGGTGGGTAGGGTAATGGGTTGGGGTCAAAACATGTAATTTTTTTGTACGAGTTTGTATTTAGATGGGTCGAACTTGCCACCTCTACTGCTCGATTATCTTTTCATATCATTAGTCTACTATATTCTTGCCACATAGAGCCTAATTGTATTTGTTCTTACCATACCTCTTTCTATGACAGATTGGTGATAGATTCTTCATTCGTGGGATTATGCAGAGGTTTTATGATCTAGTTTATGGAATTCCTTGAAAGGCGCTGCCAAATTGTATGTATTTTCTCTATCTTGCCTTTTTTAGGGACTCTCAGTTTTGAACTTGATGTAAAAATATTTACTCATTTATCCTTTGAACAACTATAGTAAGTTACTTAGGTTATCCATTTAAATTTTTGCAGGAACCAGAAATCCTATGCTCACTTTTCAAATTGGGAAGGAATTGAAAAGGTAATCCATGTCTCATTTTTTGCGTACTTGCCTTCTATATTCTGGACAAAATACAGTTTATGTTGCCAAATAATATTGAGGACAGTAGCTTGTCTGAAATTTTTTAGATGCAGTTAAAGCTTAATGTATTCTAATCTGGCATTTTACAGATAGTAGTTTGTCTGAAGTTAATGGCGGTGGTATTGCTACAGCTATTCAACACCATAGAAATGTGATACTCCATTGTATCATGCATAACATTCATGTTTCAGTCAATGATGACGAATGTGAGGTGACGAATGGAAGTGAGACTGTGAACGGACATCTGAGGTAGGAAGTATACCTCAAGGCCTTCCGTCATTTTCCATTCCTAAAGAGTTTGGGCATGTGAAGAATTAATCTCTACCACATATCTAATTGCCATAGTGACGAAACTGGTAATGACTGAATTCTATCATATGTAGCTAGAATCTTTATTAGCTTTCCTATTTTTACAATCCTCTCACTTTCAAGTATGCAATTCAGGAATCTGTGGTGATCGCAAAACCATGGCTGCAAAGAATGGATATGAATTGGATGCAAATCAGGAGGTATGTTCCTTTAGCACAAAAATACTTATGAGACGAGGCTTAGAGTGTCCAAAGTAGCTCCAAACATAGTTATTTTCATAGATTAGTATAAATATACTTATGCAGATTTTATTGACGCTAAATTACTTATACAAATAGGGCTACTGAAAACAACCCTTAGTATTAACTTACTAGATATTTAGTTCCCGCTTTTTGTTATTTTGAGCAAGATTTGTTCTAATCCCTTCATGGTATTTTTTGGGTTTTCGGTAAAGATTAAGAAATTGTAAAAAAAGTTTTGATTTTTATAACTTTTGTTGCATTTAGTTAATGGATTTTAGTGGGAATTTAAAGACATTTAATATGACAGGGGTCAACTACTAACCAATATTTATAGCTACATATAATGAAATCTTTATAACCTTTAACTTTAGAGTATGAATTTTCCAATAATATAAGATGGTTGAGGTGAAAAAGAGGTGAAATTTTCTTAGATTTATCAAATACTCAAATGATAAATTTATTGCAGGTTATGCTGTTATCAGCATTTTTTGTCATTAAATTGTTGAGTTCCCTCATATTATGTTGTTGGTTTGATATTGGTTGGATGTTGCGCTGGAGGTGACTAAATTCTTCTGGCTTTCATTTCTTTTAATTACATATACTTTGGGAGATATTACACAATTTTGATACCGTTATGCCCATTTTGACTCAGGTTTCCAAACGTGTTTAATTATAGGAACCGCAAGTAACATTGCGGCTTACATCACACAGTAGGTATCTTTACATTAGACCCGTATATACCCCCTAGAATCAAGAGTTGATTTTTTTCGAAATTTGATCTTTAATATCCGGTTATGACTCCAATCCTCACCGCAAATTAGCTCGCCAATATGTTGCAGTAGATGCTATTGCACTTCTAATGTCCAAAATGCAGGTGCGTATCCTTTTTTTTTGGTTGCGTATTTAAAGATCTGTTCCCATTTGAACATTGATTAGTACCAAGTCCATACATATTTGTAATGGTGGATGGGGATTATTGCTTATTTCTTCTATGGAATGTTATTTACATAGCCTTCAAATTAGGATGATTAAATGATAACACTTGCAAAAAAAATGTCTTTTAATTTTCTCTTTTTACTTATAAAGAACCTCCACAAGAATTTACTTGCATATGTGTGATACTGATAGAATAGGATTTTTTTTAAACAAATAAGTTTCTACAGTTGACTATTATGAAAAAGGGGTTGTCCCCATTTTGGACTTTAAAACAATCATTAGATTAAGGATTCATATTTTGCGCCACATAACTAATGAGACCATTAGCATATTCAATAAAAATTATTAGAGCATATGGCATGGCATATTTTCACCCACACTCTTTGTCAGAATTCTGTAATTGTTATTGTTTCTGCTTCATATTTTCATCAAACAAAGCTTTAGATTTTTCTTAATGTATTTTAATAATCTAAGATAATAAATGGTGTTAACAAACAGGGAGGAGAAGTTTCGTCAAGATGAAGCTTAGGTACCCTAAGAAGGCGCTTAGTCTTTTACCGCCTTCGGTTAATGGTATTCTACCTCATCTTTCACATTATCATATGACAACACAACTACTCATCATGTTATGTTGAATCATGTTCATCAAAGTCACAAAGAAGCTTACACAAACTCTTAACCCTTCATCACCAAATGATAGCAAAATTTAGATATTCTAGAGGAAAGTTGTCTTAATTAGTTGGTTAGCTTTTTTAACCAGTTGTGTCATGTATATGTACTTGAATTGTAGGCACTTACTACTTAACTGGAAAACACACAATACAATAACTAACTTCTCAATGTATTTATAATTTTGTTTCACTATATAACATTAGTTGACTAACTGCTTTATCATACATACATGTTTAGAATATGGCGTGTATATTATCATGAAGCTTGCCCGCCCATTCGGGCGGGCTATGAAGCTAGTATATATATATATATATATTGTCAATTTGTCATGTTTTTCTCGGTTCGATAATATCTACCGTCTTTGTGCTGTCATTCAAAGAATGACACGGGACTTTAGATGTTGCTCGAATTTAAAAAAATAATAATAATAAAAAAAATAATAATTGGGAGAAAGAGAAACAAATGGTTTATTGTCTTTTCAGGCAGTAACCCGATTTTCAAAGAAAGAACAGAGCCCTGCTTTTTCATGTTTTTCAAGATTTGAGAATTTGTTTGAACATTCATCAAAAGCCTTCTTATCAACCAAATTCCATGCTCTGATTCTATTAACATGTTATCTGCTGAAAACAAATTGTTTTGAAAAATAACTCAGACTCTATTTTTGATAATCATCCGGACTTATTTGTCAAAATATCAATCTCTCAATCAACAACCTATGTCATTGATTGAGGGGGAGAATGATTTCAATTAAATTAAAAAGTTATTTGGCATTAAATTGTTTTCAAAAGATATTCATGCATGTTTTACCAATGGAGTTTAAAGTCTTTAAATCCGATCCTTATCAGTTAAAACGCTTTCATAATCAAGTCACAATTCCCCTTAAAAGCTTTCAAAATCAATTTAAATCAATAAGAGATCACAAATCTCAAATGATTTGATAATTGTGATCGGGGGAGAATGTGTAATTTAAATTGGATTTAAACTGATAATTCGGTAAATGGTTTTATAAGGATGTACATGCTATCCTTCTCACATGTGACAAACGATTTCAAATTTTCCATGCACATGTTGAGGAGGAGCATCTATCTTAAACCTATGATTTGAAACGTGATCACTTATCTCAATGTGCAGGTTCCCTCTAGTATGTGCGAAACTCTTTTCAAACCTAGAAGCACATATTGAGGGGGAGCAAAATCATGAAAACCTCATCCTTCCCCAAAATGCTTTATCTACTTGATTCAATTAGGGAAGTGATGTTGATATGTTTTAGAAAATGGTAATCAAAGAAGTTAATACTTCATGTTGCCTCCGTGTGCAAAACGATTTCAAACATTTGATGCACATGTTGAGGGGGAGCACTTGTTCTAAAAATATCAACAACAATTCAGGTACAAAATGTTTTGATAATATATCACAAGTATCTGGATTGATTTTCAAATGGTTTTTCAATTGATTCCAATGGCAGATGAACAATACCAAATAGACCGACCAACTTTACTTTATGTACGGTGATATAAGGATGATAAGGTTAGGTATTGGTTCCCATGATCCGCCAGAACAGGAGGGATCTACCCAGGAAAAATCCACTAGTTAGTGTAGAAGTCCTTAGGTATGATGATAAAAGGAGAAAAGTGAGATATGGGAAGAGTGCGGATTGAGACAGAGCAAGTACTGGAACAAACCCAACAAGGTTCTTGCTATGAAGTCTCGGTAAGCACTGAAGGGGTTGAAGAATTAAAAAGAATTGAATGAGAAAAGGGTGAAAACAAATAGCCCTCCATTTATTCAACCTTAGGGCAGAAACCGGGTTCAATTCATATGCTACTGATGGTAACATCGGTATTGAAGACAAGACGTCATGGACCCAGTGACGCACTGCACTTCAACTTTCCAAACCACTCAAGTTCCTCTTAAAAGGACTTGTTTCATTCTCACGGGGAACCGACATTATCTATCGACTTTCTCTTAGAGATTGTTGATAGTGAAGAAGGAGACCCTCTCCCTAGTCTCCGGCACAGGATCCAAATATGCACATATTGAGTCTAGAGCCACGAGATCATCAATAAATCTCATTAGGACTGATTGGGTCCAAACGGTCAAGTTTTATCACACAAATCAACCACTTGTGAATGGTCAACCGTAATAAAATTCAAACAGCTCAGAAACCAATGCAATTAAGATCTGGAGAGTATAGTGTATCCCCGGGTCGTTTAGTCCCAACGAGGTTTGAACACTGTAATAAGACGAATCTGTGATCGGGTGATATTGAATGGGAAAAGGTTTGTGAATTTGGAATAATTATACCTAAAGAGAAAGTTTGTAAATTACAGGGGCTTAAATGCAAATTAAAGAAAATTAAAATGATAAATTATATTAAATAAAGGCTATCACTATTTTTAAAATCGATGAACGTCTAAAACCTAAAACGTACGTTTAAATAAAATTACGTAACGTACGAAATAAAACGTGAAAATAAAGAAGGAAAATACCTACGGATATGAAAAATACATTTTTACAATCCTAATTATAAAATAAAATTATTAGAAAAATAAAATTATTTTTATGACTATTTATTTAATTATTATTAAATAAAAACTATTTTTAACTATTTAATAATACCCTAAAATATAAGAAAATATGAAATAAAGCTAGAAAAGTGAAATTATGACTTAGAAAAATCTAAAATATTATAAAACTTATTTTAAAACTAAAAATATATTTATTACACTTTTTATCTATTTATTATGAATTTAATACTATTTAAAACTAATTAAAATGCTAGAAAATACTATTTAAACTAAGAAAATTATGGAAAAATATTTTTTTGGCTTTTTATATTTATCTTAATCTAGGAAAATTGAAAAAATATTTTTTTAAACTTTTTCTGATTTATTTGGATTAAATGCTAATTAAAAATGCTAGAAAATGACATAAAATGCAGAAAAATAGCAAATGAATAGTGAAAAATATGAAAACTTCCAGATAAGTCTAAAATAATACTGAGAATCAAGGAAAAATGACAGAAACTACTTTGAAGATCAGGAACTATGATTTGGGCACACAACTAATATGAATAAGCACTTGAAATTAAGCTAAAAGCCTCAATAAGCTACCACTACTGAACCAAAGGTTGAATAAGCTATAAACAAGTTATGGGAACTTAGAATAAGCAACAACAACAAGAAAAACACACTGAATAAGCAGAAATAAGGAATAAGCAAAACGGGAGTTTTGTGAAAAAGGGCTTAAAAGAAGCTAATGAATAAGCAGTTAATAAGCTAAGTAGAGATAAACTAATATTTTTCTAATTAAGATGAGCAGCTAAACTTTAATATCCCAAAAGCTTATATCCTAAATCCTAATGGTAAGGTCACAATAAAATTACAAAGTTTATTCAAAAACTGCTACTAGGAAATTTTGACTTTTTTAATTACACTAAGAATTTGACTTTAATGAATTTTGATCACTTCTAAATGACTGAATATGTTGTATTAGACTATAATAAGATTGATTTAAGCTAGAGTACAAAGTTACAAGCTAATTTGATGAGATTTGCATTTCAAAATCTTAACAATAAACTGGCTAATTAGGATTAGAAGCTATTTTGACTTTTTGACAAATAAGGACTATGTTTTATAGTTTATCTTGGCTATTTAGAACTAATATAGCATGCATCAAACAAGAACAATGTTACAAACAACCTTAAACACAGTGATAACAACAAATCCAAACACCCCTTATGATGGACTGATTTGAAGTTTTAAACATTAAAACAAGTTTTTAAGCTAAGAAATCTATTAATTATCTTTGATTAACTATAATAAGATAGGATTAAACCAGAATTAACAATAGTTAAACACTTATACTAGGAATTGCAAGTTTCAAAGAAATGCTTACAAGATGAGTTCATGCACAAGACAGAGAACCAAAGGCAAGAACCATTCTTAATAGCTTTCCACAAAGCTTATAACCCAATATCAATCCATATTTTACCCTGCTTCAGCTTCTTGTACCATTTTCCATTGCTTTTTTATTTTCTCACTATTTTCTTGGTATTTTTGTGAATTTTTAAGCTTTATAACTATAACTGATTTCAATGGTTTTAAAAGCTCTCATATGCTATATAAAGAGCTTATATGAGCTTTAGATTCCAAGACAACAACCAAAAATATCATTCGAACCTATTGAGATTTTGAGAATTCAAACTTGAAAATTGCATAATCTTGAAATAAAACTTAAAACTGAAATTGATGTTAACAAAAGTTTTATTACACACTAGTAACTTGAAATACAAAGCTTGAAAGATTAAACATACACTGGAATTTAAGTTACACTACCTACGACATGTAAAAAGCTAAAAAAAACTCTACATACATCTCTATACTGCTCCTTTTTTCTTTATATTGATTTCTTTTAGCCTCTTGTCGACCTCTGATCATTTCCCACTTTGTTTCATTCCTTGGATCATTCAAATTCATCAAAACCGTCCATGTGGAATTTTTGGTGGGAAAAGTCTTTGAGCAGGTTTTTGCATTAATTGAGGGTATGGGTTGGATTGTGAGGTGGAAAGGGTGATGGTGATAGGTAGGCATGAGCTGGAAAGGTGGTGATGAGGTGGTAGTAGCAGATGGCAGTGATGGAGTGGTAACAGGTGTTGTGAGGAAGGAGATGAACAGTAGAGCGGTTTTATATTTAAAAGGTGGGCTGGGTTGGATATTGGGCTTGGGATAATTAAAAGAGGGTTCGGTTTAGTTTGGATTTGGTATTAATAACATAAGGACCATTTATGTAATTTCCTGTTTTATGAGGGGTTAAACCTGCACTTATTCCAAAGTTAATACAAGGGTCAAACTTGCTAAGTTTCTTTTACCAAAGGACCATAAATGTTAATTTTCCAATTTTAAATGTCCAAGGGTAATTTTTGCCAATTTTGAAACTTGAGGGACCAATCATGTAAATTTTCCAAAAGTTCACCATAAGGACCAATGTTGCCATTTATGAATAGTACAAGGTTTATTTTTGATTATTTTCACTTTTTAAATTCACCAAGGACTATATTTGACAATTTTCAAACTTAAGGGACAAAAGTTGTAATTATGCAATTTTTAAACTTTGAAGGGTTTGTTTTGACAACTTTTGAATCCCATGGACCTTAAATGACATTTTTCTTTATTTTGATTTACCAGGGACTATTTTTGACAACTTTTGAAACTTGGGGGACTAAAACTGCCAATTATGCAAACTTGATACGTTTTTCATCTGATTTTGATATTTTTGCATTTAAAACACATAAAACACTTATTTGTGATATTTTTATCATTTTGATGCATTTCTGAGTGTTTTCAGATGTTTTTGTAGTTTAAATGGTACAAAAATGATGAGTATTTAGACACTCATCAAGGACACTTTCAATGAAGACTCTCTGTTTCACACAATGTGGAAAGAGAGATTTTATCTTGAGTCCTACGCATTATCCTTGTGGTATTGCCAGAACATATGACTGATGTGTATACATATTCACAATGAAGATGGAAAGCCTTCTGGAGCCAACATCAAACAAGCTCCTGGTAGGTGGCATGTGAGATTTATTATATAGATCAACCATGTGACAACTGAACAGAAACAATGGGGCGATTCAATCTCTTGAATCAATCCTGGTTCAGGTTATGGATTGACGGATACCTTTGAAAAACCGGTCTCTGTGTGCTTAAAATCTTTTCTTTAGCAAATCGACCGTGTACGGACATTTCAAATCAAAAGGTGTTTTATGATTGATAATTGATGTTCACTAAAACCTTCGTTGTATTGCAAAAACAAGTTCTATTGAGCAATACACGATTGTTTTTCAAATCTCTTTTCATCAATCAGTGAATTTCTATTCGTTGGTTCACTCACTCCGTGTTGTCTTCTTTGAGATGTTCCGGTTTGAGAACAGCTAGAGCAGCTGCGAAACCCTGTCAAGGAAATTCTTCGGAATTATACCTGATCACAGGCAGTACTTGTACTGATCAACGGGGAACCGTGGACCGTGTACCTCAATTCAACGAAAGTGATCAAAGACACTTTCGTGCGATTTATTGCTAACTGTTGTATGCAGGTACACCCGACGTTTGTAGCTGATCAGAATGAAGCGGTCAATCCATAGCCGCATGCTCACTTAACACATTCATCTCAAAAGAAATCATGATTAGTGCATCAATGACTCTGATATTTTCACTCCATGCTTCTGCTACGCTGCTGCCAATATCATGAATCAACTAAAGCTTCCACTACTCTGATGAGAAGATTTCATGATCTAGAATGTGAGCATGTCGGTCCGAATGTCACAACATCACATAATACCAACACCACAATGGATATCTCAGAGATTTTTAAGTAGCTGATGATCTCAAAAGCTGGCTCAAATTTATTATCACGTGGATCAGTAAAAGACCTCCACCTAGAGTAACCAAACATGCAATGAGAAGAATCTATGACTACGAGCTTCGGAGCAAAGTACTACATCAAGAATGCAAGAACAATTGTTAATGACATATCTGTTTGTATTCAATGTAATTTTAGTATATGTTTGAGGTGACCTCCCTTAGGGGGAGATTGTTAGGAATTAGAAATTCCAGGTATTAAAGAGTCGGTCACCTCAAGTATATGTAATCGTTAGAAAGCTCGTAGTCTTAGTTATTTTAAGTTAAGTAGTATTTAGTTTAGTAACACCGTGGAGGACGGACGGGTCTTTACCCATTGTATGCCTGATCCACAGCCCGATGTGTGGCGTTTTATTGTAAGACTATAAATACTCTCTACCTTTCAAGGTAGAGAGTTGGAGCTCATAATAATATCTTTCACTTTCTCTCACTAAGTTCCCTAAACCTCTAACTTTCTCTCTCTAGAATTCCACTTATACGCCCACTTTGTGTTATGGTTTGATGTGTAAGTGAAAACCAATATCTTACACTTGGAATATCACTAAGTCGTGGGCCTAATGGCTAAATATGGATCGGGTTAGAATCATTGTGGTGGGCCGTAACTCTGGATGGGCCGTGAGGTGGCAACATGGGCCTTTGACCCAGTTTGTATTGGCGGAGTGAATGGAGCTTTATTCTTTACTGCTGGGCCTCATGTGATAAAATATGGATTCGTGTGATAGCTGTTGTGATAGCAGACTCGTGTGAAAAGTTGTATTGTCTAAACAACTTTATAACTATTGTGTTTAAATGTTATGTGATGAAGTATGTTGATTATTAAATTCTCACAAGGATATGCTTCACGGCTAGAATTTGTAACGCTTATCTCATGTGACTATGGAAATGACTCGTTACTTCTTATTCGGGTTTGACGGATTTTGTGGTTATTTGAGTTGGGCCTAAGATTAATGATGAACCGGGTAATATATCTCTTGAATTGGGTATACTGTTTGAACCGGGTCATGATTTATATTAAATATTTGGACCATAACAATGGATTTTTCTTGAATGTTGGTTATTGAATGATGGACTAATGACCTTCTCAAAGTTGGATCGTACATGAGATTTGTGATAATAAGTTTTGACGATGAGATTTGGTATGATGATAAGAGTTGTTGTAGTATACGGCTTGATACTTTGGGTTATACATTTCCATGGAGAATATTGTGTCACGGCTTGAAGTGCTTATTGAAAATGTTGACTACGGGGTTGTTTGTTCAGTATTTCTTATTTGGATTTGAAGTGACTTTTCCGGGCGCGTTTACTTATTTCGTCTTCTTTCTTTCTACCCTTCCGCGAAGATGACTTGTTTGGGCGTTTATTGAGTGTGATAAAGACTTGGCTATTTAGTTACGGTTGTGATTCTTTCTCGCTTAACCCACAACGTAGCTATCACTTCGGTGTCTCCCGCAGTTGAGGATATATCAAGAGGTTTTGTATATTGGGTACACCGTTTCTTTTTCATGAGGATTAGTACAAGCTTAAGTAACAAATCTGGGGAATTTTACGTCATGTTCAAGTTTGGTATATCGGGC
The DNA here is from genome assembly GCA_019973895.1 of Chrysanthemum seticuspe. NCBI lineage: Eukaryota > Viridiplantae > Streptophyta > Magnoliopsida > Asterales > Asteraceae > Chrysanthemum > Chrysanthemum seticuspe. The sequence continues at coordinate 86,034,117 of BPTQ01000005.1, forward strand.
TTATTTCTCCATGTGGTCATCGCTATAGCCGATAGAATACGTGAATGGTGTGTTTACCAAAGTGTTCAAAGGATGAGATGTGATCAACAATTCTCATGTTATATTCGACACCACAGAATGTCAATGATACTTCACAGTCTAAGCAAAATCTTTCAAGAATCTTCAGCGTCAGTCATGTTTTTTTAAGATGTTTGCTTATGACAAGAACTTCTCGTGCAAATGGTCTTACACGTTAATGATGCTTCCGAATGTTTGAAACCATCATGGGGGAGAAACATGTACTTTGATGTTTTACGATCAACCTCAGGGGGAAGTAGTATCTACTACTCGACTTAGTGTGGTTTGTGAAGTTGTCTACATTTGGGTAAAGAATTGTTGATGATATCGTTGATGTTGGAGAATGAACCGTTGGTGAACCGCTGCATATTCCCCTAAAAACAGATATTCACCGAAACCAAAGTTGTCATAACACGTTCAAACTAACATTGTTTACGGTTTAGTCTTGATTTTGTAAAATCCCGTGAAAGAACCTATTTCTCGGTTTAAATCATAGACTTGTAAAATCCCGTGACAATAAAAACATCCCGGTTAAAGTAATGTGTGTTAATACAAATAAACCGTAAAAACGTTTATTTATATTTTACGATCTTCTAATGTTTTGTCAATAACAAATGTAAAATCATTTTAATGAAACAAATAGAATACGTAAATAGTTTGAGTTGATAGTTTCCTAACACACTTACGCTTTCACATAAAACACTAAAACAAGTATAAGTGATTTTATGATTTAAATATATATGTACAAACAACTAGTGTTTACATATTGGGTTAGCATATACTTAAGCTAAGTATACTAAAATGGGTAAAAACAAGTATATACTAAATGGGTAAAAACTAGCAAATGGTATTGACCCATAACCCATGGTTTTATATATACCACTTAACCAAGTTCATTGTATCTAGAAAGAAAACTATGGATCAACCCATAACCCATGACCCATGACCCATGACCCATAACCAAAAATACCCATGGGCAAAGTGGAGCGTTCCACGGATCCCTGGCTTTGTGCTAGTCGGATCCCAAGTGGAAGGGATCCGTGGGATCCGGGGAACAGTAGAGAATTTTCTCTATAAATAGAGAGCCATTTCTTCCTTTCTATTCATCACTTTACACACATACTTCCCCCAAGTATTCTAACCCTCTAACCTCAGATCCAAGTGATCTATGTAGTTTGTCTTTTGTTTTTGTGTGATCTTCTAGGTTCCTCTTAAAGGCAAGATCACCACTTCTTGAAGACGTGCAAGCTCAAGTCCATGAGTTGCCATGCTTCGTCATCATCAAGACAACTAAGGTTCTCTTGTTGATAGTTCTTACTTTCTCCATAGTTTGGATTGAAGGCATTAGTGAAGAATGCCCAAAGTGTCAAGATGAAAGCATTAGTGAAGAATGCTAAAGGTGTCAAGACGAAGGCATTAGTGAAGGGTGCCAAGCGTTGTGTCAAAGGCATTAGTGAAGGATGCCGATGTATCAAATCAAGTTGCATTTGAAAAGAATGCCTAGGTCGTATAATCGATGAGGTGCATCGTTATACATATAAGTATTTGTTTATTCCCAAGGATGGTGATATCCTTAATAATGTTGTAACAAGGAGTGGATCTCCTTGAGATTAGGTGTTGTGTCGTGAAGGGTAGTAGTTCCTCCATAGTAATGAAACTAGGTACTTAGCCTAGTACCTAATAAAGGGTAGGCGACGTTGTGATAGGATTAGTTCTCCTTGGTGTGAAAGAACTCGGTGGTTAGCCTAGCACCGTATAAAGGGTAGGCGACGTAGTGATAGGTGTGGTTCCCCTTGGTGTGAAGGAACTCGGTATTTAGCTTTGTACCGGAAAAAGGTTAAGCGACGTTGTGAAGGCTTCTCCGCCATAAGGAGTTGGTGTAGTGTTTACGAACTCTCGAGTAGGTGACTCGGGGAGTGGAGTAGGGCAAGGAAGGTGTCCTTGTAGCCGAACCACTATAAATAACTTGTGTCGTGGTGATGTGCTTCTTACTCTTTATCTTTCATTACACGTTTATATATCTATCTATCAACGTCCAACATAAACAACCAAATAGATTGACATAAGTCGATCTAAATATTTAAAAGGAAGTTTTAAATTGGTAAAACTATTCAACCCCCCCCCCTTCTAGTTTTCCACAATTGGCATCAGAGCTTCGTTACCAAGTTTCTTAGAGTATGTTGTACTTTAAAAACTTGATACGATCCATGTATGTTTGAAAACTACAAAGAAGGATTATTTTTGTCATATTTTAAAAAATCAGTATATTGTTTATTGTTGGACAATGATAGAATGCTCTAATATTTTTTTCTCTCTCTTAAAGCATTATCCATAATTGGATTTGGAGTTACCAAGAAAATCATAAAGAATTTATCTAAATATTTCTTTTCGCAAAAAGAATGTTTAAGTATTCTTACAACACAAATCTGGAGATTCCAAAAAGATCACAAAACATCTAAATACTTCTTTTCTTTAAAAGAATATTTGGCAAATGTATGATCTTTAATTACATACCTTATTATTATTATTATTAAAATCTTAGTTGCATGATTTATTAGTAATTGTTCTAGTAGTTATTCATATTATAGTCTTCATCAAATTAGTTTTCTCTGACTTATTTGTATAGACTTCATTATCAACTTGTAATAATGATATCTTGGTTATTCGATAACCTCAATCATTATTCATCACAAAAGATTTATTGACACTTCATCTATGTCAATAAATATCCATGTGAAACTTCTTATATTATGATAAAATGGGATTTTATTATAATGTTTGAAAAGCTTCCCAAGAATTATGACTAATTCTTAAAATAAGGGAACCTCGTCTAATAGGAATAGTATTAAATCGTCAAAACCTTAAACCACAAGTTTTAGAACCTTAACACCAAAACACTAGGCGTTTTAGAACTCCCAAACCAAAGTTATCAAGGAATTTTTGAGCTGATTTTTGCTGTCATGCCGGATCCCTAAGTTTATACTAGCCGGATCCCATATGAGAGGGATCCGCGGGATCCGTGCAACAGAAGACATTATAAGCTAAAAAATGATCACTGTGGATGTTCCACAATCATACTCACTCCAAAGACTCACGAACAAAAACTCAGGTACTGTTCATAGGGGCAAATTGATCATTCTTCTCAAACTTAACAATCACTTGTGTAAGTATAATCTTCACTACATTGTTAATTTAATTCCTTGATTCTTAGAATTACAATTCCTTCATCTTTAAGAGTTGGGTTCAAATGGGTTTATCATAATTTGTCACCACATTGTTTTCTAAGATAATCTAAATCAAAGAATTAACATTGTTAATACAAATTAAACACATTTCTTGAACTCAACAAAGATGATGAGAGCAAAATTATGATCAAACCCTCTAGGTTACTATTCACCATTAACACCACATTGTGGTTGTGTTGTTTAGGAACATCATGCCAAGCAACAAGATTACCAAGACACAACTCACTACATTCCCATGTACCATAGGAAAAATGGATTAAGTCCGGACGATAGGAAAGCCTTTAAGTTGCTTGAAAGAAGACTCTCTCATGAAGGTAGAGTTGTTGATCCATCATTCCTTGCAAATACCAACATGAGGGAAGTATTTGGAACTATTGGGTTTGATTGTTTATTGGATATAAACGAGCAAATTTGCCCGGTCTTTGTGCTTGAGTTCTACAAGACTATGGGTATAATTAGAAATGATGATGGGTCCATTTCAATTGAATTCACTATAAATGGACACGAGTTCACCCTTTCACTTGAGGAGTTTGGAAGAATAGTAGGGGTGCCACATGATGGTGTTTGCATGTACTCTAATGAGTGGTTGTTGGAAGAATTACACTCTATGGTTGATCATCACGACATTTATCACACAATAATCCCAGAAGAAACCACGGTAAGGGACACCGTGTTTATGCCAAGAGCATCCCCATCAAGGGTGACTAGAAAGTCGAAAGTGATCTATAAGGATCCTTTTCAAATGGAGCTTTCGGAAATGTATGCATTATATAGAAAATGGGAAGTTGTGATAAGGGAGAATGTGGTGTGTCTAGTAGGAAACAAGGATCACCCCAACGCATGTCTAAGCTTCATGATCTATTGTCTTGTGACCGAGACCCGCTTCAACGTTGCCTACTACATGATCAAGAGAATGGCAAGTGTGAGAAGCATGGACAAAATGGTGCTTCCATATGCAATGCTTCTAACCCGGCTTGCCAAATTCATCTTTGCATTAGACCCTTCTCCACAATCCTTGGATCATAGCTTTTGCAATAAGGTTATGGTACCATTAACCGAGGGTAGAACAACAAGGTTTATGGTGGAAGGCAAGAGGCCACACCCACCCACGGATTCCTCGGACAAGAGGGAAAGGCAAGGAGAAGGTGAAGGTGAAGGGAGTAGTAGCAACCCACTTGAAAACATCAATCTTGACCCCTTGGACTACATTAACCAATTGCCAAACATCCCTAATGAATCACCCGAATGGAAACAAACCAATGGAATCTTCAAATGCTTCGCCAATTTCTTGAGAAAGAAGAAGTAAAGATAGTTCGATAAAGAGTGGAGGACGGGTGAAGAAGTGAAGGAGGAGAAGAAAGGTAAGGTCTTAGAACTCAAATGTATGATGAACAATTTCAAACAATGGTTTGTAAACACTTTAAACTATGCTCGTAGTATTTAGGTATTGCCATATCTTGGCACTAAACAATCCTAACTTAGGTATTTGGAAAATGAGATTTTACGACTCCTTTAGTGGTCGTCGTCACTCATTCTAGGAATTTTGGCTCTTCCTACTTTGATGTACATTATATTAGTTGTGAACTTGCATTTAGTCCTCATAGAAACAACTAGGAAAAGCATTTACTATAAAGTGCAAAGTTACACATTTCCTGAAAGCTCTCTGATCTGCAGTTGGTGGATCCCAGCTTTTGAACTAGCCGGATCCCTCACATAAGGGAACCGCGGGATCCGTGGCATCTGATATACAATACAGATTTGGCTACATCAAAATAGTCTACTAGATCACCTCAACCAAGTCAAACATAAGATACTAGAGCCAACTAAGTCTTCCTCAAATAATTGAAAACCTCACCCTCATTCATGGTTTATCTAGGATATATTTTTGAAATACTTTTGATTTATCAACTAGTCAAAACTCACCATAATTCCTCTCCAACACTCACACATCATCTATCACGTTTGATAGCACTTAGTTAGGTATATCTTTTAATTTTAGCAAATTGATCTCAATCACCTTTGACTCAAAATTAGGCTCAAAAATTAGTTTTTCATTTTCTCTTTATTTTTAAAGATTTTAGTAAATTCCTCTTAGGACATCATCTGACTTCTAGGACTTGTTATCACTATTTTTCCACATCAAATTAAATGAAATCCTTGTCAAACATATAGTTAGACTACCCAAGGTCAATTTTCTTGGCCAAAACCATCATTAAGCACCATTACTTGTTATGGTTGAGGATTTGAGATATCCAACTGCTAAAGAATTCAAAATTAAGTCAAAACCTTGAAATCCATTGATAATAAACCTTACAAAAGCATAACCATTTCACCTAAAACCTGTCTGATAACCGGATCCCTGGTCTTTAACCAGGCGGATCCCTGCTGAGAGGGATCCGCGGGATCCGTAGCTGCAGAGAGCCTCAATCAGCTTCCATATTCAGATTCAAGTCACCTTTTGGTTCTCTAACCACTTTTAGCATTCATTTATTATCCTCCTAGAGCTGATCAAAACCTTAAGAGCATGCTTAGTCTTCTAAGTGGTCAAGAATTTAATTTCTTAATTCAAATTATTCTTTATAAACCAAACAACCTTAGGATTAAGTCACCACTCTCACTCACATCTCAAAAATCAGCAACTAAGAAGGTCTTGCAAGCATTATCATCACTATGACTAAGGCTCTTAGAAACAACTCTTCAACCATAGGATCATCCAAAAGAAAAGGTCAAATGATCCATGAAATCTCATCCACCGAAACATCTCCCATTAGAGATAATGATGCTAGAATTTCACCTCATCAAACTCATCCAAAAGCTAAGAGAACCGCAAGGATTAGCATCAAACCTTTCGGACTAGAAAAAGGATCATCTAGTTCAAAACCAAACATGGCTAGTTCTAGCAAGCCATCAAAACCATCATTCATTGAGCATGGTCTACATTCCTCTAATGAGCCTCTCCCTCACCCAAACATCTATTCATTATTTCACTCACCACAAAGAAACTCCCATTCACCAACCTTTTTCGTTAAATAGGGAACCACCTACAACACCAACTAGCCCATCATGGGAGACAAGGAACAACCTTGATCATATGGAAGAAGTTCCATTACCACCCTCATTTTTAGAACCACTTTCTACCTCTCAAAATAAAGACCCGCAAACACACATTGAGCCTCCTCAAAATATCCATTTCCCTCCGGGCTCAAACCAAGACAATAATTGTCCAAATTGTCTAAACACTCAAAGACTTGTTCAAGAAGTACGAAATGAGATACATTTCATGTTTAATCATCTTCTTGCAAAGTTGGATCAAATCAACAAGTCCACTCATCCCTAGACTCATGCACATTTTAGCATTTTAAGTCTAGTAACTAGTTAGTATTTAGTGGTACTTGTATGTCCTAGTTCATTCTATTAGTTTTAGAGATTTGTTTGGTTATCTCTTGTTTTATTGAATGAACATTTATATGCTTTGCTTATTGTGTGCGTTGTGCTCTTTATTGCACATATATTATCTCCACACTAGCATTATTTGACACATCTTCACTGCTGAAGAAAATGTCACCAGATAGCCGAATCCCTTAAAAATGCCAAGACGGATCCCTCCAATAAGGGAACCGTGGGATCCGTGGTACAGAAGCACAAATTTCTAACTTGAGTTTTATTTGCAGGAAATTATGCACTATACTCTTGTTTTCTAACCTTTACTTTGTAGATTTTCAAAATAACACATGAAGATTTTGACACCATAAAGCTAGGAGGAGCTTTGTGTCAAACGTAATTGCAAAAACATTTGCAACTTAACCCGATTTTTGGACTATACTTCATGACACCCCATTGCAACTTTGCAATCTTCAAAGGGGAGCACGTTTTTCGTCACTTAGACGAACCATTTGCAAACATAATTGCAAACACATTTTTACATATTCTTTTTACGTCATGTCCTTGACGCCCTTTCAAAGGGATGGACTCGTCAAGGGGGAGTTAAGACGAGTACCATTCCTGTCACTTGCTCTATTTACATTTTTACATATTCTTTTTATATAAAAATTGTGTTAGTTTCTTTTAACACTTTTTGTTTCGACAAAAAGGGGGAGAAGAAAGTAAAAACTACAAATTCAAACTTTTACGAATTTTAGCTTTTCCTTAAAATAATTTTGTGTTTTGTCATCAACAAAAAGGGGGAGATTGTTCATACAAATAAACCGTAAAAACGTTTATTTATATTTTACGATCTTCTAATGTTTTGTCAATAACAAATGTAAAATCATTTTAATGAAACAAATTGAATACGTAAATAGTTTGAGTTGATAGTTTCCTAACACACTTACGCTTTCACATAAAACACTAAAACTAGTATAAGTGATTTTATGATTTAAATACATATGTACAAACAACTAGTGTTTACATATTGGGTTAGCATATACTTAAGCTAAGTATACTAAAATGGGTAAAAACAAGTATATACTAAATGGGTAAAAACTAGCAAATGGTATTGACCCATAACCCATGGTTTTATATATACCACTTAACCAAGTTCATTGTATCTAGAAAGAAAACCATGGATCAACCCATAACCCATGACCCATAACCAAAAATACCCATGGGCAAAGAGGAGCGTTCCACGGATCCCTAGCTTTGTGCTAGCCGGATCCCAAGTGGAAAGGATCCGTGGGATCCGGGGAATAGTAGAGAATTTTCTCTATAAATAGAGAGCCATTTCTTCCTTTCTATTCATCACTTTACATACATACTTCCCCCAAGTATTCTAACCCTCTAACCTTAGATCCAAGTGATCTATGTAGTTTGTCTTTTGTTTTTGTGTGATCTTCTAGGTACCTCTTAAAGGCAAGATCACCACTTCTTGAAGACGTGCAAGCTCAAGTCCATGAGTTGCCATGCTTCGTCATCATCAAGACAACTAAGGTTCTCTTTTTGATAGTTCTTACTTTCTCCATAGTTTGGATTGAAGGCATTAGTGAAGAATGCCCAAAGTGTCAAGATGAAAGCATTAGTGAAGAATGCTAAAGGTGTCGAGACGAAGGCATTAGTGAATGGTGTCAAGCGTTGTGTCAAAGGCATTAGTGAAGGATGCCGATGTATCAAATCAAGTTGCATTTGAAAAGAATGCCTAGGTCGTATAATCGATGAGGTGCATCGTTATACATATAAGTATTTGTTTATTCCCAAGGATGGTGATATCCTTAATAATGTTGTAACAAGGAGTGGATCTCCTTGAGATTAGGTGTTGTGTCGTGAAGGGTAGTAGTTCCTCCATAGTAATGGAACTAGGTACTTAGCCTAGTACCTAATAAAGGGTAGGCGACGTTGTGATAGGATTAGTTCTCCTTGGTGTGAAAGAACTCGGTGGTTAGCCTAGCACCGTATAATGGGTAGGCGACGTAGTGATAGGTGTGGTTCCCCTTGGTGTGAAGGAACTCGGTATTTAGCTTTGTACCGGAAAAAGGTTAAGCGACGTTGTGAAGGCTTCTCCGCCATAAGGAGTTGGTGTAGTGTTTACGAACTCTCGAGTAGGTGACTCGGGGAGTGGAGTAGGGCAAGGAAGGTGTCCTTGTAGCCGAACCACTATAAATAACTTGTGTCGTGGTGATGTGCTTCTTACTCTTTATCTTTCATTACACGTTTATATATCTATCTATCAACGTCCAACATAAACAACCAAATAGATTGACATAAGTCGATCTAAATATTTAAAAGGAAGTTTTAAATTGGTAAAACTATTCAACCCCCCTTCTAGTTTTCCACAATGTGCATTTCCAGATCTATCTTACGGTTTATTCTTGGTTTTGTAAAATCCCGTGAAAGAATCTATTTCTCGGTTTAAACCATAGAATTGTAAAATCCCGTGATGATAAAACCATCCTGGAGAAAGGAAAGTGTATTTCTGGATCTTTTCTGATGCTGGTGCTATGGTTTCTACTTCGAAGAAGGGATAAAGGGTGTACTTCATGAATTGGATGTGTGTTTGGATTATCTTCATGGCAGATTGATTATTTCAAAGTTTTACGGGGTTAAGTGCTTTTAACCATGGCCGGGATGAAAACCATTATCATAGATCACTTAAAACGTCAAAGGAGGCTAGATTTGAGCTTTTAACCAAAAGATGTGACAACGGCGTTAATTCACTATTATTTATTTGAGGTTGAAGTGAAATATCACGAGCGAGTGTACTTAGTATCTGAAGGTATCGGGGATGGTTGGATGAAGATTCTTCAAGATCCTTGTTCGAGCTTTTAATATTTTCAAAAACGAAGACTTGGAAATCTAGTTATTTTTTGGTAACTTTTCCTTTTCTTTACCACTTGGAGGAATTGGGCTCTTATCACCACAAAATAACTATCACTTTAAGGAGTTACATTTTAGTTCTCAGTGTCACATTTAATTGTGGATTTTCAAGAGGTGATGTACGTCTTATACTTGATGGTTGGTTGGATGAAGAGTATAGAGTACTTAGAGATTCAATGGAGGATGAACTCTCGGCACCGCTCTTTGTTACATATGTGCAAGTTTAAGTCACGAGTTCGGGTTATTTTACTTCAGGGTCAAATTCATCATATTGGGTTTTCTCCATCAGCTGTCACGTAAAGAGCCTACTGAATGATAATGGGGTTGATTATAAGTTTGCCAAGAGTAGATGAAAAGACAGAGATTATGACGTTTGAACACAACAGTTCAAGCCTCATACTTCAAAGAAAAGAAAAGTGTACGTTTCAGTGCACTTTATCTTATGAAGAAGAGAAATCTTCTTATGACGTTTGAACACAACAGTTCAAGCCTCGTTCTCTAAAGAAAAGAAAAGTGTACGCTTCAGTGCGCTTTATCTTCTGAAGAAGAGAAATCTTCACAATTATGGCCATTCTCATCAACATGCTTCATGCTTTTTCCATGCGCTTTTAATTATCAAGTGAATCGGACTACCATTGATTGTTTTCTTATTCCACTTGCTCAATTATAATGGCGATGGCGACATCATTTGCAACCTTTGAGGGGCAGAACTGTAAATAGACTACATTTGGATGATTTTCACTTGGTTAATCAAGAATGGCATCTCCGTATGCAATTCTTGAGGGGGAGAAGAAGTATGATAATTCTACATGTTGAGTTATATTTGAAAATATACGGTCATACGACTCCTAACTCATGTAAGAACCGAGCTTCTTCTTATCGGGTCATCTTCACATGGAGTTACTTCTATGAGCCGTTGGTTGACATCTTCACATGGGCTAATGAGTTTAACGACAAAGTGCTTCCAGATAATGCTTCACATACACATCAAGATGATGATTCCGAACAACCTTCTGTTTTTGTTTGATGTGATCGTTTGTTTGGCGTTACCATTTCAAGTGTTCATTGCAGGCTGATTGCTGATTTCCTTGATCAACATCTTTCTGTTCTTGTTTGATTGGGAGGGATTTTGTTAAGGGGATTTGCAAGATATAAGTTAATTGGAATGCTTTTGATGAGTTGAAGATGTTAACTTTCTATTCCCTAAACGGACAATTTTGAAGAAGGTCGAGTCTACAGTTTGTTCTACATTTTCTGTTGCATGATAGAAGACTAAAGACGAGTTGCATTTAACAATCCAAAGACTTCTTCATATTCCTGGCATTGTCAGTTTAGGGGAGAGCACTAATTGGGGGAGAGTGAAATGTCGAATTTAATCCCCAATTAGACTTGCTCACATTCTTTCTTCAGCAAGTTGATTCTCACATATTCAATGGTATTCTTCTCACAAGATTTCAAGTGTTTGGGCTTATAAGGAGTTTCTGATTCTGAAGTATCAAAACCAGCAAGGGGGAAGGAGACACGCATCTAAACGCGAGTAAACTTGATGAGCTTAATACTTCTAAGTGATTGAAGATATCCCAGGAAGACGAATGTCAATATCGCAGAGAAACTCAAGGTTTGACTCATGGCGTTTAGTGTTCTTATTCCAACTATGTGGGGGAAGAGATGAAAGAGGCAGTTTCTAAGGAGAAAAGAGGTACACAAGTGTATGATGATTTTGATGTTATCGCAATCATCAGGGGAGAGAGATTGTGTATATTGGGGACGCACAGCTGTTTTACTTAAGAGCTTAATCAGTGATTCAGAGATATAATCACTTATTCCGGAATTGACATCCGCAGAGATAATCAGTGATTCGGCATGCTACTTCAATGTTATCGGTTATTCTCTCTTTGGGCATTCGGGTACTTCAGGTTCTTGAGCTTCATACACTTTCTTCAGGGGAGAGAAAAGTATACATCGGGGTTATTCTTTGGCTATCAGACTTAATCTGCTACTTCGATTGTATAAGTTTCTCAGTCTTCGGGTATATGTGTATTCGGGTTCGTGAGCTCTATTCTAAGAGACTGACTGCAACAATTTATCTACTTGGGTGAAGTGGTCTCTTGAAAACTTTTTGGTATGGATCGCTTCAGACTTCAGTGGAAAAGGAATTTGAGAAGATTATTTAAATGTGGGATGATACGTTGTTATTCTTCTACCTTGATGATATAACCTCGAACGGAGAATCGATGATCGTTCTTAAAAGGAGCAGCAATATTCATGATAATGGTGTGCTTCTTTGTGCACCTGGCTAAGGCAAGCTTGAAATAGAGCTTCGAATCTGCTCAACAAAAGGATTTACGGTTTGGGGGGAAGCTGCCAAAGTCTCACTTTCAGATGGTTCAATTTCTCTCAATTCAGGAGCCTCGAAAGCTTTGGTGGTGAATGTTTAAGAGATGACGATTTCTATCTTCTACAACGGGGCTGTACGATATCCTTATCTCGGTACTCGTATCATCATCTTCTTAAACTATATCATCTATTCTATATGTATATATTTATTAAAAACCAAATACAAAAATATAAAACCAACAAAAAGAAAATAGAAAATTATAAAATCTTCAAAAATCCATAAAAATCAGAAAATAAAAAAAAATACCAAAAATATGTTTTCTCAAGACATGTCTTCTGGTATCGATAACATCTACGGTCTTAGAAATGTCATTCAATAATGGCACGGGACCATAGATGAAGTTCGAGCAGAAGGTGTAAATATTCTTTTTCAAAACATGTCTAAAACTATGGCTTGCAGTTACTTCAGACTGTAACCCGTGCTTAAACCATGGTTTGCTATTATTTCAGATAACAACCCGTTCTTCAAGAAAGGAAAGTGCTGCACTAAACTAATTTTCAAATTTTTCGTGCACTTATCCTAAATCAAAATGAGGAAAGTATGTCGAAGGATTGCTGTTCCTACACAAATGTTTTTCCATCTACAATTCTTCAGAAAAATATTTGTTGTATTCAAAAATGGTGGAAATTGAGTTGCTTGAAAATCAATCAGAATCATAATTTTCATTAATTTGCAAAACCCAATCAATGACTTCAGCATGTTTAAAACCTTTTATAGAAAGAGTCATTGATTGAGGGGGAGAATGTTTTTCAAATTTATATCATCTAAAGGACTTATCTAATTATCCTACGTGCTTATCAGAAAACGATATTTGCCTATGTTGAAGGACTAGGAATCTAGGATATGATTGTTAGAATTAGATGACTGTAGTTTGATAAACATGTTATTCTCATGCTATACATGATCTGTTTGATATGTTGGATTGACTTGTATTAGTCGATTGTTGTTTGGGTGTTGTCGACCACCATATATGTCTATATGTGTTTACTAACGTATGCAGATAACATGGTTTAAAAGAATGTTCCCGATCCGGATCCTACATAAGAAGATGATTGGATGCCGAAAGGAAAGGGTAACTATTTCTTTGGTCGACAAATGAAGAAACGGGGCTTAATTAGATCTCCATGGAGAGTTGGCATGATAGATGCAACTTAAGAGGTCTCACTGCATCTATAGATGGTTTTCTTCCAGCCCTACAGCAACAACAAAAGCAGCTTAACCACCTAACGTATCTTTATGCAGGGACAATAGTGATGATACCATTTTTAAACAATTTTTGAAAAATATTGTCTTAAAAATGGAAAAATATTGTTTTGAAAATAAACTGAACTCAAATTTTGGAAATCAACCGGACTTCATTTAAACATAAGTCACTCAATCAACGACTACGGTCATTGATTGAGGGAGAGAGTGATTTCTAACTTAAGTATTTTCAAACGATATTTCTTCATAAAAGTCTGGTTTGTACAATAATAAGTGGTGATCTAAGGATTTAATGTTATGTCATGGTATGATTTTCTTTAAAACTCAAAGATCTTACAAAATAAAATCTTTTCTGTTCTTGTTTGATTGTGAAATTGTTTTATTTTACTTAAAGATCTCTTAAAAACTATCATACCTGACACTAACAATCTTTAATGTCTATAATTGGTCCTCATCAGTCAATTTCAAAAATTAAATCAAGCCACGTCTTTCCCCAAAATTTTCTATAATTGATTTAAATCAATTGGAATCACAAATCTCAACTGGTTTAAAATTTTTGATCGGGGGAGAGATCGTGATTTAAATCTCAAATTGGTTTTAAAGGGTAATTGTTTCAAAGCACTCCTTCCTTCATGTGCCAAACGATTTCAAATACATAATGCACATGATTGTGGAGGAGCATTTAACCATAAACCAGAAGATCTTTTAAATCAGGCACATATTCTCCTATGTTTTCCAAACCTTATTAAATCACTTGGGATCCAAAATCTCAAAGGGTTTGATATTTTTGATCGGGGGAGAATTTGTGATTTAATATGAAATTTGATAAAAGATGATCGTTTTGATTCAAAGTGCAAGTTCTCTTTAATATGTGCTAAACTCTTTCGTTCGATGCACATATTGAGGGGGAGTGAATGGTTTCTATTGTCAATCGTGAAAAGTACTTCAAAAACCTCTTGCCTCTATGTGCAAAATGACTTTCAAATATCCAACGCACATATTGAGGGGGAGAATTTGAGAATTTACCAAGAAAATCGAATGGCTTTTTCTATGGAAATTGTGATCAAGAAATTATTTCAAAGAACTCTTGCCTCCATGTGCTAAACAATTTCAAAATCATATGCACATGTTGAGAGGGAGCATTTCTAAATGATCAAAACAATTAAGGTACAAAATGCTTTGATTTTATATCACAAGTACCTTGATTGATTTTCCAAATGATTTTTTAATTGGTTTCGAGAAGGAATGAACAATACCAAAAGACCGACCAATTTACTTTATGCATGGTGTTATAAGGATGGTTAGGTTAGGTATTCATTCCCACGATCCCGCTAGAGCCGGAGAGATCTACCCAGGGACAATCCACTAGATAGTGTAGAGTCCTTAGGTATGATGAAAAAAAGGAGGAAAAATGAGAATATGGGAAGAGTGTCGACTGAGAGAGAGCTAGTACTGGAACAAACCCAACAAGGTTCTAGTTATGAAGTCTCGGTAAGCACTGAAGGGGTTGAAGAATGAAAAAGAATTGAATGTGAAAAGGGTGAAAAGAAATAGCCCTCCATTAATTCAACCTTAGGGCAAAAACCGGGTTCAATACATATGCTACTGGTGTCTACTAAGGTAACACTGGTATTGAAGACAAGACGTCATGGACCCAGTGACGCACTGCACCTAACTTCCCAAGCTACTCAAGTTCCTCTTAAAAGGACTTGTTTCATTCTCACGGGGAACCTACATAATCTATCAACTTTCTCTTAGAGATTGTTGATATTGAAGAAGGAGACCATCTCCCTAGTCTCCGGCATAGGAACCAAATGTGCAAAATTGAGTCTAGAGCCAAGAGATCATACACAATATCTCATTAGGACACAAAATTAATGAAGACTTGTTGTTTCACACAATGTGGAAAGTAAGAATATATTAAGAGTCATACGCATTATCCTTGTGGTATTGCCAGAACATCCGAGTAATATGTAAAAGTATTCATGATGAAGATGGAAATCCTTCTAGAGCCAACATCAAACAAGCTCTTGGTAGGTGACATGTGAGATCTTGTCTAAAGATCAAGCTTGTGACAACTGGATAGAAACAATGAGGCGATTCATTCTTGAATCAACCTTGGTCCAGAAAATGAATTGACGAATACTTTTGGAAAAACAGTTCGATGTGCAAATCTTATTTTCTCTAGCACATCGAATGTGTATTCATTTTCAAACACAAAAAGTATTTCTGATTGAAAATTAATTTTTCTTATAAAACCTTCGTCGTATTGCAAAACACTTTCTCCAAGCAATACGCGATTGTTTTCAAATCATTTTTAATCAATCAGTAAATCTCAATTTGCTGGCTCACTCACTCCGTGTTGTCTCCTTTGAGACGTTTCGGTTTGAGAACAGCTAGAACAGCTGCGAAACCCTGTCAAAGAGATTTTTCGGAATTATACCTGATCACAGGCAGTACTTGTACTGATCAACGGGGAACCGTGGGCCATGTACCTCAATTCAACGAAAGTGATCAAAGACACTTTCGTGTGTTTTATTGCTAGTTGTTGTTTGCAGGTACATTTGGACGGTTGCAGCTGATCAGAATTGAGAAGTCAATCCAAAGCCGCATGCTCATTGCATACATGCTTAATTGAAGAACATCATGACAAGTGCATATCTACATAACCTGGCTCTGATAGCTGCAAATATCATGAACCAGTAAAGCTTCTGCTACTCTGATGAAAAGATGTCATGATCCAAAAGTGTGAGCATGTCGGTCCAAAAGTCACAACATCACATGATGGCAACACAACAAATGGTGATCCAGAGATTTACTATGGCTGATGATCTCAAAGTAAGCTCGAAGATCATCAAGATGTGGATCAGATCAAAGACCTCTACTTAAAGTACAAAGTAATCGGACTTTGAAGAATCACTGCTAAAGCACAAAGATGCAGACGTTGAAGAATTAAAGTCTACGAGCTCAAGACTGAAAATTAAGTAGAATGCTAAGATTCGAAATGTAAAACATGGGGTGACCTCCCTTAGGGGGAGATTGTTAGGAATTAGAAATTCCATAGTGAAGTGTCGGTCACCCCAAACATAATCTAGCATAAGTTAGCTCGTAGACATATCGTTATTTACGTTTTTTAGTAGTTAATTAGTTAGTTATTAGCGTAGATTAGTTTAGAGTAACACCGTGGAGGAAGGACGGGTCTTTACCCAGTGCATGCCTGATCCACAGCCTGACAGGAGGGCGTTTAGTTTGTAACTATAAATACCCTTCCCACTAAGGGAAGGGTAGTGCTTCTTTGATAATCTAACCTTTCTCTTTTTGTTTATCTCTCTAGAATCACTCTCTCCTCTCTTCATCTCTCTAAAAATGGCTCTCTTGTTTAATCATAATCCTAGACCACCCGAATCATCTAAACAACATAAAATATACGATCCTACAACGGGCATGGATGATTTTGCAGTTTCTTAAGTTGGACAACTTAATTGAGTTAGGCGGTGAGAACTGGCAACTCAAGGCATAAGATGGGGATAAAACATGTTTACATGGCAATTGAAATTGGCTAAATGTAAATCCTATAAATCTAGGAATTGCAATTGAAATTGGTAAATGAGCAAGGGCTCTACCATTTTGCATAAATTCATTACTAGCAGATCAACTGACGTGATGAGATTATGACAATTTGGATCCTATTTTTCAATAATAATTAATTGTTTATATGAATATGAACCTTGGGTATTTAATTTTATTGAAAAGGAAAATTATCAAAATACTAATTATGGTTTTTGAACTCTTTTCTGTAGATGGCTCATCAACCTGATAAGACTATGAGCTTAATGAGTGCTGCTTTCAAATATATGATTGGAAGAGACAAGCTGACTGGCCCAAATTTCAATGATTGGCATCGTGCACTTAGGATCATCCTTCGTGTTGCCAAAAGACTTGATATTTTGACTACACCTCTGCCTGATGCTCCTATTGATACGGCTACTGCTCTTGAAAAAGAGGAGTATCGTGTCGAGTATGAGAAGCACAATGATGTAGCGTGTCTTATGCTTTCGGGGATGTCTGCTCAATTGCAAAAACAATTTGAGCACTATCCGCCTATGAGCATGCTAGATGAACTCAAACGTATGTTTGAGAAGCCACCAGCAGCTAAATTGTATGAACTTATTGAAAAGGTTCATAGCTGCAAGCAGGAGGTTGGTAAATCTGTATCTGACCACGTCCTTGAGATGAAACATCACTTGGACCAATTGGAGAAGCTCGGCTGTGGTTACTCCGAAGATGTGTGTGTTGGCCTCATCAATCAATCCCTTAATCAGGAACGATTTGGTGATTTTGTGCGCCAGTACAATATGCATTGCATGGGGAAGACAGTGAATGAGTTAGATGCAATGCTTGTAGACTTCGAGAACAAGTTACCTAAGAAGGCACCTACACCTACCGTACTAGCAATACAAGGTGGTAGGGTGAATAAGCCAAAGCCGCAAGCATATAAGAAATGGAAAGGAAAAGGAAAGGGGAAACAATTTGTGATCCCACCAGCTCCTAAGAAGAACCCTGCAAAGAGAAAGGAGAATCCTAAGAAGGATTCGGCTTGCCACAACTGTAACTCACCAGGTCATTGGAAGCGGAACTGTCCATTGTTACTGAGTGAGTTGCTTCAGAATAAAAATAAGATGGTGCCTAGCTCATCAGGTATTTTTATGTTTGAATTATTTTATTTTCCTCATAAGCAAAATTCATGGATTTATGATACAGAATGTGGTACTCACATCTGTAATTCATCGCAGGGACTTAGAGGAGCGAAGAAGCTAGCATGTGGAGAAAGATACTTGTACATTGGCAATGGCAAGCATGCAGTAGTTGAAGCCATAGGGACTTTTGATAAATGGTGTGTTTGAAATTGACATGGATGGTTGTGTGTCCAATGGAAATAATTCGTTGTATAGCATTAGCAATAAGAATAGCAAGTCTAACTTGGACTCTTCTTATCTTTGGCATTGTCGCTTTGCTCATATAGGCAAGAAACGCATGGAAAAGCTGCAACATGAAGGGCTTTTACAAAGTGTCAATGATGAATCATTTGACAAATGCGAGTCTTGCATAGCTGGGAAGATGACAAGGAAACCTTTTTCACAACAAGTGGAAAGGGATTCAGATCTACTTGGATTGATACACACTGATGTGTGTGGTCCACTTAGACATGTGTCAAAACGTGGTGCTACCTACTTCTTAACCTTTATGGATGATTTCAGTTGTTATGGTTATGTTTATTTACTTAAACATAAACATGAAGTCTTTGAAACATTTAACGTTTTCAAAAGTGAAGTAGAATTACAACTCGGTAAGAAGATTAAAGCTCTTCGATCCGATAGAGGTGGTGAATATATAAGCCAAGAGTTCAAAGATTACTTAGCTGAGTATGGAATTGTCCAGCAGCTCACATCTCCTTATACTACACAACAAAATGGTGTATCTAAAAGGAAAAATCGTACTTGACTTGACATGGTATGATCAATGTTTAATCTTACGACTCTTCCTTTAACTTTTTGGGATTATGCCCTTGAAACTGCTATTCGCATTTTGAATATGGTTCCAACGAAGAAGGTTGTTAAGACTCCATATGAAATATGGACAGGAAAAGCTCCCAACTTTTCTTACTTAAAGGTCTGGGGATGTGAGGCGTTTGTTAAACGTGACTCACCAGATAAGCTCCAACCAAGATCTGTTAAATGTATCTTTGTAGGATACCCTAAGGAAACTATGGGTTACTACTTCTACTGCCCAACTGAGAACAAAGTCATAGTGGCTAGGTATGGAGACTTCCTTGAAAGGAATCTCAGATCTCAAGAACTCAGTGGGAGAGTATATGATCTGGAATATGATCATGAAGATACAACACCTTCTGATAATATTAGCCAACTTCAAGAAGAGCTTGAAAGCTTAGGCGCTCCTCCTGAAGTTGTTCCCATTCGTAGGTCTGAAAGGACTATACGTGCACCTGACCGTCTATGTCTTAACGTAGAGGTGGAGGAAAATATGGTTGGGGATCTTAATGAACCTGCCAACTATAAGGCTGCCATGGCTGATCCTGAAAAGGATAAATGGCAGATTGCTATGAATGGGGAAATGCAATCCCTGAAGGATAATGATGTCTGGATTGAAGTTGACCTTCCTCCCAATGCTAAAGTCGTTGGAAGTAAGTGGATCTTCAAGAACAAAACTGACATGGATGGCAATGTACACACCTATAAGGCTAGTCTGGTAGCTAAAGGTTTTACTCAAACCTATGGCATTGATTACGAGGAGAAATTTTCTCCTGTGGCAGACATAAGAGCTATTAGGATTCTCATAGCGATAGCTGCACACTATGACTATGAGATTTGGCAGATGGATGTCAAAACCGCTTTTCTAAATGGTCGTCTAGATGAAGCCATCTATATGGCACAGCCTGAGGGGTTTGTGAATCCACTATTTCCTAACCGTGTATGCAAGCTTAAAAGGTCCATTTATGGACTAAATCAAGAATCAAGGCAATGGATAAAAGATTTGATGGAGAAATCAAAAGTTTTGGATTTACTCAGAATCTTGATGAGCCATGTGTATATCACAAAGCTAGTGGGAGTCATGTTACTTTCCTTGTTTTGTATGTCGATGACATATTAATCATGGGAAATCATATACCAAGTTTAAATGAGGTGAAAGCCTATCTTGGTAAATGTTTTTCGATGAAAGACTTAGGGGAAGCAGTATATATACTCGGAATCAAGATCTACAGGGATAGATCAAGGCGGCTAATTGGTTTAAGCCAAAGTGCTTACATTGACAAAATATAGAAGAGATTCAATATGCAAAATTCCAAGAAGGGATTTTTGCCGATGCAAGTAAACCATGGTTTGAGTAGCGAAGGCTGTGCTTCAACACCAGCAGAGGTGGCACGTATGAAGAAAGTTCCTTATGCTTCAGTTGTAGGATCTATCATGTATGCGGTGCGATGCACAAGGCCTGATGTGGCGTTTGCTCAAAACCTGACCAGTCGATATCAACAGAATCTAGGTGAAATTCATTGGACTGTTGTTAAACATATTCTCAAGTACCTTAGAGCTACAAGAGATATGTTCATAATGTATGGGGGAAATCCAGAAGCAGAACTGTCTGTTACAGATTACTGCGATGCATCCTGGAAGTGTGACAAAGATGATACGAAGTCTCAGACGGGTTACATATTTGTCATCAATAGAGGTGTTGTGGATTGGAAGAGCAAGAAACATACCACTCTTGCAATGTCTGCTACAGAAAGTGAGTACATAGCGGCGTCTGAAGCTGCCATGGAAGCTGTTTGGATAAGGAAGTTTGTTTCGGGGCTTGGTGTTATGCCGTCGATTGAAAATCCTATTAAAGTATATTGTGACAACTCTGCTGCAATTACGTTTGCCCATGAACCTGGAGTCATGAAGGGCACCAGACACTATCATAGACAATATCACTATGTTCGAGAGCAAGTCGAGATAGGTGAAATTGAGTTGCTCAAAGTTCACACAGATGATAACCTAGAAGATCCTTTGACGAATGCCTTACCTGGTGAAAAATTTAATCATTTGTCTGATAAATTTGGACTTCGCTTAGCTAGTAGTTTCATGCCCATCTGTGACTAAGTATTTTAGATAAAGGATATTGTAAACATTATTATTAAATGAAATAAAGTATTTTTGTTATGTTTATTATTCATTTATTATGATGTTATCCTATATTTGCATGTTTAAATCCTTGAATAATTTAAGTTATTCTAAATAGTCCGTTGTCGATCAATAACATGGGAATGATATTGAATTAAGACAAATCTGAGTATTAGTTAGAATATACTTGAAAGTATATTGATGCGTAGCATGACTAATTTCATATGATATTCAATGGATTTAGTATAGGACTTATCTCACCCACATGATGGTACTTTATGGATCTTAGTCATTAAGTACATCATGAATATTTATCCTCTGACTTGAGATACCAGAGAACTGTCATGGATGTAGTGCATTTATGTGAAGCAATCTAACGCTATACGTAACTGGTAGTTATAAGGGTTGTTTTCAGAAGTGTTGCGAAATTTATGAATTCTGCTCGTAGTCAAAACGGGATTTGTTTCCTTCAAATTTATTTTGAAGTATAATACTGTTGGGCCCCTCGTAGGGTTGTCAAGATGTTTGCATGGCCATGCCCAAGGTCTCCTGGAATACGTTTAGAAGAATTGGTAATCTTGATCAATCATATAAAGCGAGAAACAGAATAGTTAATTAAGAATGAGTGAGATCCATATTCTTATTAACATGGTATTAGAAACAAAAGGATGAATATGATGATGAACCATCAAAGTGGTTTTTCTCCATAAAACCATACACGAGTTGTACCGGGGGCATTGGCGTGTTGCTAGACGCTAACCAATGTCATTACAAGTTTTGTAAACATATCCAAGTGGGAGCTGTTGGAATATGTATATATTTATAAAACCGTGAATGTCTGGATTCGAACTCGTGACCACGGGATTGCACATATTAGCGAATGAGAATTAAAGTTAATAATTAATGTTAATGATTACGATTAATTATTACACAAACGTCCATCTAACGATCGTTAAGTATTTAACGAAAATGACTAACGACCGTTAAATGTTAAAAAGGAGAGAATATAAGGTGAATAACTTAATAAAGGAAAAGATTCGGGTTGTCCCTTTTGCTCCTCTATGTGGCCGGCCAAAGGGGGTATTCCCAAGCCCAAACCTTAGCTTTTTTCCCAAGTTTTGTATCACTATATATACAAGGTCTAGGGTTAAGGTTTAAGGTTAACTTTGTGCATTGAATTAACCCTAGATCTCTCCCTCTTCCTCTTTTACTTTTGTTCGGCCGAACCCCCCTCCATAGGGTGTTTCGATTTTGCTTTTTCATAAAACAAGGACTTGTGTTTGATCTAGCAATCGCTTTGATTCGTGGTTAATTCGTGTGTATAAAGCTGTGGTGGTAAGACATTATTCTTACACCAATTGGTTTGAGTTGTAAAACGGTAAGGGACAACTCTTTAAACCACTTCATCTTCTTTGTTCAAGAGATCTAACCAAATTGCAAGAAGTATGTTACGCGTTTATTTTCAATTAATTAATTACTATTATGTTTTAAGTTTTCCGTTGTGTACTCTGTGATATCTACATGTTATTTATTTGTATATCATGTATTATAAACTCAACATAGGGAACAGTAGTTTATACGCTTACGATATGTCAAATATTATTTCACATGACTAATAATTTTAAGCTACATTGCCACACTGGCTAGGTAATTGATCCCACTCTCCAAACTTCTCCCACCACTCTGACGCAATTCTTTAGTGAGCAAACATGGGAATGATCAATCTTCATTATTATACGAATCTTCATTATTATACGCATGCTTCCATATTACATGCTCATTCTCAAAGTGCAACACTAAACACCCTCTAAAACATATAACCAAAAAACATATTTATTGACCGTTTGTTTAAAATGAATTCAAGAATTCAAAAGTCTATTAGCAATTTTCCCCAAACATACACACACATTTTCATTAAAAATTTGTTAAGAGTTTCATCTCTCTAAAATTTTACTTCCCACATATCCTTGCCGCCACTTTGCAAGGTGTTGTGGTAGTATATTGATACATATTTTTTTGTTTCTCATAAATTTTACATAATGTTTTTTTCTTTAGGTTACATATATATGTTATTAGTTAAAGTGATGATTGTTGAATATTATTTCATTTATTTTTTTAACCTGAATGTATATTTGATTGCTTATGAGAGTTTTAGCACAATCATTCTTATCTCCTTTATATGATAACCCCAACGTAGGTTATCCAGAGCCGTTAGATCATATCTAAACGGATCTCAAACAACCCTAAAGGCATCCCTATAAATAGATATGCATTTCATGAACTTGACCAATTTCATCTTCTCTAGAGACACACACAAAACCCTAATTGTATGTGAGTGTTATCCTGGATCAAGATAAACACATTATCTTTGAGTCCTTACCAAACAAGAGAAACTGAACAGACGATTAGTCTTATGTCACACTATAAAGCTAAACTAATCCTTGCTTTAGGTATCGTACGTAAAGCATGGATTAGTTTCAATTATCTATGTATACATGAATATCGGATAAATCCTAAATAACCTGAAATCGCGAACTAAAACCACACAAAACACCTAGACACAACACATGCAACCACCTAGCTACCAACCATCATACGTAGCTATTTCACTCACATGTCTTCAGACTCAGGCTCCACAACAAGATTCGCCAATAGATACGCTTAACACCCTAATGACACGAGTATTGGATAAGAATGAAGGTCGCAACTATAAAACAGTGGGCTGAAATGTTCTAGAGCACCTTCGAGATTGACATGGAGTAGTTTGTGAAGTGGATTGAGGATTATCAGCTACCATTTGGAATAAAAATCCCCAATGACATTTCAACATACGATGGGGCAGGCGACCAAAATTTATACTTATAGTTGTTTGAGAGCGTAGCAATGACAACTTGGAACAACCCTGTGGCATGCCATATGTTCCAGCACACACTTGCAAAATGAACAGTTATGTGGTTTAAGAGTTTACCCAAACACATCATAACAGGTTGTTCAGATCTCAAGGATAATTTCCGGCTGATGCGGGAGTATAGTAGAGACTGCGTTAACTTGTAGTTCATCAAACAAATTCCAAATGAACATTTAATCGATTTAACGGAAGAATTACATGACGAGGATAACAAGATCCCAAGGCTCAAGGATGATCAGAAGATACAGACATTTATTAGAGCAATAGGTATCATGGCAAGCTCAACCTCTTCATTTGAGTCACACGAGGTACCACATCAGCTTAACACTACCACTTCAAAATACCCCCTCTATCATAATACAATACAAACTCTTTATTTGAGCCACACCACTTCCAATTATATTTTCTTTTTTATTTTTTCAAATAAACTAAAATCCATTCATTAAAATGAAATTACAATACAACATATTATATAAATATAACGACACGAAGAAAAAAAACCGATACGGAAAAAAAAAAACCTACAACACAGAAAAAACATATGAAACTTAAACATTTTATTGTCCGGTCAGTTAGACGGATGTTTCTTCATTATTTCTTCTTGTTTCCTCTGGATGTAAGCGGCTTTGGCCGGTGTGGTCGCTTCGGGATCAAGCATGAGAATCTCCAACTCTTTCATATTCAGGTACCCTATTCTTTCTGTCTCCTCGCCTCGTACGCGGTTGTTTGAGCTTCAACTTTGCGTCTATACTCGAAAGATAAAACTCCCAGAAAAGAATCCGTTTGACTCCCGCCGGTGCTCGACGTCTCCACCGACTTGGCTTTTTTTACGGCTCAAGATTTGTCAGCGGGAAGAGGTCAGGTGTCAGGGCCGAATAGATCCTCGAGATTTTTCAGATCAATTGGGTCCCCCGCGTCCTATTCGGGGTATTTTTTCAAAACGTCCCACCTGTGAACATATAGGAAGTTTCGCCCACCAAAACGTTGACTAAAATTGATATTTGCATTGTCGATATGATCACCCTCATTTTCCCCGCTTTTATATTGTAAATATTTGTAAATAGCGTTGAACTTTTGGCAATCACCGTTAAGCCTGCTCCATTTCTCCGTGATCATAATTTTGGTACGAGGATCACGTTTTGTAGCCGTGTCGAAATCCTCGATAATCTGGTTCGAAAACACTTTGTCGGAACAGTCATTTCCGATCTCGGCGTCCTGGGAAACTTCCACCCAAGTATCGGTTAGCAACGTTTCTTCGTCGCGTGTCCAAAGGGTATTCACTCGTGCCATTTCCTCCACGTCATCCTCATCGCCCGCGTCCAAATTCACCATGAGTTTTTTTTTTTTTTTTTTTTTTTTTTTTTAACGGATTTGTGACTTTTTTGCTTTATGTTTTACATCACGTGTGTCTTGTGATGGGGGTTGTAGTACTTTGAATTGTGATTGTGATTCAAAGAATTGTGGTTGAGGTTGAAAAAATTATGGTTGTGATGATTGTGGGAGAAAGAATTATGGTGGCGTATTTCTTGGATTCTCGACTGTGGAATCCTTGTGGTTGGTTTTGATGATATGCAAGTTGTTGTTGATAAATTTGCTTGGGTGGCATTTGCGTACCAAACGGAGGAAATTGTTTGCGAGGAAGAATTTGATTTTTGTGACGATGGGGTAGACGGATTCGAAGAAGTCAAGTATTGTTGTGGGTTAGAGTTGAGAAGCGAAGTAAAATACCCGTCGTTTGAAATTTGAGACATTTTTTTGTGTGTTGAGATATTGAAAGTTGTGTTTTTTGGTAGAGAATTGTGTAAAAATTGTTGTTAAAATGGTGTGTTATTTATAGTGTGTAAAGTTGCATTAATATAAAAAAAAAGGGCAACGGATAGTTTTTTTTAAAAATAAATCGTTGCAACGTATAGTTTTTAACGGATAGAACTTTTTTCGTCTTTTTCTTCGTCTGGCCGGTGAGGAAGGCACGACGAGCCCACTTGATTGACGGCGAGTCACGACGAGCGTGCCACGTTGAAACGGTGCTCTTCTCGTCGAAATACCCATTGCTCTTACAAACATGATCAAGGAACCAATTAAGTAATTGACTCTAGTAAAGTCCGTAAAATGATAGTTAGTAATATATATAATTGTCAACCGTCATTTACTATGCATAACCATTTTTTTAATAATAAATTTGCTATGTTTAATTTATAAATACATTATATTTGTAATGTTAAACTAAAAATTGTCTAGCAAAAGTGGATAGCATCATTTCCTTTTTTCTCATCATCTCAAGTTCAAACTTCAAAACAAACAATCATAGTACGTTTAGTTAAAAGAAAATATTATTGTTTTTAATAAATTGTTTTATATATAACTAGAAAAATAGAAAGTGCTTTTAAATCAAACTTTTCCCAACACATTATTTACACAACACCAAACACATTTTTCAATTTAACAATGGAAACTACAAGACACATCTTTTATATTTTATTTGTTTCTTTTATAACTCCATTTCTTTTCAGACAATGTCACATTAAAAGTAGAGATAATAGGTGTGAGGATTCACACCAAAAGCCCATAGTTACGCGCCACCCCACTCCATGGCTCTCTCTGTCATGCGTCACCACCACAAACCAGCCGATTGTAGTGATGCCAATGGCCACTTTGTTCTTGTGCAAAAGTGGAGCCCCTACTATAACAAATACTTTTTATATTTTTTTAAACTTTACCATTTAATTTACATATAAATACCTCCATATCGCATCATTTTTATACACAAATTTAAATATAATTTTACTTAATATATACACAACTCAAATAAAATATCTATCATTCCTCATTATTCAAATATATTTGAAACGTTCATGTTCATCGACTCATCGGAAGAAGAAGTTATTAGTCGGGATTTGAATTTTTTTAGAAGACCGTTGTCATTTATTAAAAATAGGCGACGAGCAAATCGACCAACGAGAAACATCGTACCTCGAGATCGTTATGGTGCTCATGATAGTTTAATCGCCGCCTATTTGAGTGCTAATCCGATGTACGATGCATATCTTTTTCAAAAGCGGTTCCGAATGAGTCGAGAGGTTTTCACAAGGATGGTTGAAGAAGTAACTATTCCTTCTTCATCATTTCATGATAATATTGACTGTACCGGAAGAGAAGGAATTTCTCCATTGATGAAGTATACCGCTACAATTCGTCAATTGACATACGACACCATTCTTGACGCCCTTGATGAATGTTGCAAATGGGCGAGTGAACTTCTCGTCAATCTCTTGATCATTTTTGTACTTATGTTGTAGAAATTTTAGGAGCAGAGTATTTGCGAAAACCACTATCAGTATTGTTGAAAAGCTTTATCGGTTTCATGAAGAAACACACGAGTTTCCAAGAATGTTAGGAAGCCTTGATTGTAAAGATTGGTCGTGGTTTGGTTGTTCGAACGCATATAAAATGCAATATTATAGTCGTGATCATGGTCTAAATCCATTCGTTTTACTGGAAGATGTTGCGCCACAAGACTTATGGGTCTAGCATGCTTTCTTTGGTGTTTCTAGGGCGAACAATGACATCAATGTTATACAACAATCCCATTTATTTAACCATCTCAAAGCCGGAGGAGGACCGAAATTCGGTTTGTGCTAACGGCGTAACTTACAAATGGGGACATTATCTAGTTGACGAGATATATCTGGAATGGGTGTCACTCGTTAAGTCCATTCAGAACCAGCCGACGATGACCACAAGCGAATAAGGTATAAGCGAATGCATGAAGCGGCAAGGAAAGATGTAAAACGAGCGTTTGGTGTTCTGGAAAAAATGGGCTATATTAGCCAATCTCGCACGATCGACAAAAAAGAAAGAATAAGGAATATGATGTATACATGCATCATATTACATAATACGATTTGAAAAGACAGAGGGAAGGAGATATCTCCCGATTAATATTCGGAGGAAGCACATCAACCAGACGACCTATTACAACCCCAAGAACAAGTACTACGAGTTATGAGACAAATCAAATCGTCGCAAGTGCATCAAAACCTTCGTGCCGATTTGGTCGAAAACCTTTATCATGATGTTTATTTTCAGTTTTTAATATCATGAATAGTGTTTCTTGTCTTATATCTCGTATTTATTTTAAATGTAATGTTTTTAATTTATGAATAAAAGTTTTTAATTTTATACGTTTACGTTTTTAATTTATGAATAAAAGTTTACTTAAAAAAATAGGTTGAAAGGTGAGTCAGTGTAAGAGCCTTATGTGTGGTGACAAGCTTTTGTTTGTCAATTGGGCCTCACGGGGTGTCACATCACCATAACACAAGCCCTTCTACATCCCTTATTATCACAACAAAATACAACAAGGTTTTCTGAGTCCCATCACTTCCTATTTTATTTTTTTATTCAAATTTTCAAATAACATAAAATCCATTCATTAAAATAAAAATACAATACAACATATTAAAACATACGAAAGTTAAAATAACAATACGAAAAAAAGAACGATACGAAAAAATACAACACATAATAATAATAATAATACGAAACTTAAACATTTGATTCGGCGTGCTGATTTTTTCTCGTGATTTCTTCTTGTTTCCTGCGAATGAAAGCGGTTTTAGCCGGTGTGTTCTGTTCGGGATCAAGCATGAGAAACTTCACCTTTTCCATTTTCAGGTACCCCAGTTGATTATGCCTCCTCGCCTCGTACGCGAGTATTTGAGCTTTGGCTTTGCGCATATATTTGTCTGATAAGACTCCCGAAAAATACTCGTTTGACTCCCTCCCCCTCCCTCCCCGACGCTCGACGTGTCCACCGACTTGGATTTCTTTGAAGCTCGAGAATTTTTTGCACCGTCGGGACAAGGTTGTTTGTCACGGCCGAATTGATCCTCGAGATTTCACATATCAATCGGGTCCTCAGCGTCCCATTTGGTCTTTGCATTCTCGAGATTATCATTGTCATTTTCCCCGCTTTTACGTTGCAAATGTTTGTAAATAGCGTTAAATTTTTTACAATTACCGTGAAGCCTTATCCATTTACCCGTGACCATAAATTTGGTACAATTTTCATGGTTAGTCTAACTGTTGAACATGTCAACAATTTGGTTCCAAAACGCTTCCTCAGAACGGTCATTTCCGATGTCTTTGTCTTGGGAAACTTCGACCCAAATTTCCGCTACAAACTTTTCTTCTTCCTTTGACCAACGAGTATTCACATGCGTCAGTTCCTCCACGTCTTCAACGTCATCCACGTCCAAATTCACGACTTTTTTTTGACTTTTTTGCAACTTTTTTCCTCGAGATTTGCCCGATGCACGGGGTTGTGGTACTTTGAATTGTGAATTTGATGGTTGTGATTCAAATTATTATTGTGGTTGAGATTGAAGAAACTGTGATGGTTGTGGGTTAAAAAAGCATGATGTCGGATGTCGTGGATCTTGGAAATTTGCGAATCCTTGAAATGAATATTGTTGATTTTGGTAAATTGCATCGGGTGTCATTTGCGTACCATATGGAGGAATTGATGGCGAGGAAGAGTTAGAGTTTTGTGACGATGGGGTAGACATATTTGAAAAACTTCCGTATTGTTGTGTGTTTGAGGTGAGAAGCGACATAAAATACCCTCCCTCATTTGGACTTTGAGACATTTTTGTTTGTATTTTGAGATATAGAGAGTATTGGTTTTTTAGAAGTGTGTGAAAAATGGTGTGTTATTTATAGTGTTTAAAAAAAGTGGGATTAGTTTTTAAAAAAAGAAAAAAAGAAAAAAAAAATGAATGGCTTTATTCAAAAATATAACCGTTTGTATTTGATTTGGGCACTAAAAACGGTTCACTTTGCAGCCTTTCTAGCTCGTCGTCTGCACAACGAGAAGCAAAGTGGCGAGGCACAACAAGCTCTTGTGGTGTGCTGACAAGCTGTGGCAAGTCTGTCACGTGGGAGTGGCGAAAGACAATGAATACCGCACCTAAGTCTCTAACTATTAGAGCACATGGTATGATCACGTGGGAAGTGAGTTAAAGCTTAACGCAGGGTGCGTTAAGCGTGCGTTACCAGACCGAGCTTGCAAGTTAAGGCCCTGTGTTAAGTTACAAGTTAAGCTGCTACCACAGCGTGAAGCCAAGGAGAAATTTAAAAAAAAATCATTTTACCCCCCCTTACCAACGTCTATATGACCGTTGGATTTAAAAAAAATTACAACTTGGACCCCCAACGTTTATAAACGGCTAGATTGCATAAAAAAATCAAAACCTTTTTTCCACCACAATAAATAACCAATTAACACACAACTTTTTTTCACACTTTCACAACTCAAACTCAAATTTATATACTTCCTCTCTAACAAAAAAACTTGTTCATTAACAATGGATCCGAATCAAAGTGACGAAGCACCTAAGTACTGGTCAGATGTAGATGACGAAATTGACTTAGAGTTTATGTGGTTTATTAAATGAAATATTAGTTTTATTTAGGGGTTGAATTTGAAAATAGTTGAGTTAAGGTTGAGTTATGATAATGGGTGTTTCTTTTTAGTTAAGGTTAAAAAGTTAAATTGATTCAATGATAAAGGAGTTGTGTTTCAAAAGATATTGCCGTTTGAAGTTTTTCTGAAAGTCGTACTCGTAAACTTGGTTCTTAGGCGTAAAAAATTTTCTCCCAAAATTTGAAATTCACTATAAAAATCAATTCTAAGGTCGTATGAAAAATTTGAGTTATGACAATTTTGACGCCAAATTTAACCGAAAAAATTTGAATTTGGGTCCAAAAATTTGAATTTTTGACCAAAATTTTCCAAGTTAAACCAAAATTTGAATTTCGCGTAAAAATTGAACGTTTAGTCTCCTCAAAAATTTAAATTTTACTCAAATTTTCACGCCAAAAAACTTTTTTTTTTTTTTTTTGAAAATGAAGAGCTTAGGCGTAGACACACGTAGTTACGAGTAGACGATGCTTAGGCGTAGAGATTGTGCTTAGGCGTAGAGATAACTTACGCGTAATACCCAACTTACGCGTAACAATAGAGTTATGCGTAGACTAAAAACTTAAACGTAGAATCCTTATGCGTAAGACAAGCTTAGGCGTAAGAAAATACTTATGCGTAAGAAATTATACGCGTAAGATTTAGCTTATGCGTAAATCTAGGGTTTTGCCCAAAAATCCTTTACACTATCACAGTGTAAAAGATATCCAAAAGTCGAAGTGTTCCACAAACTTATCCAAGTGAGGGAAGCACTGAGTCACCGTTATAGCTCGAAGAAACTGCACAAAAATCTTATGCGTAGAACCTTATGCGTAGAAAAAGGGTGTTGACTTTTCTTACACGTAGAACTAGGGTTTTGACCTACGCGTAAAAAATTTCCAGTGATTCAAACAATTTCTCTTGCACAAACAGCCTTAAAAACACTCGAATAACACAAAAGTGTTGACCTTTTTCACCCAAAGTGCTTTGAAAGCTTATGCGTAGAAATGAACTACCCAATTCGTACGAGTTTAAAAATGATTTAAAACACGTAAAGCTTCGAACTTTTTGCAAAAAACTGAAACTTTAACACCAAATAAACCTTAAACCACAAGAATCTTGAATTTTAAAATGTAAAAATCAAAGCTTTAAGCGTGTCAAAGATGTATAGCGAGAGCTTTACGCGTATGGTACCAAAACATCAAACAAACACAAACACTCCTAAACCATTGTTAGGCGATTGATACCAATTGTAGGACCTTAAATCTATCAACCTTATCACAAACCCAACACGTTATGCGTATAACACGTTAACCACAAACACAAACAAATCGTAGAAATGAAGATAAGAAGAAATGGTGACTTGATGTTATGCGTATGAACAAGATAGAGAGATGAAAACAATAAGTTGTATATTCCAAAGAAAAAACACACACACACACACACACACTCAAGCACACCCCTCAAATGATCATTTGAGGGGTATTTATAGTTGGAATACATGATGCCCTAAAAGGCTTTCCATGGGCTCGTTTGGGCTTGGGTTGGATTACATCATACATAAGGCTAGCTTAACTTAACTTATAACCAATTAGTTTAGCCCAAGTCCACGAGCCCGTTGACTATTCTATCACGATATCTAACACACGTTACAAAGTTCCTAACTGTGAATGACCATCACTTCTAATAAAACAATTAAGGCTAACAAAAGGTATCTTTCGGCACTTGTTGTGGACTAGGGAATTGTTGGGAGAAATATTTGCGATACATTGTTATGAATCTGTGTGTGAGTTGTATGTTTGAGTTGTGTGTGATAAACAAATTCGGTGGAGTTGTATATATAGGCAGCTTTGAATTTGAATTTGAATAAATCCCGCTCCAATTTGAAATTAAATGATCCTGCTCATATTTGAATTTTGAATTTTAAATTTGAATATGGTTATCCTGCTCGATCTGTACCGTTTAAATTTAAATTTGAATTTTGAATATTATATTTGGATTTTGAATTTTAAATTTAAATTTGAATTTTAAGTGTAAAACTTGAATTCTAAATTTGGTTATCCCGCTCAAAAGTGTAAAACTAATACTTCAGTTAAATTTAAATTTGAATTCTAAAGTGTAAAATTAATACTTCATTTAATAAACCACATAACATTAAATCTTAAACATTACAATACACAATATAAAATAACTAAAAAAAATTACAACGAAAAAAATTCGAAACATAGGAAATTTAAAAACATACGAATTACAAATACTTATTTCATCATCTTCGGAATCTTGTTGTTGTTGTCGTTGAAGATGTTTCTGCCAAATATGCTCCATAAGGTCTAGTTGGAGTTGAGTATGCGTTTCTCGGTCGCGTATTTCTTTTGCCTTGCGACGATGGGTATCACATCTGTCGACCCACCTTTCTTGCCTCATACGTGGTGACAGATCCACCCACATTTCACCATACTCACGTAGTGCAAAATTTTAATCTTTTAAAATCATGTTATGCAAAATAAAGCAAGAATACATGATTCTACGTATCTTGACAAGTTCCATTTGACGTGTCGGTTGTTGCAGTATACCCCAACGTCCTTGAAGCACACCAAAAGAACGTTCGACATCTTTTCGTGTACTTTCTTTTTTACTTTAAAAATAACCATGTTTTTCGTTAGTTGTTGACGAGATGGATTTGACGAAAGTTGCCCACTATGGGTAAATTCCGTCAGCCAAGTAATATTCCTGTTCATAACTGGTTCCATTTACCATTAAGGTGCTCTTGGGGCGAGGTCAGCAAGAATGTCGTCGAATAATGGAGAGTTATCTAAAATATTAATATCGTTATTCGCCCCCGCCATCCCGAAAAATGCATGTCAAATCCATAAATCTTGCGAAGTAACAACTTTAAGCATAATTGTTGGGTATTTTTTTATCACTACTACCAAATTGCCCTTGCCAAGCCACCAGACAATTTTCCACTCCCAATGCATGCAACCAATGCTACCAAGCATTCCCGGAAAACCATGCCACTCCTCATGTCTTTCATAAATATTTTGAATGTCGGACCATGTTGGGTTTCTTAAATACTCCGGCATAAACAAATCAATAACGCACTTGTTAAAATTATCAAGACAATCACGCGAAGTATGCTCACCCATTTGCAAATATTCATCAAACGCATCGGGTGCGGTGCCATATGCCAATTGGTGTATGGCATTTGTACACTTCATAAAAACACTTAAACTCATTCGACCCGTAGCATCGGGTGTTTGGCTAAAGAATTTAAAATGATCTGGAATAAATTCGAAAGTATAAGATTCTATACCTTCGAATATATGTAGAAATAGTTTCCGGCTCATACGAAATCTTCTTCAAAAATCCCGATTCGTATACTTACAACCTTGAATGAAATAGCCGTTACGCAAACGTTTTTCGGCAAGCTCACGTTAATGATATATCGGGTTACGAGTCACGTGAGGTTGAGCTGCTGCTTGTTCCAACTATTGCTGATATTCGTACGCGACCATCATAAAATCAAAGTCAGTTTCGTCATCTACGTCTGACCAATGCTGAGGTAATTCGTCACTTTGATTTGGATCCATTGTGAATGAACTAGGGTTTTTTTTGTAAGAGAGGAATTATATAAACTTGATATTGAGTAGTGGAAGTGTGAAAAACAATTACGTGTTTATTATTTATAGTGGTGGGAAAATGGTTTTGAATTTTTTTTGTGGGCAAACTAGTCATTTGAATACGTTGAGGGGTGTAAGTGATTTTTTTTTAAATAACAGTAACATTGGCTCCTTGTAGGGGTTGAAATGATTTTTTTTTTTTTTTTTTTTTTTTTTTTTTAATTTAATCAAGCAGCTTAACGTTGCGTTACCCTCTTAACGCACCCACCTTAACACCACCTTAACCTTAACTTAATGGGACGATATGGTTAACGCACCTTAACGCAAACGAGTTAAGGCTTAATGCAAGGTGGTGCATTACCGCACCTTAGAGCATTCCCAATGTTAACGCCCCAACGGCGTTAAAGCTCTAATTTCCGGCGTTATATGACGTTGGCCATTGCACCTTGGGCGTTAAACCGGCGTTAAATGGGCCACGTTACCACAATAACGCCGCGTTAAAGGTGGAAATCCAGAAAAAAAAAATTCATTTCGCCCCCCCCCCCCCCCTGATTGAAGTGTGTGTTCTTAAGTGTGTGTTGTAACTGTGTGTGTGTGTGTACAGGTTGTGTTTGATGAAGATGATAGATATATTTGTTGAATTTGCAGTTTAGTCCCTGTGGTACTGTATTGTTAACAGTTTAGTCCCTGTGGTTATAGAAGCATTTTTTTTTCTTTTTTTTTTTTTTTTTTTTTTTTTTTTTTTTTTTTTTATAACTTTTTTATTAAAAAAATTTAGAGGTTAAAATTGAAAATATCAAATTAATTATATGTTTTTGTTTTTAAATTAATAACATTTTTAATAACATTTTCGTATTGTACGGAGTAATATGTTTTCAAATTTAATGTTACGTTTAGTTTAATAAATGAAATGTTTGTTTTAGTTTAGGGGTTGAAATTGAAAATATGAAATGTAATTGATGTTATTGGGATGTTATGGTTGTGGGTGTTTTTTGGGATGTTAGTGTTAAATATTAAAGCTGATGTGGCGCTGACGTGCACGATGTTATTGGTGTTATAATGTTACGGATGAGAATGCTCTTATGCTCTAATCGAAAAAAAAGGAGAGAAGGGTAGCATCAACCACTAGACACCGTGTTAAGTTAAGTTTTGTTGTGCCTAGGACATTGAGCCGTCCCTAAAAATATAGTCATAATTACAACTAGAGATATTGAACGATCACATCATTTTAATTAACTTTTGCATACTCCTCCATCTCTCCATCTTCAATTCAAGTTTTAATGGGGAAGAGATCAAAGGTGAAAACACTCAGTGATGTTACTGATGATATGGTACATTTTTACCTATTGTATTTTCTTTTGCCTATTTTGTTTCTTGTTTTACTGATAATTGTTACACCGTATATTTGGTAGATCTGTGATTTTTTTTTTATTGTTTTCTAAAGCTATACAAAAATCATCTCGCTTACATTTAACATATATTTGTGCATGTGTTTGTATTTACTAGATGGGTCATGTTTCTACATGTGAGAACTATATATTTAGTTAGAAGGTTTTTTGAACCACATGTCCAGAAAATTGATTGTGAATAAAGAATCCGAAAAAAAAAGAAAAAAAAAAGAAAAGAAAATCGAAATCCACATGTGACTCTTAAAAAAATAAATAATATGTGATTTTTACCGAAATCACACTAAAAAACCCTTTAATTTACATGTGACTTTATAAAACCACACTAAAAATTATTGAAATTCACATGTAAATTGTTACGAAAAATAATCAAATATGATTTCTTCACACATGAAAATATGCACATGTGTGGAAATCGTATTTTATTTCGTTTTCGTAAAAATTTACATGCGAATTTCAATTTTTTTTGGGGATTCTTTGTTCACCAATGTTTTATATCCGTGAATTTTTTTCATGTGGTTCAAAGAGTTCTCACGTTACTAGAATGTTATGCGAATGGTTTTTTCTTTTCGATTTTTTGACTTTTGGTCGGTTTCTAGCATAGGCGGGTTGGTATTGTGGTAATATAGATAGATATGAGGTATTTAAGAGATATTTGTTCAAGCTTATTTTCAGGCTTACATGGCTTAAATTGGAAGAAGCCCGTCATCTAGAAATAGCTTGTAAGCCGAATACTTTTATTATTGTTATTACTTTTTAAGATAGGATAAATCATTCACACCTTTGTATAACACCTATTATCTCACACATATCTCACATGAGACTTAAATCCACAACTACTTGGTTGATGGGTATCACATATAACTAGTCCAAAAATAAGCTAATAAGTCAACATATAAACTTTGACAAAGAGTCTCGAACTCTTTTCTAATATTCGAGTTAGATTGGGATACCAATACTTTATGTGAAAGTATAAACTTTCGCTTAGACTTTATTTACTCCATATATTTTTATAATCATTTCTTTTTTACTCATTTGCGCCATTAAAACTGTGAGCTCTTTGTTTATTAGTACTTTAACATTGCAGCCTTTATACTTTGATGTGAATAATTATATCCTTTTCAAACTATGTAGAAGTTAGTGGACTAACACATGTATGATGTGAAATAAATCTACCCTTTATTTGCTTTGAATATACTGTTTTTATTATGTTAAAAGTACGTTTTGATAGTATATGAGGTGGTGAGATGGAAAACAATAACTTGAAATGAGTTGATACTAATATTGTAGTTTTGTCGAGAGTTTGGAGATAAAGGAAAGAAAGGAAAATTATTGTTTTATTCGTGTTTTCGAGTTGGTACAAGAGAAGGAAAATCAAATACACCGTTGTAATCAATAAGTTTCGATATCCTTTCTTTCCATTGTATATCTACATTGGGAGACAAGTTTTGGAAAATCGCTTTTTGATTTTACTAAAAACACTGTGAATATGACAATTACTATTTTCGTTTGCCTTCCATTCTCTCCCAAGAAAAACTCATTATTATATTTATTCTCT
Organism: Chrysanthemum seticuspe; assembly: GCA_019973895.1. Taxonomy (NCBI): domain Eukaryota; kingdom Viridiplantae; phylum Streptophyta; class Magnoliopsida; order Asterales; family Asteraceae; genus Chrysanthemum; species Chrysanthemum seticuspe. The sequence goes on from BPTQ01000005.1 coordinate 86,070,957, forward strand.
TTTCTACGGTCATTGTTCAAGAATGCTCAATCACATGTTTATTCTTTTATTGGACATCTTGGGTTTAATTTACTTGCATCCCATGATTACGATTGACTTATATTGTGGTATAGTTTGAAAGCCAAGTTATCTACAATAATGCGTAAAATTTCCAAAGACAAGTTTGTTAATTATCATATTAATATGTTGTGCTAGGCTAAGAATCTCAGTCCAATGTTAGAGACACCCTTCAATGGTTCAGACCATCGTGTGCCTGACCCTATTATCTTAAAGAAATCATCAAACACAGGAGTTGCGTTTGTGAGGCGTTCAGGGCGGCTCCAAGGTGTAATCAAACCTGTTAAAAATCAAGTTGTTGAAGAAATAAATGTTGTAGAGAGTGAAAAGGATGAAGATGATAATGTTGAGCAACCTTTGGATGAAAAAGCAGTTGAAGAATTTGTACACAAGGCAAGCTTTGCATTTTACCACAATTAACAAGTTTTAGTTTAAGAGATTGTGAACTTTTTGCAGTTCCTACCTAAACTTTAATGCGCTTAGAAATGTTTTAAAATGTGCATTTTGGGTTAGTTTATGTCATCATATCCCAGTTTTTTATAATTCATAATTTTATACTGATACAATCGTATGTATTTTTTTAACAATCTAATGTCGTTAAATAAGTAACAGGGAGCAGACGATGATGTTTCACGTGAGAGCACTTCGGTTAACCTCTACAAGAGTTTATACATAGATTCTCAAAAGAAGGTTACCCCTTTTTCCCATTACACTTTGTTATTGAGTTTGAAGAGAAAAGAGAGTGAAATAGCTTTCTTTAAGCGTTCTTGACTTGGGAAGACAAATTATAATTATTGTTTTCTAATTATTTTGTGTGTTCTCGAGTTGGGGAAAAAAAGAAAGAAATGTTATGCTTTTACAATGATACCCTACACATATTACTACAAATTTGAAACTATATTTAGCGTTTGTCATGATCATGGCCTTTGTTCTTTCAGGTTGAAGCTTTAACTTTGGAAAATCATGAACTTGCAAGAAAGTTGGAGATCGCTCTAGGGAAACTTGAAGTGGTATCATTACTTTACCTTCAACTATCTTTTGTCATTGAATTTAGATTTGATTATGGACTGCGTGGTATTTCTATGTGCCTTAAAGGTGCTTTAATCTCACTTAAAAAAGGTTAAAAAGGATGCCTTAAGGATGCTTTAATCTCACTTAAAAAAGGTTAAAAAGGATGCCTTAAGGATGCTTTTGTCATCAAATGACAGGTCACCTAAAAGGTCAATAAGAGGGCGGGTAGTAGGATTGGTTGATTGACAAAATTATTATAGACATGATGATCAAGTTTTATACTATCTTGTCCCATTTGACATGTTTCATTTTAGTTTTTATTTATTTGATCTAATAACAAAATGATAACCAGATCGGCTATAAATTCCCCCATTCCTTTATTTATTTTTCACATTTCGCTGATTGCTATTATTTGTTGTGATCACAGTATGAGAACATGTATCATTCTGCCGAAAGGGTAAAAATATTAAATCTGGAGAAAACCATTGAAGCTTTGGTCAGCCTTACACCAAATGATGGTCGTGTCGAGGCAAAAGAGGCCTCACCCAAGAAACGTAAGCATGTGAAGTTTGTTGTAGCGTAATCTACTAGCTAGGACGTATTACTTGGTTATTATCTTTTGAGTTATAACGCTACACGCTTGTAGTTTTCGTTGAAGTTTATCTAAATTACGTTTAATCGTTATGTTTTGGTGTTTAAAACAACATACACCATTTTGTAGGTTTTATGAAAATTCTAATGATACCTTATGTTTGGTTTACATTATTCTCTACTATCGATACGATTAACTTGAGCAAACTATTAAGGTACTTTAATCTTTGCATGATTATATGTGGTCTGTAAGTATATAGAAAAGGATATATTTGTAGATGCCACTCAAAATGATATGCCCGATGTCTTTACCTTTTATGGTCGCAGCGAAGCGCTGACCTTGACTCCTTGAGTTCCTCGTGTTAAACAAATGATGATGCTTCATTATTTTTGTTTACATTTTTTCTACTTATTGGAGTGTTTTAAAAATTTCATCGTAGATTGTAAAATGAGCGATATCCTTTTGTCATTATATATTATCTATATTAACTAAAAAGCGGGGAACACATGTGCTCATGCCATGTGTCCCAGCATTTATTGCTAAGTTTCGCAACTTGGCAAGAATGGCCCCTCAGGTTTAGGTGTCGCTGCAAACTAAGTCCAAACATTAAATGCAAAGTTTCACAACTTGGCAAAAACAGTCTTTGAGGTTTAAGTATCGTTGCAAAGTAAGTCCGAACACTAAATGCAAAGTTTCACAACTTGGCAAAAACAGCCCCTGAAGTTTAAGTGTCGCTACAAAATAAGTCCTTAGAAGCCAATCCCGCTGCATCGCGCGGGTTTCTACACTCGTATATACTAATAGGCGTGCGGTGGGTGGGACAAAGCAGGTATATTTTGAAGTGATTAGCATCTTAATGTGGCTTCCTATTGGTGGAGCAATTGGTATTTGGTGGAATTGGGACAAAAGCCAACTTCTGATTGGCTCATGAAATTAATCACCCCCACCCCAATGAACAGTATGTCGGTTCCTTGGATTAGAGTATTCTCCAGAACCTCCGAATCACTCATAAAAAAAACACACCACCGACCTAAAAAACACACTTCCATCTCCATGGAAGATCATATATATGCATCCACAAACATGATATGCAAAACCCCCTCATTAATCCAAGATCAAAATCATCTTGAATATCTTCAATTACAGGTAACTTATTATTCTACCAAAATCTTTTTTGCATTCTTTTAAAGTTATATCAAGTTTGTAATTTTGTTAACCCTAATTGCATAGAAAAAGCAATTATGGTGCAAGAGTTACGGAAAAGTTAGGGTTTTTATTTTTGGTGGTTTCCTTTTTTTTGTGCTTTAGTGATTCGATTACAGTCTTCATCAGCTTCATTACTATCACTGTTTTGATTTTTATTTAATACAACAATTTTAAATGAAAGATTTTTAAGGAAATTATGTAAATTACTTTGTGGTTTTTGTTTATTGAACGATTTGGGATAAAGGGTATAAATGATTTGCTTTATTGTATTGGCAGATTGAATGGCTTCTCGGGATTATTCGGAAGGTTTGTTCTGATGATGTTGTTTTGTTAACTAGGTATGAGCTTCATTGTGCGGTTGGTGTGCAATCATTTATTTCTAAAGGTATGTCATGTATCTTGGCAGGGCAGCCATACAAGAACTGTGGTTGCAGCCATGGCGACTGTTTGGTATCGGAAACTAATTTTATATGCCACTATAAAACATGGTCACAAATATGATTATAAACTGTTATCACAAGCTTTGTATAGGCGGTGATTGCAGTTAGCATTGGTTATAATAGACATAGATGATTTGATTGTTGGTTGCGTGTTTGACTTGGCTGTCATGATCCTTTACCTATGTTGTCTTGCTGCGGACAGTGGAAGGATGGTAGAGTGCGACAAACAGTCGCCTCGGCAACCTCCACATGCGCAGCCAGGGCATCAACTAATCTGAGCTAAGTTTTCCTTTACCTATATCTATTATATACCGTGAAATGGCCGGATGAAACACCGCCGCAATGTATGTGTTGTGTTATATTACAAACGACAACATTTTTTTTGTCGATTTGATACAAAGATACACGAGGCAATGATGAGTCTAGGTGTGAGGAAGCCTAAAGATGAGGTCGTTTGCATCTTGGCGCGGCAACTTACTAAAGTTGCAGCCATCGCGAATGTTCTATCTCATCGTTTTGCTCTGCTGTTGATGTTATGTATAATGCGAGTGGTGGCAATACTGATTATAAAAAGCTGTGATGAATCTCTGCAAATTTGACTAAAGTTGTGACCGTCTGCACGTTGGCAGGGCAAATCACTAGATTTGCAGCCATTGCGGATGTTTGCGCTTTTTTCAATTCCCACCCTGTCTGAGCCTCATAACCATTTTTGTCTGATTTTCCATGTTCTTGAAGGTGGATCTCCTATTGCACATACCTCAGAAACCGTTTTACCTGTTCATGATTAGCGTTACACAGTTGATTGTTGTATAACTCAAGGTGATGTCTGTTAATATTTTAGAATACATGGATTCTTATATCATTTGAATTTATTTACATGTGTTTGAGTTTTGGTCATATGTTGTTGCCTTTAACAGGTGTAAATATACGAGCCACGCGTACATGACCAAATGGTTTTAGACAACAATAGGCCAGCTGCAGTGGATGCAGATTTGTTCATAATTGTACTAATTTAGTATATTTTCATACTTCCATCACTTCACTTACCAGCCAAAAGACGTGGTTCCCTTCAATTTTCAAATTATTTCTTTAGGGGTGTTTTTTAAGCTTATTTGGCTGGCTAAAGTGTTGGGTCTGTTTGAGCCTAATAACTTCTTTTGCTTATTTTTTCTTAACCAGTTAGTTCGTAATATGCAATAACAAAAACTTCATTTACGACTAGAATCTTAATACGCACATAGTCAATGAATTGGTCTATATTTTCATTTATAAGTTTACGCAAGCTTTTTATTGATGTTCTGTGCAGATGTGTATGTAGCGGCAAGAAAAATTTAGAATTAGCAGATATAGAAATCGGCAAGAAAAGGAGTTATTATCCTTATGTGAAGGGTACAGGCTCCCTTTTGGCGACCGTAATCGTAACTTTCTTATGATCGTTTGTTGGCCCATGATATGAAGACTGAACCGTGGGATTGATCAATGTAGAACAATAAGGTGAGTAACATATTTTTTCCTAATAAACTTTATTTGTATCAAAATATACTTTTCCAGCTTGCTTTTATACTTAACTATTGGTCTGACTTGAGTTGATACCAATGCTGCAACAGCATAGATTGGTCTTGGTCATCCCCAACAAAACCATTCTGCTGGTCCTTTATTGGCCCATGATACAGGGACAGAGCGTGTAGAATCAAGCAGCGGTGAACTTCAAGGTAATAAGATTTTTTATTTTTGTTTCTTGCCATATAATATATATGTGACTACGTATTTTCATAATTCGATTTTGTATTTAACTTTGGGTTCTGTTTTTATGGAGAAACTGGCATTATGTTTAAAACAAGACGATGATACAGGATGCTTTTTATGCTGGAATGACTTCTGAAGGTGTGAAACAAAGCCTCCAGAGATAAAGCTTGAGGATCTGTTAACTTAAAAAATGTTTTAAATAGTTAGTGGTTTACGGTTTTTGTCGACGATGTAAAGTTGTCGAAGTTATGTCCTGCATTTGAAGCAACCAATAGTTTATGAGGTTTGAAGGTATAAACTTGAGCATCAGTTGAGGGTGAAGCGGCAAATGGTGATTTTGTTTTCTTACCAGCTTTTATTTTAGCTTTTGCCGCTTTTCCTATTGCTTAAACTTTTTTTATTTGATATTAATTCAGTCAAAAAGAAATCCAATATAGAATGGAGAGATATAAGGTGAATGCTGATAGCAAGTAGGGAGATGAACAGTTTTAACGGAAGTTTCGGAATGTTTTCTGCTCACTCTTTTAAATTGAAAACAAAAGTAGATGAGCACTTAAAAGATGAGGCTGATGTCGATTTGGAAGCTGAAGAAAAGAATGAGGCTAACAGCCAACAAGGTTAGATTTTTTTCACATCTATCTATTGGTGGATTATTTGATTATTTCATGCAATATGTAAATCGTTATCTAAATTTAATATGTTTTAGGCATGTTAGTAATGCCACACAATTTGGCAGCTTGGCTGCTTACGAATAATTTTAAGATGTGCTGATTTCCTGCAACCCGTCAACATCACAGATATCCAGAAAAAAGTTATAGCAGCTCAAAAACCGTTGTTGCTGATCTTGGCATGAACAATCCTATCAGTCATGGTATGAGAACTAAATTTTCCTTATATTTTTTAATGGGCAACTGAAACATGTAAATGGCTGTTTAAATTCAACTCATTGACAATGAATTACTGTTGAAATACGTGCTACAGGAACTTTAGAAAGAACACATTATGTGTTGCATGCAAATAATCAACAAACACAGTTGCCGTTTGTGGGTATGTTAACTTATGCATGTATGTGGCCATGTGGGTCTGTACAATTAGTTTGAACTATATGATATGAGTCTTTAAGGGGGATACTGTATCACGAGATACTCTTTGGAATTGCTTTTCTTTCTTGATTTTGTAATAAATGAACCATCGTTGCGTTGACATTGTCCCTGTAAGTTTCGAGTTAATTTCTTTTCATTTTGTTACTTTGTTTTAGACAAGCCAAGTAAGATATGCTATTGAAGGACTTAAAGCTGACCATTTCATGAAGACCACCAATTCAAAACAATTGATAGTAACTTGATGACCATTTTGAATTTCCCAACATGTTGGTGGTTTTATGTGAGATGACCTTTGAAATGCAATTACATTATTAGGCTGCTATGACAACTCTGGATCGCGTAATAGACACAGTGTACACATGCCATTGCTCTCTTTAGTTTCCGTTAATTGCTTACTTTGTATGTCGAATCATAATTTATGTGACATGCCACAATCTATAATTGGATTCCATAATTTTTAAGTTATATTGTTGTAAGTATCTAAATTGTTTCTGAGCTCATGTCTGTATAATTAACACAAGCAAGCCAATAAAACTAGGCCAAAACCATATACCATAAACATTATAGGAACATGCACAAAAATTCGACATGATCAACAAAGTGCTCCCGCCGCAACGCGCGGGTTAACCTGCTCGTTTGTACTATTTTACATAGAGGTGTTCACGGATCGGGGGTAATATCCACAGTAATCGAAAACCAAAACCGAATCGAACCAAAAAAACTAAATCGAATTCGTAAACTGAACTGAATTGGGTCAGAATCGAATCGAATTAAATATTCAGTTATCGGTTTGGATATGGTTTTGGCAATAAAACCGAAAACCGAACCGAAACCGAATTCAGATAAATATATTTTTTTTATTAAAAAAAAATCATTAAAATTATTTCTTAGTATAAATATAACATTATTTAAGCTTGAAAAAAAATTTGTGCTAAAAATATATATAATTAAATAAAAAAATATTTAAAATTATGTAATTCAGGTTATTAGGTTCGGTTTTCGTTTATAGGGGTTCGGTTTTTGGTTCGGTTGAATCAAATTTGAATTTGGTTTGGTTCGGCTTTTGGTTTGACTCAGAATTTTTTTTTAACCGAACTGAATAAACCGAATAACCCGATAACCAAACCGATGAACACCCCTAATTTTACGCAATCAACCTTTTAAACTGGTCTTTAGGCCCATAAGTTGCAATTTGGTTTTTATTATGAAGAAAAGCCCATTAGGCCATATCGAACTCTACTAACTTTCGACATTAAACCAAGGGACAAAAAGATAACATTCCATGTCTTTGCATGATCACTTTATTAAACAAATTGAATCATTATTCATATAGTTTCTGTCACCTTAACTAACATACAATTATTTGCAAATTAAGAAAAGGAAAGAAGAAATCCGTGAGGCCACTTGAGAGAAACTGCAGCCTCTTCTGATCAGAACTAAAATTTTGTCCGTTTGGCTCGTTTCCTATCCCGCCTGTTTTGACACAAATGTGCTACACCAATATCCAATGATGGTTAAACTCATCTCTTCTGCTTCATTTCAAGGTCCTTGAGTTTCGATTCAAGTTCATCAAAATCATCGCCCTCATGGTTGTTGTCGAGAGGTCCTAGCATTCTAGGGAAATCCTTAAACATCTCTCTCACTTCATTGATTCCTTCATAAGACAACATGTTACCATTGACGTTAAGTAACCTAAAACGTAACTTGCCAACAACCGCTTTAGCCAATGTCCTGGCTCCATCCCTTCTGATAGAGTTCGCACTTAAATCAACTATGCACAATTGTCCAAACTCCTCTTCAAGTGCCTTACCAATAGCTATAGCACCTTCATCTCTTAACTCATTTTCTGATAAGTTTATTTTAGTTAACGAATGTTTCTTTGCTGTTATAAATTCAGCCAAAGATTTAGCTGAGTCGCAAGTGATGTTGTTTCCAGCCATCTCGATTATTTGGATGGTAGAATTGGAATTTTTGAGAGCATCTGCAATGGCTATCGTTCCTTCATCTTCCAAATGTAAGTAACTGAGGTAGAGATCAGTGAGATTAGCATGAAGTGATATAGCTTGACTTAAAGCAACCCCGGCTTTTGGTCCAAAATTGTTGTCACGTAAATCGAGCTTCTTTAAAAGGATGCTCGTACCAAGTGCTTCGGATAGAGCAATTCCGCCTCCAGACCCTATCCTTGTGGAGGAGCATCTGAATTAGCATAGACAATATTACAAGGTCAGTTATTTATTTATTGTGTGTGTTTATGTTGATTAATTGTCCCATATTTTACCTGCAGAACTTGTTTGAACAAACAGTCCCTAATTGCACTATTTAGTACAAGTATTGTCCCCTGTTCGTTACCCTCTAGGGACTATATAGAAGCCGGATTAGTTCTATACTTGGAAGAACAAGTACATGCAATTAGGGACTATTTACATATAAGTGAAAGCATTTAATATATTGGTTTTATCAAAATCTGTTACTAACCCGGCGCGTCCACCTTACCACCGTACCTGAAATCCTCTAGATGGGAAGATCCTTTTATAAGTTGAGCAATGGCGATTGCCCCATCATCTCCGGACATGTTATGATGAAAGTGAAGAACCTTTAGTTTATTAGTCAAAGGCAGCAACTCACAAATTGCCTTCGCAGCATCAGGTGAAATACCCGCATTCATCAAATGCAATTCAACAAGATTACTTTGCGACTTTAAAAGATCACCAAATGCTCGAACCCCCTTTTCACCCAATGCATTATTAGAAAGGTTTAAATAACTCAAATCTGAACCTTCAAGAGCTGAGGAAAACATCTTTAGAACCTGAACAGCTTCTGGCTCAGGTCTCCTTGAAACAATATCCGATAAGTCAACTTCGGTCAACTGGGCCTTAATACCCGACAAAATTGTTGTAGCAACATGGGCAGCAGGGAGGCCGAAACTTCTATTACTGAAACATATTTTGGTAAATTTGTTTTCGGGCTCTTTTAATGGTTTTAGAAGCTCTTTAGCTTCTTCTGCATCAATAAAGGCCCTACGCCCTCCGGAAATGTCAAAAATGTGATCTGTGACCAGCTCTGGTTCGATTTCCCGCTCTTCTTTTGGTCTGGACCCGCGTTTGACAACTTCCACCATCAGTTTACTTGATTCTCGAGCGTAAACTTGGACAGCAGACCCTCCATCGCTATCGGGTTCTTTGTCAAATTGTTGGGATGCGGCGATAAATGCTGTGGATTCTATTTGTCTAGCATCTTCTTCTGCTTCTTCTTTACTTAGAAGACCGTATTTCCTTGATAAAATTGATGGGGTCGTGAGGTTTTTTAGTATTCGTTCTACAAGTACTAGTCTCGTACTGTGGCTTGGAGGCCAGAGCTTGATCGAACGCATGGGACCGTGAGTCGAATCCATGTTGAACTATCCTGAAAACATGATAGATTAATGTTTCTTAAGCATTACATAGAAAAGCATATACATATTGGTTTGTAAGCAATAAAACCAAAATAATTAAAAAGTACTGAAAACACAAAAGTAAAAGTAAATAACCACGAAAACATAACAATATACTAGGTTCGCAGTTGATCTCAATCTGTACGTCCACAAGCACAAAAAAGATCTGGTATATTTCCTATGTGTCGGGTTGGTCAAGAGCTATTCGAATTTCGACCAATATACATAGAACAGTTAACAAGTTAACAACTATGCATTAAGATCTCTACATTGGCACGACAAATTTTTTTTTTTAAATTTTCATCTTAAACGTAAACTTCCAAATGTATGGAAGAGACGACCCGTGTGTTACACAATGACCGTGACTAATAATTAGAGTTGCAAACGAGTCAAGTTATTCGGTCTTGAGCATAAAACAATAACATCCAATGTGTAATTCTTTCAAGTCAAATTACAAAACGGCCTTGGCCTAACAGTATGTGAGTTACTCGTTAACCAATAGGTGTGAATATTTGCTTTTCTATCATGAAAATAAATGAGAAACATTTTCATTGTAATTGTAAAGATTGAAGAAGATCATCATAGACTCGCTAAATATGTCGCACATGCACCACATATAGAAGTTGTTATGCATTAACATACAGAATCCGAAGAAAAACATGAGAAGATCTGAATCCTAACGCGCGTCACATACATTAATGTCCAAGATCTGATATTCTGAAACACAAATGATTTGACAAATGTGTTTTTCGATTCAAGAGGTACAAAAGAAATGCATACGAAGAGTTTTCGTACCCGTAATGACGATGAACAATACCTCTGGATCAACGTTTGGTGTTCTTTTTTACACTTTTCTTGCCGGAAAAATGTGAGTGTTGTAGACATGCATGTAACTCGATCTTTAGAAATGTAAGATTGTTATTTTCTAGAATATAAGTATCAATTAAGTCCCCTATGCTTATACCGGATATTATTCAAAAGTTTTGAATATAAAATTAAAATCCCTAACTAGTTTAAGTTATTAAGTCTTGACTTATACATGTAAAAACACACATAATGACGAATAATCGGATACCCGCGTACAGCGGCGGCGATAAGTATAGTTATATGTGTTTGCTTACCCGTTTAGTGAATTCGTTTCACAACACTTCGAATGTATATGTGTTAGTTGTATGTGTTTGTTTGGGTTACCCGTAACTTTCCCGTGACATCATTATTCCCGCATATAGAAATACTCTCGCAATCTCTTACATTTCAAACATTCCCCCAAAAGTATATGATTTTGACGAATCAAGATTGTATTGATTGAAATAAAGGTTAAAGTTGTAAAATTTTGAATTAAAATAAAATAACCCACTAAAAATATAAAAATTAAAAACTCATAAAAATATATCAAAATGGATGTTGAATTAAAGAGCATAAAATTTTAAAAAATACGGTGAAATTAGATTATAAAAAAAATAAATAGATAAAAAGATATTTCAATTTGAAAATAAATATGAATTTTTAGTTAAGAAGTGACACATGTCACTTTATAATTGAAGCTCATTATCTTACTTTTTAGTGGTTAGGAGTTAAGCTTGGAGTTTGTTAAGAAGTGACACATGTCATCTCATGATTGAAGCTCCTCATCTTAATTTTTGGTTAGGAGTTAGGCTTGGAATGAAGTTTGGCTTTTACATGCATTATAATATAGTATAGAAATATAGAAGTATAGATACAATTTTAACACAAAACTTTAAATAGTCTATGGAGAAAACGATAATTGAACCATCACAACTTATTTTATGTGCCTCGTAATTATATAAAGAGTTAGGGTATGTTTGGCGAAACGTGGTAGTAGCAAAAGCACTAAGCAGTAGCTACAAGTAATAGCAGTTAGTGGAAGTTGTTTGTTAAATAAAAGTGTTTGGTAACCTAGTTATAGTTGTAATTATAAAGTGTAAAATGACGTAGAAAGACTATACACATTAACATAAAAATTCTTTAAATAAAAAAAAAAAAAGTTTGAGAGCCAAAACTCTAGCGGCTAGATCTAAATGCTTCTTCATGAAGCGTTTTGAATTAGAGTGGTTAGATACGATTCAACTGCTAGTTGCTTGTTATCAAACAATCATTATATTTAAACCGATAGTCACTTGTGGTTAGTTGCTTCAAAACGCTCACAAATGCGTGTGTGGTTCCTAACATACCCTTAGATAGAAAAAAAAACATGTAGATGTTTAAGACGTCTTATCATTTATTTGAAACAATTATTTGAGAAGAGTTATTTTACGTATCAAACTTTTCTTACATATCAAGAGACTCATCTCCACCATCCATCTAAAAAGAAATCAATGCCTGAGATTAAAAACATTTTATTATTTCATCTATTTTTCTATAGACGGGCTGATACACTTTCGAAAAAAGAAAAAAAAATCGTTTTTTTCACGTTTTTTTCGTCTTTTTTTTCGTTTTTCTTCGAAACTGGAATTTGCATGAAATATCATGTATGATTTAACACTAATTTGAAAACCATATATGATATTAGTGTTAAATCACATATGATATGTAATATCATATGTGATACTAGTGTTAAATCATATATGATAAATCAGGTATGATATGCATATCATATATGACTTAACACTAATATCACATGTGGTATTCAAATTAGTGTTAAATCATATATGATTTTTTCATGCAAATTTCAGTAACGTAAAAAAACGAAAAAAACTTTAAAAAATACGTAAAAAAAAATAAATAAATAAATAAATTTGTCGAAAGTATATCAAAGTGCCTATCTATAGAAAGATAATTAAATGCTCGTCGTAATAGTAAATATTTTTTCGCTTGACGATTAACGGTTTGAAAGATACTTATACTTGGAAAAAAAATGATAGAAAGTGAGTTTTTTTTAATTGTTCGTCCTAGATCTAATAAGAATAAAATATGGAGATTAATCCCTTAATATGTAAAGAAGTTTTGTTCTCAAATAATCTTAAATTCAATTATTTACCTAATGAACACAAATTAAGTTTACTTTCGATTAATTGGATTCTCAAGATAATAAATACTCCGTAATTAAATAACAACTCTTTGGCACTAGTGCACAAAGGCACGTCAAGGTAGGGTTTCGGTCGTACACTTCTTTAGCTCTCTGTTTGACAAAAATTAACATTTATAATATTTTTATGATTATCTTTTTTCGTAAACAAAGCATAAATCTCCCTTTCCTGACCCCCCTTACAATATAAACAAGCATATAAATTCTCCTATCACATGTCAAAAACACCTTCTAAGTTATGTGACCTTGACGCAATGTTAGGCGGAATTCATGGCCCGTTTGTTTTACTTAAATGAATCACTATGGATAGGGTTTGAGGATAAATTTGGAGAGTTCGGTTCAATAAAAATTAAAAAAAAAAACTAAAAATCAAATAAATCATTTTTAACCATTCATTTTTTCATCAAAATAATAAAATAAACTTTCACATTCATTTTTAAAAATTAAATATCTCACAAACCATTGATCGTTAGAGGAAACTAATCATATCATCACGACAAGCATAAAATTACATTTAATTTGATATCTCACATCATATACTTTCGATGATTTTTTTTTTTTGATTTTTTTGTGGGTTTAGGTTTACGGTTAGGGTTTAGATTTTTATGGTGGGGTTTGACTTTTTTGGGTTAAGTTTTTTAGGGGTTAAGGGTTTAGGTTTCTTACGATTTAACGGATAGGGTTTAGGTTTTTTTTTGTTTAGCGGTTAGGGTTTTAGGGGTTTAGGGCTTTTAGGGGTTTAAGGTTTTAGAGGTTTAGGGTTTTAGGGTTTAGGGTTAGGGTTTTAAGGGTATAGGGTTTGTAGTTTAGGGGTTGTGTTAACACAAAAGAGTATTTTTAAAATTTTCATTTATAGTGTAATATATCGAAACCCGCAAAAAGCGATAAAAAAATAAATTCGTCGAAAGTATACAATATTGGATCTCTATAGAAAGATAATTTTATTTTGTCGCAATTGTATAATTAGTTTTATCTAACTATTAACGGTTTGTGAGATATTTAACTTTTAAATATAAGGGTGAAAGTAAATTTAATTAATTTGATCAAAAATGAATAGTTGATGTTGATCCATTTGATCTTTAGTATCTCACCCCTAGATTTGGAATGGAATGAATTCAAATAAAAAAATAACTAAAAGCATCTCATATATCATTTTTATAATTAAATGGCAAATCGCATAAAAAGGTACTCATCTTATATCCAATTTCAATTAAATGTACTGTTCTTTTTTTTTTTCTCAATTTAAGGTACCCGACTTTTTTTTTGGGCCGATTTAGGTTTTTTTCTAACTTCCGTTAACTATTTCGTTAGTAAATTACATGTTTGGTCCTTGAGTTTGTATATGCATTTCATGTTTGGTCCGTTAACTGTTTTTGCATGTTTCAGTTCGTTTTTGCACATTTTCGTCCGTTTTACACGTTTCGTCCATTTTTACACGTTTCCGTCCATTTTTTCGAAATATTTTTTTTCCAAATTTTTTTCAAAAAAACTTTTTCGAAATAGTTTTTTTCCAAATTTTTTTCAAAAAAAAATTTTCAATATTTTTTTTCCAAATTTTTTTCAAAAAAATTTTTCGAAATATTTTTTTCCCAAATTTTTTTCAAAAAAACTTATTCGAAATATTTTTTTTCTAAATTTTTTTCAAAATAACTTTTTCGAAATATTTTTTTTGAAAAAAATTTGGAAAAAGAATGTTTAAAAAAAAAATTTGAAAAAAATTTTATTTCGAAAAATTTTCAATTTTTTTTTAAATATTTTATTCCGAAAATATTGAAAATTTTGAAAAAAAAATCAAAAAAAAAATTAATTTTTTTTTATGGTGATTGGTGGTGTTGGGTGGTGGTGATTGGTTGTGGTGGAAACGTGCAAAAACAGACAGAAACGTGCAAAAACGGACGAAAACATGTAAAAACAGACGAAAACGTGCAAAAACAGACGAAAACGTGCGAAACCAGACAAAAACGTGTAAAAACGGACGAAAACGTATAAAAACGAACGAAAACGTTTGCAAGCGTATGAAAACGGACGAAAATAGACCAAACATGAAATGCCTATACAAACTCAAGGACCAAACATGTAATTTACTAACGAAATAGTTAACGGAAGTTAGAAAAAAACCTAAATCGGCCCAAAAAAAAAGTCGGGTACCTTAAATTGAGAAAAAAAAAAGAATAGTACCTTTAATTGAAATTGGACATAAGATGAGTACCTTTTTATGCGATTTGCCCATAATTAAAATATACATGTTCAAAATATATATTGATAACATCAATTCATAGTGACACGTGTTGATTAATTAAAGCACAATTGAGATATAGTGGTAGGCCCTGATTTTTTTTCTTTTATTTTTTTGATAGAGAAAACTTAGGTATCCTCAAATCACAAAAAATAAACATTTATCCGGATACTCTTGTTTGAAGGGTTTTCTCATACCCATATCATCAAGCAAACACATTTTATCATTCTCACACCTATACCACCAAACGGACCCTCAATCCAATGATTCCAATCATATGACAATAACACAAAACTAACCCGATAATTTAAAAACTAGATTTATTACAATATAATTTATAACTTCATTTGGGATAAAGTTTTATAGTTTTGTGGTTTAGTCAAAAATTATAGATTTTTGCCCATTCGTAAATACTAATAAACGATATAGATTATAGTGTTTCACTTTCATTTGTTTTCTTATTTTCACTTTATTTGAGTATGTTTGGTGAAATAAGTTGAAATTGAAAATGAGTTGCTGAAGCTTATATTATACGCTGAAAGCTGGAGTTTGTATTTTTATAAAGTTGTTTATCGAATTAATTAGAGGTGAAACCTATTATTGTAAAATCATATAAAAATTCATCAAATTAAATTAACATGTATTTCAACCTTTTGCGTGTTACTACCTCCGTCCCATAAAAATGTCCAATTTGACTTTTTTAATTATATCTTTTTCAACTTTAACCATAAATAATTTTGTTTACGTTATATAACACTTGATGAAAAATTTCTGAATGAATTGGGATATAAATGTATTTTTATTGGTATGATTTTTATAAAATATTATATAATGCAAACAAAAATATTTAAGGTCAAAGTTGAGGGAAACAAAACTTAGAAAAGTCAAACTGAATAGTTATTATTTAAGTAATTTGACTAATTATAAGCCCTGCTCATTTTTAAAAGCTCATTTCAATTGACTTGAGCTTATGGAGACTTATTGCTTAAAAAGTTTCCATAAACTTGTGTGACAAATGAAGTTTATTTTATAAGTCGAACAATAGCAATTTACTTTTTCAAATGTACCGATCTAGTACATGAACTTTTTTTAAGTTGTAGAAATATAACTGATGCGTGCCAAACAGTCAAGCTAAATCACTCAAGCCTGCCACTTGTGAATGGCAGACCGTAATCAGCTTAAAACTGCTCAAGCACGAATGCAATGAAGATCAGGAGAGTATAGTGTTTCCCCAGGTCGTTAAGTCCCAACGAGCTGTGCGAGAATAGTCAAACGTAAAGGGATCGAGAGGATTTGAACGGGAAAGGATTGTGATTGATCTATACCTAAAGAGAAAGCCCATAAATTACAGGGGCTTAAATGCAAATTAAAGGAAATTAAAAAGTTAAAATATATTAAATAAATGCTATCACTATATTTAAAATGATGTTTTTGTTTTTATAAAACTGGAATTAAAAACTACGTTACGTACAAGTGAAAAAGTGAAACTTATACAATATAAATCCTAAAAATATGAAAAATACATTTTTACAATCCTAATGATAAAAGAAAATTTATAGAAAAATAAAATTATTTTTATAACTAATTAATTAATTATTATTAATTAAAAACTATTTTTAACTATTAAATAATAACCTAAATTACAAGAAAATAGGAAATAAACCTAGAAAAATAAAATTAAGACTTGGAAAAATCTAAAATAACAAAAGAGAATTTTCAAAATTATTTTTGCATTTTTCTGATTATTTTTCTATTTTCTATGAATTTTAAACTATTTAAAACTAATTAAATTATTAAAAATTACAAAATAAACTATGAAAAATCTGGAAAATTACTTTTTTTACTTTTTATATTTATCTAAACCTAAGAAAAATGAAAAATTATTTTTTTGAACCTTTTCTGAATTTTTTGTATTAAAAGCTAATTAAAAATGCTTAAAAACTAATTTAAATTAAGAAAAATAGCAAATCAACTTAGAAAAATCTGAAAATTTCAGGAAAACTCTAAAATTATATTAGGAAGCTAGGAAAATTAGAAAAACAAGTGATTATGTGTAGGAATTTGAAACTGATGTGCAAGTGCTTAAAAATAAGCACTTGGACATAAGCAAATGAGGACCAAGAGCTACCAAACAAACACAGAAGCTATAATATGATAAAACTACTCTAATGCAACTTAAAACAACAAGCTATAGACCACAGAATCACAAGCTCAACAGATTTGATGAAAAGAGCTTTAAGCTAAAAACAGATTCTGGGTAGCTACTTTGGGCACAAGCACAAGCCACACATTAAGCTAGAACTGAAAACTACAAATTGGAACTTGTCCTAGACCTGGTTGAGATTAAGTACACCAAAAACTAGACATTGGGAAGCTCTTATGAGTAGGCTGCACAATCTGAGAAAACTCAGTTGTTGCTGAGCTTTTGGAGCAGGGCACTTGACACTTAAAAGAGGAGCTTGTTTGGAGCTTTTAAATAAATTGCAAAATTCCACAAAAATGCTGATAAGTAAAAAGACCAGTTGAAGTTTCTAAAATGCCAAGTCTCACTGAAATTGGCTCAAAGATAAGCTCATGATAAATCCTTGCAGTTGGCTCAAAACAAGGTTTTTCTAGTTTTGACTTTTTGACAGATTTGGTATTTTGACCAAGTTGAACTTTGATCATGATTCATGAACTGGAAATGATATATATGGATGAAATTGAACTAATGCAAGCTAGACTTATGAAATTAGAACACAAAACAAACTTCTGTTTTGACAGAATCAAAACAGTGAAGAGATTAAGGCAAATGAAAATGGATTGTTGACTTTGGTGATTAGCAGGCACAAGTAATGACTCAAATGAGTCTCAAATGAGTTAAACAAACATGAAACACCAGGACTTAACACTGAATAAACCTTAAAACCAGATTTGCTGTCAAATCCAAACACACTTGTTAATAACTGTTTTATAATCAAAACTACCCAAACTGCTAAACTGGCTTATGCCATTGATCAAACTAGGTTTCACTATCCTAAATACACCTTAATAAACAAGATTGAACAGTTTAAGACTACAAATACAAATAAAAACACAATATGCAAACTTTGTGAAAACTGAAATTTAGAATGTTACTCACATGTGTCCAAATTGTTTGCAAGCCAAAACCAAACCAAATCCTATACTACCCTAGTCAAATCCAACCCAAATAAACCTCTGCAACACCCATTATCAGCTTCCATGCCCATTCTTGACCAGGTTTGACTTTTTGACTGATTTAGTGATTTTGTGCAAACAAATTTGGAAAACAAATATAAGCTCACCAAAAGCTATTGGGAGCTTATTTGAGCTTATAGAACAGGAACCTAAGCTATTTGAAGCTTAATTGCAAGAGTTTGAAACTGAAAAACTCAACAGTAAACATAAAATTTAGAACTTATATAAAAACTTGAGATTGGTGCTTAACAATACATTAAAAGGATAGTTTAACTTAAAAGTGATACAAAGAAACTGAGATTACAACATTTTGATTAATCTAAGACATTAATTAAAAAAAAAGACATAAAGAAAATTTTATAAAACTAGCTACTCCTGTTTCATCTTTCTTCTTCCTCTTTTATACTTCAAAGAGTCTTGCCACGTGTCTCTGAGTGGATCCCACTTGATTCCAGAGCTATTGGGTCACTTTTGTGGATTTTGGCCACTTTGTCAATTTTGGCGGGAAAGCTAAAATTTGACCTCTGCTCTGAATTTTGCAGGTAGGGGGGGTGGATAGGTGATATGATGAGGGGGGGTGAGTGGAAGGTGATAAGGTGAGGTGATGGGTGTTGGGAGAAGCAGTAGCAGAGCAGGCAAGTGGGAAAGGGAAGAAAACCAGTGTGGGAGGGAAACCAGTAGTTTGACTGGTTTTGTTGACCAGGGGTCCAAAAGGAAAGGTGACAGGGGGTCAAAAAGGAATAAGGCAGGGGTCTAAATGTGGGAAAGGGTCAAGGTTTGGTTTAATATAACAAGGACCAAAATGTAATTATCCAATTCTTGAAGGACCAATCCTGTCAATTTTGAAAAGTTGTCCCAAGGGTTAAAACTGACAAACTTTAATAGTACAAGGACCAGTTTTGACAATTTCAAATTTTCCAGGGACCAAACTTGACATTTTATGAAAGTTCAAGGACCTTTTCTGCCATTTAACAAAAGATTTATTCAAGGACCAATTTTGACAAATTAGAATATTTCAGGGACCTTGAATAACATTTTTCTTTATTTAGATTTACCAGGGACTGTTTTTGACAACTTTTGAAACTTGGGGGACTAAAACTGCCAATTATGCAAACTTTATACATTTTTCACCAGATTTTGATATTTTTGCATTTAAAACACGTAAAACACTTATTTGTGATATTTTTATCATTTTGATGCATTTCTGAGTGTTTTCAGATGTTTTTGCAGTTTAAACAGTACAAAAATGATGAGTATTTAGACACTCATCAATAACGAACTTTCATAAGTATTTCAATTTGGTATGTGATGATGATGTGTCAGTCCTGAAAGTCTGACATGTGACACCATTAATAACATGACACGTCATTCACGTACCAAATTGGAACACTTATGAAAGTTCGTTGTATTTCTACAACTTAAATAAAGTTCACGTGCTAAATCGGCACATCTGAAAAAATACATCGCAAACAAGTCCTCATAAGCCCTTATTCAAACATAACCTATATACTTCTTTTAAGAGTCTGTCGACTATGATTTTGTGTTAGGACAAGGGGTGTGCACGGTCCAAAAACCAGACCGGAACGGCCAAGACCGGACCGGACTGAGACCCGATTTCGGCAAAAATCTTGGACCGAGACCGGACCGAATGTGGTCGGCCCGGTCGGTCCGGTCCAACAAGGCCAAATTCGTCGGTTTTGGTCCGGACCGGACCGAGGACCGAATTAGCCTAAAAGCCGAGACCGCGGACCGGACCGAATGTGATCGGTCCAGTCCGGTCCGTTCGAGTCGTATGCTCACCTCTAGTTATGACCGATGAAAGGTAAATTACTCAAAATTGAATATAAGAGCAAAGAACTTGGTTCAACAAATATCACAAAAAAATAAAATATCAAATAGAGCAATTCAAGTCACTCATTCTTTAATTAAAATTATAAAAAATTATTTTCTATCATTTAAAAAAAATATAAATATCTAATAAATAGTTGACCGTTAAATAAAACTAATTACACCATCATGACGAGCATAAAATCATCTTTTATTAGAAGAGTACGTACATATACTTTTAACAAACTTCTTTTTTGAGTTCCTTTTTAGTGGATGTTGAAATTGTTGGGTGATGTGCTATTTCATCCTGCTTTTAAATTTATAAAACTAAGATATCCAATGATCAACACATACTAACGGGCAGATAACCCGATCAGATGTAGTAAAACCTAGGTAAATTCGAGTGCCGTCCCAAGAGAGCTGTTATCTGAAAGAACTAAGGTACTTCGAGATAAATAAGATAAAATGATAGTAGTATGAATAAAATAGATAAAAATGTCCTAATTAAACAGAAGTAGAACTTAGGACAAAGAAGTAAGAAGATAAATCTTAATCAAGCTTTTAGACAGGTTTAATTCTCAATTCTTAAGTTCAATATATTAGGTAAATATCACTAGACTCCTTTGGTCAATTCGTCTAGCCTATGGTTCTTAGACTCCTCACCGAGATGATTCAGGTACTCTTCACTAGTTCTTTCATCAGCCTCATCATCAGAGCTTTCTTGAAAATCCTGAACAACATTGTTTGAAAATAAAGCAGTTGAAATGGGTGTTGAGGTGGTTGTCAGGGACTTTTTAACCTTCTAAGACTTCTTTAGATCAGGTTATTGTTTATTGATAAGATTATCTTCATAGATAAATTTCCCATAGATTTCAGGAAGTTCAAGAGTTTGAATATGATTTGCATTTCTAAGTCCCTGAGAGAAGTTCAACTATTTCTCAGGGAGACTGTTGACAAAACCTACATTTATTTCATGTTTAGACAACTTGACACCATCATTTGACAATTCATTCAACAAGGTTTTTGTTGTTCCCTATTCACTATAGTATAAAAACAGTTTAAGTAAAGTAATCAAAACTAATAGTGAATCAATGACTGAAAATATATAAATAAAACACAAGAGTAATTTTCAACATCATATTCTTATTAGAAATTAATCAGAAGAATACGTTACCCTATTACTTGCGGAACAGTACTAGGGATTGAAATGACAAAGTATTTGCAACTCCTCTCTAAGCTCAGGCTAAGTCTGAGCACAACTACAAGTACCCACTGAGCTATCTCAGAGATTAAGTTGTATTTGGAGGAGTGAAAGATGGCTTGCGTGTATGTGTGATTTTACAATTCACAAGCTTAACCTTTCACTCCATCTCTTATGCTATTTATACAAGTATGAGTTTTAACTCTTCCTAAGTGACAAACTGACAATTTTGCAGAAGACAAAATACTGATGTATTTTGTCTCTGTTTACAAAGACTATATTAGGCAAAGGGACCAAGTCACTTTCTTCATGTCAGTACTGATGCTGAGCCTTTTAGGGAAGGTTGACATCTTGAAGATAAGTACTCCGTCTTTATCGCTTCAAGCATAACCGTTTTGTCCCACCCATTCTTCAGTCTTCATAGTCTTCAGTCTTCAATTTCAGTTTGTCTTCAGTGTTTGTAGTTGGAGAGAAGTTTGAGGGATTCAGTAAGTTATTGTCATCACTTACTGAATCCACCATCTTCTTCTTGACTCAGTCTTCACCCTTTAAGTTCCGCCTTACTGAGTGGAGAGACTTCTTCTATGTCTCTTACTGAGCATCCTAAAGATGGCTCACTGAGAGACTATGCACTCAGTGACCTGTTAGTGTTTAAAGGTCTAAGCACTTAGGTTATTTTCTATTCAAATCCTAGATTAAGGGGTTTGGGTATTTACTGAACCCAACAGTCTTCCCCTATTTAGATATACAAATAGCCTAAGTGTTTGATCAGTGTAAGTGAGCAAATGGCTTCTTCTTATACCGAATGTACTAATGAATACAATAAGGAACACTGAATATTTTAACAAAACATACATCGTTTATTGATCAAATTACAAGGTTCCTATCACTAGTACAAAAGATAATGAAAATGATGTCAGTCCAGATGGATTCCCAGTGCTTCAAGGTTTACTTTCTTGGTGATGAGTGTTTTTCTGTCAGGGTGCTCTCTTATCTTGGCGTTTAGGTCTGCACAGAACCTGACATTTGCAGGAGTCTGAATTTGAGAGGCCATTGGTATATAGCTTAGCATTGCAGCCACACCTGCCTGATCAATGTCACTCCATCTTTGAAATGTTGGGTTTCCATAGACATCAATGTAGAATAGCCCTCTTCCAGGATTTTCAATTACCAGACAGTTCACGAATTTCACACCTTCAAGCAGCTCCCTATTGCATTCTAGTCCAGGCACTTTAATCTCAGGCTGGAACTCAACTATTTTCCTTTTACCAGTGGATGATTGTGGTTGAGATCCTTGAGGTGCAGTTAAGGCAGGCTGAATCCCCAGTTGTACTGGTGCATCCCTCAGTCTTTCATACCTTTTAATGAGCATCTTCATCAGCTCCTTAACCACCGCATTTTGCTTCTTTTCAATTATTGGACCGAGTTCATCGAGTTCAGTGATCCCAAAGTCAGTGAATTTTAAGGGATCATGAACCTCGAAATGTCTTTTATCATCCCCCCTGTAGACGTTCATTGCCAGTGGTTTAGACCTGGGAATGATTTTGACATCAGTGATCTTCTCAGGCAGTCTTCTGCTTGTCATTGTCCAATTGTAATGGTCAATTATTGCTTTCCTGATGGCTGCAGTTCTTTTGTTCTTTTCTTCCAACTGCTTTTTCATTTCAGCCATTTTTGCTGCCTGAGCGTCCTTGAACTTCTGTCATGCTTGACCCTTTTCAAGCTTCTTAGCATCTATTCCAATGTTTTCAGCTTCCTCATCAACTACTTGTACCAGTGCTTCTCTGCTCTTTTTTTCCTCTTCAGCAAGTTTCTTTTTCCTTTCCTCCTTAGCAAGGTATGAACTTAGTTGTTGTGGTGTGAGCAGGTACTCAATGTTGCCGATCTTAAAGGGAATCTTCTCAGGCTCAGGTGGTGTCGTCATTATGCCTTTTCCTTTGTCCTGGCCTGAAGAAGAAGATGCTACCAGGGGCGGTGTTGTTGTTGTTATTGGTGTGATCACTGTCATTGTTGTTGTTGTTGATGTTGGTGGTGGGATTGATGAGATAGGTACAGCTGGGACTGGTGGTGATGATGATATTGGAGCTTCAGATACTGGTGGTGTTGGCTCCCCCTCAGTGTGAAGATGAGTTTCTTCAGTAGTATTCTCCCCCTCAACTGTTGCCGAAGCGTCAGTGAGGGCAAGAGTTGGTGTGGGTGCTTAGGGGGACGGAGTTGCTTGACCCTTAAAAGCCTGATAAATTTCAGTGATCATTGCCTTGATATCTGAAGTATCGGTTTGAATACCAGTGACTTTTGTTTCCAAATTTGCCTGAGATACTTCCAAAGCAGTCATTCTGGGCCCGAGATTCCAGGCCAAGGAAGAAGATGCTTGAGCCAAAGTAGCCACCTGAGTATTCACAGAGCCCAATATAGCTTGAATTGACTGGACTGAAGATTGAAGACCCTTAACATTGATTTAAGCATGTCGATCAGTTCAGTGAGGCTGGAGGATTGTTTCAAGTAGGCCTCAGTAGCCTTCAACACTTTAGAGTTGAGCGCTGGGTCTTCTTTGACAAATTCCCTGATTTCATCTATCTTAGTGCCTACACCCTGAAGGTGCCTGAGAAAGTTAGCCAAGTTGTCATCCAGTCTGTGAAGAGTGTCATACATCAGACCTCTGTGCTCATGAACGTTTTCATCAAAGGCTTGTACCTCAGCTTTCAGATCTGATAACTGGCACCAGCCTCAGTGTGTTGTTCCCACAATGTTTCAGTGACCCCGGAGTATAGCTTCCTTGAAGCTTTGGTGATCCACTGAACAAGCTGCCTCTCAGTGAGTGAAAAAACATTATCAAATCTTTTGAATTCATCAGTGGAGGAAGAGGAGTCAGAGTCATTATTGTCAGGCTGGAATGGTGATTCAGTATGCTCCTGTGGATCAGGCTTGGGTTCTTGTTCAGATTGAACCTCAGCGTCCACTTCTTCCCCTGCTAATAAAATAACATCTTCACTCTCAGCAGGTTCATCATCAGAGAAAAGTATCCCAGTAACATCAGCAACAGTCAACAAGGGGTTGGTGATGGGTTCCATATCAGCGGGTGGTATATTTCCCTCTGAGTCTTTGTCCCCCGTTGACCCCTCAGACACTGGTGGGAGTTTCCCAGTGCCTTCTCTGGAGTCAGGATTGGTTTTGGGTTCCATATCGGCTGGTTGTTCCTGTCCCTCCGAGTCTTTGTCCCCCTGAGACCCCTGAGACACTGATGGGTTTTTCCCAGTGCCTTTAGCAGAGTGAATGAAGGTGATATCCCTATCAGCGGGTTGTTTGGTTCCCTCTGAGTCTTTGGGATCATTCAGTGTGCCCTCAGACAAAGGCTTTGATTTGCTAATGTCATCACTGGGCGATGTGGAAGGCGCTTCCCTACCAGCGGGTTGTTTGTTTCCCTCTGGATCTTGGGGAGTAATAGTTGGGACCAAGGGCACTGATTGTGATTTATCAGTGTCCTTCGTTGTCACCAGAATGGATGATGCTTGGTCTCCTTTGGGTGGAAAGTCAGTCTTGGGTTTTCTTTGCCTTTTGGCCAGTGTTCCTGAAGCCTCAGGGCCCTGAGACTTGGGTTTGTTTTAGTCCCAGTCTGAGACTTCCCCTTTCTCTTTTTAGGAGCAGGGTTAGGAGACACTGATTCCCTCTGGTTGTTTACAGCAACCATATGGGCCATCAATTCAATATCAGTGACAAGGGATGGGTCATTTTGAAATTTTGATTGACTCAGGATGCCAGGTAAAGCACAATATTTTTCTTCCTGAGGATAATTGGAGCCCAGTAACACTTGTAGAGCACAAGAGACAAACCTAGGATACGAAACGTATTTCGTCCTAGTTTTGCTCTGGAGCTTGGTTACGAGATCACTATAAATGATCTCCCCGATGTCGACAGTGTCCCCATTCATCAAGCAGTATGCCATCATCAACTGAATAGAGTTAACTTGTTCAGTGGATGAGTGGTTCCCGCCGAGGACCTGAATCACAAAAGTGAATAGGATCCTCCAAGCCATGGGAAATGAACTCTTGGTGACTGGGGTCTTGTCCAAAAAAGTTGGATCTAAAACAATTTGTTTTAACCCATCCTTCACTGTGGAGGATTCAGGATGAGCGACATAAACTCCAATGTTGTAGTCTAACCCTATTGGGGTGTAAAATGTTTTATAATCCAGGGTGAATTGTTGCCCCCCATTAAGACTGAATCTGATGAGATATCCCCTGAGTGGTCTAAGGTTATTCTCCTCAGTAGAGGGTGTTGGGTCAAAGGCCTTAGTCGTTGCCCAAAACTCCCTGAGGAGGTTTTGGTACAGTATAGAGGGACACTGAACAAAGGCCGTTTTCAGTGGGCAGTTGAAGAAGAATTTCATTATGTCCTTATAGGCTGGGACATTTTGTGGGTATTCAAAATTGCCTATGACATTGTTTGTTTTAAATTCAACGTTACTGAGATCCCCTACCCACTGTGTTGCAAACCGAAGAGATTGTGTTCTTGCCATTTCCATTAAAAGGTTTTTAGGGTTTTGAAAAAAAAAACTTTCTTGACAAGAACTATCAAAGGTTTTTGAATCTCTTAAGTTGTGATGAAGAACTTTTGTAAAGGTTTACAAAGAAGATTTTTCAGAAAAGGATTTGAAGAACACAAAGATTTCTGGGTTTAAAAAAAGATTTTGACAGAGTTTAGTTAGTAGAAATCTTTTGTGTGTGTTATAATGATTTTGTGAGGGGTATTTATAGTGTGTTTAGAGGGGTAGTTTGTGCATACTTGTGGATTTGTAAAGTCGGTTTTTAAAAACATTTTGAATTTCCACATTTATTGCCACCCTCCACTACCCACAGTAAAATCCTGTTTTTTAAGGGAACAGTTGCAGTGCATGATGAGTGTCCAAATACTCATCATTTTTGTGTAATATAAACTGCAAAATCATCTGAAAACACTCAGAAACACATCAAAATGATCAAAATATCACAAATCAGTGTTTTATGTGTTTTAAATGCTAAAATATCAAAATCAGATGAAAAACGTATCAAATTTGCAAAAATTGCAGTTTTAGTCCCCTAAGTTTCTAAAATTGTCAAAAACAGTCCCTGAGCACATAATTTCAAAAGAAAAGTCACCAAAGGTCCTTTTAAAATCAAAAGTTGTCAAATTTAGTCCTTTGGTGAAAAATATAAAAAGTTTTGAGAAAATTACAAATTGGTCCTTTAAGTTTCAAAATTGGCGGAATTAGTCCCTGGAAAATGTGAAAATGGCAAAATTGGTCCCTGCACTTTTGATGATTGTCACTTTTAGTCCTTGGATTAACTTTTCTGAGTTGGCAGCTATGGTCCTTCAATTTGCAGGATTTACAAAACTAGTCCTTGTGTTTTATAAGCTTAAACCTATTTTGAACCCTTGTACCCCTTGGACCCCTGTCAAAAAGCCATTTTGGACCCCTTGCTATTACCCTGGTCGGTCAAATAAGTCAAACAGGCACCCTTTTGGCGCCATCTCCACCTCCTCCCCACTTGAGCCTGTTTCACCCTGCAACACTCAACCTTTCCACCCCCCTCCTCACCTTATCCCTTCTCTTGTCCCCCCACCAACACCAAACTCCAAAGTTCATTAATTGCCTCACCACTACCTTTCACTCTACCTCAACTGCTCAAACACCTCATTCCCGCCAAAATTGACAAAGTGGCTAAAATCCACAAAAGTCATCCAATTGATCTGGAATCAAGTGGGAAACAGTCTTAAGGACACGTGGAAGATTTGTGAAGTATAAATAAAGAAGAAGAAAGAAGAAAACAGTAGTAGTTAGTTTTACATTTTTTTCTTAATGTCGTTTTTAACTTAGTGTTTTAGTGTTAAGCTCAAATGTTGTAATTTCATCTTTTATGTAACACAATTAAGCTTCTTTATCTTTGTAATCAGTTTTAATAATCAATTCTCAAGTTTAGCTAAAAGTTATGTTTTGTGTTACTGTTAAAAATCTCATTTTGCAACTCTCATTTATAAACTCCTATAAGCTTAATCTTAAACTCACTCTTGTTTATTTAAGCTATTTAAACCTTTTTATAAGTTCAAAATTCCATTCCAAGTAATTTTGAGTGATGGTCAACGAAAGTCAACTGGAAGCTCAATGAGTCTTGGTATTGGATAAAAGGAGATGCAGTGGTGAAGTTGGGTTTATTTAGACTAGTTTAGGTTGGTTTTGGATGTGGACTAGCCTGCAACACCAACTGGACCTCTTGTGAGTATTTGTCTAAATTTTACATTTTCAATCAAATGTTGCATTTTATGCTTGGTTGAGTAATTGTGGTCATCACTAGTGTAGACTTGCTTATATAGGTGTAACTAGGTCATAGTAACTCAGTTTAATCATTGGAACCAGTTGGATCAAAGATTAGTTTATTTTAATTTGTATAACAGTTAATGAAGGGGTGTTTGGTTTTGCTCTGTTAATCATGCTAGAGGATAGCTCAGTGGTTAATATCTGTTTGGTCATGCTTGTTTAGTCCTATTGAACTCATTTGAGTCAATTTCTTGTGCTTGCATAGCTCAAAAGTCAAATTTACACCTTAACTGTCTTGGCAGTTAACTGTTGAGTTTTTACAAACTCAAAATTCTTATTTTGTGTTTCAAATCCATAAATCTTGCTTGCTTTAGTTTCATTTCATCATTATTAATCATTATCAGTCTTAAAATTGCATTCAAATCTCATTAAAGTCAAAGTAGCATAACTGTTTTTGAAAGTCAAAACCAAGTCTGAGCTAGTGTTTTGCAAAAAAATGCAGATGATGCACAGTGCCCATTTCATAGAGTTAGGGTCTTATTTTCGGTTTGGACATAGTATGCTAGGTGGTCTTTAAGACCACCTATCTGTTTTTGGCTTTAGCACTCTTGATAAGCATTTAAATAAGCTCAAACTAGCTTCCTTGCTACCTGTTCTGCTGCAATCAGATTGCTGTCATGGTTTTGCCATTTTGTTTTGCTATCTAACTTCTTTAATACTAGTCCTTATTTGCTGCAATTTGGTGCACATGTTCTCTGGTTGGTGGACTAGAGTTCCACATTTCAGGTTTTCTCTTTAGCTTTCAGGATAAGCAGTTGCAACTGCTTATACAGTAGGGGTACACAACTGATTTGCTTAGATAAGCAGTTGGCTTAATTCATCAATCTGAGCTTAGTACTTGATAGGAGTAGGTGTTTTTAGTTGCTTTTAGCTTAATTTAGTAGATTATGGCTTCTGTTTTGGTTTGGTAGACTTTGGACTTCATTTGCTTATTGAAGTGCTTATTTCATAAAGCACTTCCACATCAGTTGCTTATTCCTCCACATAGCACCTTGTTTTTATATTTTTCCTTTATTCCTTATATCATTTTAGACTTTTCCTGCAATTTTCATATTTTTCCAAGTTCATTTGCTATTTTTCTTAATTTAATTTAGTTTTTAAGCACTTTTAATTAGCTTTAAATACAATTAATTAAGAAAAGTTCCAAAAAAATAATTTTTCATTTTTCTTAAGTTTAGA
Organism: Chrysanthemum seticuspe; assembly: GCA_019973895.1. Lineage (NCBI taxonomy): Eukaryota > Viridiplantae > Streptophyta > Magnoliopsida > Asterales > Asteraceae > Chrysanthemum > Chrysanthemum seticuspe. Next base: position 86,099,581 of record BPTQ01000005.1, read on the forward strand.
TAAATGTAAAAAGCTTAAAAAGTATTTTTCCCTATTTTTCTCCTTTTATTTGGTATTTTTAATAATTTTAATTAGTTTTAAATAGTTTTAATTTAATAATAAATATATAAAAAGTCTAAAAAATATATTTTCTGTTTTAAAATTAGTTTTATCATATTTTAGATTTTTCCAAGTTATAATTTCATTTTTCTAGGTTAATTTTGTATTTTCCTCTATTTTAGTGCATTTTAAATACTTAGTAAATAGTTTTTAATTAATAATAATTAGATAAATAGTTGTAAAAATAATTTTCTTTTTCTATAAATTTTCTTATATCATTAGGTTTATAAAAATGTATTTTTCATATTTTTAGGATCTATATTGTATAAGTTTCACGTTTTTATTTGTACGTTTACGTTATTTTTATTTAAACGTAAGTTTTACGTTTTAGGTTTTAAACGTTCATCACTTTAAATATAGTGATAGCGTTTATTTAATATCTTTTATCTTTTTAATTTTCTTAATTTGCATTTAAGTCGCTTTTATTTATTAACTTTTTCAGTAGTGTAATATTCAATCCTAATCCTTTCTGATCGCTATCATTAGTGATCATTCTACCGTCTGAATCAGTGTTTGCACACCATTGAGTCTCCGTGGGACTTAACGACCCGGGAATCCCCTGTATTCTCTGATCTTCATTGCATTTGCGTCTGAGCTGTTTCAAGTCTGTTTAGACTTGACGGTTCAGCGCGGATCAAATTTTGGCGCCGCTGCCGGGGAGGCTTTAGTGTGTGTTTAGCCTTTTTCAGATCCATTCTTGCACATACCCCATCTTTTGTAAAAAGTTTTCTGTAAAGTTTTCAAAAATCTCAAAAAGTTCATTAACACTTTTCCTGAAGTGTTAACAAACCCAAAAATATTTTCATTCTTTGTTTTTGCAACATATTTTTCAAAAATCCAAAAATATTCATCCTTTATCCTCCAATCTGTTTAATTCTACATTTCTCTATCCTCAAACCTGTTTAATTCTTCATTCCTTACCCTCTAATCTGTTTAATTCTTCATCTCTTATCCCTCTTATCTGTTTAATTCTCTATGTCATGGTATTTGACATGTTCCTGGTGTGGAGGTCCATTTAATGGTGGAAATTGTCGGCGATGTACCAATGTGGGTTTCGGAGACAAGTTTGTCGGTAATCCCGATCCCATTTCAAATGAAACACCCGATTTTTCCTACCTACCTCCACAACCCCAATACGAATCCTACTCATGCGAGTTTTGTGGGAATGATTCTCATTACGGTTTTGATTGTCCACCACGGGTCCCGCTTGTCTATGAGCCGGAACCATGTTACAATCAGAACTTTGGTGAAAGTTATTCTCCCAATTATCTCTGTTGTGAGAATTGCAGGGGTCCTCATGAGACTTTTGAATGTCAGCCGGTGAATCAAAATTTTCAAAATTCCAATTCTCCCGGTTTTGACAATTTCCAACCCCCACTGTATTCCATCAGTCATCAGACTTCCGAGCCTTCACAGCATCTCAATGATTACGAGGAGTGTAATCTTCCTCAAAGTTCTGAAGAAATACGCATTCTAAAGAAACTACAAATGAAAAGAATGGTGTGTAAGCTTCAGCAGATGAATATCAGAATCAGATATGATGACGATGATGATGAGGATAGTATTCAAATGAGGGAATACTATGATTGTGACGAGGAGAGTGTTATTCCTTGGAAAGATATAATTTCTCAACTCCCTCAGTCTATTGCTATCACACCTATCTTACCTTTTATTACTTCCAAAGACTCTCTTATAATGGGGGACGAGCCTTCTAGCACTATTCCAGAAATGGAATCGTCTAGTGTTGAAAGCCTTGTTCCAATCCCAAGTGAGTCCGAGGTTATCTCCGGTAATATGTGTGATGAGCCTCTTGATGATAATTCTTCTCCTCCTCTTGACATTCCATATGATCATGTCGAGATGTTCTCCGATTCTGATAACGATTATACTTCGTTTGACGATTCTTTATCCTATGGAGACATCGATTATGTCGAGGAGCTGCCTTCTGAGCTAGTTAGCTTAGAAGAAGTGAGAAATTCTGATGATCTGGAAATTGAGGACGAGATACTTCGTGAACAATTGTTCAATATAAATCTCCTCGTTTCTAAGATCGAATCATTTTGTGCTAAGTCAGCTTCAGCTCCTATCCCCGTTGTGGATAGTGACTCTACATTGGACAAGCCCGAGCTTGAGGCTTTTTCCAATGATTCTCTTCATGAAGAGTTCTCCGGTGAACTCTCTCATGACATATCTCCTCCGGAATATGATCATTTCCATTTTGATCTTGAGGATGATATTGGCTCGGAGGAAGGTGTACTCTATCATAAGAGTTTGCTTATTGATGATACTACCTTCACCCTTCCTCCCGATACGTCTACATTTGAGGATGAAGAATGGATCTTGATTGTTATCAACATCTTTCTTCCATTCCTCACATATGATGTGACTTCCTCTCTTCTTCACTCCTTCGGGAGTGAGGACACTATCTTTGACCCCGGCATTTTCATTTATCATTTGTAAGCCGGGTCTGTCTTTCTCTCTATATCTCATCGGTGTGGAACTTTCACATGCTTCAATGTTTGTCCAAACATCTTGAATGAAAGTCCGATGGAGATTGTTCCTTCCACTTTGCTTCCCCATGAACCAATGAATACGGGGTCGAGTCAAGCTAGCGACTCGGAAATCAAAAACAGTAGCACGCACCATATGGGTTTTCACCCATATTTCTGTCTTCTCACCCCTTTCTACCACCTAAGTGTGGGGGTGATGCCCCACATGTTATATATATAAGTTTTATGAAAAAAAAAAAAAAAAAAAAAAAAAATCATCTTTCTAAATAATGGCCGTAGTATTTCCCTTTTACGTTCTTTGTTTCGGCATAACCGCCGGTACTTTGAATATTGAGGGCAATATTCATTTCTAAGTGTGGGGGGGAATTCTCACGAATTTTATCATGTAATTATACCGCCCAATTCCCCCGTTTTTGGCCAAAAAATTTTTTTTGGAGTAAGTGTTTTACACTTACTCATTTGGTTATCAGTCCGCCTTGTCTAATAAACAAAAGGATTGGCTAATCCAGGAGCAAACGGCTCTTGGTAAAGATATCTCAAATCCGTTTATATGGCTTGCAATTTGCCCAAAATTGTATGGTATTCAGCTCACCATATCCTAAAAAGTGAAGAGTTGGCTAGCCCGCAAGATTATGGCTTGTGGTAAAGGCAGTGGAAAATCCATAATTGGTATTCAGCTCACCAAAGATAATGCTGATAATTTATCTAAGAGTTGGCTAGTCCAGAAGGGTACGGCTTCTGGTAAAGACTAATCAAATCCGTTTACAGCTTATGATTTGCTCAAAATCATTTGGTTATCAGTGTACCAAGGTTCTTACTTGAACTGAAACATTTGGCTACTCCAGAAGTAATGGCTTTTGGTAAAGAGTTTAAAATCCATTAAGTTTTCTCAAATCATTGCTAGGGACTAGCAATATCTCAGTGTGGGGGATTGATGAGTGTCCAAATACTCATCATTTTTGTGTAATATAAACTGCAAAATCATCTGAAAACACTCAGAAACACATCAAAATGATCAAAATATCACAAATCAGTGTTTTATGTGTTTTAAATGCTAAAATATCAAAATCAGATGAAAAACGTATCAAATTTGCAAAAATTGTAGTTTTAGTCCCCTAAGTTTCTAAAATTGTCAAAAACAGTCCCTGAGCACATAATTTCAAAAGAAAAGTCACCAAAGGTCCTTTTAAAATCAAAAGTTGTCAAATTTAGTCCTTTGGTGAAAAATATAAAAAGTTTTGAGAAAATTACAAATTGGTCCTTTAAGTTTCAAAATTGGCGGAATTAGTCCCTGGAAAATGTGAAAATGGCAAAATTGGTCCCTGCACTTTTGATGATTGTCACTTTTAGTCCTTGGATTAACTTTTCTGAGTTGGCAGCTATGGTCCTTCAATTTGCAGGATTTACAAAACTAGTCCTTGTGTTTTATAAGCTTAAACCTATTTTGAACCCTTGTACCCCTTGGACCCCTTGATATTACCCTGGTCGGTCAAATAAGTCAAACAGGCACCCTTTTGGCGCCATCTCCACCTCCTCCCCACTTGAGCCTGTTTCACCCTGCAACACTCAACCTTTCCACCCCCCTCCTCACCTTATCCCTTCTCTTGTCCCCCCACCAACACCAAACTCCAAAGTTCATTAATTGCCTCACCACTACCTTTCACTCTACCTCAACTGCTCAAACACCTCATTCCCGCCAAAATTGACAAAGTGGCTAAAATCCACAAAAGTCATCCAATTGATCTGGAATCAAGTGGGAAACAGTCTTAAGGACACGTGGAAGATTTGTGAAGTATAAATAAAGAAGAAGAAAGAAGAAAACAGTAGTAGTTAGTTTTACATTTTTTTCTTAATGTCGTTTTTAACTTAGTGTTTTAGTGTTAAGCTCAAATGTTGTAATTTCATCTTTTATGTAACACAATTAAGCTTCTTTATCTTTGTAATCAGTTTTAATAATCAATTCTCAAGTTTAGCTAAAAGTTATGTTTTGTGTTACTGTTAAAAATCTCATTTTGCAACTCTCATTTATAAACTCCTATAAGCTTAATCTTAAACTCACTCTTGTTTATTTAAGCTATTTAAACCTTTTTATAAGTTCAAAATTCCATTCCAAGTAATTTTGAGTGATGGTCAACGAAAGTCAACTGGAAGCTCAATGAGTCTTGGTATTGGATAAAAGGAGATGCAGTGGTGAAGTTGGGTTTATTTAGACTAGTTTAGGTTGGTTTTGGATGTGGACTAGCCTGCAACACCAACTGGACCTCTTGTGAGTATTTGTCTAAATTTTACATTTTCAATCAAATGTTGCATTTTATGCTTGGTTGAGTAATTGTGGTCATCACTAGTGTAGACTTGCTTATATAGGTGTAACTAGGTCATAGTAACTCAGTTTAATCATTGGAACCAGTTGGATCAAAGATTAGTTTATTTTAATTTGTATAACAGTTAATGAAGGGGTGTTTGGTTTTGCTCTGTTAATCATGCTAGAGGATAGCTCAGTGGTTAATATCTGTTTGGTCATGCTTGTTTAGTCCTATTGAACTCATTTGAGTCAATTTCTTGTGCTTGCATAGCTCAAAAGTCAAATTTACACCTTAACTGTCTTGGCAGTTAACTGTTGAGTTTTTACAAACTCAAAATTCTTATTTTGTGTTTCAAATCCATAAATCTTGCTTGCTTTAGTTTCATTTCATCATTATTAATCATTATCAGTCTTAAAATTGCATTCAAATCTCATTAAAGTCAAAGTAGCATAACTGTTTTTGAAAGTCAAAACCAAGTCTGAGCTAGTGTTTTGCAAAAAAATGCAGATGATGCACAGTGCCCATTTCATAGAGTTAGGGTCTTATTTTCGGTTTGGACATAGTATGCTAGGTGGTCTTTAAGACCACCTATCTGTTTTTGGCTTTAGCACTCTTGATAAGCATTTAAATAAGCTCAAACTAGCTTCCTTGCTACCTGTTCTGCTGCAATCAGATTGCTGTCATGGTTTTGCCATTTTGTTTTGCTATCTAACTTCTTTAATACTAGTCCTTATTTGCTGCAATTTGGTGCACATGTTCTCTGGTTGGTGGACTAGAGTTCCACATTTCAGGTTTTCTCTTTAGCTTTCAGGATAAGCAGTTGCAACTGCTTATACAGTAGGGGTACACAACTGATTTGCTTAGATAAGCAGTTGGCTTAATTCATCAATCTGAGCTTAGTACTTGATAGGAGTAGGTGTTTTTAGTTGCTTTTAGCTTAATTTAGTAGATTATGGCTTCTGTTTTGGTTTGGTAGACTTTGGACTTCATTTGCTTATTGAAGTGCTTATTTCATAAAGCACTTCCACATCAGTTGCTTATTCCTCCACATAGCACCTTGTTTTTATATTTTTCCTTTATTCCTTATATCATTTTAGACTTTTCCTGCAATTTTCATATTTTTCCAAGTTCATTTGCTATTTTTCTTAATTTAATTTAGTTTTTAAGCACTTTTAATTAGCTTTAAATACAATTAATTAAGAAAAGTTCCAAAAAAATAATTTTTCATTTTTCTTAAGTTTAGATAAATGTAAAAAGCTTAAAAAGTATTTTTCCCTATTTTTCTCCTTTTATTTGGTATTTTTAATAATTTTAATTAGTTTTAAATAGTTTTAATTTAATAATAAATATATAAAAAGTCTAAAAAATATATTTTCTGTTTTAAAATTAGTTTTATCATATTTTAGATTTTTCCAAGTTATAATTTCATTTTTCTAGGTTAATTTTGTATTTTCCTCTATTTTAGTGCATTTTAAATACTTAGTAAATAGTTTTTAATTAATAATAATTAGATAAATAGTTGTAAAAATAATTTTCTTTTTCTATAAATTTTCTTATATCATTAGGTTTATAAAAATGTATTTTTCATATTTTTAGGATCTATATTGTATAAGTTTCACGTTTTTATTTGTACGTTTACGTTATTTTTATTTAAACGTAAGTTTTACGTTTTAGGTTTTAAACGTTCATCACTTTAAATATAGTGATAGCGTTTATTTAATATCTTTTATCTTTTTAATTTTCTTAATTTGCATTTAAGTCGCTTTTATTTATTAACTTTTTCAGTAGTGTAATATTCAATCCTAATCCTTTCTGATCGCTATCATTAGTGATCATTCTACCGTCTGAATCAGTGTTTGCACACCATTGAGTCTCCGTGGGACTTAACGACCCGGGAATCCCCTGTATTCTCTGATCTTCATTGCATTTGCGTCTGAGCTGTTTCAAGTCTGTTTAGACTTGACGGTTCAGCGCGGATCAGTGCACAGTAAAAGTGCAAGTTGCAGTAATAAAATATCCTTAGGATATTTCATGTGAGGAGAGGCATTTAATGCCAAGTGGGGTGAGGTAAGTATTTGAGGGACCCTTGACATGGATGACAGTAAGACAAAGAGACATATATTCCTTTATTAAATTGGTAAGGTTACCAACCTAGGACATTTAAGTAACTGATACTTGGTGCATTTAGTTACTCATTCAATGCTCAATATCTATAGTCAGGGTCCCTGAATGAGTCTTACTCATTCAGTGAGAGGTTGTCTTGTGGGTATTGTTCAGGGAGGAGGAACCATTTCAGAGAACTTGCTGAGATTGGTTTTCAGATGCCTGACTTTCAATGTCAAGCATTCCCAATTCAGATTTCAGTCTCCTGAAGGTAGGTTCATCCAAGGGTTTGGTGAAGATATCAGCTAGTTGATATTCAGTAGGGATGAAATGGAGTTCTATGTCTCCTTTCATTATGTGGTCCCTGATGAAGTGATATATGATATCAATGTGTTTGGTTCTTTGATGAAGGACGGGGTTGTTGGAGATTGCAATTGCACTGGTGTTGTCACAGAAGATGGGTACCATTTTGTAGTGGATGTCATAGTCACTGAGTTGACTTTTCATCCATAAAACATTGGCACAACATCCTGCAGCAGCCACATACTCAGCTTCAGCTGAAGACATAGCCACTGATTGTTGCTTTTTAGCACTCCAACAAACCAATTTTCCTCCAAGAAATTGACAGGACCCTGAGGTACTTTTTATGTCCATGTTGCAGCCAGCATAATCAGAATCAGAGTAACCTTTGAGATCAAACCCTGAGCACTTTGGATAATAGAGACCAAGGCTTGGGGTTCCCTTCAGGTACCTAAGTATTCTTTTGGCTGCAGTGAGGTGGGATTCTTTGGGATTGGACTAATATCTTGCTATTAGACAGACTGAGAATTGTATGTCTGGTCTGGAAGCAGTTAGATACATCAGTGGGCCAACAATTCCTCTGAAATGGGTTTGATTGACTGATTTGCCAATGAGATCAGGTCTAAGGTTGTTAGGAGGGACCATTGGTGTTTTCACTGAAGCACAGTAAGATATCTCATATTTCTTCAAGAGATTCCTTGTGTATTTCTCTTGACTGATAGAGATTCCTTTATCAGTTTGCCTGATTTGTAGTCCAAGGAAGTATGTGAGTTCACCCATCATGCTCATTTCAAACTTCTTTGTCATCAGTTTTTCAAACTATTTACAAAGTGTGTAGTTTGTTGAGCCAAAGATGATGTCATCAACATATACTTGGACTAGTATCATATCTTGTTTTGTCCTATAGATAAACAATGTGTTGTCTATATTTCCTCTGACAAACTTGTTTTGAATCAGGAAGGCTGAGAGAGTTTCATACCATGCTCTGGGAGCTTGTTTCAGTCCATAAAGGGCTTTATCAAGCTTGCAGACATAGTCAGGGAATTCACTACTCTCAAAGCTAGGAGGTTGCTGAACATACACATCTTCCTTGAGTTCACCATTCAGGAATGCACTTTTTACATCCATCTGGTAAACTTTGAAGTTCATCTAGGTAGCAAATGCAAGGAAGATCCTGATGGCTTCCATTCTTGCAACAGGAGCAAATGTCTCATCATAGTCAATGCCTTCTTGTTGACTGTAACCTTTGGCTACAAGTCTGGCTTTGTTTTTAATGACAGTGCCATTTTCATCAGTTTTGTTTATGAAACTTCATTCCTATGACTATGACATCCTGAGGACATTTGATCAAGGTCATGACCTTGTTTTTATCAAACTGTTGAAGTTCTTCTTGCATGGCCTGAACCCAACTTGGGTGTTTTAGAGCCTCAGTGACACTTTTGGGTTCTATATCTGATAGGTAATCAGCATATAGACATTCATTGGCTAAAGCTGCAGTTAACTTAGCAGCCATGCTTCTAGTGAGCATGCCATCAGTGGGTTCACCAATGATGTTTACAAGCTCAATGTCCTGAGTTTTTGTCCACTTACTTTGTGGTCTAGGATATGGGCTTGAGGAGGTCACTGGAGGCTCAGGAGTGAGTTCTGGTGTATTAGCCACATAATCATTTAGAACATCTGTTGAGATGTCTTGTTCTGGTTGGGTATCATGAATCACAGGTTCCTGATCATTTGGATCAGTGTTGCCTATCCCAGCAGGGACTGATTGATTATCAATGAATTCACTGACAGTTGGTTGTGACAGGTTGTGAGGAAAGACATAATATGAGATGTCAGCATTAGCTTGGTATGAGGAATTGATTTCAGTGTTATACTCATCAGGAGGATATCTTGATGAGTTATCAATTCCTATTTCCTCCACTGAGGTGTTGGTGAACTTGATGCTTTCTGAACTCTCATTAAATGTGACATGAAAGGTTTCCTCAACTTGTTGTCTCCTTGTGTTAAATACCTTAAAGGCTTTGGAGATCAGTGAGTAACCTAGAAAGTATCCATCATCAGATTTAGCATCAAATTTGCCTAGATGATCCTTGTGGTTATGAATAAACACAGGACATCCAAACACATGAAAATAGCTAATATCAGGAAGTATACCTTTGAATATCTCATATGGGGTTTTGTTATGTCTTTTGACAATGATTGATCTGTTTTGAGTGTAACAGGCTGTCTTGACTGCTTCAGTCCAGAAATGCTTTGAGAGGGCTGAGCCATTTAACATGGTTCTTGCAGCTTCAATGAGAGTTCTGTTTTTCCTTTCAGCCACCCCATTTTGTTCAGGGGTGTAGGGAGATGAAAAGTTTTGGGAGATTCCATTTTCATCACAGAAACTCTCAAGCTCATCATTTCTGAACTCAGTACCATTGTCAGTCCTGATTTGTTTAACAGTAATGTCATTTTGGTTTTCAATGCTCCTGATGAATGACATTATTGTGTCAGCTGCCTGACTCTTTTTTGAAAGAAAGTATACCCAAGTGTATCTTGAAAACTCGTCAACAATGACAAGTGTATACTTCTTATGCTGGATTGATCTAGGACTGACTGGTCCAAAGAGATCCATATGCAAGAGGTGAAGGCAACTTTTGATGGAGAAATTTTGTTTTGTTTTGAAAGATGCTCTTTGATGTTTGCCTTTTTCACAGGCTGAGCATGGTTTATCTTTAGCAAAGACCAGTGATGGTAAGCCAAGGACCTTGTTTTGTTTTGCCAGGTTATTGATGTTTTTGAAGTTTAAGTGAGAGAGTCTCTTGTGCCACAGCCAGTTGATAGTTTCACTGGCTTTGGCAAAGAGACAGGTTCCATCTTGAGAAAGAGTAGTCATGTCTAAGACATAAACATCATCTCTTCTAGGAGCTATCAAAACAACCTCTTTGTTGGCATTGACAATGGTACCTTGTTTGTCATTGAATTGCACAATGTAATTAGCATCACATAGTTGACTGACACTGATGAGATTGTATTTGAGACCATTGACATAAGCTATTATAGAGAAAACTATTCCATTACAGTTTACTGAATCATAACCTTCAGTGGGACATGATGAGTTATCACCAAATACTACCTTGGGTCCTGGTTCCTTTACATACTTGTGCAGATACTCCTTCACACCAGTCATGCTTCTTGAGCATCCACTGTCTAGATGCCAAATAGGCTCCCTGGCGTGTCTTTGCACAAGTAGTAAGCTGAATTAGTTTCTCTTAGTGACCCACTTACTGGTGGGCTTGGGTCTCAAGGTCTTTTTGAATTTGGCAATCGACTCATGGTCAGAGGTTGAGTGCATTGTGCTACCACAGGTTTTGCATTTAGAGACTGAGTATGACTCAGTGATTTTGGGTTGATTGGAACTTCTCCTTGCATGGATGACACTGTCATGCTGGGATGTCTTATGAGCTGGATTTCCGCAAATATCACAGCATGTGTTCATAAAACAATCATCAGGGTGATGATCATTAAACCCACAGTGTGGACAAGGAGGAAAGGGTTTTGCTCTAAATTTTTGAGCAGACTTGGAGGTTGAAGCATACTGATGACCAACTTTGGTATAGTTTGCTTCACTGAGTGAACTTACATATTGTAAGTGATTAGAAGTTATGTGATCATCCTTTTTGCAGATCATACAAAAAAGGATTCTATAACAGTTGTCAGTGGTATGACTGGTATAGTGGCATAGATCACACTTCTGCTTGGATTTGGGGTTTGACTTGGACTTTGAGGAACTAGAGGAAGCTGACTTTGTCTCCTTGATAGATTCAGGGACTTTTTCAATGGATTCCATTTTTTCAGTTAGCTTCCTCACTAGTTCAGTCAGTTGCTGAATTTGGTCAGCTTCAGTGGGAGTTAAGGATGTGGAAGTCTCAGTGGGAGTAGACTCTTGTTAAGTTGGTTTTGTTGGCCTTTTCAGGATGGTTCTACCAAGTCCAGACCTTTCTTTTGGTGAATGAGGATTGAATTGCATTGGAGTAAGCTCAGAGCTTGGTGCAGCACCCTGAAGAGGTTTCAGGGGTGGAAGCGTTGCATTAGACTCTGCTTCAGACTCAATGTGTTCAGTACTACTGGGCACATCAAGGAGTCCAAGCATGCTCTTAAGAGCTTGACTCTCAGGCTCTAGAATTCTTCCAGAATCGAAATTAGGAAGCTTACAATCAGGATTAACCCGATCAATCCAATCACTGGGCTTGGGGCTAGTCAACATACTAGTAATCATACCACTAGACACAAATGGCTTAGGACCCTGGTCTTTGTTGAGAGAGTCAGGAAGATGATCTTCACCTAAGCCTCTCTTCTTGCTACTGGGGGCTCCCACAGCATCAAAGACCCTGGGATTCTTAGCAGTCCAACTATCAAGAATATCTTGAACCTTTTTGAGTTCTTCTTGAAGAGCCTGATTTCTTTTAACTAGTTCAGTGTTTTGAATTTTCAAAGTGATAGCCTCAAGCTTAGCTTGTTTTAAAAGAAGCAGTTCATCCCTACACTTGTTTAATTCAAAACTTAGCTTGTTTTATTTTGAAAAAAGATTCAGTCTTTGCTCTTCTACGAACTTAAGGTCAACATTAAGATAATTCATGTAAGACTGCCAATCAGAGTCATCATCCATAGAAAGTAAAATATTTACCTTCTTCATTGTGATATTGACCCATTCTCCATTACTGGCATGATTCTTTCCAACAGCTAGCTTGTCCTCTTCTGAGAGGGCCATCAGTGCACTGACATGCACCATTTCATCATCTGATGACACTGGCTCTTCATCCCAGTCGAAGGTTTCAGCAACAAGGCCTTTGTTTTTACCCTGCACATATTGAACACTTTTTGTTGTTTCTGAGGGACTGGCCTCAAGCAATGCAAGCTTAGCTTTGACTTTCTTATACTTAGCTTCAAAATCAACAGTTTTGTTTTGATCAGATTTGTTTTGAAAGTTTTGATGAGACTGATAGATTTTTGATTGAAATTCGCTAAAGCCTGAGGACTGATTTGACCCTGATGGTTTATAAGAGGGTTCATAAATTGTTTTTGAAAAACAGTCTTTTGCAAAATGACCTCTTTTGTGACACTTAAAGCATTCAGTGTCCTCATTTGCTTTAGCATTTGAAAAACCTTTGTTTCTTTTTATAAACCTTCGAGAGTTAGCAAGGAGTGCCCTTTCCTGGAATTCAGTGTTCAGGTCATTTAGGTACTCCTCACTTGATCTCTCATCAGGCTCATCATCTGAATTTTCCTGAAAATCTTGAACAACATTGTTAGAATAGAAAGCAGTTGATATTGGTGATGAGGTGGTGGTCAGGGACTTCTTGACTTCCTGAGACTTCTTTAAGTCAGGGTATCGTCTGTTGATGAGGTTTTCCTCATAGACAAATTTCCCATAAATTTTAGGAAGCTCAAGATTCTGGATATGATTAGCATTCCTAAGTCCCTGAGAGAAATTCAACCACTTCTCAGGGAGACTATTGACAAAGCCAACATTGATTTCATGTTTGGACAACTTAACACCATCATTTGACAGTTCATTTAAAAGCGTTTTGTAATGGGTGTAAGTTTGAGACAGAGTTTCTGAGTCCTTAGCCCTGAAGGTATTATACTCAATTTCAGGTCCATAATCATGTTTTCCATGGTATCAGAAGGACCTTCATGACTATGAACCAGGTCATCCCAGGTTTGTTTGGCCATACTACAGCTTATAACTGACTCCATAATATCGTCAGGAAGACAAGATATTATGATACTTTTGAGCCTTTGGTCTTGGTTGACCACTCTTCTCTCATCCTGAGTCCACTGAGCTTCAGGTTTAGGCAAACCTTCAGCAGTCTTTGGGATAAATGGACCTTCATTTATACACTTGATATAATAGGGTTCCATCCCAATCAAATAGCAAAGCATACACTTTTTCCATTTGTTGAATTTACCAACTTCAAGTCTAGGGGCAACAGCTGAATAAGCTCCACCCTTTTTATTGACTAGTTGGGGTACATCAATTTCAGCCATTTTAAGGATCCTGATTTAAAAACGTTTAGAGCGGCTTAAAAACAGTTTTATAACCAGCCTTGCTCTGATACCACTTGTTGTTCCCTATTCACTATAGTGTAAAAACAGTTTAAGTAAAGTAATCAAAACTAATAGTGAATCAATGACTGAAAAGATATAAATAAAACACAAGAGTAATTTTCAACGTCATATTCTTATTAGAAATGAATCAGAAGAATACGTTACCCTAGTACTTGCGGAACAGTACTAGGGATTGAAATGACAAAGTGTTTGCAACTCCTCTCTAAGCTCAGGCTAAGTCTGAGCACAACTACAAGTAACCACTGAGCTATCTCAGGGATTAAGTTGTATTTGGAGGAGTGAAAGATGGCTTGCGTGTATGTGTGTTTTTACAATTCACAAGCTTAACCTTTAACTCCATCTCTTATGCTATTTATACAAGTATGAGTTTTAACTCTTCCTAAGTGACAAACTGAAAATTTTGCAGAAGACAAAATACTGATGTATTTTGTCTCTGTTTACAAAGACTATATTAGGTAAAGGGACCAAGTCACTTTCTTCATGTCAGTACTGATGTTGAGCCTTTTAGGGAAGGTTGACATCTTGAAGATAAGTACTCCATCTTTATCGCTTCAAGCATAACCGTTTTGTCCCGCCCATTCTTCAGTCTTTATAGTCTTCAGTCTTCAGTTTCAGTTTGTCTTCAGTGTTTGTAGTTGGAGAAAAGTTTGAGGGATTCAGTAAGTTATTGTCATCACTTACTAAATCCACCATCTTCTTCTTGACTCAGTCTTCACCCTTTAAGTTCCGCCTTACTGAGTGAAGAGACTTCTTCTATGTCTCTTACTGAGCATACTGAAGATGGCTCACTGAGAGACTATGCACTTAGTGACCTGTTAGTGTTTAACGGTCTAAGCACTTAGGTTATTTTCTATTCAAATCCTAGATTAAGGGGTTTGGGTATTTACTGAACCCAACAGTTTTATAACGGGTGTAAGTTTGAGAGAGGGTTTCAGAGTCCTTGGCTCTAAAGGTATCGCACTCAAGTTTCAGGTCTATGATCCTATTTTCCTTGGTATATGAGGGACCCTCATAGCTATGAACCAAGTCATTCCACGTTTTTTTGGTTGTACTACAGCTAATGACTGATTCCATTACATTATCAGGGAGACATGATATAATGATGCTTTTGAGTCTTTGGTCTTGATTGACCACCCTTCTCTCATCTTGGGTCCACTGAGCTTCTGGTTTAGGTAAACCTTCAGCAGTCTTAGGGACGAATGGACCATCATTAATACACTTAATGTAATATGGTTCCATCCCAGTTAAGTAGCAAAGCATACGCTTTTTGCACTTGTTAAATTTTCCAACTTCAAGTCGAGGGACAACAGCAGCATAGGCTCCACCCTTTTTATCGACAAGTTGGGGAACTTCACTTTCAGCCATGTTAGGATCCTAATTTTAAAAACGTTTTGAGCGGCTTAAAAAAGTTTTATAAATCAGCATGCTCTGATACCACTTGTTGTTCCCGTATCACAAATAGCAAAACAGTAATTAAGGCTAAGTGTGATCCATGACTAAAGCAAAGTAATTAAAAAATCAGTTTAAACAAGATAAGTACATTAAGTACAAAGTAGAATTTTCAATGTTTATATTCTTATTAAAACGAATCAAAAGAATATATTACCCAAGTGTTTGCAGAACAACACTTGGGATTGAATGACAAGTATGGTGTGCACTCCTCACTAAGCTTAGGCTAAGTCTAAGCACAACTATCAGGAACCACTGAGCTATCTCAGGGACATAGTCGTATTTAGAGGAATGAAAGTTGCTTGTGTGTGTTTTCACAATTAATGCACAAGCTTAACTTCTACTCCTACCTTATGTCTATTTATACAAGTATGGAATTTGACTATATCCTAGAAGACAAACTGACACAAGCCATAGAGACAGAATATTGATATATTTTATCTCTGTTTACAAGAGGTTATATTGGGTAACAAACAAAGTAGCTTTCTGGTCATCAGTGATGACACTGATATTGGTTGTTAGCCTTTCAGGGAAAGTTTGACTTATTGCTGATAAGGACTCCTCCTTATAAGTTCAAACTTATCCCGCCTTGTCCCGCCCATTCTTCAGTCTTCATTGCCTTTAATCTTTGTCTTCAGTGATTGTAGTTAGTGAGGAGTTATGGGATTCAGTGAGTTATTGTCATCACTCACTGAACCCATCATCTTCTTCTTGACTCATTCTTCACCCCTTGAGTTCCGCCTCACTGAGCGGAAAGACTTTTCTTCTAAGTCTCGTTCTAAGTGTCCTGAAGATGACTCACTGAGTGACTATGCGCTCAGTGACTTGTTAGTGTTTAAGGTTATAAACACTTAGGGTATTTTCTATTCAAATCCTAGAATTAAGAGGTTTGGGTACTGACTGAACCCAACAGATGAGTCTACCGGTAATGCAAGAGATTTGGACTTTAACCTCATTTCTTCGGTGATGAGCATAGAGCGTGCGGTCTTGAAATCAAGAAACATGTCTTTGTAATGCATATACCCACAAACCTGATTATAATTTTCCGGGAGACCATCTATGGCATAATGAACCACATCTTCATCGCCAACGGGGTGAATCAAGGCTAGCAATTATTGTCATAATCGATTCAATTTTTTGAAAATACGCCTCCATACTTAAATCACCAAGCTTGATTGACCGTAATTTCGTCTTCAAAGCCGAAGTTCGTGACTGTTTGTTGTCTTTCACAAGGTCACTAATAAACTCCCAAGCTGCCTATGCGGATTTAGGTCGAGCATTGACCAACCTTTTTTGTAGCAAACCCGATAGAGTCGAAAAGATCCAAGAGAGGATGATCTTGTCAACCTTTTGCTCTTCCGGTGTGAGAGGAGTGGGAGTGCTAGTATTCACTCCACTGGTAGTACCATGAATAAACATGGATACATCATAGCTTTCACATAATTGTTCAAAGAAAAATTGCCAAGAGCCATAGTTCCAATCGTCAAACTCAAGTTTGACAGGAACCCGGGTGAGGAGATGATGATGAGTAACGACCGACAACTTGTCCGAGAGGGAAACAGTGGGAGTCTCTGTTGAGCCTGTCATGATGAAGTGCATTTATTATTTTAGTGGAACGAAGGTGGGTTTGATTTGATATGTGGTAACAGAGGGTGTATTAGGGTTTGTATGGGATATAAGGGTGACGAGTACGTGGTAACAGGAGATGCACAAGCAAGAATTAAAACAACAAAACACCAAGATCTGTGACCTAGCACGAATAACACACAAGTTTAGTTGAGTGTGATTTGTGACCTTAGCACAAATCACCAACACTATGAAGAAGGCAACCAGTTTTTAGGTTTAGGGTTTTGTTTAGATCGATATTAGGGGTTGACTTGTGATACCATGTCAGTTATGAGAATGATTATGGTACCGAATTATGTGATTTGATTGATTGACGATTGATTTACATGGTGCATATAAATAGATACATATAGAAGGGTCCAGATACGGGCTTGATCCCGATACACTAATACAATAATATACGGGCTAACAGAAGCGTTTTGAATTAGAGTGTTTAGATACGATTCAACTGCTGGTTGCTTGTTGTCAAACAACCATTATATTTAAATCGCTAGTCACTTGTGGTTGGTGGCTTCAAAACACTCACAAATGCGTGTGGTTTTCCTAAAGTCCCTTAGAAACAAATATGTAGATGTTTAAGACGTCTTATCATTTATTTGAAATAATTATTTACTTCTTTAACAAAAAATTAAGTTTCTTTCTATTAATTGGATTCTCAAGAACGAACTCATGTAAGGAAGTGTTAAGAGCACAAGGTGCCATGACAAGCCTCACTTACTCATTCGGGCTCACGGGTGTCACATCACTATAACAAACCTTCACAACTAACCCCCTACTCATAACTAACATCAACTTACTCATTTAGGGCTCACCACTTACAACTTTATTTTTTTTATTCAAATTTCCAAATAAACTAAATTCATTTAATTAAAAATAAAAATACAATACAACACAATAAAAAATATACGAAACGTAAAATAAAAATACGGTAAAAAAACATACGTACTTTCAAATTTAAACATATAAACATATTAGTTTTACACTTTTGGATTAAAAAAATTCAAAACACCCCCTTTTTTTAAAACGGTATAGTTCGAGCGGGATTATTTAAATTCAAATTCAAATTCAAAATCAAATTCAATTGGAGCGGGATGATTCAAATTCAAATTCAAATCTGCCTATATATATATATATACAACTCTACCAGAGTTGTTTATCACACACAACTCACACACAAAGATTCTCAAAAATGTCAAGCAAAGACTTCTCTCAACAATTCTCAAGTCCACCACAACTGCCAGAAACTACATTTCCACAAGAAGATGAAGTTTATTCAACTCCACCAGAAGATGTCTTTCTGGTATTCCAACCGGAAAATATATTTGTAAACACTCCACCTCTTAACAATCTACTTGTGAACACTCCACCTGTAAACACTCCACCTGTTAACACTCCATCGGTGGACCTCCAAAACAATCCGTTTGGGTTTAGTGAGGATTATCTTCGTGAACTTGAGCAGGACGAGGCAAATCTTAGAGAAATTAGAGAAAACAAGGCACGCGAAGAAGCTGCTCGTTTGGAACAGGAAGCCAGGGATGCTGAATATCTTAGGCAGAACTGATTTGACATCATGGAAGGAAAGTATTATGCTGGCGAGTTTAGATCCTCTTCGAGTGAGGAGGGTTATAACTCAGATGATTCGTATTTTTAATTTGTAGTTTTACTTTCATCAATTTCGTGGTAGTTTGTATTAAGCGTATTATGTATTTGCTGTTTTCACTTTAATTTTCAATTAATTTGATGTTTTAACTTAAATGTTTAATGTAATTTGTGTGTTTAATTTTATGTTTTTATATGTTTTGTTTTAAAACTTTCAAATAGGTATGTTAAAAAAAAAAGACGTCGTGCTGACGACGAGAGATTCTATGACGAAGCACGGCGACGCAAGTTGATATCACGGCGAGCCTGAACAATGAGTCATACCGGGTGCTCTAATAAATATACTCCGTAATAACTCTTTGGCATTAGTGCACAAAGGCAAGTCAAGGTAGGGTTTAGGTCGTACGCTTCTTTAGCTCTATGTTTGACAAAAATTAACATTTACGGAGTATAATATTTTATGCTTATTTTTTTTTTATCGTAAACAAAGCATAAATTTCCCTTTCTTTCGCCCCCTTACAATATAAAAACATATATATTTTCCATCACATGTCAAAACACTTCTAATTAACTTAATTTATATGTTTTTGACAAAAAGGATGAAAAAACTCTTGCCAATTACAGCGAACCAAGACAAGAGAAAAATCCTCAACCGCGGAGGCCGAGCCTATAATTAAGGGTAAAATGATAATTTATAATGGAGCATGTTATATAAGTCCAACCTTTTAAAAAAGGTTTTGAGGGTTATTTTATAGAAGCTAATAAGCTTATTATATAAGCTTGCCAAACACTCAATTTAGGCTTATTTGAGTCATATAAACTAATAAGTTTGTAAGCCCATCATATAAGCTTAGCCAAATATAGATACTTCGGTTACATGTTCTATACTAAACATATCAATTCAGTAATTTTAACCAAAGACTAGGTGTAATAAGGAGACTCTAAGACCGAATTCACCACTACAACATCAACTTCTCTCTACAACCAACTTCATCATCAACTTAGTGTAATAACACAGCCAATTTCACCACCCAAATATAACTCACTTAAACACAAATATACCTCACAAAAAACCAAAATCACACGCACACCCACACAAACACAGCTCCAAGACTCGGTCGTCTAGACAATCGAGTTTTCCAAATTTTGGCCAAAGACGCGTGCTTATGAGATGACCGAGTAAACAAAACGCGTGCAAAGGATGGCAAATGGA
This sequence comes from Chrysanthemum seticuspe, assembly GCA_019973895.1. Classification (NCBI taxonomy): domain Eukaryota; kingdom Viridiplantae; phylum Streptophyta; class Magnoliopsida; order Asterales; family Asteraceae; genus Chrysanthemum; species Chrysanthemum seticuspe. The sequence continues at coordinate 86,118,897 of BPTQ01000005.1, forward strand.
CAAAGGACGTGCGCAAATGGGGCAGAGCCGTATTTGAGGGTGTGCGAGGTGTACTGTCTCACAGGGCCTCCAAATTCTATGGGTCTCAAAAATTTTATATGATATGTATATATATTCTATAAATGTTACTAAAAGTATTTGATTTAAAGTGTTGCATTGAAAAATGCTAGCCGGAGCATTTTAAAAACTATTATTTCTCATTTTATCTTCCAAGAAAATTATTTATTTTTTATTTTAGGCCCTATTTTTTTCTTTAAACTGAATCACAGGGTTTCAGTAAACTCAAAAACGACAGTCGACACTGAAACAGGGCTTTACTGTTGATGGGCTACGCCGTCCAGCTAATTTACTTCTTTTACATCGATTAGCAAACTTACGCTCTCATTCCAAGTACTAATCATTTTCATATTTCAATATTGACCGAATTTCATGACCCAAAAAAAGTACTCACCGACACTTACTTTAACTTACTTCCATGATAACGCACACCCACCCATCATCCACTGTATCTATTCACACATCAAACCCAATATTTACCAAATTTTAATATCTATGACTAACCTAAAAGACAACTAATATATCATTTTTGCTTCACATATCAATAAAGTTAAAAAAAAAAAAAAAAAAAAAAAAAAACATTTGTATGTATGTACAATCATATACCACCACCCACCATTCCTACTAAACATTGATGTTGATGTAACTTTCTATACAAATAATACTTTTTTCCATAAACCCATTTGCTGCTAATGTAGAACATTTCCTATGGACGCATCTGTAAGTTTTTTTATGCACATGAAATGTTTTAGTGGGATTTTAGGGTGTTTTTTTATGTTGGTTTTGTGATATGGGTTTGTGGTTATATGGGTTTTTGTTGGATTGGTTTAGTTTAAGTTTCTTGGAGGTGAATTTGGTGTTTTTTTTTTTTTTTTTGTGTGGACATAGTTATATGTTAGGTTTAATACACCAGTTAGGCCGCGTACATCTGAGTCAAAGACTTGCCCTATGCTATGAAGCTTGGATTGTGTTTGTGTGGTTGTTAGGTTTTTTCTTAGATCGCAGTTTTTAGGTTTTGTATGTGTTTATCTCTTTACCTAATGTAACTGTTTAGTGTTGATTGCTCATTTGTTTAGTATCTTATCTTATCTCAAGGATGTCGATACTAGAGAGCATACTTCGTATTTAATTGTCTGCACGGATTTTGAAATGCATCTATAATGAAGTTTTTAGTTAGCTGAACCCCTTTTGTATTTCTTTCCATCTGCGGCCTATGTTAAGATTTGTAGTGTATATGCCATGTATTATCTGTATATGCAAGAAGGTTGTCAGTCGCCCGTCTCACCTGCGAAGCTAGAAACTTTATTATCGAAGTTATTTGATTGGTGATTATACGCCAAAACTTTTTACACCTCTTCCTGGTTATGTCACTTACCTGTAACCACAATCATTTTCTTTATATAACTGAAATGATAAGTGTCAAGTTGATGTCGACTGTACAGAGCTTGTCCTTTTGGCGTCTTCATCTATCCACACACTTCGGCTAATCTTAAATGAATGAGGGAGTCTCACTCATATTCTAGACGTTAGATGTAGGTTGAAATGCTTCATGATATAGAAAGTCAATAAGAGTTGAAGACTGGTTCAATTTGTAACTTATTTCCTTTGTCTTAATTGGTAATAATCTAGTTAACCTGTTTGATTTTGTTTTTAACTGTTTGTAATCTTTCTTTTTTGGCACCTCTTGTATGCATTAGGTCGATTTTGCCCCAAATACGTATGTCCTTATACATACTCTATTTAATTTTGCATACTCAAGTGCTTCTGTTATGGGTAAACATGCAAAACATTCGGGTTATATCGTTGACCTGATAAGATACTGTATGATTTTCAAAGCAATTTAGCATATTTGAATATTTGAATTCTGACGTAACTAATGTTGGAGAAAACGAAAATCTCCTGTTGTCCAATTTTTTTGAATATATAATTAGAATAAGTATCAATTCATTTGAATAAAGAGCTTGGGACTTTGTATCAGTGAAATTTACACTTTTGGTGACTTTCGACCCGTTTGACTCAACTTCTTTTTTTTAACACGCTATTCCCTTTTTTGTGCAGCTTTGTTTCGGTATGGAATCTGCAGGGCTTGAAAATGACATTACAGGTTCAAAAACATATCATAAACTAGGACTCAAAGAAACATTCAAACAGCATTCATCAAACCCAAAAGTATTGTCACTTCTTTCTTCACTTCTCGAGAGATCTGTCCACATGAACGAGACGCTACTTGAAACCACACAAACTAAAGATGTTTTAACGGTTTTTCATGGTTCGAGGGCACCTGAACTTACCATTAAAGAGTACATTGATCGCATTTTTAAGTATGCACGTTGCAGTCCGTCGTGTTTTGTTGTGGCACAGGTTTATATGGATCGGTTTGTTCAATGTGGAAATGTTAATTTGACTTCCCTGAGTGTTCATCGTCTACTCATCACTAGTATAATGCTTGCTGCTAAGTTCATTGATGATGCGTAAGTATTGTTTATAACTCAGCTCTTATTATGAATTGTTTTTGTTATGTGTGTTTCAAAGTGCTTATGCAATTTGAAATAGTGAAAATGGAGTGCTTGGTAAATTCAGAGTACTCAGGGAAATACATGTAAAATGATACCCGAAATAAGTGATTTATGAGTAATTCTGAAGAAATTGATTATCTAGAACCAATTGTAGGAGTGTAGGACCATTAATTAAATTAGATAAAACCAGAATACGTTTCACTATGTCCAAGCAATTTAAACTTAATTTTATATTTGCTCCATAGGACAGTTTTGTTGTAGCAAAGCCATACCCGATTCTCAACATTTTATTTATTTTGGTCGTAAAAATTTAGAAAAAACAAAACCAGGTTGGTAAAGTAAAACACTGCAAAAATCCAACTGGTGTTGCTACTCCAAACTATCACCACATCTAGACACCCTGAGAAACTTCAATACCTTCTTGATATAACACATACGTTTTCTTTCTTAAATATATCGTTGTATGAGCTTTACGCATTCAAAACTGTATCCCCTTGGGAGGACTTAGAAACTGTATTTGTGTGAGCTAAATTCTTAGTTTTTTATTTGCAGATTCTACAACAATGCATATTATGCAAAAGTCGGAGGAGTAGCGACAGCAGAACTGAACAGATTGGAGATGAAGTTCTTATTTGGTCTGGACTTCAGACTCCATGTAAGCCTGCGTACATTTGGCAGGTACTGTTCCGAATTAGAAAAAGAAGTTTCATACGACCTTCAAATAGAAAGATCACCGCGTGTGGCTCACGCCGCCTGTGGACTCAAAGAAACGTGGTCAAGCAATGATGATTCAAGTTCTTATGCTACGGCAGAGATACAGACAGTATAGGTAGAAATTAGGTTTGTGAACTATCTAGAAACTGGTTTTTTAATAGCTGTTGTTGAGTGTATTGAAAGAAGGAAGATTTTAGGAATAAGATTTCAGAATTCATATGCACATTGAAGTGCAAGGTTTGACCTTATTGTATTAGACTATTAGAGTAATGTTCTATGCGAGTAATGAAATTTAAACTAGTTTGCTGTTTCTTCTTACTGAGACGAGTTATCAGCTAGCCGTTTATAATTGAATCACGGACCAGAGTGTGGTTTTAGCCAAGTTGCAAAAGCTTAGGAACAAGATTTCAGAACTCATATGCACATTGAAGTGCATATGCACATTGAAGCTTTGACCTTATTGTATTAGAGTATTGTTCTATGCGAGTAATGAAATTTTAAACTAGTTTGCTGTTGCTTCTTATTCAGACAAGTTTTCAGCTAGCCATTTATAATTGAATCACAGACCAGAGCATGGTTTAACCAAGTTGCAAAAGCTCGATCTTGGCTTAGATATGAGGACCGATTCTAGCCGAGCGGTCAAAAGGTCTACCCTCATAAAAGATTATTTCATGTTTGGGTAAAAGCTTTTTTGAACATGTTTCGTAAGGCCCCCCAAAAAAATTCAGCTTATCCTAGTTTCCTCTCTTAATAAGCCTTTTAATTAAGCTTATTCAAAAAAACAAAAACCTATTAAGCTCTTTGTATAAAATTACCCAAATACCCCAAAGTCAACATAACTAATTGGATAATCAAATAACCAACTAGTTCAACAACTCTTTCAAGTATGGGAAAGCTGGAGATCAACATCATGATGAGATAAGAAGAGAATAAATAAGTTAAGTGACAGTTGATACACTTCATGCATGTCAACATTTGGCACAAGCATGGTTTCTTCCCAGTTACAAACTGCCACCAAAATGTGAAACTTCCGGTCCATAGAAGGTGAAACGAGAATGCTAGTTTGTCAGGATCCTACCCGGGCTTTTTCGACAAATGACACTAGACCATTTTCTGTACATTCATGAGGCTCTTCTAGGTTAAAATCAATTGATCCAAAAAAAATGAACTTCGCTCGCCTATTGCCTCATGTCAGCATCCACAGGCCTTTCAAGTGTCCTCACAAAGTAATTGTGCATCTCGGGTAATATACGCTCAATTAAATCCTTGTACCTGAAATTGTCATTTATTGACCATGAGAGCAAGGTTTTCATTCTGTAATAAGAGTGTAATGCAATGCTAAACATACCCTGTTTTTGCATTTAATTTGTCGAAGTTCTCCAGCACAAATAAAATGCACGCATTCCTAAGTGATACAGCATTGAAGGCCTCGGATAAATCGTACATAAGGGATACATTGTCGACCCGTATATCCTAATAAAAGGAGGCAACAAGTTTATCACAGGAAAACCAAATATAAGGGATATTGCCACCTCTCACAAATATTAGTTCAGAAGCAGAAATGAAATTTCCAACTAACCTGCGCAATGGTGAACTCACAAAGACGCTTCAGGCCCTCAAGAAGATACTGATCTGCAGCTCTAAGAAGATCCTGGGCAATTTCCAGATTCACATCTACGGACCCGGTATATATGAATCTGTAATCAATGTAGTACAGGGAGATATTAGATTACAGAGACTAGTATACTTGTATTAAAACAAAAAGATATAGATCACTGTACCTCATCATTAATTCAAAGACATCCCATCTAATATTTGGAATTTCTATGTCTTTGGCATCTCTCTCCTACCAAAAATGCATCCAAACGGAAAAAGACGCACAATTAAATCTTTTAAGAATACAGTGAGGAGTTGGGAAGAAAGGAACAAAATCACACATGTCAGTTACCTTGTACCCGCCATCAAACATCGCCCGGAAGGCATCAGAAGAAGAGTGTAGACAAATTCTATGAGCATAAAAGCGTTTGCCTAATACCACGTACAACAGATGTAAGACTCAACAAGCATTAAAAAAAAATTAAAAAGAAAAAAAAAAGGTCTTTTCGAGAAAACAAAAAAAAAATGGTTTTACCTCCAATCACGAAAGTTACGTCGGATAGTGTAGGGTTGTTCACATACTGCTCGCCCAAATACACCTGCAACAGTGTAGTGTAGATAAATTATTAACAGATATTAAAGCCAAAACTTCATGTTTCATAAATAACATTATCATAAACTCATCGTCTGAAAAAGTAAAAATGACCCATATTTTCTATTTCAAATCTTACACCCCGTCATACACATGGATATACAGAAAATGGCATGAAAATAAAATGGAAACCTGCGATATTGGAGATGGTGGTCCTGCATCAACAGGAGAGAGTGAACTAGCTTTTTCAGCCAACTTGCTAAGGGCCACACAACCATCTCGTTGATGCTTTAAATTGGTTGATTCCAAAAGCTCCAAGAGTATACCCAGTCCTGCATTTTCCATTGACATATTGGCCAAAATAGTGAAATATAAGATTTTTTATTAACATCTAGAAGTCATTCAAGTGATCAAAATCAGCGTACAAAATTACCATTGCCGTCAATGAATATCGTTTTCTGATCTTCTGGTGAACAAAGATGTGCAAGAGCCAATGCAACTCTTCGCTGAACAGATCTCTCAGCAATTCGCATTAGGTACAACAAATGACTCAATACCTGATAAGAGATGAATCACAAGATATTGTGATTATTGTAAAATATATGGCGAATATTGAAAGAAAGAAAAAAAAAAAAAAAAAAAAAAAAAAAAAAACTCTTTCAAAAAAGTAAGAAACTTGTTTGGGATCATATATATAAGGGAAACAAATCAAAAGGGTTGAAATCCGTGGCAAGTATATTTAAGGCACGCAACCTCTTATATCATTTGATTCGAAAATTTAAATCAGTGTCATAATAATATTGTTTTACTAATCACAATAAATGCATTAAATATTAAAAAAGAAATAAAAAATGGACAAAAGTACAAGTAATTTAATATATTTACCCGCCCATGAATCTTCTCTTCTAGTCTTTTTAATGTCTTAGCAACACAATCTCGGGTTGGCTGCAAAAAAACAAAATTTCTACCATGTTAAATGAGCCTTTATCACAACTAGTCAGGGCACTATCTTTTGAAACATATAATAAGAAAGAATTGCAATATTTAAAGCTCAAAAAACCAAATGAAGAACTTCAAGAAAGGCGTTAGCTAATATAGTACGTACTTGGACAATAAATTCACCATCTTGCAGCTTTTGTACACCACCAACTCTTATAAGATCAGCAACATTGTCCTAAAAAAAGGTTTCAACTAGAAGATGTGACTTATAAAGTATATAAATCTTAATAATTTTTTCTAAGAAGTTTCACATTACCTCATTATCAGCAAGTCCATAAAGTGCAAATGCAGCATTGTGCTGCAGGGAACCATTTCTAGAATCAAGAAGTTTCAACAATGGGGGTATTCCACCACCATGTGCAATACCAGCTTGATTATGAGTATCCTGGTAGATAAAAACTATTTAGCCAGCCGAATCGCGAACACAAAACACAATCCATTTTCACTATGACCAAACAAGGAAGTAAGTCATAAGCAATCTAAAGAAATTAGATTTTATTAATCTTGCAAACCCGAATAGGCTAGTTATGATTTGCTGGACAATATGTATACAGCCTTAAAATATACTTCTGCTACGGAAGATTATCGCTCGTTTACTAGGAGGGATGTTTAGTTATAATTGCCATCATTAAAGTAATGTAGCATGTGTACCAAGTGTTGGTATTCAAGCGGAAGCGCTTAACTTAAATGTACTTTTGGAAGGGGGAAACACATGCAAGGCCTCATAAAACCTCAGATATAATAGTATGATGTCAGGTGATAACGCACCTTAGAGCCAACAAGCTATGATATTAAGGCATCAGAGTGTTAATGAATAAAATACAAAAGAAAGAAATTAACTACCTGTGCCAACCTTCCTAGGGCAAAAGCTGACATCTCCCTAAGTTGAGCATCTGGTGACTGCAACATCTCAACTAGTGGACCAACAGCGCCTCTTTGGACTATGTGAACCTGCAGAACAAAATTGGCTCCATCAGGGTTGATACTAGACATCTCAAGACGAGTAGAAATAGACGTAGTGTGATAATGAATTAAAATTTCAATAAACCTTGCAATCTGTATCAGCGGCAGCAAACTGTCCAAGTAACAAGGCAGCTTCGCGTTGGCTCTCTGGACAGCTTGAGCTGTTGACAAAACAATGAAGATTAAAGAGGCACAAAGAATATAAAAATGAAGTTGTAAAGAAATCAACCATAATTATAAGTAAACACACTTTATTTGTTTAATAAAAGGGCCAAAACATTCAAATTCGCCAATTTGTTATTGAGTAGAACTGTACAAGTATTTTGTTTAAATTATAAAAGTAAAAATGTTGCAGTGTTCAAAAGTCATAACTTTATGTCGTTAAATTTGATAACAAACAAATTCTTATCTAAAAGCTTGACATTGTATATACCACTCTGGAACCAAAATTTCTGGAACAATCAAATATGTAAATGACAGATACAGATTCCAAGAGGGTACTTCTAGGTGTAGACGGGAGTTTTGATCTTTTATTCATCCTCGAATCCAGTAATTTTATATTCACAGTTTGTGTTAATTCAACAATTCAGGGAAAAGGTGTTTATTACAATTTCCATGATTGGTTTGTATTATTCCAACATTTTAGGGCAAAAGTGGTAACTATAGATCCCATCATCAGTTTGCATCATCCCAACGTCTAAATCAAGTGCAACCTAATATATGAGAATTCAACCCTGACGAGCTATGTAAAGGCGCGTATTTAATACCTAAGCAATTCGATTACGGGTTGCAACGCTCCAGCAATAAGAACTTCCTTCTTAATGTTAGGGGATGAGTGGACAAGATTCCCAATCACACCAACCTGAGATATCATTCAGAAATTATTCCTAGCTAATTAGATAATCTTATGAGCTGAACGAAAGTGCAAGATTCAATTATTCATAAAACAAATAAAAGAACTAACCGCTTCATAGTGTATTGCAGCATCTTCAGACCGAAGCATTAAGATTAGAGTAGGCAAAGCATTACAGTCCACTATCTGCAAATATGGAAGGATTCTAAAGTTAAATAACTTGGCCATTGGTCCTTAAAAGTTAAAACACATTCTGCTAATCTACAAAGTTACCAACCTGAGTTTTGTTCTCGTCGTTTTTGAAAGCTAGAGTACGCAAGGCCCCCGCAGCAGCTCTCTGCACCTTCGCATCAGTGAATTCAAGCAATTCAACAAGAGGAGGGATTCCCCCTTCAACCCTGAACATGCGATTTTGCTGTCAAACAAACTGAAATACCAAAGTCGTCCCGGTAAAGGGTGCAAACAAACTGACCTAACACGGGTCTTTATACTGCTATTTTCATGAGCAAGGTTTGTGATTGCATCTGCAGCTCTTCTTATAACACCGTTGACTGCTCGAGAGTTCTGACCATCCCTATGCCGCTTAAGAAGAGCAACAAGATGAGGCAGGGCTCCAGCATCCACAATGAGTTGTTGATGCTCAGGCTGCCAAGAGAAGAAATCACCAATGTCATCTCAGTGACGGTATAGTGATTACAATATCTTAAACCCCGAATTTAGTTTAAAGACTATGCAAATCAATGCTTTAAAGTGCAATTTAAAAAAGTATATAAAAAATTGCATGTCCAAGAAAGATCTTTAAATCTGGTTAAGAAAATTTGTATAGCTATATATCAGCTTGGTGGGCTAGAGGCTGACCGCGTAACCACAACAAAATGATTACAATGTAATAAAAATATAGAATGATAATGAACCATGTGGCCCGAACACTTTAATCAATTGTAATTAAGTGAGCACATGGAATCATAATGGCTAATGCTATTCAGAAGGGGAAAAGACAATCATTAGAAGTAATTTGATCTCCACTAGAAGCATCAAGTATAAAATATCTACTTTTAAAATTACTTTCAGTGAATGGCGAATATAAGCGATACTTGTTGAAAATTAGTTCTTTTTAAGTAGGAAGAAAAAGCTCTGCACGTTAAACAATCATGGGTACGTTAAAATGTAAAATTTGTGACGCTATAAAGCCAATTTAATAGGCTTGAAACATATGGTAGTGTTTTGTGGTTATGTTACATATATAATAAAAAACCGAGTTAAAATGCCTAGGCAGGGATCCTATAGAACCAGGCATGACATGTGATATAATTACATGATTGATGCATTAGTTTACGGGTGGCCATCTTCAGTATTGAAGTTTATAACTTCAGACGAAAGTCTATTACTCTATTAGTCCAGCAAAAAACAAATAATATCATGCGTGAAAAAATGATGAATAGTCTATTTACTATGGATGATAACCTTTATAGCAAGAAGGCCAAGCGTAAAAGCACTCCCCTTCTCCACTTCATGTTCAAGCGGCCTTGGTTCTTCAACGTCATCTTTCCACTGTGGCGCTTGAAGATGCCGTACGAGCGCTCGAACGGCCCCAGATTCAACAATTAAATTCACATTATTCTCTGCAATTATACAAAATAATACAAATAAGCAAATCAAAATTCCCGCCAACATTAAACACTAAACAAAACTCAAAATAGAGAAGAATCATACAAATTCAATACTCATTAATATAGTCATCCACCGTAACTTACTCGAATAAATAATTAAACCACTAACGACAAAATTAAGAAAATTCAACAACAAAAACAAAACCAAAACAAGAGCTACAAAAAGACGCTTTAAAAAGATCAAACCCACAGCCATAATACCATAATCCTCCATTCCCGCAAATAATAAATGTAACCTAAAAATACAAACTTCAAAAGATTCACCAACTCTAAGATCTCCAACTAAATAAAGCTACTGGCGAATGCTACAAAATAATCAAATCCGCACACGTCGATCATTACTCACTCAATGGCTAGATTTATCCTATAACTACCAAAATTGACAAAGTTCAACAACGCCAAAAGAATATCCACAGGAAGACGCTAAAAGTAATCAAATTTGCTACCAAAATCAACCTAATCATCCACAACTATCAGAATTTCATATTATAACTTAAACCTATAACTACAAAAGTACAAAACTCAATAACAAAAACAAAACAAGAGATATTGGTAAACGCAAAAAATATAACCAAATTCTCCGCAAAATAAACATAATCATCCACGCCTACTCACTCAAAATCAACAGCTAAAAATAATCAAATTAGCCTAACTTTCCACCAGAAAACATGAATTGTAACAAGTAACTACAAAATTCACTGATTCAAACAAATCAACAGCAACTTGCAGATGCTAAAAAGTAAAAACTAATCAAATTCACATCAGATTTAAACCAAATCATCCAGAACTGCTCGCTTAGAACTAACAAAAATTTACCTACAGCTGCTATAAATATAACAAATTTCACCTATTGCTACAAATTTATAAAAAACTTCACCTATAACTACAGAACTTAATACTTTGACCTACAAGAACAAATTAACAAAAGCTAAATCAGCGATAAACTAAGCGAATTAACCTATATTTCTACAAATACTCACTCAAAACACATTAAATTTCACAAAATTACAAAATTCAAATTCTTTTCACTAAATCAAAAGCTGAATCAGATGCTAAAACAATCAAATTCATTACTGCGATCACTAATCACATCACATCTTCAAAAACCTAAAAAAAGTACAATAGTACAAAATTAATCACCAAATCCGCACCGTTTTTGGCAAGCTCGGATAAGATATGAATTGACCGTTTAACAACCAAACTACAAAATTTAATAACAAACACAAATCAAGAGTACAGGAAAATTAACCTACTTTCCACAACTAGTCACTCACAACGTCAACTTAACACGATACTAACAAAATTCGCGAATTCAAACAAATCAACAGCTGCATGCAGATGCTACACGATGATCAAATTTACTGCATAGTTCACAAATCTCACCTATAACTACAAATTTAACAAATTTATAGTAACAAAATCAAATTTCATCTATAGCTACAAAAATCAGCTAAAATGAATTCACCAATTTTAACAGATCAACGGCTACATGCAGATGCTACACAATAATCAATATTAACCATAACTCACAAATCTCGCCTATAACTACAAATTTAACAAACTTTGCATATAAATTCAAAAATTCTCATATTTCACCTACAACTACACAAATTAAAAAAGCTAAATAACATAATAACAAAATCAAATTTCACCTAAAACTACTAAAATCAGATCAATTGAGTAAATAAACAAAACACGAGCTACATAATAGTAATCAAATTAGCCTAAAACTACATGCATAATTAACAAATTTTAACAAATCAACAGCTACATGCATAATTAACAAATTTCACCTAAAACTACTAAAATCAGCTAAATTAAATAACAAAAAAAAAATAGTAAAAATAAATAAATAAATAAAATAAGCTATATAGCTGATAAAATAATCACACACTTAAAACACTTAAATTCACCTAACAAAATGAAAAAAAATCACCAATAACTAAAAAATTAACAAAAGCTAAATAGATGATAAAATAATCAAATTATTCTTTTTTTTCCCAAAATTAACAAAATTCACTTTCATACAAATAAAAAACCTAAAATTACGTACAGATCAGAAATAAAACCAAATTCCGTACCGTTTTTAGCAAGGTCAGACAAGATACTAATCGCACCCTTAACAACCAAGCGATAATCCTCATCATCCTCATCATCTTGTTCAGATTCAAGTATCTGGACCTGAAGAGCGACTTGAGAAACTAGATCTTGACTAATAGTGACGTCATCAGATGAAGAAGGCGTAGTAATGTTATTAGTAATAATGAATTCGTCTTCTAGCTTCCTCTTTAAGCTTCTTCTCACGGAGTTTGTTGGTTGTTCGTGACGTTGATGATGCTTTTGACCCATGAGAAGAAATGGAAATGATGATGATGGTGAGGGGAGGTGCAAGGAGAGAGAGAGAGATGGTGAGATTGATTTGGGAAGGGTAGTTTGGGGAGAGGGTGGATTTTTTGTATTTAAAGGTGGAGATTGGGGAGTGTTTGTTTGTTTGTGTGCAAGTGTTTTTTGTCGGCTTGGGAGTAAGTAGAGGCAGGCGACTATCTTAAATGGCATTTGTTTCATTTAGACGTTAGTATATTCTGAATACCACTTCACATTAGCTTTCTTTCTTCTTCAGAGGTGGCAGTAGGCTCGGCATGATGATCGACATAGGACATGCCGCAAATGAACATTGCTGCCACCATTGTGGCATGAAAGAGGTATGAGTATTCTCGGCAATTTATGTCGTTGAAGCATGGAGGAGAAAAAGCCGTTGGATGAAGCATGGAATATAAAAAATTAAAAATAAAATGGTTGCCACTAAAAGCATTGGGTGTGGGATTTTCATGCTTCGCCGTGGGCTGATGTGGCGGTTCGCCGTGCCTCGTCGTGGAGGTGATCGCCGTGGTGACAACGAAGCAAATTACTCTGACAATTCAAAGACAAACCAACAGATATATTTTGAAAATCAAATATATCCGTTATTAAACGGATACTACTTTTTTTTTTCTTTAAAAAATAAAAAATAAAAAAACTCACCACCCCTATAAATAACATATCATATCCATCATTTTTATCATCTTCATCTCCTCCATCTTCCTTAACTCTCTATACCTTTATTCAAAAAAAAATCTCACAATGTCTCAAAACCCAAATGACGGAGGGTATTTCACAAACTTACTTAACTCAAACCCATCACAATACGGGGTTCTTCAAACCCGTCTACCCCTCCTCGCAAAATTCCAACCAGTCTCCACAATAAATTTTTCTTAACCAACAATATGCGTTTCAACAAGGATTCGCAACTTACCCCGCCCGATTTCAATCACCACAGTTTTTTAACCCGTCACAACCTCCACAGTTTTTTAACCCGTCACAACCACCACAGTTTCCCCAAATGGAATCACAACCGCCCGGTTCACAATTCAAAGTTCCAAAACCACGTGAACCGGCCAAAGGTAGGGGAAAAGACGAAGGCAAAAAAACAAGTTGTGGATTTGGACGCAGACGACGACGAAGATGTGGAAGTCATAGCCCAGGCAGACAGGAGGAAGTGGAGCAAGTCTGAAGAAAGGTTACTTGCGCAATGTTGGATAGAAATTTCCCAAGATCGAGATATGAGAAATGACCGTTCCGAATACTTCTTTTGGAACGACATATCGACATGTTCAATGCTCAGACCACCAATGACCAGCGTGGCAAAAATATGATAACTGGTAAATGGTCGAGGATTAACGGTGATTGCCAAAAATTCAACGCTATTTACAAACATCTGCAGCGTTGAAGTGGTGAAAATGACCACGATTATGTCGAGAATGCGAAAGTTAGCTTTGCGCAACGTTATGGTGGGAAGGAGTTCGTGTATGAAAAATGTTGGGAGATTTTGAAAAATTACCCGAAGTGGGATGTCGAAGATCCGATTGACATTACATGTCTCGAGGATATATTCGGCCCGAACAAACGAGCTCGTCCTTAAAGAAATGGCGGCAAACGAGCCGCAAAGAAACAAAAGTCGACTTCAACGTCGAACGCTGCGAGCTCCGGTGGGAGTCAATCGAGTACTTTTTCGGGACATATATCCGAAATATATGCTCAAAAAGCCGACGCTCAAAGGGCTTGTTACGCGGCGAGGCGGGAGAAGGAACAAGTTATCCAAGAGAAGATCGAGATGGAGTTTCTGATGATAGATCCCAATTTGAATCCTAACCCGGTAAAAGCAGAGATTATCCGAAAGAGGCAGGAACGACTAATAAAGAAATATCACGCAAGAGATGACTTGGTTTCTTATTATTAGTATGTGTTGTATTTTTTTTTACCCGTGTCATTTTTTTTTCGTATCGTGTATATTAGTATGTGTTGTTTTTTT
>BPTQ01000005.1:86133245-86662588 GCA_019973895.1 Chrysanthemum seticuspe
CCTTTCGTTTGTGTTTTTGGCCATCCTCACGTAGCAAACAAACACTCTCGGTGAGGCTCACGCGTGAGTATGTGTTTTTGGCACTCCCTTACGTTATTGTTGGCACCAATCTTAGGATTTTTTGTTTAGACCGGAGGGTAGTGGTCGCATCCACTCACCTTGCACCTTAGCTTCACCTCACCATTCACTTCTCCTCACTCTTTCTCACTTTTCACCCTTAGTGGTCATTACTCCCTCACCTTTCATAAAAATACTCATGTTATACAAACATACCTCACAAAATATCACACACACACTCTCAAATCAAATAAATAACAATATAAACACCAATGAAGGCCATATATACACAAAAACCGAGTGGGTGGGGAGGGTCACTACTTTCATCGTCTCTTGCTATACTCACGCGTGACTTTTGTCCAATTTAGTGGGTCCTCACTCATGAGGGTGTTGCTCACTCGTGAGGAATACAACCAAGGTTTCAAAAATCGTGAATCGGTAGTGAGGCGGTCGACCCCCCTGTAGCTTGTAATCGGTCTAGGCGAGATTAATCGGTGATTAATCGGATTGGCATTTTTGGCAAGTTTTGGGTATTTCTGGGTAGTTTTGGGTATTCTCGAAAATATTTTCCTTAAAAAGATCTTGTAATAGATATAAACAACGACTATAAGTGATTACATTTGTTCAGGGTTGCAAAAATAGCGAATCGGTGATTAATTGTATTGGTATTTTTGGCAATTTTTAGGTATTTACGGCAAGTGTTGGTATCTTTGGCAAGATTTTCCTTGCAAAACATCTTGTAATAGATATAAACAGTGATTATAACTAATTTACGGCGATTTTAGGGTATTTCCAGTAAGATTTCCATGTTTTCGACAAGTTTGACCATCTTTAACCGCCGTTGACCATGGTCGACCGATTTGTTTGAACGATTTTCACAAATCGAAAA
This sequence comes from Chrysanthemum seticuspe, assembly GCA_019973895.1. Classification (NCBI taxonomy): domain Eukaryota; kingdom Viridiplantae; phylum Streptophyta; class Magnoliopsida; order Asterales; family Asteraceae; genus Chrysanthemum; species Chrysanthemum seticuspe. The sequence goes on from BPTQ01000005.1 coordinate 86,134,192, forward strand.
GGTCGGTGGCCCAGTAGCACCTAATCGGTGATTAATCGGCCTTGTAGACCTTTTTTGCAACACTATACAACCACTATAACCAGTCTTAGTCAATATGTTTTGTGGCTATCACAACTAAGTAATAAAAGTGATTAAAAAGTTTGAATCTGAATCACATTAGACTTTTTTTTATATACATAAGCTAACGAACTTTACATTCTTTTCACTAAATTTAGTGAACTCCTTTTCTTCACTTATTCACCAAAATTATAAGAAATAACAATTCATACGAGTGACGTGCATGTGTATTTTTCTATATATTAAGTCATCTAAAAATCATGTTTTATAACATTAAAAATATGTGTTCAAATAAATCAAATGTGACACAAAACTACTTCACAAATAATATGCTAGCCAAATAAAAAAGATGAACATATTAAAATGACCTTAAATGAAAAGTATAAGACTTGATGCTACCCATTTTTAAAAGTAAAAAAGCACATCAAAAACAAAACTCGCAAAGAGTGAAAACCCCACAAATTTAGACCCATTAACAAGTTGTTAAAAGAAATCCTTTAATAAAGCCAAAAACCATTACAAAAGAAGACCCATGTGACTGGCGGGTGGCCAAAGAAAGACGACTATAGTAGATGGAGGATGGCTGACGGCGACAACGGTGGATCTGGGAGGTACCAGTAGAGTAGCTTCATTGAAGATAGATGGAAAAAAGAAAGGTAGCATGGCATTTTTTATTTGGAGTAAGAGACATTACGATAATCCATCTACTTTTTTCTCATTTAAACACAATCATATCCGACCGTCTCTGGCCAAGATGAAAAAAACAAACACTATAAGATTTGACCGTGTCAGATTCGTTAAGAGTTCAAACATCATTCAGATGTTTTGAGCAAAAAAAACAACACCTTATAGAAGTACACAGGATTTTTTTAAGCTTATATATCCGACTTTTGGTTTATGTGATTTTCGAATTATGTTTTTTTAAGCTCGCATTTTGTGGCTGTTGGGAATTATGTGATGTATGGATTATGCTGAACTTACTGCTGAAGGGATTCTGCTGAAGTATATGGATTCTACCGAAGACATAATTCTGCTGAAGCTTTATAGTTATTAGTTTGTTTCTGCGGAAGTTATTATTTCGTGTTTAGTATATTTAGTTTGGATATACATGCGCTTTATTAGGAAGTGATTGTGTATATCTTATTTAGTTTTATGTTTATACGTTTCTTGGGAAACGGTTTAGGGTTTCGTTTAGGGTTCCTTGTTTATAAAAGGAACACAATAGTATGAGTAATGTACCGATTGGAAAAACAAAGTTTTAGTTAATATAAAGATCCATAGAGGATCACAGAGTTCTTAGTTATTTGTGTTACTTATGTTTATAATTCCGCTACTTAATACAAGTTGTAGAGATTGTCTTTTACTGTGCTTGTGATTACATAGGCATAGCTAACGATCCACGAGCTCAAGATCTATCAAGGTCTGCAAGTTTCAACAAGTGGTATCAGAGCCTCGTGAGAGTCTCTATGATACTAAGAACAGTTCTTTGTTTTTATCCTTACAATCACTACATTCTTCACCATGTCTGGAGTTTTGGACGATGTTGAAGTTACCAACAACAATAACGGTGCCTCCCTACAACAGCTTAGTCTATCCAACAGTAATGCTAAATTCCCATACTTGAAGAGAGAAGAGTATGACATATGGGCCATGCAGATGCAAAACTGGATTTCCAACATTGATTGGAATCTCTGGTCAATCGTGCAGAAGGGAAACAGCTTAAAAAGGACAACCACTGATCCTGATGGTACTGTTGTCATTGCTCCTCCAAAATCTGCTGATGAGATCCTGGCAGTTCAAAGAGAGCACAAGGTGAGAACTATACTCCTTCAGGCGATACCTCAAGATCACTTGAGTGATTTTCATTATATGGGAGATGCTAGGGATATATGGTTGGCGATCAAGGCTAAGTTCGGAGGGAATGAGGAGTCTAGGAGAATGAGAAAGTCCATGCTGCGACAACAATTTCAAGACTTTCAAATCTCAGAAGAGGAAGGAATTCACAAGGGCTACGACAAGTTTCACAAGATCTTAAGTCAGTTAAATCTGCTACAGGCAAAGCCAGATAATGATGATTGTAATTCTAAGTTCTTAAGATCTTTACCTCCATCCTGGCTACAAGTAAGCATTGCTTTAAAAGCTAAAGGTGGTTTGGATATGCTTACTTTTGATGAGCTGTACAACAAACTTAAAGCTCTTGAACATGATGTAAGAAGTCCTTTTCTGTCATCATCCACTACTAGTCACACAGCCTTTGTTGGGGCATCTACCCCAAAGATGATCCATGCTCCAAATCCAACAGAGTATTACTCATCCTCATCTTATACTGCTGCTTCATCTAGTTCTCAACAAAGAACTAGTGGGGTAATGGAAGATGTACTTGGATCCTTTTTTGCTGATTATGACCCTCAGCAGCAACTTGCTTATGAGGATTTCGAACAGGTGGATCCATTGGAGATGGAAGAGATGAAGTTAAAGTGGCAGGTGGCCGTGCTTTCTATGGACGTCAAGAAATTTGAAAGAAAGGCTGGTAGGAAGTTCGGCTTTCAGGGAAGAGATCCAGCTAGGTTTGACAAAAAGAAGGTCAAGTGCTTTACATGTCATCAAATGGGTCACTTCTCCAGAGAGTGCAAGGACAGAAAAGCTGGTGATGAGGTGAATTACTCTTCCTATCAGCAGAATCAAAGGGATGCTGGAAAGGCCTCAACAGCTTTGGTTACTCTTGATAAAACTGTGGACTGGACGCAACATGAGCAGGAGAATGATGATGGTCTTGGTGGTGACAATACTGGGTTGTTTGCAAGTTGTACTTCAGAGGATAGGCATGATCAGATTGCATTGATGGGCATCTCTCAGGTACAAAAATGTGTGTTTGGTTGTAGTGAGCGTTATAATGAACTCAAAGAAGCTTATGATACTTTGAAACCTAAATATAATGAATGCTATGTTGAGGTTGATGCTTATAAACGTGCTTTAAAAACATTAGAAAGATAAAAGGTTTGGTTTCAGAAGAATCAAATAGCTTATGATGAAAAAATTAGGATATTAGAGAGTGATCTTGAATGTTCTAATAATGAGTTAAAAAGATCTGAGAAGTTAAGAGCAGATGTAGAGTCAGAGAATCTAGAATTGAAAAAGAAACTAGATGAAGAGGTAGCTAGGCATAATGAATGGCAAATGAATGGGAACAAACTAGCCAGTCACATATATGGTAGTCAATCTGTGACTTCTACAATAGGTTTAGGTTTTCAAAAGTATGTAGGGCTAGAAGCTAGGAATGATGGGCTTAAGTCTACACCAGCAGGCTTAGCTAACTTTGTCAAAGAAGGTGACCTACATGCTGTACGTGGACCTATTAGAGGTAAGCACATGCCAATTGACCTTTCTATTTCTACTGACTTTGATGGATCACACCATCTCTATGGCAAAAAGTCAAAAGACTTGCCAGACCCTGAAACATCTTCTAATGACTTTGTCTCTTGTGTTAACAGTGACAAGTCCTCCGAGCAAGGGTCCACAGAGTGTGATTCAAATGACAAGTCTGACCTTCCCAAGTCTGACCTTCCCAAGTCTTCACCCCTGCCTGCACCCAAGACTACCTATAAGCATGTCAGAGTTGCTGCCAAGGAATCAACTTCCAAGACAGTTCCCTCTGAAGACCTGTTTTCTAATTCTTTGCATAATAATTCTGTTAAAAACAATTCTTTTCATGGTTTTGGTTTGAATACTTCTGCTTGTAATAGAACATCTTTTGGTTTGAATAAATCTTCTAAACAGAAGACATGTTTTGTGTGTGGAAGTAAATTTCATTTAATTAAGGATTGTGATTATCATGAGCAAAGAATGAGTAGGTGTGGTGATTCTAGGACATATAGACCAATGTGGACCAATGTTAATGCTATACCACCTTATGTTCCACAAGCATCTTATACTGATTCTCCTTTTACTTGGAGAAGATCTTTTGCTAAACCATATGTGCAACTAACAAGTTCATATTTTAATAATGGTTTTTGGCCTGGATATGTTGACAATATGAATACTGGGAAAGGGTATTGGGATACTGCTGTCAAGTCCTCAGCAGGTTGTTCTTGGAATCAAAGGGGACCTAAATTTCAATGGAAACCCAAGAACAATAGTGGATCTTTTACATCTGCTTGGCATAAATCAAATGATCCACAAGGCAGGTTCAAGTCAACAATGACTTGAGCCTCCATAGTGTACTAATATTTTGTATATTTTTGTTGTTGTTGTAGGATCATCCCCTTAAGCATAAGGATATAGGAATTGTTGACAGTGGTTGTTCAAGGAGTATGTCTGGAAACAGGGATTTAATGCATAACTTTGTACCTATAGAAGGTGGAGGCAATGTGACCTTTGGTGGAAGTGATGGGAGAATTACTGGAAAAGGGACCATCAAAACACCTCAACTGGATTTTGAGAATGTATACTTTGTCAAGGAACTCCAACACTTCAACTTGTTCCCAGTCTCACAAATCTGTGACACCAAGAACAAAGTACTATTCTCAGAGGATGAATGTCTTGTGCTGTCTAAAGACTTCAAACTCCCAGAAGAAACCTCAATTCTGCTGAGAGTTCCTCGAAATCACAATCTTTATACATTCAACTTAACTGATGTTAAACCAGAAGGTGACTTAACTTGTTTGGTGGCCAAAGCATCCCTGGATGAGTCTACCAAATGGCATAGGAGGATGGCTCATGTGAACTTCAAGACCATAAACCAGCTCTCTAAACTGAGTCTTGTTGAAGGTCTTCCTTCCAAAGTTTTCACTAATGATCATAATTGTGTTGCCTGCAACAAAGGAAAGCAACACATAGCCTCATTCAAAGCTGTTACTGCTGTGAGCATCATTTCTGAACCTCTTCAGCTGCTTCATATGGATCTTTTTGGTCCAACTCAAATAAGAAGCATAGATCACAAGTATTTTTGTTTGGTTATCACTGATGGCTATAGTAGATTTTGTTGGGTATTCTTTCTGAGGACTAAAGATGAAACATCTCAAGTGCTGAAAGACTTCATTACCCTTGTGGAAAATCAATTAAACAAGAAGGTTAAAGGAATCAGGTGTGATAATGGGACAGAGTTCAAGAATGCTGTACTTATAGAACTCTGCAGGTCTAAAGGTATTAAAAGGGACTATAGCACTCCAAGAACCCCACAACAAAATGGGGTGGCTGAAAGGAAAAATAGGACCTTGATAGAGGCTGCAAGATCAATGCTAGCAGACTCTAAGTTACCCACTATGTTTTGGACTGAAGCTGTTGGCACAGCTTGTTATGTATTGAACAGGGTATCCATTACTAGACCTCACCTCAAAACACCATATGAACTTTTGTTTGGGAAAGTTCCTACTATACATTACCTCAAACTGTTTGGCTGTCAAGTGACAATTCTTAATACTAGTGATCCACTTGGTAAATTTTATGAGAAGGCTGATGATGGTTATATAGTGGGCTATTCACCTCATAGTAAAGCTTACAGAGTGTACAACTTGTCTGCTAGGAAGATAGAGGAGACTTTGAACCTGAGATATCTTGAAGATAAGCCTAATGTTCAAGGACAGGGTCATGTGTGGTCCTTTGACCTTGATTACTTAACTGATTACTTGGGTTATTCTAGACATATGGCTAACCAAAATGCAGGTTCTCAAGAGTCTCCTACTAACAATGCAGGTACATTGGATGCTGATTCTGACAGTGAGCTTGAAGATGGTGAACAACCTATTACTGTGCCTTCTTTCTCCACTAACAATTTTGCAGGAAATTCTTCTAAAGATGGTGCTGATAAGAGTGATGATGATTCACAATATGCTGAAGACCTTGCTAGGTTAAAGAAACAGGAGTATGCAGCTAACCTAGAGGCTGAGAGAAATGCTGAGGAGAGTGCAAGAGAAACCATCAGTGGAAACAATCATTCTGCTGAAAGTGATCCTGTTTCTCCTATCATCTCCAAATCTGCTGACGGACATGTTGTTTCTACTCCTATTTCTACTAGAGAGTCAACAGACCTTGGAGAACCTTATACACGTTTTCCAAGACCTTCTGATCTTGGTCATCATCAACCAAAAGCTGGCATCTTCACCTCACCTTCCTATGATACTGACTTTGAACCTACAGTGACTAATCTTGATTCCTCCATTGATGTCAACACTACTGCTACTAAAAGGATCAACAATGCTCATCCACAGTCCAATATTATTGGTGATCCTAATGCACCTGTTAGAACTAGGGGCACTGTGATAAGTTCTAAATATGGTCAAGTGGCATTTATCTCTTATGTCTCCAATCAACAAAGAGACAATCATACAGACTATGAACATTGTCTTTTTGCCTGTTTTCTCTCTCAAGTTGAACCAACCAGTGTTACTCAAGCCCTTGAAGATTCCAGTTGGCTTGAAGCAATGCAGGATGAAATGCAACAATTTCAAAATCAGCAGGTTTGGATCTTGGTACCACTACCTGATGGCAAGTATGCAATTGGGACCAAATGGATTTTGAAGAATAAGAGAGATGCAAGAGGTGTTGTGATAAAAAACAAAGCTAGATTAGTTGCTCAGGGTTATCGCCAAGAGGAGGGAATTGACTATGATGAGGTGTTTGCACCTGTTGCTAGAGTTGAAGCCATTCGGATATTTTTGGCTTATGCATCCTACATGGGTTTTATGGTATATCAAATGGATGTTAAAGGTGCTTTCTTGTATGGAGAAATAGAAGAGGAAGTTTATGTCACTCAACCTAAAGGATTTGAAGATCCAGATCATCCTAATCATGTTTACAAAGTAGTCAAAGCTCTCTATGGACTTCATCAGGCACCCAGAGCTTGGTATGCTAGGCTTTCATCATTTCTGTTGAAGCATGGCTATAGACGAGGTGCAATTGATAAGACACTTTTCCTTAAGAAGAATTCCACAGACATCATTCTTGTGCAAGTATATGTGGATGATATTATTTTTGGATCCACAAAAGAAGCTTGGTGCAGAGAGTTTGAAGAGCTTATGAAGGGAGAGTTTCAGATGAGTGCTATGGGAGTTGACTTTCTTTTTGGGTCTCCAAGTTCAGCAGAAACCTGATGGTATCTTTATCAGTCAGGGCAAATATGTGAGGGACATCTTGAAAAAGTTTGGTATGGAAAGTGTAAGGACTGCCACTACACCTTATGAAGCTCCTAAGACAAAGACCAATAATAAAGCAGATCCACCTGTGAATGTTCATTTATACAGGTCTATGATTGGTTCTTTGATGTATTTAACAGCTTCAATGCCTGATATTACTTTTGCTGTGAGTGTTTGTTCGAGACATCAAGTTACTCCACTTACTTCCCATCTCAATGCTGTTAAGAAGATCTTTAAGTACCTCAAAGGCCAACCTCATCTAGGCCTTTGGTACCCAAAAGAGTCTCCTTTTAAGTTGGAAGCTTATAGTGATAGTGACTATGCTGGTGCAAATCTGGATAGGAGGTCCACCACTGGAGGTTGCCAATTCCTTGGAAAGAGATTGATTTCTTGGCAATGCAAGAAACAGACTATATTGGCTACCTCATCTACTGAAGCAGAGTACGTTGCTGCTGCTAATTGCTGTGGACAGGTTCTTTGGATTCAAAATCAATTGTTAGATTATGGGTACAATTTCATGAACACAACAGTTTTTATTGATAATCAAAGTACCATATGCATTGTTAAAAATCCATTTTTTCACAGTAGAACAAAACATATTGAAATCAGGCACCACTTTATAAGAGATGCATATGATAAACATTTGATAAAAGTGGTTAAAATTCATACTGATAATAATGTGGCAGATTTGTTAACAAAGGCTTTTGGTGGACCAAGGTTTCAACACCTTGTGGTCCATATCGGTATGCTTAACCCTTAACTGCAAAGTTTAAGGGGAGGCATAGGCCTCAGGGGAGGCATATGCCTCAAGGGAGGATTTGTGTACACTTTGCATGTTTTTATGTAATTTTGTAGGTTTTTATGTATACTTTTGGTTTGTTTGCTTTTCACTAACACTAACCAGCTAATGTTATCTTAGTTTGTTTTTCTTTGTTAGTTTGTGTGTTTCTCTGTGTTTGTTCTGTTTTGCAGATTGGTTATTCAAGTTGGAATTTACCATGGTTATTATTTGGAAAATGGTCAAGAAAGCTCTAAAGCTTGTTTCTGCTAAATTCAAAGTGCTGAAGTGAGCTATTTGTTTCTACTGAAGACAATGTACTGAAGTTATAATGTTCATTCAAGAGAAGTACTGAAGCAAATTGTTCATTCATTCAAGAGAAACAGTTTACAGCTTACAGCTTACAGAGTACAATCAACATCAAATGCAACTACATGATCTACTAATCCTAATCTAGTACATATCATCTATTCCAACATCTAACATAATGTTGGATATGCATGATCGCTCACATCTTTCACACTAGATGATGGATATGCGTTTGTGAAGTCTTGCATAACCACCCATTCATTCTATCTCGATGGCTGGAGATGCATAACTACTATGATGAGGATGCTAAGGATCAAAATGGAATGGATGGATTGATGAAAATGGTGATGACGACGATGACCACGCATGATGATGGAGAAAAATAATATGTCCTTTGTGGTTCATCTATTGATTTCAACCAAAATGCAATCAATCCACCATCTTTAAGCATTTCCTCTATACGATGTGTGTTGATGCACCAAAACCTGGTGCAGAAAGACCGAGAACCACCTCTCTATCCTTAGGGAGTGGTGGATTCCTGGCTCGTGGCCTTCGTTGAGGCTGAGGTGCTGGAGGTTGGGAGTAAGATGTTCTCTTCTTACAGGAGTCATCAGAATCATCAACGGCAAGGGAAGGCACATTCACAACAGCAAGGGGAGGCTCATTCACTCTCTTTGAAGTTGCTTCCTCATCTGAGTCTTCATAAGGTGATACATAAGAACTTATGGATGAGTTGTCTTCATCATCGCCTGGATTGCTTGACAAATAATTCTTCTTCCACCTCTCAAGACTGTTTATGGAGGATGCATTGTCATCTGATGAAAGAGTGATTGGGGTGGAACTACTCATGGTTGACTGTGATTAATTTTGGAGCATTGATGAAATTAGGGTTTGTGATGATATTTGGGGGTTTTTGATGAAGAGTTATGTGTGCATTGGGATTGTTTTATAGACAGTTTCAAGACTTAATGAGATTTAATGCGTATAGTTGAAACAGTAAAAAGATATTTACTGAAGCTTCTTGAATACGTGATCTATTTCTGCTGATCGGTATTCTCCAGCAGAATGGCTAGTGTTTCTACCGAAGTTGAAAGTTAAATTGGGTAAAAGTAGCAGTACACGTCAGCATTGGTCAACAATTTGACCAAAATTGGGAAACTACTACTTATTCGCTATTCGCATATCTTCGTCTCAAATTAAATGATTCCCTCTTTACTCACAATCAAAACACTTCCACTTGTGTGAATCTTAACCCTAACTTACAATTTTTCTCATGGCGCTTCAATTCAAACATGATCATAATAAAGTCGCTTTTCTGGGAACGGCTAAGGGTGATGAGTTGTATAGACCAATGGTAGAATTCTTAACGACGTCCAAGATTCATTATGCTTTAACGCATTCTCCTAATGCGATTTATGAATCATTGGTTACTCAATTCTGGGCATCTGCTACGAAACGGAGTGATACAGAGATTGTTGCAGTGATCGACGGAACAGAGCATGTGGTGACAGAGGAGCGGATTAGAAGACAACTTTGTTTGGATGATGAGAATGGGGTTTATCATTCTAATGCTGCTGTGGTACTTGATGGGCTAAGAGCAATTGGATATCAAGGTACAAGGACTGACATGTGGTTAAAGAATCAGTTTTGTCCTATGTGGAGGTTTTTGGTTCATACATTGCTTCAGTGTTTAAGCAATAAATCAGGAGGATGGGATCAATTTTCTACTCATTTGGGATGTGGTATTATATGTCTATCTCAGGGTTTAACTTATAATTTTTCTAAGTTTATTTTCGATAATATGGTTGAGAATATAACTAGGAAAAAGACCAAGTTTTTGATGTACCCTAGGTTTTTACAGATGATCTTAGAAGTTACTACCCAAACCCAAGCCTTTTATCCCATAGGAGCTTTAACTTCTAAGTTGTTTGCTTCAATGAGAACTAAGTTTGAGGGGACACATTATCCTTTACTTGCAGCTATGTTACCTCAGGGGAATAAGGCTGCTGATAAGGATAATGATGTTAATCTACCTTCTACCGATGTTACTGCTGATGGTAATTCTTCAGTTTCCATTGATGAGGGCCCTTCTAATATTGCTGAAGCATCTAATGTTTCTCCTGACCTACCTCCACTTATACCTTCACCTAGACCTAATTCTAGTCCACCACCTACTCAAGATACTCTTGATGAGGTTGAGCATGAGACTGATAGACTGCCCACACCTAGTCCTGTTGGGAACCAGTTTGAAGGAGTTCCTAATATTGAGCATGTTCATATTTCTCCTGAAAGGCCCAATGAAGCTCCCATTACCACTGAGCAATCAGCTGGTGGAACAGAGGACCCTATTACACTTACGTCTTTATATGCTCTAGTGAACAGATATGTAGGTGAGGTGGCTGATCTCAAGAAGGAGCTTACAGAGACCAAGTCTACTCTTGGTGATCAGATTGTGGTGTTGCAGAATAAAGTTAAGAGCTTGGAAGAACAACTTGGAAATAGGGGCAAAAGGAGAGTTTTGGTTTCTTCTGATGAGGAGCATGAAGAGCCTCAGCTTGCATCACTAGGAATATTAGCTGATGCAGCTCTAATACCTCATGTTTCTTCTCCTATTGCTGCTGTATCTTCAAAGAAAAAGGAACCTATTCGATACACTAGCAAAAGGAATAGACTATATTTGAATAAGGAATCCACTGAAGCTTCAAAGGAAACAATTATTGATATGATATCTGCTGATGTTCAAATGGAGGATGTTGTTGCTGAACATGGTCCAACCTCATTTGTACAAGAATCGTCATGTTATCAACCTTCAGCAGATGATAATGCTGTGTTTCTTGCTGGAAGAAGTTTTTATTTGGATTCTAATACTGAAGTCTTTTCTACACCTGTTAAGGATCTTTCTCAACCTGTTTCTTCTGATGCTCACATGGATGTTTCATCTGAAGTTCCTTCTATGGATATTCCTCAAGTCTGTTCTGCTGAGGAGACTACTGATAAAGGGAAGGAAGCAGTGATTGATGCAGCACTTGGTTCAGATCTGGTAAGTGACCAGGAGTTGAAAGAACAAGAAAGAATGTTAGATGAGTGTGCACAGAACAAGAAAAGTGAGGAATTGGCTAAATAGCTAGCAGCTCAGTCTAATTCAATTTTTCCTCCTGAGAGACAAAGGGAACTGGATGAATTGCGTACTCAGATGCCTACTGCACATTGGGATGTTTATACTCAGCAAGTAGTTTCTAATCCTACACTTGCTCAGAGTATATTAGGTGCAGATTTTGGTAGTGATACTTTTGTGGCTCTAATGATGGCTCGGGGACAACAAATGAAGCAAGAAGCAACTGCAAAAAGGAGAGCTATTGTTGCTCAAAGGAATAAAGCAAAAAGGGAAAAACCAATGACTGTAGCTCAGAAGAGAGCTCATATGAGGAGGATTGTGAAGAATCATAGTTCTACTGTATACAATACTGGCATGTCAATGAAGCAAATCTTAGCTTTATCTGATGATGCTTTGATCAGAAAGTATAATATGATTATGAAGTTTTCTTCATCTGTTTCTACTTCTTCTTCTACATTGGAAAGGATTGCTAATACATTTGATGTTCCTAAAGCAAAGAGACCCAAGACAGTTGAGATTGTAGATAATTTTGATGATGTGGCACCAAAATTAAGTTCTCCTGTTGTTTCTTCTGAAGCATTGTTGAGGAGAGAAGTTCAGCTGATATGGTTTCTTCTGCTGAACCTTTTCTTGTTTCTCATGAAGCATTGCCTAGTATTGCATCTGTTGATAATTTGGGAGATAAATTGAGTAAGAAAGATGATCTAAAGGTTGCTAAAGCTAAGAAAGCAAGAGAGATGCTTGATATAATGAATTCCTTATGTGATGGTGTTCCAACTAAGTCTAATTCTTCTTCTTCTACTCAAGCTGAAGATGTTCTTGAAAATTCTGAGGAAGGATCATCTCTGGGAATGAATACACCTGGTAGGAGGAAGAAAAGGATGGCTAAAAGGAAACTTAGTTCCTTAAGGAGATCTGTGAGACTAGCTAGGAAACATCTTTCCAAGAGTATTTCTTTAGATCTCAAGGCTGCTGAGTCAACTTTTATTAAAGTAGGATCTGTTGATGTTTTTCCTGAAGGAACACATGCTGTATTGATCAATTGGACAGCTGGGAAGCTTAATACTGTTTATAGACTGGATAATTCTACTATACAGTTCAACTTCTTGAAGGAAATCTTTCATTTGGTGGATAGCATGATTTGAAGATGCTGTATGAACATGTTACTCAGCATTATACTATTCATTCACCTCAGGGTTCTGGTTTATATTTATTGGGTGATCTTCAAGTCTTGTTTGATTCTCATTCTCCAGAGGGTAAAGGGTATTCTATTTGGCAGAATTCACATGTGTGGGAGATTGAGAGTTGGAGGTTCTATCCTCTGCCATGTGTTCATGTGGTTCAGACACAATGTGGCATGATTTTGTGTATGTTCTCGGATAAGACTTATCCTTTGTCTATTTCTTTAATGAAAAGATTGCTTAGACAGAAGTTGGAAGTACCTTCTAATCCAGTTGGCAATGATGACCTTCATGCAACACAATGTGTTGGATTGATTAAAACTCAGCTTCTGCAACATAAAGGTTCATCTTGATTGTGGTATTTTGTATCTTTTGTAATATTTGTTTTCTTTATTTCTTAGTTAAAAAAAAAAGGATTTATTTGAGTTTGTCTTACTTTTATTGCAGGTTTGTTGTATATTATTGATGGTTATTGCTCACCAGCTATACCTTGTGTATGTCAAAGAGTTAGCTAGTTCAAGGGGTACAGCTTTGGTAAAGACACATCAAATCTGTTGATAGCTGTAATGGTTTGCTCAAAATCATAGGGACTGCAACCACCCATGCTTCATTGCTGAGGGTTGTATGGTCATCAATTCACCATGGGTTATTGCTTTTTGGAATCCAAGAATTGACTAGCCCACAGGTATATGGCTTGTGGTAAAGGCATTGGAATACCATATTTGGTAATCAGTTCACCAATTCTAAGAATTGACTAGTCCTGAGCAAACGGCTACAGGTAAAGACATTTCAAATCCGTTCATGGTTGCTGATTTGCTAATAAATCAGATGGTTATCAGTGTACCATGGTTTTCGAACTAAAACATTTGGCTACTCCAGTAGTGATGGCTATTGGTAAAGAGACATCAAATCCATTATTTTCAATGATTCACCTCTCACAGGAGTTAACACACCTGGATGTGATGAGAATAGTTTGAAACTAATATGTTTTGATGTACATGTTGTCATTTGTTGCTGCGAAGATATGGATTTTCAGAGTTTATTCATCAAAGAGATATTATTATTTTGATTCTTTGCTGCTGGTGTTCGTGTACAATCCTCTGATGCTGTCTAGTTAAAGATCTATCAAGAAACTGGAACTTAACCAAGTCAAATTCCAGTTTAGGGGAGGATTGTTGGGAATTATGTGAAGTATGGATTATGCTGAACTTACTGCTGAAGGGATTCTGCTGAAGTGTATGGATTCTACCGAAGACATAATTCTGCTGAAGCTTTATAGTTATTAGTTTGTTTCTGCGGAAGTTATTATTTCGTGTTTAGTATATTTAGTTTGGATATACATGAGCTTTATTAGGAAGTGATTGTGTATATCTTATTTAGTTTTATGTTTATACGTTTCTTGGGAAACGGTTTAGGGTTTCGTTTAGGGTTCCTTGTCTATAAAAGGAACACAATAGTATGAGTAATGTACCGATTGGAAAAACAAAGTTTTAGTTAATATAAAGATCCATAGAGGATCACAGAGTTCTTAGTTATTTGTGTTACTTGTGTTTATAATTCCACTACTTAATACAAGTTGTAGAGATTGTCTTTTACTGTGCTTGTGATTACATAGGCATAGCTAACGATCCACGAGCTCAAGATCTATCAAGGTCTGCTAGTTTCAACAGTGGCTTATTTTGAAACTTTTCAGTTTATATAAGCTTATCATGAATAAGCTTATATAAGCTGAAAAGTTTCAAAATAAGCCACAAAAAGCGAGCTTAAGAAACATAAGCTGAAAACCAAATAAGCCATAAACCCGCTAGATAAACTTAAACAAACACACTTATAAAAAAAACTTTTAATAGGTAAAGTGTGACATGTTTCACTATTGTGGCCTATTAAGGCTACATTTGATCTTCATACTCAAAACTCGGCCAGGCTCGCAAGCCTAAACGCTTGAGAAATATATACCTTTATATACGTAAGTATATGTCATATATGTATAAATGCATATGTATTTACGTATACTTATATAAAAATGAGCTTTAAGCTAAATGTATTTAACAAGCCAAGCTTGAGTCGAGCTATAATTTGTTTAGGCCTTTCATAAAAACGAAATTATCCATAGCTTGTAAAATATGTCACGAGCCGAGCTCGAAAAAAAAACATAAGGCTCGAAATGAGTTCGAACCTCATAAACTTAAAAGAATCAAGCTCGAGCTTTGGCAAGTTCATGTTCAGATTCAACTCGGTCATTTCTACCCTCGGTTTATAGTTATAAATATGAATGTATGGTTTTGGTGGTCTCCTGCACGGCTATAAACCATGCACAACGGAAAATAAACAGAGAAAGTCATGCAGACCAGAGCCCTAATAGTTAGATCTTCTAATCATGGATATAACTTAAATTAACACATAAAAAGTGTGGTTATGATTGCTTACTTGTTATCCCTACTCGAGTAAGCTCCTTTAACCTGTTCTTGATCCACACGGAACGCTTCCTTCTTGTTTTTGATGTTTCACGAACTCTTCTTAGGGTTTCTTGAAATATCACCACCCGGACAGCGTCAGGTATCCACCGTACTTCACAGGTAGAACTAGGCTCCGAACCTATGCAAGTTAGGCGAGAAAGAAACAAGTAAAACCCTAAGTCAACTTGATGAAGTCGCTTGAACGATCATCCAAAGGGTTTTAAACTTTTGGTTTGGGTCGTACAATCGCACAGAGAGTATTGGGGGAGAGATTTAGGGTTTAGAGGAATGCTATGTGTGAACCTAGAAAGCCTTTAGTATTTATAGGATACCAAGGCATGGTTTGGTAGGAATAGGAAAGCCTAATCCTTGTTCAACAAGTAATTAAGTTTGACATAAAGTCAAACTTAAGCCATCCCTTTAAGGGTCAGTCAATCGAAACACAACCCTTAAGGGTTTATGTTTTTGTCATTTATTACCCATTAATAATTATCCCAGATAAATATTATATTTTGGGTAATTACCATTTAACCCTTGAAAGAAAATACTACTATATTTTCATTTCCTCGTTATTCTCATTTCATTTTGTAACTCGTTTCTCATTTCCACCTGCTTGTTCTGTTTAGTGTGCATCGGTGTGACACTTCGACATTTTTATGAAGACAAGTGTGAAAGCCATTGTGTTGTTTCCACATAATCCTTTCAAACTCCCACTTGTGCAAACACAAAAACATAGGAATTACCTTTCACTGTACCCAGCGATCTCGAGCATGACAGTGAAGCACCTCGTTCACAGAAACCGATTCAATACCCAAGTAGGGATCTTTCCGACATAAGCTCTACCAAGCTTAGTCCGACTTAAGCTCCACAAAGCTAAGTCCTGGTATATTATTATATCCCTTCACACTTTATCGATATTCTTGGGAAGTACCAGACATGAATGTATGTTCTCGTAATACTTTCGTCATTTCTTGTTCTCGTGATAATCGATTTGTTCTCTCATAGTGTTCTAAACACTTTGCCGCACGGCCATGCTTTTTACAAAGCTTTTTCATACAAGGGGTCCAAGAAAATATCCTTTTCTCTAGTCTATTTCAACTTGGATCCGCAAATTGCAATCTCGACCAATAAGTTATCTTTCCTTACCTCTCACTGAATCCACCATTAATACACATCATTACGTTTTCACACAATAACTGAAAACTAAGCCAAAACTCATTGAGAAACAAAGTCCAGTGTCCTATCTCCTCAGGTCATTAGGATAGTCCGCCACGATCAGAGAACACCAATAACTTTGATCCATGCAGTCGCTTCTCGATAACGGTCATGTCCAACATCTGCCATGCAAATGTATGTGAAATTAAACAGTTTGCCAAATGTATCTTGTTTCACAATATTTGCTTTCATTATCTTGGTCGCCCATCATGATAACCAGTTAAGGACACATTTAGAATGAAATGTCTTTCATTCATGGATTCAAAATACGCTAAGTAGAATTTCATAGTAATTTCACGTATAATTTTCACGAGTCTACGACATTACTTCCGATTCTCAGCGATTGATTTAGCTCGTACCAGAAACTGTTTGGGAGTAAACAATCACTACTTAAAATATTTCTGACGATTCTCCCTAGAAGAACCCCTGAGCCTTACTTCCAATCCTCCTGATTCCATTGTCTTACTGTTTATTAACCTGAGAGAGTTTTGGTCCCATCTATTTAGTCTATTGGATGATAGACTTAGCTAAATCGCGACTCACTCAACTTAGTGTTCAATGATGCACTTTATTTTATCCATAAATAGAATGTAATTGTTCCACAAATCGAAACTATGACTCCTTGTTATTGATTCTCCTAAGTCCCTGAGAACTTCAGTATAATCCCCTTTAAACCACGATGTAGTTGCGCGTTTCCCGTTTTGAGATCCCATATTTCAAATCTTTTAAGTTACTTAGCTACTTAATTTGTCCACTACAACTCAAGATCAATACGTCCTATTGTGTCAAACTATCTTGCTCCCTGAGCAATGTACGTTTCGTATAATGATATTGATATCATCCCACTAATCTTGCAATATTAGGAATTCTCCTATAGATAATGCCAAACCTATAATTCATGTCTTTGTACTCTTTAGTTAAACGGTATAAAATTAATTTACCACATTCTCTCGCTTTCGTTTCTCAACTCTGAGTTGAACTCCTCTGATTCAGTCTGGTGAAAAACCTTTAGCTTTAGCACATTAATGTGCTCTTGTTTAACTGGCGCTAACTTGGTTAGTTGTTCCTTATGTAAAGCATCTCCCAGCATTACATGAACATTCCAAAATAGATTTCACTCATGATCTACAAGCTCATGCCCTTTCGAGTTTGACTTACAGATCTTAAAATACTACAAGTAGTATATGAGCTTTACTCAATCTCTATATTTTTAGAATTATCATCACTTAAGCATTACTCTTTTATTAGAAATCTTGTTTATTGAATATCCCAGATATTTAATTGTATTACTTGTTTGGTACACCCCTTGATTCCATCAAGACTGGAGAATTTAAGCATTATTGAAGTATCAGGAACCTTATTTTATTCAAATTCTAGTAGAAATATTCTTTAAGTCATTCCATGACTTTTCTTATTTGATTGATCTATCCAATATAGATTTTTCCAAGTCAAAGACTCTTGTTACTTTGAACTTCCATCCAAATGGATTGCATCAAAGTCTTATGATTATATTTGATACTCTATCCCCGATAGATTACGTCAAAGTTTATCACGTTAAGTTTAAAATCTTCTTATGAACATTTAATTTACTTCACCAGTTTGGAACCCTAAAATACTGTCCAAGTCGGACTACACACGAGTTAGGGTTTGCTCTCCAAAATTCCACCTCCCTAAATGCAGAAAAATTGAAGTCTATATATAGATTTACAAGTGCGACGACGTCGCCTTTTGCTGGTGACGCCGTCAGGTCGCCGTCTTTAGGGTTTCGTTTGGGCTAAGTCATCATTGGGACGACGTCAGTTGATGAGTGTGACGCCGTCTGTCTTCAATAGGGAAGTCTTCTGGGATTTGTTCATTGGTCTTCTGGTGTAACACAAAGGGTGACGCCCTCCAGATTTAACACTTGACGTCGTCAGGCTTTAGAACAAAAAAATCACCTGAGCCGTCACTTGATCTTTTATCAAAATCATCAACAAGTGATGGCGTCGCCCTTTAAGATGGGACGCCGTCTGGCTTTAGAAACAGCTTGAGTCTTGACTTTGTCGTTTTCTTTATGTTTTTGCTCTTTTCCGTCCAAATATGCTTGATTCCAGCATTTTGCTTCCAAAAGACCTAAAATATGAAAAGGAACGATTTTAAGTAGTAACGGATATAAAATGTGTCGATTTAGGGCTTAAATGACCCCCTAAAACATATGTTTTAAATCCTTATCAAATATCCTTACACTTAGAATTTGCTTGTTCTCAAGTAAATGTGCTTTTGGCCAATCAATTTATAAGTTAGGGGGCATGAAGCATTGGTTTAGAATAGTTTATAACAAGTACAAGCACCACAATATTCATAACAAACACCGAAATTATATACTAGCACCTCACAATTGGTGTTTGGATTCTCTCATCTCTCGGGTTTTGAAATATAACATGTAAGGAAATGGAAGATACACACTTATAACCTGGCATAATACATAGATTACCATAGGCTTGAGAATAGATAAAACCTCCACCGATTTAACGTAAGCACCTAAGAATAACTATCTAAGATGTCTTTACAAAGGGTTGTAATGTTAGGCTTAGGGTAGGGAAGTAAAGGGTTTTGTTGGATATGGGATATTTAGTGGTGGCAAGTCAAAAATCTTATGTTACAAGCATGTAAAACTTGACGTTGCTAAGCCAAGACTCGACTCACTAACACTAAATAACTTGAAACAAAACACAAACATAAACTTAAAAACATAAGCATAAAGATAGATGTAGGATGGTAGCCCGTATGTCTTTTTTTTCTATCTTTTTTTTCTCTCTTTTTTTCATACCTTTTTACTCCACCATCCTCTACGATAACATCAACATAAAGGGATTTATAGGAGCATCCCTACACTTGATTTTTTATTTCACTAACACTAATTGACCCGAATTAAAAAGATCAAAACACTTGGAGTACTTTGTGGAAAACTAGAAAGGGAGTTGAATAGTTTTGCCGATTTTAAGTTAGTTTCAAAAACTTTATATTCGATGTAATGTGAAATCGTGTGGATAGAGAGAAAGTATAGATCAATAAGTAATGCAA
Source organism: Chrysanthemum seticuspe (assembly GCA_019973895.1). Classification (NCBI taxonomy): domain Eukaryota; kingdom Viridiplantae; phylum Streptophyta; class Magnoliopsida; order Asterales; family Asteraceae; genus Chrysanthemum; species Chrysanthemum seticuspe. The sequence goes on from BPTQ01000005.1 coordinate 86,153,496, forward strand.
GTAAAGAAAACAAGTAAAGTAAAGGATAGAAATGACACAACCGATTTATAGTGGTTCGGCTACAAGGACACCTTCCTTTCCCTACTCCACTCCCCGAGTCACCTACTCGAGAGTTCAAGCACTATGTCAACAAACTCCTTCAACTCGGCGGAGAAGCCTTCACAACGTCGCTTACACTTTTTCCGGTACAAAGCTAAATACCGAGTCCTTAACACGGAGGACCAAACCAACACTACTATAACACAACAAATATGTGAAATATGAAATACAAGATCTTTGCTACATAAATCTTGTGGAGGAACAAATCAATCAAGGACCCATTTGCTTGTATGACTTGTAGAATGCTCGTGATCTCGCCTTAGAGAAGGACCTATATGAGAATCACAACAAAAGAAAGAAGAACTACTCTCTAAATCAAGTGATCTTAGGTTAGAAGAATGTAAGAATATATGAGAGAGTTTGTAAGAAGAGGGGTGAGTTGCAATGAAGAAATGGCTCTCTATTTATAGGCAATTTCTTGCTACTGTTGCACGGATCCCACGGATCGCTTGCCTGAGGGATCCGTCTAGTGTAAACGGAAGGATCCGTGAGACGCTCCTGTTTGCCCATGGGTTTTGGGTTATGGGTCATGGGTCCTAGACTTTGGACCATGGGTACCTAAGTAGATACAATGTATCTAAAAGATGCAATGCATATAGACAATGGGTTATGGGTTAACTCCATGGGTTATGGATAAGCTCCATGGGTATGGGTCATAGGTTGTGATTTTTACCCATCATAATAAACTATTATAATAAATGAATTATTACAGCAATTTATATTATATGACTATATATGTAGATGCTTTACAAAAATAACATGTATCCTTATAATTTTACTTATGAAAACATTATATTTGTTATCAACAAAACACAAAGAGATCGCTAAATATTAATAAACGTTTTTACGATTTATTTGTATTGACAATCTCCCCTTTTTGTTGATGACAAAACATAATGTTATGATGAGTAAAACTTAAGATTAGATGTATGTTTAAAAGCATAAGTTTTACCTCTTCTCCCCCTTTTTGTCGAAACAAAAAGTGACCCTAATGAAGAAATAAAGTGTGGAAAAATAGTCCATGATCTCTAACTCAGTAACTCCCCATTGACGGTAGCTCCCCCTAAAATAGGGCGTCAAGTGAAAAAATATAAAAACTACAAAGAAAAGGTTAGTAGAAACATGCATGAATAATCTTGTGATTGACGAGAAACAATATAGAGATCCAAGGTATGTAAACAAAGCCTTGTAATAAAATAACAAAATGTAGTGGTATATATGCCACATACAAACATGTAAAACTAAGAACAAGGTTTGTTCCCAAAAAAAATGACTCAAAAGAAAAGACTAGAGAAAATAGTAATATTATTCCTTCCATGCTTGCATAAGGTTATGGATGGAGGTTTTGGTGAGTGCTTTCATAAGGTTATGGATGGAGGTTTTGGTGAGTGATGATGTTAATGCGATCAAGAATGTGGTTAAGTATGAATCGCATCTCTTCCCTGATTTCCATTGCAAGATCCCTAGTGGATTGGCAATGTTCACAATGTAAATGATGTGGGTAATGTGTGTAGAAGGTTTCCGGGTTAGTTTGATTTATGAGATACGGAAGATGTGGTGGAAAAGTTGGAAAATATGGATCAAAGTCCAGAATGTTTGGTGTTGGAAAAGAACCTAGATGTTCTTGTAAAAGGATGGGAGCTAAAGGTGGTGAAGTTACAAGGTCTTTGTAAATTGTGTTTGGAGATGTGGGAGGTGTTAAAAAGACTAGTTATTTTGGGTTGATTTGTTAGGATCTTGTTGGAGTCTTAAGGAGTTCTAATAGAGTGACTTTAGGTGGAGACTTGATAGGTGATGATGGTGGTGTGCTTGTTGGAGATGAGGGAGGTGCTACTATGGAACCATTAGGTGGTGAAAGAGTAGTTGGTGAAGAACTATTTGACAATGTATTTGCTAAACAATAAGGCCAGATGCTAATCCGTGCGGTTTTTCTAGGTTTGGGTGGTGGTATTACGGAAGGTGGTAGGATAAAATTTTGGATTTCTTGAAGAGGATTGTTTGCACTAAGTGATTCATCTATGTTGGAGGATCTTTTGGATGACATGATGATGGCTGTTTGTGAGGTTGAGAGTGATAAAGATGCAAGCATTTTAGGAACCTTATTTATAGAGAAAATAATGCATTGTAATGAATGCTTGACCCAAAATGTTGACTAAAATCTAATGATTATATATGAATTTTAGACATGTGATCATGAGAGCACAAGCATTAAGTAACATACTCATTAGTAAAAAGGATAAAATGATGAAAATATAGACGTTTCTAGCCAAAGTGAGAAAAATATAAGAGAATTTCAGCTTCTGTCTCACGGATCCCACAGATCCTTCCCTTGAGGGAACCGTCCAGCATTAATGTTGGGATCCGTGGTACTTGTAACTTAGGCAGCTTAAAATTTTCCTTTTGGAAACATTTATGCTTAGTGTGTGCCTATATGCAAACCATTTGGAGTTGCGGTTATCTCGACTCTTAAAAGAAAAGGAAAAATAGACTAGAAGTGAAAAAGCATACTATTATGTGAGATAACCCGAGTGCTCCTAATTCATTGTTGCTTTAAATGAATATACCCGAAAATACATATTAGTTATGTGTTCCCTTTATCATTCAAAAGACATGAGATGCAATGAAAACGGGTTTTTACTTTGTATTGATAATGAAAAAGAGGTTTGTCCTAGGCGTGAGAAATAGCTTTTATAAAAGTGATACGGGAAGAAGTATCTTTTTGAAAACATTTTGAAAAAGTTTCTTGCTTGAAGAAAACATTTATCTTAAAAAAAATAAGTATGAAATTACGTGTTGTAAATAAAACTTACTTTGGGTTTTGAAAATTCCCGTATTGTTTATGAGTTGTGTGTTGAAATAGAGATCCTAGACTCAGAAAAGAAGAAGGCTAGTGTTTACATACCTTGTAGAGTTTAAAAAAAACTAATTACGACGATTGTTCCATAAGACCAAAACCAAGACGAAGCAAGTTGAATTGTTCCCGCTTCAATGGTTTGGTGAGGACGCCGGCTATGTTGTCTTCGGATGCTACCTTCTCAATATAGATGTTCCTCTTTTGAACATTGTCTCTTAAGAAGTGATGACGAATCTCTATATGCTTTGTGCGAGAGTGCAACACCGGATTCTTGCTTAAGTCGATGGCACCTTTGTTGTCACATAGAATGGCTATGTCACTTAGATGAATGTCGTAGTCAACTAACGCTTGTTTCATCCATAGTGCTTGTTGGCATGCTTTGCCGACGGAGACATATTCGGCTTCGGTTGTTGATATGGCCAGTGCCGTTTGCTTCTTCGAGAACCAAGATGTTAAACAGCATCCCATAAAAGTACATACACCACTTGTACTCTTTCGGTCAACATAATCACCTCCATGGTCAGAATCTGCATATACAATAGTTTCTACCCCCGTACCCTTAGGATACCATAATCCTAATTGAGTCATACCCTTAATGTATCTAAAAATTCTTTTGACCGCTTCTAGATGTGATGTTTTAGGGTCTTCTTGAAACCTAGCACATAGACAAACACTAAACATGATATCCGGCCGACTAGCCGTAAGATAGAGAAGACTACCAATCATGCAACGGTATTTTCTGTTATCAACGGATTCACCGTCTTCATCTTTTGTAAGTTTAGTATCGGATGACATTGGTGTTCTTATAGGTTTTGACTCTTCTAAACCAAATTTCTTTAACATCTCTTTTATGTATTTAGATTGATTAAAGAAGATACCATATTCTACTTGTTTGATTTGTAGACCAAGAAAGAAACTTAGTTCTCTCATCATACTTATCTCAAACTCGTCATGCATGATTTTAGAGAAATCATCACACATGTCTTGACAAGTAGATCCAATATAATATCATCCACGTATATCTGAACAATAATTATATGTGATTCCTTTTTTTTTTAGTGAAAATTGTATTATCAACTAACCCCACGGTGTAGTTGTTTTTGATTAAAAATGACTTGAGTCTATCATACCAAGCTTTTGGGGCTTGTTTAAGACCGTAAAGAGCTTTCTTTAATTTATACACATGTTTAGGTTTTTCGAAATCAATAAACCCCGAAGGTTGAGCTACATAAACTTCTTCATTAATAAAACTATTTAGAAAAGCACTTTTAACATCCATTTGAAAGAGCTTATGATCATTAGCACAAGCATAAGCAAGAAGTATTCTTATAGACTCTAATCTAGCCACGGGGGCATAGGTCTCATCAAAGTCTATTCCTTCTTGTTGATTATACCCTTGGGCAACAAGTCTAGCTATGTTTCTAGACACTACACCGTTTGCATCTAACTTGTTTTTATATACCCATTTGGTTCCTATTATGGTTTGATTACTAGGTGGAGGGACAAGTGTCCAAACATCGTTAGAAACAAATTGATTTAGCTCTTCTTGCATAGCCATTACCCAACTTTCATCTTTTATGGCTTCTTGTGTATTCTTAGGTTCTATGGTTGAGACAAAACAAAATAAGCTACTTTGGTTTTGGACTTGAGACCTTAAGGTTCTTTCGTTTAACTTTCCTATGACCTTATCTACGGGGTGATCTTTAGACTCTTTAATATTGATGATTTCATTATTTAATGGTTCATCTTCTTTGTTTGTATTTTTCTTTATTTCTATGGCCTCACTTTCGACTATCTCGTCATCGACAAGAGATAGGGTAGGTTTGGGTGGACTCTCATCAAATTTAACGTTTAATGATTCTTCAACCTTCATTGTTTCTTTATTTAATATGACATAAGCTTTGCTATTAGGAGACTAACCTAAAAAGATACCTTCGGTTGATTTATGATAAAATTTAGTAAGGTAATATTTAGTGTTAAGTATAAAACATTTGCTACCAAAGACTCTAAAATGTTCTAACGTAGGCTTTTTGCCTCGAAGTAACTCGTATGGAGTTTTACCTAAAAATGGTCTAATTAAGACTGTTAAGTATGTATGTTGATGTATCAACGGCATTGCACCAAAACTTTTGAGGTATGAATTGCTCATTTAACATGGTGCGACTCATTTCTTGTAGGGTTCTATTCTTTCTTTCAACTACCCCATTCGATTGTGGAGTGCGAGGAGCCGAGAAGTTGCGAGTAATACCATTAGTGTCACAAAAGACTCCAAATTGCACTTCATTATCGAATTCCCTACCATGATCCGTTCTAATAGACACTATAGGAATTCCTAATTGTCTTTGGATTTTCTTACTTAATATTTCAAAGTAATCGAACGTTTCAGTTTTATTCTTTAAAAATTTAGTCCATGTGTACCTAGAGTAATCATCCACTATAACCAAAGTGTAGTAGTTGCCTCCATAACTTTGGATAGCGGATGAACCAAATAAATCCATGTGAAGTAATTCTAGACACTTAGTTGTAGAGACCATATTTTTAGCCTTGTGACTAGCATGGACTTGTTTACTTATATTACAAGCATCACAAAAGTGATGTTCATATTTTAATTTTGGTAGATCTTTTACTAGATCTTTGGATGATAGCGATTGAAGAAGTCGCATATTGGCATGACCCAATCTTCGATGCCATAAGGTCGAAGTATCATCCATAGAAGTAAGACAAAGTTTGTCTTTAGGTTCATTTCCGACTTTAATGACATAGACTCCATGTTTCCTAATTCCTCTTCCTATAGTTATACCGTTTTTCAATATCTTACTACCGGTTTCATTAAAAAATACGTTACACTTCTTATCACATATTTGTCCTATACTTAAGAGGTTAAAGTTTAGGTTTTCTACGTGACACACATCCTTAATGGTTAGAGTTTTGTTAGAAATCGTACCTTTACCAATGATTTTGCTTTTGCTATTTCCAAATATCACATTTCCTCCATTGAAGGATTCATAAGTGGAAAATAAATCTTTATTACCGGTCATGTGCCTCGTGCACCCGCTATCCTTGATCCATTCATCCGGATCTAGGTTGACCTTTAAGCACACCTAAGAAAACAATTAACTCAAAAGTTTGGTCCCCATTTGTTTATGGGTCCATTAGTGTTATACATTTCATTCATGTTAGACATATATGAAAAAGGTGAGTATGCATTCCATGGTGCAAAGTTTTGAAAGGAAAAACCGTTTTGCATATTAGGATTCCATCCCATTTGATGGTTACTTCTCGGATAAACATTATTAGGTCTCCTTATAAATGTGTTTGGTTTTGAAAATGATGGACCTTTGTTTCTTATAAAATTTTGATTTTGTCTTGGAGGTGGTTGTCTAACAGTAACATGAGTTGGTTTTCTTTTATTAACAATAACAAAGTCGGTTCTAGATAAGGAAGCTATATTATTACTATTGTTTGCTTCAGCAGACCTACGGATCACTGGCTTTACACTAGCCGATTCCCTTTTTGTGGGATCCGTGGGATCCGTGACTACAGTGACTTGTTTTTCTATTTCTTTGACGAATTGTGTTTCTTTGTTTTCACTAGTTGACGCATCAAGTTGCTGAATACCTAATCCTTTTTGGTTATTTCCTGTTTTAACACTATCTAATATCATATCAAGGGTATTAGTACTCATTCTACCAATTTTGGAATCTAGATTATCAACTAGTGTTTGATGTTGAACGCAAAGCTCACACTCCCCACTTGCTATCTTCCCCTTTTCTAAACGTTTTAATTTAGCTTTTAACTCAAAGGCTTCTTTTTCTAAACGTTCATTTTGGTTTTTCAAAATCTTGTTTTTGTTAATTACTTTTAAACTAATTTTGCAAAGTTTATCATATTCACGATGTAATGAATCATCATCTAATGATAAGCTACTATAGTATTCGTGACATACCTCGTCATTTGCCATGAGACAAATTTCTTCGTCCTCCTCCTCACTCATTCCCCACGAACCACTCACGAATGCTTTTTGTTCGTCACGTTTGGGACACTCACTAATAAAGTGATTAGGGTCCCCACATTTAAAACAAGCGTGTTCATCCCTTACTTTCTTGTCATCTTTGCATTTTCGAAACCCCTTCTTGTCGTCATATGGTTGCTTGACGTATCATCCCTTTCTTCTAAAGAACTTCTTGAAATCCCTTACCGCCATGACATACTCTTCGTCATCACTATCCGGAGAAGAGTTTTCTTCATCACTTGAGACCTTCTTGGATTTTAAGGCAAGAGATTTGTGCTTATCTTTCTTCTCTTTTGAGGCTTCAGAATCTTTAGCGAGGACAAGCTCATAGACCTTTAGATTACCTATGAGTTCATCGAGGGTGAGGATTGACAAGTCTTTTGATTCTTCGATTGCCGTCACCTTAGATCTCCACTTAGATAGAAGTGCCCTTAGATATCTCCTAACATGATTACGACTAGAGAAAGACTCATCAAGTGCTTATAAAGATGTAATTATAGTATTAAAGTTAACAAAAGAATGATCTATAGTATCCTCATCAGGTATTGAAAATTGTTCATCTTGTTGAACAAATAAATCTATTTTATTGTTTTTAAATTGTTGATTTCCTTGATGAGTTACAACTAAAGAATTTCAAATTTCTTTAGAGGTTTTAAGCATGGAAATTCTTTCGAATTCCTTTTTGGGTAAAGCATTATATAAAACAATTTTAGCTTCACTATTTTTGGAAAGCTTTTTCTTATGATCATCGGTGAGTTGATCATGAGGTGTGTTTACTAAATTTCTGGTTTTATCTTTTGTAGTGGCTTCAAAATCGCCTTCAACAATGATGTACCAAAGATCAATATCTTTTGACTTCACATACGTTTCGAATCTATTTTTACAATATATAAAACCATTAGTTTCAAGTAGTGGAGGTCGTTGCATGGATTGCCCTTCCTTGTAATTTTCAGAACCCATAGTGATCGAAAAGTTTTTAAAATGCGGTTTACTTTAAAACTTTTGTAAACTTAGCTCTTGATACTAATTATGGAAAACTAGAAGGGGGGGTTGAATAGTTTTGCCGATTTTAAGTTAGTTTCAAAAACTTTAGATTCGATGTAATGTGAAATCGTGTGGATAGAGAGAAAGTATAGATATATAAGTAATGCAAGTAAAGAAAACAAGTAAAGTAAAGGATAGAAATGACACAACCGATTTATAGTGGTTCGGCTACAAGGACACCTTCCTTGCCCTACTCCACTCCCCGAGTCACCTACTCGATAGTTCAAGCACTATATCAACAAACTCCTTCAAATCGGCGGAGAAGTGTGACACACGGTAAATTTTCACAAAAATTTAACTAATAAATGGTAATTTATTATTACTAGGCATGAGTCATTAAGCATGCATAAGCTTTGCCTGATCATTTGAGTAGATAACTCGCATACTGTAGATAATTGCATCACTTTTGCATTCATATCATTTTATGAATATTTCATTTTGTCTTATGATTAAATTGTAAGACGAGAGGTTATCTCGTTTTCCCCCAATGACCAACACTGCACGCGTACCGACACTATGATAATGGCAAGTAAAAACAAATGATGAACTTCCGTAATGAAAAATATTACAAAGATAATAATATTTCCGACACGTATCTATAAGATACTACATTATAAAAATTATCAAACAATGATACTTCAGTCACAGTTTAATATCACGGGACACAAAATAACTAATACACTTTCACTTAAATAATGACTCTTATATGTCCACAAACACATTAATACCAAATATATACATACACTTATCATATAAATGAAAACCTTTTATAAAATTTGAGATAACACTCATTTGTGTCTTCACCCTACACGACAAACCCAAGAGAAACACAAAAAGCAGAAAAAGAAAACCTAGTCTTCATTTTCTACCTCTACTCCTGCACCTCTTGTAGGTCGAATCTCCCAAACAAGAAAACCCAACATACTTCTTTCATCATCTCCATTTCCCCCTTACCAAAACCATGTATCTTTTTGTCTCTCAAACCCACTCCTTGGAGGCGCCGACTACCATTCGAATGGGTCCAAACACGTCAAGACAAAGCCACCCAAAGAGAAGCATATCTCAACATCAATCTACCTTGAGCCAAAGTCCAAGATTTCCTAGGTTTTAAAAGTTAGCTAGTTTTGGCTTCAAACCAAGTCACCAAGAAGAGAAAGATGGTCAAGCTCTTCCCCAAAATACTCCCTTTATCTCTAGTAGAGATGTGAAACGCCCAACTCAATTTCCTCATCACTTGTACAAAAAAATTAGGGTTTGTGAAACTTAGGGTTTTCAAAAATTGAATTGGGGGTTTTGCAATTGGGAGTGCATTGGAGCTAATTCAAGTCTCGTTTGGTTCGAAACCCACGAAGCAATCTTCGTCCTTCACACATCACTTTCGAGTTGAGGTTATTAATCTTTCTTGTTGTAATGTTTTGTGTTGTTTTTATGATTAAGTTGGTAACTTGTATCAAAAATTTCATTATATAAATTGAACATGTTTATCTCCTTTTAATTGCTTTTATGTCGAAAAATAAGATGTCATCCATTTGGTTTGTATCTTTTCTGCCGAGAGGTATGAAAGAAAAATAGAGGAGTTGAGTTTTATAAAAAGAAGTTGCTAATAACAGTTAGTACAAAAATCTGGAAATTTATGATGTCTTTGAGTAGTACACAAAGTAGTGTATAAACCTTAGTAATTTATAATCCTTGGAAAATGAAACAGTCATGTGTAAGTAAAATTTTGTTGAAATGTTTTGTTGATATCACTTTCTGTCGAGTACTAGGACCCAAGACCAGTGTAATACATTTTTTTTGTATATTGAAGGGAGTATGTATCATATTAGAAGTCATGATATCAAACTTAGTATTGAGATGTCGAGTTGTTGCCTGGATCGATTAGGAGTCCATTTCGATGCTAGTGACCCTTTCCAGTCTACCTCCGTATTGTCCATTGTGTCGACTAGAGTCATATACAAAAGAAAAACTCACACAAAATTATGACCTTGTTGTAGCTTGAGAAACTGATTTCCGTTATTATGAGTAACCGGTGTCTCGGATTTCGACCATGATTCTTGTGTTAAAATTGTTATGTCCTTCGAGTATAAGAAACTCAAGTCAAGTGTGCTCTTTTGCTAAAATATATTATGAGTAGTCTATGTTTTGTCAAGGTCCGTGATGGTAAAGTACTTGACGTAATGGAACCGAGTTGAGTAGTTGCTCACGTTAAACTTTGAAAATAAAATGTATGATTGGGAATAAAATTTGGAAAGGGATCTTGGTATATGTCTTCAAAAATTTGGGCGTGAACCTGTTATGCAAATTTCCTTGGGCCGCAGCCCATTCTCACGCACCGACCCATTTTTCATAAGTCACCATTTAGCCAAAAAGCCCTTTTCTTGTTCATGTGTCACTTTGGGCCTAGGCCCAACGCCATACCCACTGGGCCACAGCCCATCCGTGTGTCATAAATATTCGAGCGGTACTTAGTCAAATCATCAAATAAAAACCGAGGCGATTGAATTATAGTTAACTATAAAACTAAACACAATTTCCACGTATCCGAATCTCCTACTTAAAAGTGTACACATACGAGCTTAACAAGTAAACAAGTGCAAAGTTTATTTTTATGAGGCAACGAGTGTTTTAAAACATGATTCACTTAATAAGGCCTACGTCAAAATTTAACGTCAATGTGTAAACAAAAATATGTCAAGTAAATTTCTCGTTTAGAACTATACATATTAAGAACAAATTATGATAAGTAAATAAAGACCACTATGTCATTTTATCATGTATTAAATTGAAAGTCTTCAAATTTAACTCAGGTATTTTCTAAATACAATTAGAAAATAAATCAATTTTGACAATATCATTTTGAGTCAACTTAAATAAGTATATGTACATTTATATACTTACTAGTGGAATATCGTAATTATTTTTCAAATCAAACTTCGGATTTCGAAACCATTATAGTGCCAACATGAAAAGTATATATACTTTCGTATATATACTAGTAAACCCATATAATCATTTTTACAAATGTAAGTTTAGTATTAATACAATTATCAAAGCTATTGAACTATTCTAAGTAAGTGATACTTAAAACAATGAACTAAAACATTGTCCTCCTTATCTAGGTCGCGTGTCGGTGCCGCTTCACAACAATCACTAAATCCCACTTTTGGATTGCAGATTTGCTAAGGTGAGTTTTCATAGCCCCTCTCTTACTTGATAAATTGTTTATACATTTTGGGGTGAGAAAATATGCAAAACCTTTTTATGGACCTAAACTATTACATGATTACTATTACGTGGTTTAGCCTAAGCCCTTATGTCCCTAGAAGAATGCCCTTTTCATGAACCGTCAATTCCCCATTGGGAAGCGCGAATGTTATAAGTAGATCTATTGAGGGTGACTCCTCCGTTCGGTTGGCCATGCTTAGGCCAAGGCGAAACGTATACCATGTCGAAATCGAGTGTTGAGGGACAAAACACTCGCATTGGGCCTATATATTGTATGATATCATTTAGCATACAGAAACTGTCGTAGTAACGGTTGCATGAACTTAGTGCTAACGTAATAGATTTTCATCCATATGACATTATATTCTCAATAATGATTATATGTCTTTAACTTTGGTCCATACCTACTGTTTTAATTTAAACCTATGAACTCACCAGCTTTTAGCTGACCTTTTTAGCATATTTTCTCAGGTGCCTAATTTGTGATCATGGATGCAAGGCAAGAGGTGGTAAATGGTCGTAGAAATATCTAAAGAAGTGTTTATACACATAATGATATTTTTTTATTGGGACCACTGAACTTATGGGATGTGCCCATTTTTATCCAAACAATATTGAAAGATAATATTTTAAAACTGTTTTATGAAATCAAACGGAGTATGTATTCCGTTCTGTATTACTTGTGTTGTGATCTCCAATTTCGTAACATTCCCCTTAACACATATGCTTCCGCGAAACTAAATTTAGGGGTGTTACAAGAAGCCTTCACAACGTCGCTTACACTTTTTCTGGTACAAAGCTAAATACCGAGTCCTTAACACGGAGGACCAAACCAACACTACTATACCACAACAAATATGTGAAATATGAAATACAAGATCTTTGCTACAGAAATCATGTGGAGGAACAAATCAATCAAGGACCCCTTGCTTGGATAACTTGTAGAATGCTCGTGATCTCGCCTTAGAGAAGGACCTATATGAGAATCACAACAAAAGAAAGAAGAACTACTCTCTAGATCAAGTGATCTTAGGTTAGAAGAATGTAAGAATATATGAGAGAGTTTGTAAGAAGAGGGATGAGTTATAATGAAGAAATGGCTCTATATTTATAAGCAATTTCTTGCTACTGTTGCACGGATCCCACGGATCCCTTGCTTGAGGGATCCATCTAGTGTAAACGGAGGGATCTGTGAGACGCTCATGTTTGCCCATAGGTTTTGGGTTATGGGTCATGGGTCTTAGACTTTGGACCATGGGTATCTAAGTAAATACAATGTATCTAAAAGATGCAATACATCTAGAAAATGGGTTATGGGTTAACTCCATGGGTTATGGATAAGCTCCATGGGTATGGGTCATGGGTTGTTATTTTTACCCATCCTAATAAACTATTACAATAAATGAATTATTAAAACAATTAATATTATATGACTATATATGTAGATGCTTTTTATAATTTTACTTATGATAACATTATATTTGTTATCAACAAAACACAAAGAGATCGCTAAATATTAATGAACGTTTTTACGGTTTATTTGTATTAACATACTTAATTACGTAGACAAATGGAATTTAAATTTATCGTTATTTCCCCGTTACTCCATAAAATATTACTTTAACGCATGAGTCACAATCGTCCCAAAACTGTATTCAAATGATATGACTCGACTTAACAACCATGCAAGTAACTAGATAATTGAACTAAAGGTTTAATAATAATAACAATAATGCACTAAAGATGAGTGCATACAAGATGAGCTAAGGCGATTTGGGTGTAAAATTTGAGGGTGGATTTTAAACAAAGCTCTTCATTGATATTCTGGAAACCGGAACATCACAAGAACCGTGAAAAGGATAGGCTATGAGGGGTTAACTAGGGGTATCGTGTACTAAAGATGTGTACATCACAATGGTGTGGGAAAAATTACTCGACCGATGTGGGTGACGTAATTAAATTACAGGTTTTAAACAAGGGTTATCCTAATGCCTCTTATCATTTAGTTAATCCTAACTACACGAATGTAGTCTCACTAGCGATCTTGGAATGCATCACAAAACAAGTTCTGTAATCTATAATACTACCGGTACACTCACTAAGCATTAAAGATGAATGCTTTTATTCCTAAAGATCTAGGGGCGAACCTCACATTTTTTGGGTGGAATTTGAGTGGTATACAGTTTTTGTGCTATTCATATAATTCCTATCCATGAGACGCTTTATTAAGACTAAACTTTAACTCGTAAATGCCATAAAAAAATTTTAAATTTGGTGCTAAAATTGCCCTAACAAATATTTCTCATAGTTTATTACACAATTTACCAAGGACAAGACAAAAATCAAATGAGTGAATAGTTTCTAAGTTTCCGTTTTATTCTCCCTCCCTACACTTAAACTGAACATTTTGTCCCCAAAAGAAAAAGAAACTAGTACTCCCCTGATTAGCTCGGTAGGATGTGTATGAAGTTGCTGTTAAATCCTCCTCCAAGAAGAATGAATAGGTAATAAATGCTTCCAATATGTGTTTCTTCTTCTTGTCTTATATAACCTGCACACTTATAAGAAAACGAAACGAAACCTCACGTAAAATCGGCGGTAAAACTATATATACAAAAACTAAACTAGAAAGCGAGTAAGATATAATGCTTGTGGAATGGATGTTTGCAATGTTTTATGGAAAATTAAGAATTAGAAGTTTCCAAAAATCACAAGTTACACAGAAAACGAAACTGGTAATCTGTTTCCACATTTCCTAACGCCGTCGGGCTTTAATCCTGACGCCGTCAGGTTGTCCTGACAGAAAGGGTCTGGTACGTTTTTCTTGAAAAATTTACCTCATTAAAACCTGAAAAAATTCCTGCAAAACATCTATTATGACTCGATACAAGCATTTGACTCTAACAAACACACATATATATACAATTATAGTTATTGTTAATATCATGTTCATGTTCTTAAAACATATATGATCTTCCCTACACTCATTTTTTTGTAAAATACCTTTATATGCAATTTAGACGAGGTTAAAAATAAAATAAAGCATTTTCACAAAATCTAATCATGAGAATAAACAACAATGAAAAAGATATATAAACACACAGATAAAATTGAAAAACAAAAATAAGCAAACAATTAAGCATGGGTTGCCTCCCAAGAAGCGTTTTTCTTTATTCATGAGTCTTGTAGCTAGACTCGAAGTCGTGCCTCTACGTGACTTCATTACCATAATCTCCTTCCTCATGACGATTTCTATAGGGATTTTCCATAGCATAGTTATGTCATATTATGCATCTTTCTAGGAAATCATCATGCTCCCAATTGGTTCTATATTTCGGTCCTAATTTTACACATTCTTTATAGAATCCAAATATCTTACTCATCACACATTCTACTCCTGTCCTTCTATCCTCCTCATTCCTATAATAGTCCGATAGCTTAAGTTCTTTCTCATTACTGGATAGTGATGAGAATTGCTTAATTTTAAAGGGCATTTGGTAGGCAATATCATCGGTCTCATCCTTAAATCTAACTATCCCCAATGACGGACCATAAGTCATCCCAGAGCTATCTATGAATGGATTTCCTAGAACTACATGGGACAAGCTAGGATCTATAGCCGTACTAATATCTTCCACAATCACGAAATCCGTTAGGTACGTGAAGCTTCCTACATAAACGGTCAATCCCTTAACTCTACTGAGGAAATTACATCTTATTTTAGGATCATCGGGATCTTTCCTACTTGTGCTAGGCCTTTTCATCGCCCAATTATAGTACGTGCTAGTCATGATGTTTATTGGGGATTTACGATCGATGTAGGCCTTTGCCACGAAAAGATGTCCTATGCAACAAGGTATGTTGAGGTTTCTAGGATTTACAAAGGTGATGTGTGGGCCTCTCATAGTATAAAAGGGATGAAGGTCACGCACTAGGTGTGGTTGGTATGAAATTTCCTATTCCGTAAGAAACTTGTTGAAGTATTCATTACATACTTCGTCTACTTCATTGGTTGTTTCATCCTTAGGAGTCTCACTAACCTCAAGCACCGTCTCATGGTTTGCTTTATCATTATTCCTATTTGGTCTCACTAGGGTGATGACATTGACGAAGTAAACGTGATTTGATGAAGACGGTTCCCTAGTTTCATTGCCTAATTGCGAGTGAACGAAGTACTTGCTTGGGTCCTTAATCTTCACAAGGGGAGCCTTTTTGGAGAAGTGAGTTGAGATGGCATTAACCTTTTCGGTTGTCATCCTATCATGATTGTTGATTGCTTTCAAGAGGTTATCTATCTTTCTATCCATCTCGGCTTGTTGTTGATTAAAACGATCCGAAAGCTTGGCTATTTAGACTGGGACGTCGCGAAGTTTCGCATCATCCCCTCCAAGTTATGTTGACTGGGGGCATGAGGGCTTGAATTGTGTTGTTGGGGCCATGGGGAGTCGTTAGAGGTGAATTATTTGGCTTGACTCCAATAATATTCGGGTTTGCCCTTTCATGCCTCTCGGGCTTCATTGTAAGTCCTAGGTCCAGGGGTTGTGGGGAATCTTCCTTCCGCTCCGTTGGTACGTGAGGATGCGTAGTCCACGGAAGCTTGTTCGGGGAGTCTTGTGCAATTACGAGTGTCATGGGGACCACTACATAACTCACACAAGAAAGAGACTTTGTTCACTTGGCGTGAAAATTTAGGAGCTTCGTAGGAACTCATTATGAATTTGACTTGATCTTCAAGTTCAAGCATCCTACGATTGGAAGGTTGTGAGTTAATTGGAGGCAAGGATATTGCCTTTACGGTTTTGGACAACTCACGGGGGTCATTCCAACATTCATTGTCATAGAGGGCAAGGTCCTCTATTGTACCCCATGATTCTTCCGCAGTAAGTTCACTAAGCTTACCATCGGCCGCTTGGTCAATGGTTTGCTTAGTGGAGAGATTGACATAATCATAAAAGATTTGGACTTGAATTCAAAGATCAATGCCATGATGAGGGAATTTGTGGAGTAAGTCATTGAATCGAGTCCACGCCTCATAAAGGGTTTCACCTTGACGTTGTTGGAACATCAAGATGTCATTCTTTAGCTTGGTGGTTCTCCCCGGTGGGATAAATTGGGCGAGGAAACGGGTGGTGAAATCATCCCAACTTGAGATGGATCCTGCGGGAAGTCGCTCAAGCCAATTACTAGCTTGGTCCCTTAGAGAGAATTGGAAGAGACGCAAGTGTGTGGTCTCCCGAGTGGTAGCATGAAGGTCAATTGAGTCAACGATTTTAAGGAAATCCTTGAGATACTGATTAGGATATTCGGAACGAAGTCCATGGAATGCACATCTGTTTTCCACCAACCGGATGGTGTCGGATCGCAGTGCCGTAGTTTGTGCTTAAAGTGGGAGCTCAATAGTGTTCCTACAGCCTTGATGGCTCCGTCTAGAGTATTCACCAAGAGTACGGCCTCGTGGCGGGTCGAGTGGTGGTTGATTGGGTGGTGGTAGTGGATGATGTGGTGGATCGTTGTTGGGTGGGTTATCACCTTCCATGATGAAAAGTGATGAGGTTACGAACAAAAGCACAAAGAAAAAGATAGACTACAAGAAAGCTAAGAAAAAGGAAAAAAAGCTCACTTGATAGGAATCAAGCGAGTAAACCTAAACGAGATAGAAATCTAACTAGCTATTCTATTCCCCGGCAGCGGCGCCAAAAACTTGATGCGTGGGTTCGGGGTCAAAAGACTTCCTTTTCTAAGAGCAAGCTTTACAACTCTATAGGCAGTGAACCTAATCGTTGTAGTGTAGTATGGGTAAGCCCGGGGGTTGATCGTTCTCTAGAGGAATAGAGAAGCTAGGAAGAGATGTATGACGAGAATGTAAGGTTTAGGGAGATTCTTTTTAGTCTTTTTATGTTTTTTGAAAGCAAGGTAAATATCTTGGGGTATAGGAGTGGGGGTGGTACTTCTACCAATTTTAACTACTTTATAATTAAACTAATTACTAATGATAGGCTATGTTAATGTAGGTGTGCTCTTATGATGATTAAAAATGTGTTTACTTAGATGTTCTTGCTCCCTAGTTATCTCTTATTGGTCGGTTGAATTGTCACATCCTCATCTTAATTGGTGCGTTGTATTTCGTTTGGTCATAGGGCGGTGCTAAATTCCCCAATTCCATGAATCGCAACTCTCCTCTAGACTATCTGGGATCGCCAAGTACCAAAGTATCTTCCCCGAATACTCTATTATCCTAAAGCTATAACTCACGCAATAAACACAACGATGGCCTAAGTGCACTCTTAAGCTTTTTGCTATTTAGGACGTTCAAGCTCACAACAATTAAAGAAGAAGCCAGTTTTCCTTACTTTAACGTCTACCAATCAAGACAAGAGACAACCTAACAATAATTAACAACTAGTTTCATAGATCTAAGCAAACATAATAGTAATTTAGCTACTCATGATAAATAAGCAAGCATACACACAAACAATTAAACATAGAGTAGACATAATGATATGATAGATTAACAAACTTATCTTATGATGTAAAGAAGGTTTTATAACCCCAAAATACTGTCCAAGTCGGACTACACACGAGTTAGGGTTTGCACTCCAAAATTCTACCTCCCTAAATGCAGAAAAATCGAATTCTATATATAGATTAACAAGTGCGACGACGTCGCCTTTTGCTGGTGACGCCGTCAGGTCGCCGTCTCTAGGTTTTGTTTGGGCCAAGTCATCATTGGGACGACGCGAGTTGATGAGTGTGACGCCGTCTGTCTTCAATAGGGACGTCGTCTGGGATTTGTTCCTTGGTCGTCTGGTGTAAAACAAATGGTGACGCCCTCCAAATTTAACACTTGACGTCATCAGACTTTAGAACCAAAAAATCACATGAGTCGTCGCTTGGTCTTTTATCAAAATCATCAACCGCCCTTTAAGATGAGACACCGTCTGGCTTTAGAAACAACTTGAGTCTTGACTTTGTCGTTTTCTTCATGTTTTCGCTCATTTTCGTCTAAATATGATTGATTCCAGCATTTTGCTTCCACAAGACCTAAAATGTGAAAAGGAACGATTTTAAGTAGTAACGGATATAAAATGTGTCAATTTAGGGCTTAAATGACCCCCTAAAAATGTATGTTTTAATTCCTTATCATATACCGTCGAAGGAATCCAAGCGTATGTTCAGAAACAATGTGAAAAAGGCGACACGGCTCGTAAGGAAGCTATTATCGGCGTAATCGATCTGTTTGAGCAAGCAAGGGATGCAAAAGAAGCTTTAAAGAAACAATACGTGGAATGCAAAGACATTTCGTTAGAAAGACGTGTTGTGATTGATAAATTTTTGCACGATGAAAGCTGGAAAGATTACGAGATTAAGGCCCCGTTGTGAAAATGTGTGTCACAAATACAAGATAATATCAGTCACAATTAGATGCATAAAGAAAAGAGATGGAATGATTTGTGTTTTCGCATCGTATCGTAATTTGTATTTTTATTTCAACATACGGGGTTTTTTAGGATATTTATAAGAAATCAAATGAAATGACGAAGGAAATGAGCCGTCTTTCATTTCATTTGGCTTATCTATAAATATCTTCCTAAAAAAACCTCGTATTGTTTTTTAGTTTCTTGTGTATTTTTTTAAGGGTTTAGGTCATAAAATAGCAACGTACTTTTTCAAATGTATCGTTTTGGTATGCGTACTATTTATTGTTCCAATTAATATTGTGTACTTTCATGTTTTGTTTCATTTTGCACATTTTGATGACGTGTCACAATTGAAAGTTTGACACGTGTCACCATTTATAATGTGACACATCATCAAAATGTGCAAAATCTATTTCTATCTATTAAAAGAGGGTTTTGAGTGAGGTCATCATTAATATGTGGTAATCTTCTATTGGCTAATGCAATTAAATAATATTAATGCTGATATAATAAATGTAAATTAGATTATTTTTTTGTTAAATTATAATAACAGAAACCATTTAAAATTTAGAGTAAATTACACCGTTCGTCCTTGTGGTTTGCGTTGACCGCAGGGTTTCGTCCTTTGACCAAAAAAGTTGCACTGTCCATCCTTAAGTGGGAAACGTTATGCACCGTTCGTCCCTCCATCCATCTGGGCCCACCAATTCCCACTAACGTCAGTTAAGTAAGGTTTTTAAAGGGGTATTTCTGTCATTTCCCAAGTACATTGCATTTATTAAAACCTGCATACAAAATTAAAGAAAAAAATGGCCTCAAAATATTTCATTGCCTAAATACTTTCCAATAATCAACCAATAATTCTCAAAAGACTGATTTCTTCCAATTTCGTCCATCCACCTGATAATACAAAATTAAAGGCTTGAGATATAGGTCCCCATCTGTATTACACAAATTTATTCAAGACCTACAAACTGTAAAGTTGAATTTTAATGTTACCCTTTTCTCTCGATGACAAACTCTTTCAGTTGCTGCTTGAGCTTCATAACCTCCTCATCCTGTAAGAATAAAAAGAAGTCATTTGTATATACCATTTTACTCTCTTTTGAAATGAAAACGCAAAGTGCCATTAGGAATTGAAAGTACCTTAAATTGCCATTATCAACTGCCTTTTCACTTTTTCAGTACGAGCCTTTTCAGTTAAATCTTTGTTGTGGTGGCCATCCACTATCGACTGCCATTATACACAAACAGAGCAGATCCAGTTAGATGTCAGCCAAGAACACCTGAAAGCAAAGATACCAGATCTGATAGATCTACACAACCAACACCACTGTCACGAGGGCGTTCACAACAGTGAAACCACACAAGGCCGCTACAAAAAACACCCACCTTAGCCAATCACACCATAAACCACGAACCGCAACCACCAGGTTTACCACCAAACCCGAAGGTCCGGTTAAAACGACAAAAAACAAACTCCAAACATCACAGTAACCACCAAACAAACTGAGAACAACCAATCAAACCACAACAATCAAAAGAAACCAAACCCACGTAGAGATGGTGGCACCAGATGGTGGCGTGTCGTGTGAGATAATAACAATTATCAAAGTATCTAAAACCCTTCACGGGATAGTGGCTATGGAAAAAAGAAACCGCCAACAACAACCAAAAACCCAGCCCGAAATACGTGAAACCATCGAAAGATGGTGTCATTTTTAGTAGATGGTGGTGGTGATTATGCTGTCATGGCGGCGGCGGTTGTTTTGTTTAATGAGAGAGATGCAGGTTTTAGGTTAGATAAAAAATGTGAAGAGAGAAAGAAAAAAAGAAATATAGTGGGAATTGAAATGACGGATATGCCCTCATGGGTTAAGTGACTTAACTGACGTTAGTGGGAATTGGTGGGCCCAGATGGATGGAGGGACAAACGGTGCATAACGTTTCCCATTTAAGGACGGACGGTGCAACTTTTTTGGTCAAAGGACGAAACCCTGCGATCAACGCAAACCACAAGGACGAACGGTGTAATTTACTCTAAAATTTATAACAAAAGCCCATCTAAAATCTTCTTCAAGAAAAACACATAGCGCAGTTTTTCACACAGAAAAATGAAACTTTTTTACAAGTTCCTATGCTGCTATTCCTTTCTCCCAATAAACCCTAATCACTTCAACTTTGACTTTAAATCTTCAAATCCATTTCTCTTTTCTACACTCTTCATCCAGCTATTCATCTTCACTTTTAATTTCTGCTATGGAGCCTAACAAGTTCACTTTGATTGATGAGATCGACAGCAAAAAGGATTCGTTAAAGATCAAGGTTAGGATAATTCGAATGTGGAAACAACCCTACACTACAGATCTGATATTGATGGATGAGAAGGTATTTTAAACAAGCAGTTCGTTAAATAGTGTTTTGATTTGCTTATGTTGAGTACATTTTAATTAATAGATAGAAATAGATAAGCACATAAGCAGAAAAAAAGTAAATAATCACCCTATTTTTGTTAGTATTTAAAGAAGGGAAGTGCACTCATCACTCCTCCATATAAAGGAGGGTTTGTTCAAATCACATCTCCCCCAAAATTCTAATAAAATGACACCTGACATTCTTTTCCCCAAAACTATTACCACCGTCGGATCAAAAGTATTCCCGCCCACACTCTATTGCTAGAACCGTTTCCCCCAAAATCCCTCAAATCACTCCTAACTCATTAAAACCGAAATCAATCACATTAAATGTCTTTGACCTTCACAAATCTGTTAACAACCTAATCATATCACAACCTAATCAATAATTATGAAACCTAATTGATACTCAGCCATTAACAATGTAGATCATGAAACCTAATTGAGTATTAATCAATAATTATGTATTGGGATTAGAATGAGCCTGCTCCAGTTGATTAGGTTGTTCAATTATTGACGGCAATTATTCCGGCGACCTAATTGAGGTTATTATTTTTTTTATTATTTTTTTATTATGATTATTTTTAAGTTGGTTTGTTTAATATGTTATCAATTTTATCAGTTACATATTTATGTTTTTTTTATGATGATGATGATGTTCCGGTCAATAATTGAAACTGAATATCATTTACAACTAGGTGTTTGATGAAGGGGTCACCAAATGTTTGATGAAACGTCTAAGGTAAAGGATATTAAGGAAGAGGTAAATACTTAATACCTTAATATATATGTATTTCTTTGGTTGTGTAAGATTGCATAATAGGTTATCTTGATTATTAATCTATAGCATGTTTTATTCATGTTTTTTTGTTGTGGTAGTTGGATTAGCATGGTGCAGGAGTGGCTCAATGATGTTAACGGGGAATAAAACACCGGTCAAACAAATGAATGAGGCTCCGGCAGAATAGAGGCTGCGAAAAGCTAAGTTCAGTCACTTATACTACATATTTCAATCGATTGTGATGTTCACTCATGGTTAAAAACAGACCGAAATCTAATGTATTCATGTGGGTATTTCAATCGATTATGCTTTTTGCTTTTTGATGATACTCAAGAGGTTGTTTGGGATTGCATATTTGTAACTCCTTATCAAGGGGTTGTCTGGATTTGCTAATCGAAAATGAATAAAGGGTAGTTTAATTCTAAATCAGAACATCCACAAAATGTTTGAATGTTAAATCAAACCTCTTCTTTTCCTAGATTGTTTTGACTTACAGCAACCGGTATGCAAAAAGGTCAGATTTTTCTTGGGGATATAAGTGCTCAGTACAAGAGTGGCAGGACCATTGTAGATGTGAAAGTTGACACATATTCTAATGTAAGTTCTGACAAAGATTTTGTGATTAAGTTCTGTGACTTCTCTTTCTATGGGTTGTGTTAGAAATTTCAGTTAGATAATTGCTTTTTGTCTATTAAGTGGTTAGTTGTGTGTTGCGAATACCGAATACTGCAGGTGTGCGTTCTTTACATGTTATTTATATTTTGATGATGATAATTTAGTTCAAGACTTTACTTTCTCAGGTTTGTTAACTATGTCATCAATTGAATGTTTGTTGACATCCTGTTTTCCTTTATTGTAGGTCTCAACAAAAGTAACTGTTCATGAAGTATTGCCATACGCGAAAGCAGTATTAAGTTTTGATGTTCCTGATCACAAGTCGGGGAAGGTTAGTGACTTTCAAGTGTAAAATATATATCATGTTCTGTGTATGTTATATGGATCTACTTATACACCACATCTAAAACTTTTATATTCTCAGCCTACCTCAACCTTAGGATTTCTTTCCAAACTGAATCTATGTCACCTGTTTTTGCATGCCCAAATACGTGACACATCACTCTCTCCCTTCTCTTTTATACTACCACTGCTAAAAACCGCTGGAAACAGCCATTTACCGCCTTAAAACCACCAGTAATTGTTAGCAGCAGCTTACCATGATAGATTGTGAATGGGACATAAGTTGTAGTTCATTTGATTTGGGAAAGATCGAATTTGCCAATTTAGTTGATTGAATGTTTTCGTATGGATAATAGTAAATATGAAAATATTTGTTTCGGCTAAATATGCAAAAATGATGTTTTTCTTTGTTTAGTTGCCTATGCTTATAGGGGCTATTTGGGATTGCTTATAGGGGCTGGCTTGAGTTTTCCGGTCTGTCCATATGGTCATTTATCTGATTTCGACTAGGTAATATGCTACTTATATCATATTAACTATAACTATTAATACCCAAATAAATTTCACTTTATGTTGCATTTTGCCTTATATAAATAGTGGCCTCGATATCATGGCGGGGCAGCCTCATAGCTAAAGTGATTTGGTTGTTTGATTTGCATATTCTTAGCTTTTTGAAGAGCCTGAAACATCATTCATTTGGTCGTTTGATTTGCAGAGTCTTAACTCTTTGAAGAGCCACAAGAGAGATATTGGCTACTTTAACGTGAGTATGTGAATCATTCAAGTTTCTGTATGTTTTTTTGTATACCAGGTGACATACAGATTGCAATATAAATAGCAGACCTACTTTCATATAAAGTGCCATTCATATATCAGTGACTTATTCCGGAAAGTTATAAAGCTATATATTTATTTACGATTAGGTAAAAATCAGTTTTATTATAGCTAGATAGGTGTAATAGGTAAGAAACTTTTTTTGGATGTATTAGAGATAGGTGTATTCCAAACTGCTTTTGCTTATTTGCTTATTCTGGGGGTAAAAATAAGGAGGTGTTGAGGGCCACTAATGTGCTTATTTAGATATAAGGTATTCCTTTGGGCCAAACGTTTGAGCTTACGAGCTTATCAAATTTTCAATAACCTTATAAGCCCGTTATTAGTAGCTTGAAATGAACCGTTCCAAGAACAAATTTTTAATAAATTATAAGGCCATTAATAGTAGCTGGAAAAGAACAAGAACAATAAATTTATGTTAAAAGTTCTATGGATTAGTTCTTATATTTTACATTTTTATTTATTTATTTATTGCAGCTACGTGTAACTGTATGCTAAGGTCTCAAATACCTGGGAGAAGCTGGCATTAGAGCACTTGCAGATATCAGATTTGGAGATGACAATAGGTAAGAAACTTTTCCGTTCACAAATTTCAGAATGAATTTCAGAAACATGTTGAACCAACAGGTGAATTTCAGAAACATGTTGGACCAACAGGTCAAGAAGGCAGAAAATAGGAGACAAGAATGAATTTCAGAAACATGTTGAACCAACAGGTGAAAAAATGGCAAATTGATTGGTTACTCTGACAAAAACTGTGAGATGATTCAGAAGCAAGGAGTGTTTGCGACAAAGTGAGGTTGGGCAGCTTGACATACAACTACACAATAACAGAAAAAAGTAATAACCAGAAGCGGTGCGGGAAGGACAAACTTCTGAAGCTACGATCATTGAGAAAATAGGCATGAAATAGTTTGAGGTATATTTGCATTTATGCTTACACCCTACATATTCTTTCCATTTCCTTTGCTAACAATTGTCATTTTGCAAAGGACCATGAAAGTTGCAATGCTTCATTCTTTGTTAAATTTACAAGTACTGATCTAAAAGAAAAAAGGCTAAGCAGAATTAGGCATGCCAGTAAAACAACGGTTAGACGAGTCAAGTGCTTATGGTTATATTATTTTCAGATCAGTACAATTATTGGGCCATAGTATTTACGTGTTCCTCTTTTACCAATGACATTGATACGATATTCTTGGGTTCTAATAACACCTGATTAGTTCATATTGGGCCATAGTCATAGCCAGTAGGCAAAATGATATCAGCAAATGATGTCTTTAGTTCAATTGGGCCATAGTCATGCCAGTGTATTCATACTTCGTTAACTCTATTTATAGGTGCCAATAACGTTAGAGGCAAATGAGTGATCGAACAGTTTCAAACACTGTTAGGCTCAGAAAATATATCACGCGTGGCAAACGTTAGAAAC
The DNA here is from genome assembly GCA_019973895.1 of Chrysanthemum seticuspe. Lineage (NCBI taxonomy): Eukaryota > Viridiplantae > Streptophyta > Magnoliopsida > Asterales > Asteraceae > Chrysanthemum > Chrysanthemum seticuspe. The sequence continues at coordinate 86,178,566 of BPTQ01000005.1, forward strand.
TGGATTCACATACCACTGTCACAAGATTACGGTGGTTCTACTCTTCCTTCAACGACACCAAGTTGCAGCACTAATGATAATAATGGTAAGGCTCACACCTCTATATTCCAAAATTAACATTTCACTTCTTTATATATCTACTTGCTAATGTAGATATGTTACCTAATGTAGGCATGCCTCCGGAATAGCGGGATATGGGAGACTTAAATCAGCAATTTCACTATTGTGCTACATTCTGGTACGAAGAAAGACTTAAAGGATAACTTATATTAGGATAACTTAATATGCCTCTTTTAGTTTGCATAATTGAGACAATTTTCTGGTGGTGTGTGAATCATGGTTGAATTAGGTTAAGTTCCCTGCTTATGATGCTATTTATTTTGGAGAGCTGATAAGGATTATATTTTTTTTGGTAGGATTGTATGGCAACCGTAAGGTAAGTTTAATGTTGAGGTGATGTGTATCTTGGCTGGGCAGTTTATAACTTATATTATAAAGGAGTCGTTGCACGTGGGATGCTTTGTATCCTGGGGTGACATCTAAAGGTGTCAAAACACGCTGCATCAGGAAGGGTAAGGACTGAATCACAAACAATACTTTGTCCATCTTTTATATCTGTAAATTTTGATTAGGTAAAAAATATTTATCTAAATCTTTGATTAAGATTGTTATGAAGTATGTTTACTTTATAATGACTTTAAAAGACTTTCAACACCTTTTACCAGCTCCCCTTTTAGCGAAAGAAACAATTATTTAATGCGTTTGAGATACAATACATCTCTAACATTGGGTTTTTTTTTACTAAATTTATATCGAGTCAATAGACTTCATCTTTAATGGTAACATAAAGGAGTTGCTTATACTCTCTATGCAGCAGTGGAATTATGCACTGTAAATCAGCATTCGTGGTTGTTGTTTCAGGATCTATCAATTGTCCTTGGATGAAGTAGAAGCTTATGATATGAATAGGTCTGATACGCGAATCCTAAGAGTCCCAAATGGTGATTTCTGAATATCCAAAGGAGAGCATTATTGCAGCAGCCTTCTTAAGAAAGAAAACTTTCATCTTCATGGTGGCGTTCAACGACTGCTAAGTGTTGATCATGATCATCTTGATGTTGTTTAAAAGAAGTTAAGGATGCAAGGTATACATCTTCACCTCAATAATTTATACTCGTGTTTGTCAAGCAGCAAATTGATTATTACATGAAATATAATCTTTCATTGTTTTTTATGTTAGTTTGGTACACATTATTACATCAAGTATGTTTTGTTGTTGATTATTTTTAATTGTGAAGAGTCGTGGTGACAATAACTTTATGTTTGTAATGTAACAGGTCATTGGATATCACACAATTATGCGATTTCGTTTTACAGTATCATGACGCTTCAAAGGTACGTATTATTTTACGTTACTCTATAATTCATTATGATCAAACCTGTATGAATATTGTATAAGATAAGAAGATACTGTTATGTACTCTTGCTGACACATTAATTATAAATTGTTAGTTGTGCTTATGACACTTAAACAAATCTGTTCCGACTATATATTATTATGTTTATCTTTAGATACATAAGTAAGAGTTGGTTAGTTAAAAAATAATAAATAAATAAATAAATAAGCCTTGAACTGGAGTGTCTACTTATTAACTAACAAAGATGCCATTATGAAACTGTAAGTAGTTGAAAATGTTGGTTTAAAGTTCGTAAAAGCTGATAATTTGGAAATCAAGAAGATGTTACATACAACCAGTTACGTCATGTATCATTTGCACCTGGATTGGCTCAAATTTGTCAATTGGCTTACTTAAAGGTAGTATCTTTGGATGAGGATTATGGTCAGAAAGCACCTGTGCCTTTAAGTGAAAGCACACTTGCAGAGTTGCGGACCCAAACGAATTTTTAGCTGTAATCGAGGAAAGATATGATTTTGGAGGAAAAGTTAAAGGTCGGAACTGGATATATTCTTTTGGTGACTTTCATCGATGAGAAAGCTGATTACAGTATCAATGGCATCATGCTCAAGGTTCATATCTTTGAACCTTCTTTTCTGTTCAATAGACTTTAAGATTCCGCCCGTTTTAATTTGTTGTGGCAAAATGGTCGGGTTAGGTAATGGGTCATCAAAATGAGTTATTTAAGTTTGGCTTGGGTTGGGTTTGTTCAGAACATTCACTTTATAAGAAAAATAGTTACTCAGTCCAACAGCCTTTACAAGATCATATTATCTCAATAAAATGATTTAGCTGGCTTTTTATTATAATAGTTACTCACCCAACTTTTTACACTAATGTCAAACTCTTGCTGACTATGCTATAATAAATCAACTAATGATATGTTTATACATTGAGTTTTAAAAAGGCTTCAAAATTTTTTGTTATGCAAATTATGATATCTCGATTTTATAAAATACAAGAAGAGATCTCACCATTATTTAACAAAGTGGCAAGGTATGAAAATGGAAAACTATTTCAATACCAGTATATAAAATATTTTATAAAATATGAAAATGGAAAAGTTTTTACCTCACCATATTTATATTGAAGTTACTTATTCAAAGTGCATTATAATTTTTTATTGATTCATCATTTTTGGTATGTTTTAATTTTCTTTTGTTTGTTGTTATCTAGGGATCTGATGGCCAGAGATTGGATCATCTTGTGGGTTAGCTTGCTTCTGCTTTCTTAACATTTTTCTTAGCTTTCAATGCTCTTTTCATGTACAGATTTTTGTAGGATTTAATCCACTGATTATGCGGACGTCATCATGAAGAGTAAGTACCGAGGTTCATGAGTTTAATGGTGCATTTTTAGGATATGAGGTACAATGCAAAGTTACATCAGTAATTGGTCATGTTTTTAGGTTTCTTTTCCTTCAAAAGCATCATTGAATTTTATCTATATTGTTTCACTCAACTGTACATGTTTTTCAAAAGTTGCAAAAAATGATGATATAGATTCTTATGTGGGCAACTATATCAGACTATCAGTAGTCCATGGGCTCATGGCTGTCATGCAATTCTTTTTCAACGTATACATCAAGAACTCTAAATAGTAAATTTGCATGATCTTAGACTACTTTATCTCATTGCTACCATGTGGTCATTAGACAGTAGACTATAAACTTGCACAACTGTGCACGAATCATATTGGGCTGGTTGTATTTGCAATGTACATTTTTGTCAGTTTTGCTTAAGATATTATTCTTTTGACTAATATAAAGATTGATTTCAATTGTTTTATTTTTGGTACCCGTTAAACTTTATGCAAGTCAACGGAATGTACGAGGAAACTTGGTTGTCTGTTGTCTCTATAGGGAATTGCTCCTTCCTATCTTTAACTATGTTGTTTATGTCTGTGTTTTCCTATGTAAAAAATACCATGATGTCTATGTAATTCAGGTTAGAGCAGTTCATTCTGGGACAGCCACATTAAAGGACGCTACATCACAAGTCATGCGGGACTGGGTTACCAACGTCAAAACTACCCATCACATCTTAGGTTCACTCTGTAGCAGGAAACTCATCTTATGGAATATGTGAACTGAATTGCTCAAAGAGGTTACAACATGTAAACATGTAATGGGCCTATTGAATATTTATCCTCTTATTGTTTACTGTAACTAAATGTTTCGATATATATTATTTGGATTTTTTTTTCAAAAAAGAATGTGATTAAAAAGGTCTTAATATGTTGTGTTGTAATAAAGATGGTAACTATACCAATGCTACAACAAACATTGTGTATAAAGAGATTCTTCACATATTATGAGTATTTTTGTTCATTTCTATTTCTTAAACGATTATGACTCACATAAACGTATTTTTATTGTGAACATTATACTAAGTTTGATGATATCTTGAAAACTATGTTACTAATTTTGTCTTGAAGAATTCTTGAAGCTAGCCGCCCAGCGGGCGGGCCTGTGGCTAGTTATGAATAAGGAATGCCAGTTTTTTGTTAAACAAGTAGAATGGTAAATATGGTTTTTCATGTTCAAGGCTCTTTTCTAGAGTTGTAACCGTGTTCTGATAGAAGTAGTTAGTGTTAAATAGATGTATTGACTGGATTGAGGTTGTGTGTGTTGTATCTGATGTTATAAATTGTTGGGTAAGTAGAAGGGAATGTTGCCTTATCAAAACCATTTTCGATTGAATGTCGCTTTTGTGTACTTTGAAACAGTTGTTAAGTGATTCTGTTTGATTGGGAACTTGGGTTATAAGTGTTAATTTTTGGTCCAGTCATTAATGAGTATTGTGGCGGTATCTTATTCTGTCATGCTAGATATGGTAACTGTAAGTTTACTGTATGTATTGATTTCTTAGGATGGGAAGGGAAGTACATGACTCCCTAATAAATAAAGGGTGTTAGACCTTAAAAAAGAATAATTGGGTAGAAATGAAAATCGAATAATTTTTACTATCATCTCAAATAAGCACTGTAAAATAAATGTGTGCCATCCTACTTATTGGAAACTGCTTATTTACCACTGAATAAGTAGATAATCAGAAGCATTTTGTTTTATCCAAACACTCCAAATTGCTTATTTTTCTAAACACCCTTTCGGTGTCCAACCATGTCCTGATAGAAGTGATTAGAGTGAAAGAATTTTGCCACAAGTTTTTAGTAACCTATTGTTTGAGCCTTACACTAATTGTCCATTAATTATTTTAGGGTGAAAGAATTCATGCGGCTGTGAAGAAGCAGTTGATACCTACATTTGAGCTTTGTTCCGTTTCCTAATATCTTGAACAAAGAGGTTGATGCAACAGAAGATGTTGGTAAGTACTGAACCTGCACCTTTATCCTTCTAATGAATGACATAGACATGCTTTTATATCTTCTTACTTTTGCAGATGTTATTGGCAACGTCGTTTCTTGTGGAAATCTTGATGTTTACAATAACTGTAACGGTAAAGAACAAAAGAGGATGACTTTCGAGTTACAGGACTTCGAGTATGATGCTCTATCTCTATAACCTATGTTATTAAAATGTTACTTTTTGTCAACTTTGTTTTAATTCATTTTAGGTTATTAACTTCACACAAAAATTTTGTTTCAATAACCCGTGTTAATGCTTTTCAGGTAAGTGGCCATATTTGGAGCAACTTTTTGCATTCATTTTCTATAACCTAAAGCTTTAAATCGTTGATGACCATGTTACATAGTACTTGCATCATATCAGGCGAGTCTCCTTCAGATTCACAGTTGTATAATGTTTAACTTGCTCATTGAAGTTGTTTTCTTTAATTCTTGATTTTTACATCTGAGTGTGAAGAGGAAGTGATAAACTGATTAATTGTCGTATGAGTTTTTGGTTAGGAGATATGTGTTAGAGTCAATTGATAATAGAAAGTGATTAACTGGTTCTTGATTTAAACAGCTTTTTTTTTATTGATGTCAATCATATGTTTGTTTTGATAGCTAAGTCTGTTTTTTATGTCCGGTTAGTGCCCACTGCCCACTATGAAGCCTATATGAAGCTAATTTTCTCTTTAGTTGGAATTTTTAATATAATTCTTACTTTTCTTTTCATTTTGCAACAACATATTAGTTGTGTTGATTCTGGTTAACATGTAGGTTGGGCAAGTTTTTGTTTGTTCGGATTTTGCCGTATATGTGATGTTATTTTCCTCTTTTGCTGTTGGTACTTCAGCTTTTGCATCATCGTGTGACAGCCTGTATATAAGTTTTGACATTGTTGCTAGGCTTATCATCAAAGAATATGAGTCCCTTCAACTATGTAAGATTGCGGTTGATGGTGGTGTGCTCATTTAGGATAAAAGTTCTCAGGTATTTTTTTCAATTCATATATCCCCTAATTTAATGTTAATTGCAGCATGTATATAAATTTTGACATTGTTGCTAGGCTTATCGTCAAAGAATATGAGTCCCTTCAACTATGTGAGATTGCGGTTGATGGTGGTGTACTCGGTTTGTAGTTGTGTCCTTTCAGTTTCACGGTAATTACAATGTACATGTGTAAAGTGTTCTTTCTTTGCCTTTGTCTATATAAACCTTTAGCATTATTACGAAGTCTTCTTTTTATGTTAGAAAAAGAATGAAGTGCTTTTTTTTCTCTCTTTTGGTTAAAAATAGGTCGAGTATTGTGATGCTTATAGACGACGAAGACATCATGTTGAATGTATATGTACCACGGCCTCAAAGGCTTCACATGGTTCTAATGTTGTTACAATATTTTAAATCGATGATCGGTGGGCATTAGGATGTTGTATGAAACTGCAAGTCTTTTGTGTTTGATATGTTGTTGTTGCAAGATAGCTATAATCAGTGTAGAATGTTAGCATAAAGTGATGATAGGAAGCTTTATGTATTAAAAAAAAATTATTATTGGAGATATGAGTGTGTCTACTGCTATTGATAATTTGATATGTATTATCGTTCGGGTTTTATAAAAGTTCAATGCCAACAATGGCCGGTTTGTAGTTGACAACATGCAATTTGTTTACGTTTGTCTCTTTTGGTGTAATTTAGTTTATTTTAGACTGAAGACATATTACAAAATATTTTTAAGTGGATTGTTTCTATTGGGTTGAAAATATTTGGCTAACTCGAGTTCGAGTCAACCCGATTGATCCGAATAAGATTTTTTATATTTTTTTTATATAAATTATCTATATAAACATATTGAACAAGGCCATTTTTTTAATCACTTTACTCATATTCCGGTTGACCCGAACTCGAATAGACCTAATCCGAAAGAACTAAACATGACTAACCCGAGTTTTAAATAAGGTCGGGTTCAAGTATGTTTTTTTTAGCCACAACTCGAATTACACTATGTTTTTCTTACATGTATAATCTTTTTCTTATAATGTTTTCTCTCAAGATTAAAATATGCATATTTTCTTCGTATATTTCTTTTGTTTTTGATTTGTTCGTTTTTTCCTAATTTGCTCTACTAAAAAAATTGGCAAATTGTATTTCAGGTATATATTCTTTTAACTTTGATTATTTATTTAGATTACTTAAATTGCCCGTGTTTAACCTCGAAAATTACGTTAACTATCAAGCCAGTCAATCATCACACTTCGTTTTCTTTGCTGTCGATTTCTATCAGTTAATTGGCAAGAGGTTTCTTTTCAAAATTGAGATATCAGAGTACAACATTACAACCGGGTGGAATGTGTATACAATATTGAGAATGTGCGATGATGACAGTATTATACAAGAAATGATCCAGAATGATGTTGTGAAGGTGGTTTTTTGCATTATCTAAGAATAAAGTAATAATACATCAGTAATTTGACATTGTTTGGTTTTACTTAGGTTGTTGAAGCAGGTGTTGATGTCGAAACGATGAAGAATGATGAATCTAATTGAGATTGTCTTGACACAAAGGTTATACATTATAAACCATAACTCTTTTCAAGAATAATGACATGTCTTTTATTTTTTATTGTTAGGAATTAGAAATTCCCGGTATTAAAGAGTCGGTCACCTCAAGTATATGTAATCGTTAGAAAGCTCGTAGTCATAGTTATCTTAAGTTAAGTAGTATTTAGTTTAGTATCACCGTGGAGGACGGACGGGTCTTTACCCACTGTATGTCTGATCCACAGCCCGATGTGTGGCGATTTATGTAAGACTATAAATACTCTCTACCTTCCAAGGTAGAGAGTTGGAGCTCATTATAATATCTTTCACTTTCTCTCACTAAGTTCCCTAAACCTCTAACTTTCTCTCTCTAGAATTCCATCTATATGCTACTTTGTGTTATGGTTTGATGTGTATGTGAAAAGTTATATCTTACAATTGGTATCAAGAGCCATGGTTGGATCATATCTTGCACATCTTTGGATTTCTAGTGGTTTTTAGGTGGTTTTTGAGTTTGAAAAAGTTTAGTGGTTTTTGCATCATTTGGTTGATTTCTTGTGTTAAAGTTTGAATTTTGTTAGTGCTTTTATGTTTAGAATCATCACAAGTGTTTAGGTTTTCATTTGGTAAGCTTGAATCATCTTGGTTGGGTTGTTTTTGGATTGAAAAGTGATGTTTATATGGTTTTTCAAGCTAGCGACTTAGCTCACGGATAATTTTCTTCGTAGCGACTTGCTTCACAAAATTGTAGCGAGTTACAGTGTTAAACCTAGCGAGTTAGATCTAGCGAGTTAAAGTACAAGTAGTGGACTCTCCACTACGAGTAGCGACTTGGTCTGTAGCGAGTTGCTCTTTAGCGACTTGTATCTCTAGCGACTTGTGTAGCGAATTGCTGCCAAAATTTTGCTAGCGACTTGAGGGTTAGCGAGTTACTACTTAGCGACTTGCTTGTTGTCTAGCGACTTGGGACTCTAGCGTCTTAGCTGTCTGGCGAATTAAGATTTAGCGACTTAGTGCACTATCTTCTAGCGACTTAGTGCATTATCTTCTAGCGACTTAGTGCATTATCTTCTAGCGACTTGAGTGATTGTTTACGGTTTTCTCTTGATTTAGTAAAATCCCGTGAAAGAATCTATTTCCCGGTTTAATCATAGAGTTATAAAATCCCGTATAATCTGTTAACATGTCTACCAACGTTCCTACTGTCATCTCCACTGTCGCCGAGGATATTCAAGCAGCTGGCTCAGATACTCGTCCACCCATGCTTGACAGAACTGACTACGATTCTTGGGCTCAACGAATCAGATTGTATTGCCTTGGAAAGGAAAATGGTGTCAACATTCTCAAATCCATTGATGAAGGACCATATCGAGTTGAGACGACTAGAGACATACTTGATACTAATGATGATGGAACTCCTATTTACGGAATGGACAGACCTAAAATGTATGATGAGCTTGATGATAAGGAGAAAAAGAGATTCGATGCAGATATCAGGGCTTCTAACATTGTTCTTCAAGGTCTTCCTAAAGACATCTACAAGCTGATCAATCACAACACCGATGCAAAGGCAGTATGGGATAATGTCAAGATGCTTCTCTCAGGATCAGAATTAACTATGGAAGACAGAGAATCCCAACTCTATGACGAATTTGAGCACTTCAAGATGAAACCAGATGAGAATGTCTATGAGTACTATGTGAGATTTCATAAGTTAGTTAATGACATGAGGAACATCAGAATGACTATGCCTAACATTCAGTTGAATTCAAAATTTGTGAACAACATGAATCCCGAATGGCACAAGTTTGTTACCGCTGTGAAGCTTACTAAAGGATTGAAGAACACAAACTATGAGCAACTCTATGCCTTCCTCCTTCAGAATGAGAGACATGCTATGTTTGAAAAATTGATTCTCAATCAGTTCAAAACTAACCCGGGAGAGACAAGCTCGTCTAATGATTCAACTGCCTTCTACTCAAACATCGGAATCACAACCAAAGCTTCACAAGTCATACCCTTGGGTAATGGTAATCACAAACTCATTCCTGATCCTATGTACAAACAAGCTGATGCTGATGCACACGTGGGAAGCTTCATTAATCAACTAGCTCTTCTGATTAGCCAAAACATGAATTCTCTCCCACAAACCAACAACAACCTCAGAACAGCATCTAACCCACACAATCAAGCTACTGTTAAAGATGGAAGGATCGTGGTGCAACCAGTTCAGGAAAAACAGTATGATCAGGGAAGAGGTGGTGCTGGTAGAGGTTATGTGGGCAATCAGAATCGAGGAAGGAATGGTAACCAAGGTCAAGCTAAGCCGATAAAATGCTATAACTGTGGTGGTGAGGGACACATTGCAAGGAACTGCACATCTCCAAAGCGTCCACAGAATGCTGATTACTTCAGAGATAAGATGCTGCTGGCACAAGATCAGGACAATGGAGCTGCTTTGAATGAAGAGGAATTGCTATTTCTTGCTGAGGGCAATGCCAAGACCTATGATGCAGATGTGGATGAGCAGCCTATTCAGGAGATAGGTCACAATCATCAGAATGCCTTTCAAGTCGCTGACTGTGATGCATACGACTCTGATGTAGATGATGGACCTACTGCACACACAATTTTTATGGCTAGCATTTCTCCAATGGTCTCTCCCAAGGTCTCTTCTTCACCACAAGCTGGCCCATCCAAGGACAAACTCATCTCATAGGTATTAAAACTATACAATGATGCTGATGTGCAACAGATGCATGACAAAGTACAACCAACTGAAACTATTGAATCAAATGTTGAAAATATGGGTAATAACAATATTGTCCCATACGATCAATACGTGAAACAAAGTGAAAGTGAAGTTGTACCAAGTGATGCATCTTCTGCAGTCAACAATGACTATGTCTTTGATGAATACACTGCATGTGCTCCTGATGATTCCGTAATTTCTGAACTAAATGCCTATAAGGAACGTGTTGCTATTTATGAACAACGTGCAAAATTTGAGTTGACCACTCGTGAGCAGGAAATGGATGACCAAGTGCGTACAGTAATTAGAAAAAGTAATTTTAGAGAAGAAGTATTGAAACAAGAATTAAATTCCTTGCAAGAAAAACTTTCTAAAACAGCTAAGCAAAAACAAGAACTTCAAGAAAATGTGAAAATGCTTAAGCAAGAATTTAATGCAAAGGAATCAAAGCTCTTAAGAGATTTTTCTAATCTGAAAACTTTGAAAAACAAACTTGAAAACAAGTTGTACATGCAAGGAAACACCATTCAGACTGCTCACATGATCACTAAGCATAGAGTTCTAAGCGATAAGCATAGCATTCCCATTATAGATAAACCCAACCCTGAGTATGGAAAGATAGCAAAAGCAGCTCAAAGTGTTATCTATGATGGCAATGAGATTCTTAAACCTAGACAAAAACCTAGTTGCATTGAGTGCACTGAGGATGACAAGAAATTAGATGAAGTCACTAGGGAGAAGATGAATAAGAAACTAAATGATCCTAAATGCAAAGAGAAGAAAGTAATTATCACTCCCCATGACTACAAGAAGGAAAACTGGATTTCCTTGAACAAGTTTAAGACTCAGACATTGTTGACTCCCGAACAAGTCTTCTGGAAAATGGATTTAGATAAGCAGAAAGCTGAAAATATTGTAGAAACAAACCCTCCCCTTCGGAAAATGCCTAGAGCGACTGTGTATCCTCCTAATACACCAATGCATCTTGTACCTAGAACAATTGCCACTAAAAGCAAGACATTAATTAGCCAATACGTTATATTTCAACTATTTGTTGATTTTGAGAAAACTTGCAAGAAAAGGATCACACCCACTGGTATAACTGAAGGAGAAAGGGGTTTTGAACAAATGAAAGAATGTTATTTAACTGAGGTCATGCCTTTCTTTAAACTTCTAAAAGATCACTTTGAGAGTCTTAAAAAGGGGATAGAAACGGATATTAAGGGAATGGAAAAGGAATTTGATGCAATAATAGTTGAAATTAGTGACTATGAGCGTGCACTAAGATATAATGAGATTGAGAGGAAGAACCTGCATACATTGAATGAGAATCTTATTACTGAATGTGTTGCTCAAGATGTGTTTTTCACTGCTTCAAATTGCTCTATTAATGCTTCCAAATTTCATGAACTATCTGTGGCCCTGAAAGTCTCCCATGATCGTGTCATTGAGCTTGAACAAACTAATTCTACACTAAACGAGAAAATTGAACTGGATGATCACGACAATTTCGTTAAACATTTTTCTAAACTAGAAGTTGAACATTTTAATTTACAACTAAAATATCAACATCTTAAAGAAAATGTCAAAACTTCAAATGTCAAGACATCTTCAGATGCTCCAGAGTTTGATGCAGTTTTTCAAATTAACAAACGTGATGAACAGATCCAAGCTCAGTGCAACACGATCAGAAAGTTGAAAGCCCAAATCTCTCAATTAAAGGGTCAAACGAACAATATGACAGGCTCCCAAATGCCTCCTCCTTTAGATTCTCAAAATTCTCAAACGTTTCATCTTCAAAACCTAGTAAATGCTTTACAAAAGGAAAACGAAAGTTTTCTAGAAGAAAATGAAAAGGTTAAACGTCATTTTAATGAGTTATTTGAATCAATTAAAGTCACTCGTAACAAAAACGACGAACAAATAGCTTCATTGCAAAAGGAAATTGAGAATCTGAAGAGTCAGGTAAAAGGGAAAATGCCAATGACCAATGGGTAGAATGTTGTATCAAAGGTTCACTCTTGTAATAAATATGCTTTATCTGTGACATATGTCCCTCCTCATCTAAGGAACAACAAACTTGCCATTCAAACATACTTCTCATCCCTTAAGGATTGCCTAGAATGTCTGCGTGAGATTGTTGAAGAGGATAAGCTAGAGAAACCTCATGATAATGCAATTGGACATGCATGCTTATATGCCAAACGATCTCAAGAAATCTTAGAATGCTTGATCACAATATGCCCAAAGACATTAGGTGAGAGAGTTAACCCTTTGATTCCATGCTCGATGCCTAAGACCAAGCATGATATGCACTCGATTCCCAATGTTTTGAATATGAACCGTAGTGTGCCTTTAAGGGGTTCAGATTCTAGATCTGTCAATGCTAAGAAAGAGAACTCAAGTGTGTCTTCTAGGAGTACAAATCTCAGTACCTCTAGTGTTAAGAATGTGAACCGTAGTGCACCTGCATGTAGTTCAGATCCCAGCACATCTAAACAGGTGGTGCAAAGAATAGTAAAACAAACTAATGTTCCCATTCCCTCTACAGGAGTAATCAGTGACATTAAAGGGAGCAGGTCAAAGTCCCAAGACAATACAAGGAATGATAGGACCTCGCAAGCTAAGAATGTGCACTGGAAAAGAGTAGAAGAACAATCTAGGAACTTTAAGTTTGAATCGAATAAAACGAATCGTGTTGATTCTAGTATTAGCCATAGGCGTACTGTAATTAATTCGAATTCTGATACTATTTGCAAACCTTGTACTGATGACTGCTTGAATTCTGTTTCTAATCATGGATGTGATGTTAATGTTCTGCCTAATGATGTTAATTGTCCAGTTAATATTGTTAATGCTAAAATTCATGCTAAGAAGGCTAAAAGGCAAAAACGAAAGAAAGTTAGAAAACAGTGGAAACCCACAGGAAGAACATTCAGTAAAATAGGCTTTTATTGGACACCTGTTGGTCTTAAGACTAATCAGATAATGCCCACTAGAAAATGGATGCCTACCGGTAGAACTATTCCCTTAAGAAGTGATCACACTGTGAACAGGGCTAATACTGACACTAGTACTGCATCTATTCACAACGATTCCATTGCCTCACTTTCTGATATGAATGCTTCTATTTCTGATGTGGGTGTTCCAAACATTGTTACTAACCAAATGGAACCCATTCTTGCATGGGGATCCCAATTATCCAGTTATCCATTCTTGTCTGTGTTCAACTGCAGATCGTTCAAATCGTTCTGTGGTACCTGGACTCAGGCTGTTCCAAGCATATGACTGGAGACCGGTCGCGGCTCATGAACTTCGTGAGCAAATTCACCGGGACTGTTAGATTTGGTAATGATCATTTCGGTGCTATCATGGGTTATGGAGATTATGTAGTTGGTGATAGTGTCATCTCTAGAGTTTACTATGTAGAAGGTTTGGGTCATAATCTGTTCTCTGTTGGTCAATTCTGTGATTCTGATCTAGAAGTTGCCTTCAGAAAACATACCTGCTTTGTTAGAGATCTTAATGGTAAGGAACTGCTAAAAGGAACTTGTGGGTCAAATCTTTACACCATCTCTATCGATGACATGATGAGGGCTTCTCCAATCTGTTTGCTATCAAAGGCTTCAAAAACAAAGTCATGGTTATGGCATCGTCGTCTCAATCACTTGAACTTCGGCACCATCAACGATCTCTCCAGAAAAGACTTAGTTGTAGGTTTACCTAGACTAAAGTATGAAAAGGATCATCTTTGTTCAGCATGTCAATTGGGAAAAAGCAAGAAGTATGCCCATAAACCCAAACATACTAACTCTGTCACAGAAGTTCTTCATATGATTCATATGGATTTATGTGGACCTATGAGGGTGCAGAATATATTTGGGAAGAAATATGTGTTAGTTGTGGTTGATGATTACTCTAGATTCACCTGGGTCAAGTTCTTAAGGACAAAGGATGAAACTCCTGATATCATCATCAAACTCATCAAACAGCTGCAGGTTCGACTAAACAAAACTGTCAGAATTATCAGAACAGACAATGGAACTGAGTTTGTCAACAAACAACTTAGTGAATTCTATGAAAGCGTTGGAATCAGCCATCAAAGAAATGTTCCACGAACCCCTCAACAGAACGGTGTAGTTGAAAGACGAAATCGTACTCTTGTTGAAGCCGCTAGAACAATGCTGATCTACTCAAAGGTTCCAATGTTTCTCTGGGCTGAAGCAATTGCCACTGCATGCTACACACAAAATCGTTCCCTGATTCACACTATTCATGGAAAAACTCCATATGAACTTGTCCACAACAGAAAACCTAATCTATCCTTCCTTCGTGTGTTTGGTGCATTGTGCTATCCAACTAATGAGGGTCAAGACTTAGGCAAACTTAGAGCTAAAGCTGACATTGGAGTATTTGTAGGATATGCATCAAACAAAAAGGGATACCGAATTTACAACAAAAGAACCCGAAATATCATGGAAAAAATTCACGTTACGTTTGATGAGCTGACCGGTCAAATGGCTCCTGGACACTCCAGCTCAGGACCCGCACTTCAAAACAGTCCCATTGGTTCATCTCTTGTTCCAAACTCCTCTCAAGAAACTCCATATGTACCTCCATCTGAAGATGATGTAAAGAAATTGTTTGATCCTATGTTTGATGAACTGTATGATTCTACTACTAATGAGGTGTTGATCCCTACAACAGAGGATGCTCATATTCCAGTGAATGAAGTCAATCCTTCAGTCTCAATATCTTTAAGTCAAGAAGCACCTGCTGCTGATCCTTCAGTCTCATCAACAAATCATGATTCTTCAAATGTACATCATGGAAATGTTTCTGGCATCAATGATGAAGTTAATCCCTTTGCTACTCCTGAAGATGCTCCATTTGAAAACATATTTGCTACTCCTGAATCATCATCAGAACCATCTTCTTCAGGAGACATCGACTCAGCTACCTCAGTTCCTCAACAACTGCCACATGAACACCACAGAAAATGGACTCACGATCATCCATTAGACAACATCATTGGAAATCCCTCTCGTCCTGTATCAACCCGGAAACAACTTGCAACCGATGCCTTATGGTGTTTCTTCAACTCCGTACTATCTAAGATCGAACCAAAAGATGTTAAAACCGCCATGAATGAAGACAGCTGGTTCAATGCCATGCAAGATGAAATTCATGAGTTTGATCGTCTTGATGTATGGGAGTTAGTACCTGCTCCAGACTGTGCTATGATTATAGCTCTAAAATGGATCTTCAAAGTAAAACTTGATGAGCATGGTGATGTGCTGAAGAACAAGGCTCGATTAGTTGCTAAAGGATATCGTCAAGAGGAGGGTATAGACCTTGAAGAATCTTTTGCTCCAGTTGCTCGAATCGAGGCAATCAGAATCTTTCTGGCTAATGCTGCTAGTAAGAACATGGTAGTTTATCAGATGGATGTAAAGACGGCATTTCTGAACGGAGATCTTAAAGAAGTCGTCTACGTCAGCCAACCTGAAGGATTTGTGAATCAAGAGCATCCTACTCACGTTTATCGTTTGAAGAAGGCTCTTTACGGTTTAAAGCAAGCTCCAAGGGCATGGTATGATACACTGTCAAAGTTTCTTCTATCAACCGGATTCATCAAAGGAGCAGTTGATCCTACATTGTTCACCAGGAAGTCAGGCAAACATTTGATTCATGTTCAAATTTATGTTGATGATATTATTTTTGCCTCGACTGACCCAATGGAATGTGATCGTTTTTCAAATGAAATGAGTTCAAAGTTTCAAATGTCAATGATGGGACAAATGTCATTTTTCTTGGGATTACAAATTTCTCAAAGTCCCGGAGGCATTTTCATAAATCAATCTAAATATGCAACAGAGATTTTAAAGAAATTTGGATTTGATTCAAGTGACCCTGTTGACACCCCCATGATTGACCGAACCAAACTAGATGAGGACCTCTCAGGGATCATGATTGACCAAACTAAATATCGGAGTATGATTGAATCCCTGATGTATCTCACTGCTAGTAGACCAGACATCTTGTTCGCTGTTTGCATGTGTGCTAGATACCAGGCTAAGCCTACTAAAAAGCACCTTGAAGCAGTTAAACGGGTCTTTCGGTATCTCCAAGGAACCATCAATATGGGACTATGGTACCCGAAGGACACCGGTATGTCACTAACGGCCTATGCAGATGCTGATCATGCAGGTTGTCAAGATACTCGTCGAAGTACGTCAGGAGGTGCTCAGTTTTTGGGTGATAAGCTTGTGAGCTGGTCTTCAAAGAAGCAAATGAGTACTTCTATTTCCTCTACAGAGGCTGAATACATAGCCATGTCATCTTGTTGTGCTCAAATCTTATGGATGAGATCTCAATTATCTGACTATGGCTTTGAATTCAACAAAATCCCTCTGTACTGTGATAATAAAAGTGCTATTGCTCTCTCATGCAACAACGTTCAACACTCAAGAGCAAAGCATATCGACATTCGACATCATTTCATCAGGGAACAAGTGGAAAAAGGTGTGGTGGAACTATATTTTGTGAGGTCTGAATATCAGTTAGCAGACATCTTCACCAAAGCTCTTCCAAGAGAACGTTTTGAGTTTATTCTTCCACGACTTGGCTTGAAAAGCCTTCAACTAGAAACTCTCAAACGTCTTCAGGAGGAAGACGAGGAGTAAAGGTCTATCTTCATCTATCTCTTGTATATATCTATTCGAAAAACAAAATACAAAATTATAAAACCTTCAAAAATCAAATAGAAAAATATAAAACTTTCAAAATCCATAAAAATTTGAAAAATTCGAAAAATCTTCAAAAAATATTGTCATTTTGTCATGTTTCTCTCGATTCGATAATATCTACGGTTTTGATGTTGTCATTCAAAGAATGACATGGGTCTTTAGATGTTGTTCGAATTAATAAAAAAAAAAATCAAAAAATCAAAAAATATTTTTGGGAGAAAGAGAAACAATGGTTTATTGTCATTTTCAGGAAATAACCCGGTTTAAAAGAAAGAACAGAGCCATGTTTCACCATGTTTTCAAATTCCATGCTCTGATTCTATAAACAGTTATCTGCTGAAAACTAAATGCTTTGAAAAATAACTCAGTCTCTATTTTTGATAATCATCAGGACTCATATGTCAAAATCTCTATCTCTCAATCAACAACCTATGTCATTGATTGAGGGGGAGAATGATTTCAATTAAATTAAAAAGTTACTTGGCATTAAATTGTTTTCAAAAGATATACATGCATGTTTTATCAATAGAGTTTAAAGTCTTAAAATCTGATCCTTATCAGTTCAAACGCTTTCACAATCAAGTCACAATTCTCCTTAAAAAGCTTTCAAAATCAATTTAAATCTATAAGAGATCACAAATCTCAAATGATTTGATAATTGTGATCGGGGGAGAATGTGTGATTTAAATTGGATTTAAACTGATAATTCGGTAAATGGTTTTATAAGGATGTACATGCTATCCTGCCCACATGTGACAAACGATTTCAATTTTTCAATGCACATGTTGAGGGGGAGCATCTATCTTAAACCTATGATTTGAAATGTGATCAACTTATCTCAATGTGCAGGTTCCCTCTAGTATGTGCAAAACTCTTTTCAAACCTCGAGGCACATATTGAGGGGGAGCAAATTCATGGAAACCTCATCCTTCCCGGAAATGCTATACCTACTTGATTTAAGGTGGGAAGTGATGTTGATATCTTTTAGAAAATGGTAATCAAAGAAGTTAATTCTTTCTCTTGCCTCCGTGTGCAAAACTCTCAAATACTTGATGCACATGTTGAGGGGGAGTTCTCGTTCTAAAAATATCAAAAACAATTCAGGTACAAAATGCTTTGATATATCACAAGTATCTGAATTGATTTTCAAATGGTTTTCAATTGGTTCCAATGGCATATGAACAATACCATATAGACCGACAAACTTTACTTTATGTACGGTGATATAAGGATGATAAGGTTAGGTATGTGTTCCCATGATCCGCCAGAACCGGAGGGATCTACCCAGGGACAATCCACTAGTTAGTGTAGAAGTCCTTAGGTATGATGATAAAAGAAGAAAAATGAGATATGGGAAGAGTGCGGACTAAGACTGAGCTAGTACTGGAATAAACCCAACAAGGTTCTAGCTATGAAGTCTCGGTAAGCACTGAAGGGGTTGAAGAATTAAAAAGAATTGAATGTGAATAGGGTGAAAACAAATAGCCCTCCATTTATTCAACCTTAGGGCAGAAACCGGGTTCAATTCATATGCTACTGATGGTAACATCGGTATTGAAGACAAGACGTCATGGACCCAGTGACGCACTGCACTTCAACTTTCCAAACCACTCAAGTTCCTCTTAAAAGGACTTGTTTCATTCTCACGGGGAACCGACATTATCTATCGACTTTCTCTTAGAGATTGTTGATATTGAAGAAGGAGACCCTCTCCCTAGTCTCCGGCACAGGATCCAAATATGCACAAATTGAGTCTAGAGCCACGAGATCATCAATAAATCTCATTAGGACACTTTCAATGAAAACTCTCTGTTTCACACAATGTGGAAAGAGAGAATATATCTTGAGTCCTACGCATTATCCTTGTGGTATTGCCAGAACATCTGAGTGATGTGTATACATATTCACAATGAAGATGGAAAGCCTTCTGGAGCCAACATCAAACAAGCTCCTGGTAGGTGGCATGTGAGATCTATATTATATGGATCAATCATGTGACAACTGAACAGAAACAATGGGGCGATTCAATCTCTTGAATCAATCCTGGTTCAGGTTATGGATTGACGGATACCTTTGAAAAACCGGTCTTTGTGCTTAACAACTCTTTTCTTTAGCACATCGACCGTGTACTCATTTTTCAAACTAAAAGGTATTTTTATGATTGATAATTGATTTTCAATAAAACCTTCGTTGTATTGCAAAAACAATTTCTATTGAGCAATACACGATTGTTTTTCAAATCTCTTTTCATCAATCAGTGGACTTAAAATTCGCTGGTTCACTCTCTCCGTGTTGTCTTCTTTGAGACGTTCCGGTTTGAGAACAGCTAGAACAGCTGCGAAACCCTGTCAAGGAAATTCTTCGGAATTTTACCTGATCACAGGCAGTACATGTACTTATCAACGGGGAACCGTGGGCCGTGTACCTCAATTCAACGAAAGTGATCAAAGACACTTTCGTGCGATTTATTGCTAACTGTTGTATGCAGGTACACCCGACGTTTGCAGCTGATCAGAATGAAGCGGTCAATCCATAGCCGCATGCTCACACTACACATTCATCTCAAAAGAAATCATGATAAGTGCATCAATGACTCTGATATTTTCACTCCATGCTTCTGCTACGCTGCTGCCAATATCATGATTCAACAAATGCTTCCGCTACTCTGATGAGAAGATATCATGATCCGGAATGTGAGCATGTCGGTCCTAAAGTCACAACACCACAAAGGATGTATTAGAGATTTTTGATAGCTGATGATCTCAAAAGACGGCTCAAAATTATTATCACGTGGATCAGTAAAAGACCTCCACTTGGAGTATCCAAACATGCAATGTGAAGAATCAATGACTACGAGCTTAGAAGCAAAGGACTACATCAAGAATGCAAGAACAATTTCTAATGTAATATCTAGTTGTATTCAATGTAATTTTGGTACATAATTGAGGTGACCTCCCTTAGGGGGAGATTGTTAGGAATTAGAAATTCCCGGTATTAAAGAGTCGGTCACCTCAAGTATATGTAATCGTTAGAAAGCTCGTAGTCATAGTTATCTTAAGTTAAGTAGTATTTAGTTTAGTATCACCGTGGAGGACGGACGGGTCTTTACCCACTGTATGCCTGATCCACAGCCCGATGTGTGGCGATTTATGTAAGACTATAAATACTCTCTACCTTCCAAGGTAGAGAGTTGGAGCTCATTATAATAACTTTCACTTTCTCTCACTAAGTTCCCTAAACCTCTAACTTTCTCTCTCTAGAATTCCATCTATATGCTACTTTGTGTTATGGTTTGATGTGTATGTGAAAAGTTATATCTTACATTTATGAAGTTAATAATTTTGGTTTTTTCCATACTTTGAAGGATGGTAATGGAGATTGGTTGCCTCCGAGTGACGTTGATCCAAACAATCCATCAAGTTTTGTGGGTAAACGTGAAAGAGAGGTGCTTGATGCCGAGTCTTCAACAAATACAAAACTTATAAAACTTAAAATTGAAAATCCTTGATGGGATATACACTATTGGATGTTGCTTGGTTAATCAAACAAGTCGTTGGTCTTCTATTTCTGTAGCGTTGGCATGTTTGTCATTTTGATTGTTATTTTATTAAACTCGACTAAGAATTTATCTATTGTATGATGGCTAAGCTTTAAATATTGAGTTCTATATTTAGGTTTTGTTAAGGATGAAAATCCTCAATGACATCTTCTCTTAAAACTCAATATTTTGTACTAATTGAACTTCTAATTTGCCATTTTTTTCAATGTTGCATATTTGTGTGTTGTAGTTATCTTTAATATCAGGTTAATAAAGCTCGCGACATACATATACGCTACTACGAGTGTTGCTGGTAAAGAATGAGGAAGCATCTTTACAATGTTGCAAAGTGTTTTGGTTGTGATGACAACAATTATGACATGATTCATTAAATATTTTCAGCTAAGGATTGAGGACTCCGGTTATCATCTTTTAAGCATTCTCTTCTTGATACGATGTCTGTTATCTTCTAGCTTCAGGACATGACTTGAAACATTGTATATACCCTTTATTTTGGGTAATATAGATATCATACATGATTAGAGTTTTATATTCATTATCTATAGAAATAATCAGTTACAACAAGATATATTTAGGCTGCCCGTGTGTTACACGGGTCTTAAACTAGTGGAACACAACATGAAAGTACACAACATTAAGTGCAACAATAAATAGTACATGTACCAAAACGGTACATTTAAAAAAGTACGTTGCTATTTTACGACCTACACCTTTCTTTTTAAAGTTTCTTATTATAATATATTTGAATTAATGAAATTTAGTTTTTTTTTGACAAAAATGGAAAAGAAAATATTGTGGGTGGGTGAGTCCCAAATGACTATGTTATGAGTGGAGTGATATTTTGAGATGTAAGTGTTGAAAGTGAAAATGCTGATGTGACATCGGTAGAACCCAAATAGATGCTCCTTGCTTTTAGAAATGTAGTGTCATTCAGGGCGCTGAGTTTGGTTCAATAAAGATTAAAGAAAAACTAAAGATCAAATAAACCATTATCAATCATTCATTTTTTCATCAAAATAATAAAATAAACTTTCACTTTCATTTTTAAAAACTAAATATCTCACAAACCATTGATTGCTAGACAAAACTAATCATACCATCACGACAAGCATAAAATTACCTTAATTTAATATCCAACATCATATACTTTCGACGAATTTTTTTTCCGACTTTTTTGTGGGTTTAGAGTTTACGGTTAGGGTTTAGGTTTTTAGGGTTTAGGGGTTTGACTGTTTTGGGTTAAGCTTTTTATGGGTTAAGGGTTTAGGTTTCTTACGGTTTAGCGGATAGGGTTTATGTTTTTTTGGTTTAGCGGTTTAGGGTTTTTAGGGGTTTAAGGTTTTAGAGGTTTATGGTTTTAGGGTTTATGGTTTTTAGGGTTTAGGGGTTAGGGTTTTTAGGGTTTAGGGGTTAGGGTTTTTAGAGTTTAGGGGTTAGGGTTTTTAAGGTTTAGGGGTTGTGTTAACACAAAAGAGTATTTTTTAAAATTTTCATTTATAGTGTAATATATCGAAACCCGCATAAAACGATAAAAAATAAGTTCGCCGAAAGTATACAATATTGTATCTCTATAGAAAGATAATTTTATTCTTGTCGCAATGATATAATTAGTTTTATCTAACTATTAACGGTTTGTGAGATATTTTATTTTTAAATATAGTTATAATACCCGTGCACGCACGGGTTTTGGACAAAAAAAATTATTCTGTATTAATATTGAATATTGTGTCTTTAAAGTTATAAGTTTCGTGCATGCACGAAGTTTACACATAAATCAAATTTATTTTAACATTTTAGTTCAGTATATACACATATAACAATTTGTCCATGGAAATTGTGATATAAGTACAACTAATACTTATGCACGAGTTTTTCATTATGCATTAATATTCAATAGAATTTGATAAAATATTTGTAAAAATTTCTGTTAGATAACTCAAGATTTAATTTTATTTAGCTGACAAATATGTTGATGTTGTTATTTAAATTTCGCCATTGATATTATTTTGTACACATGATGCAAGGTTAATAGCACATAATAAGAGTTGATAAAGTCAAAGTATACTCCTTAACGTTTTTTAAAAATGTTTTTCTAAATATCCTTAAATAAATAAATAAGAATTACACGAGTCATTGTTATAAGTACAATCGCTTATATTTATTTTTATATTAAAGTAACCCGTGCTTACAATTTGATAATTATATTCACGTTTTCAGTAATTTAGTCGTATTTAAAATGTAAACTCGTGTCCACAAAGGTTAAACTTTTAAAAATGAAATAAATGAGTACTTATTGAACGTATATAGTAAAAAAATTGATACTTATATGCAAATTTACATGTTGTTATTTTAAAACAACATATACATTGTATTTTTTAAGATATAAAGTATAAATGGCATAAAGTATAAGGGGGTATTTGTTTATAATCAAAATTTATTAAAAAAATACACTTAACTCTATTTAATTTTTAAAAATTCAACCACTAAAGTTTTATTAATTACCTCATCTTTTTTTAAGTGTTTGTTTTCACAAATTTGACACCTATATTTTTATATGTTTTTTTTATCAACCAAATTTCTCCACCAAATTTATTAAAGTTTGACCAAAATCAATTTAATTTTGACTTTTATTAACCAATCACATCACACGATTTTGCTTACTTGGCGAAATCGAGCTCTCCTATTGACCAAATTGTTTTTTCAATAAGAATGAATTAACAAAATCACTTCGAAATAATGTAATTTTTTTATTATAAAAGATATAAAAGATAAGGGTGAAAATAAATTTAATTAATTTAATCAATTTTTGATTAAATAATTTAGTTTTTATGTGATATTTATTGATCTTACCTCTCAGGGCGCTAATATAATTTTGGCATAATTTCATATATATCCTTCCCTGGATGAATAATTACATGTATATCCTTTGTACCTATAATTTTTTGGATTTAGATATGCGGTGCCTGGTTTCTAACTTGAGCCAGACCTTGGATGGTCTTTGCCTCTTTGGCTTTTAGGATGCTAATGTGCGCCCGTCATAGCCTTCCACGATTTGTTTCAAGGCAACAACTTTTTATAAAGTCGTGCCTTGACTTTTACTCTTGGAATAATAATTACATATAGTCATATACATGGCATAGGATGAAAATAAAAGTAGTTTATTACTTTATTTTAGCATATGTATTTTGCTCAGTTTGTTTTGAAACAGTCGTTATATTTTTGTTAGTATCGTGTACTGTCTCCATGTGTACTTTTTTTTAGATTGATACAAATCTTGACATGTTCAAAAAGATATATGGATAAATAAAGTAATTGTAGTAGTTAAATACGGGTACGTATAAATAGAGACGGAGCTTGAG
Organism: Chrysanthemum seticuspe; assembly: GCA_019973895.1. Classification (NCBI taxonomy): domain Eukaryota; kingdom Viridiplantae; phylum Streptophyta; class Magnoliopsida; order Asterales; family Asteraceae; genus Chrysanthemum; species Chrysanthemum seticuspe. Next base: position 86,202,325 of record BPTQ01000005.1, read on the forward strand.
CAGTATTATTAGACGGGGCTAAAATGTAGTCATAATAATTTTGAAGAGGCCAAACTTATAATTATTTCACATTTATACTAGTTTTTTAGAAATAATATACAAAACTACAAAAAATAAAGCTTAGTTGTCCAAAATTTGGGAGAGGCCACAACCTTTTCGTGCCACTACTATGCTCCGTCTTCGTGTATAATACAGTGTGTAACAACAAAATTCAAGAAAAATTAGATGTTTGAACTATTTAAGTGAATATGTTAGACTTGTTGTTTCAAACGGAGTTTTGCTCGTGTTAGTAAAACGGTTTTACTAAAACATTATAAGTCTATAGAAGGAGTGAAGGACGGGTTGCATTCTTGAATACTTTGCTTTGTATCTTAGTACGTGCTTTCCGTCCTTTTATCCAATACAAACTTGATATATAACTCTAGCCGCAAATATACATGACTCGAGTTTGTATAAAGAAAGCTTTATCTTACTCCAGTAAAAAAATGTCTTAGAAAGTTAAAAGGAGAAAATCGGAATGCATATAATACCAATACATGTTAACAAATTTCAATAATAAATCTAAATTTAATGTTGGTCAAAACTAATTAAATCATTTAAATTATTATTGTAACCGATATCTATTAAAAGAAAATTAAAACACTAACCATGATTCATGAATAAGTTTAGGTTAATAAACATGTAATTGCACATTAAAATGTCGGTTATGTTTTTCTTGAGTATAAGAATGATAAGTTAGGGTGGTTAATATATTTTGAAAGGGTTTTTTTAACTTGTGCCTTAAGGGCACAAGTTAAGCACAACATAAGTACATCAAAAGAACACATAGACCCACATAAAAGTATACATGTATGTACTTTTATGTGAATCCCTGTGTACTTTTTCGTGGGCCTCTATGTACTCATGGTGTGCTTAACTTGTGCCCTAAGGCACAAGTTAGAAAAACCCATTTTGAAATGTTGTTGTTAGAGCTAGTGAGAAAATAAGTGTTGCCTCGAGATGGTGAAGTCACACCCACGTAAAGCGAAAATAACATGATACGACATTTACCATGCATTCTTACCGATTATTGTCACCAACAAATTACTCTCTCCGTCTCAAAATATAAGTTCATTTTGACTTTTTAAATCAAACTTTGACCTTAAATATATTTTTTTAATTATATAATACTTGATAAAAATTATACCAAAGGAAAATACATGTAAAACACAATCTATTAATATATTTTGCATCAAGTAATATATAATACAAACAAAAATATTTAAGGTTAAAGTTGGAATTCAAAAAGTTCAAATGAACTTAAATTTTGGAACGGAGGTAGTAGTTCATTTTTTAATAATACCGTCGTATAACACCGACATTTTGTTAGTAATTGTTCAATGACCTAATCACATTTCATAAACTGTATTCTTAGAGTGGAAGGTGTGGTGACAAGCCTCACCCTCTTCATCAGTGCCACCTCAGCTGCACATCAGCATCCCACTTCTCCACAACTAACCACAACAAACCCCCTCTCTCATAACAAAACTCAACCTCTTCATTTGGGGCCCACCACTACCACTTTATTTTTTATTCAATTTTCTAAATAAACTAAATTCATTTAATTCAAAATAAAAATACAATACATAACATAATAAAAAACATACGAAACGTAAAAGAAATATACGGAAAAAAAACATACGCAAGAAATACATCAAATTCTAACGAAACTAATTATTTGGATTTTGTTGTTGAAATTGTCCCCATTGAATTTGTTGCCAAACATGCTTGATGAGACATCGTTGAAGCTTTGCGTGTTTGCGTTTATCATGTAGTTTTTTGGCTTTTTTCCTTTGCAATTGGCAACGTTCAATCCATGTCTGTTGTAAATTTGGTGTCGGAGAAATATACGTTTCAGTAATGTCGGATATCGCAAATTGTTGATCTTTCAAACTCATGTTATGCAATATGATGCACGAGTACATGATTCTCCGTAACTACCAAAAGCTCTTTTGATATCTTTTCGAGCACTTTCTTGTTTCGCTTTGAATGCGGCATTTTTTGGGTTAGTTGCAACTGTAAATGACTTGACAAAAGATGCCCACTCCGGGTAAATTTCGTCAGCTAGATAATACCCTTGCTTAAATTTAGACTCGTATACTTCAAACTCAACTCATGGGCGATGTCATCAAGCAAGTCGTCGAATAACGGAGAATTATTTAAAACCGTTAGATCGTTTTTCGCACCCGCTACCCCAAAAAATGCATGCCAAATCCACAAATCGTATGAAGCAACGACTTCAAGCATTATAATTGGATATTTTTTTATCACCTCTGTGAAATTGGCCTTGCCATTCTTTCGAACAGTTTTTCCATTCCCAGTGAATACAATCGATGCTCCCCAACATTCCCAGAAGCCCATGAACAGTGTTATGTGCATGGTATAAGTGACGAATGTCATCCTCATATGGTTTTCTTAAAAACTCCTTAATATATAGATGGATTATGCATATAGTAAAAAAATCTAGGCAATCGCGTGCACAATGTTCACCTATTTGTAAATACTCATCGAACGCATCAGATGCTACCCTGTAAGCCAATTGGCGTAGGGCACATGTGCATTTCATAATCACACTAAAACTCATTACACCCCTACACTCTGGTCGCACTCTAAAGAAATCAAAATGCTTAGGAAGAGGATGATGAGTTTCAATATATGTTTCAATACCTTGTACTATTTATAAAAATAGACGACGACTCATACGAAATCGACGCCTAAAATTATCGCCCGTACATTTTGGGTTGTTACCAAAATAGTCAGCAAGTAGACGTGCTTCAGCAACTTCACGCTCGACGATGCTTTGAAGGACCGGCTTCTTGTTCCTGCAACGTTTGCTCTGCCTCGAACTCTTGAATAAACATTTCTAGTTCCGTTAACTCTTCAATATCACTTTCACCGGAATAAGATGATTCACTCGTGTAACTCATGTTTCAGCAAGTTTGAAATGGTTTAGTATTTTGATTGAAGATGGAGGAGATGAAAGTGATAAAAATTGTAGATATAATATGTTATTTATAGGGGTGGTGAGTTTAAAAAAAAAAAAAAAAAAAAGGATTCTATCCGTTATTAAACGGATATAAATTTGATTTTCTCTTTATATCCGTTGCTAAAGTGTATTTTGTCAGAATATTGAGCTCGTCGTCAGGATGGCGAGGCATCTCACGGCGAACGACGGCGAAGGGAGTCGGTGTGGCGGCGTCCCACAAGGTACACGTTGAACAACGACGAGGCATAACGAAGCCACACCTTCCACTTTTATATTCACAAACTTGAAAGTTTATTTGTACAGAACCAAGCAGCATCCCCCTCGACCTATGTTGTAGCCTTGTGGATATCACTTTAAAGCAAAATTTCTTATTCTTTTTCTTTCTTTTAGATTAAACGATTACTCGCGTATAATGGCGACAGTGTATAATAATGTTATTTATTTTGTGCAATTTTTTTTATGTATATATATGGATGTAGAGAAGGTGAGAGTATAGAAAATTAGTAGTTTAAATTGTAATTAAGTATTTAAATATTTAATAGAATTTATTGCTTTTTAAATAAGTAGTGTATTTTAGTTTAATAACATTATTTTTTTAAAGTTTTTTTAATTTTTAATTTTAGTTTAAATGTATTTTTTTATTTATTGTTAATTTTTTTTTCAAGTTTTTAATTTTTATAATAAGTAGTATGTAGAATAACTAGAATAACTAGGGCTGAGCACCGGTCCAAATTGTCGAAAACCGAACAGACTCGAAATCGAAAATTGTTAGTATGTAGAACCGAAACTAAACTGAATATGAACAGTTTAGTTCGGTCCGGTTTGACTCGATTTTCTGGTTCTGTTCGGCTTTCGGTCAAATACTCAAATATGCACAACCCTACGATAGATATTTACGAGAATGAATTTAGAAGCCCACTGCCGTTCATCGATTCGAGCTATTCGTGCTTGGGCCAAAATAAGTTTGATATCAGTGATGGGCAAAAATGTTAGTTTAAGAGGTTAAAAGACCGTCTATACAGAGATTCATTGGGCTAGTTTTGGGCTGGCAACAAATCCATATAAATATGTTTATTGCTTTACAACTATTGTTGACAAGTTGATTAAAATATCGATCAAATCATCCTTCAAGTGTTTCTTTTGTCATGATGTTAGCAAATATTTGGTCCTATTGCAATTAATTACTGTAGTTCTTACCTTATAGATGAAGAGATTAACAGTTACGCAACTTTTTAACAAAAATTGACGCCCATGTATGAAAACCAATAGGTATCATTGTTGTTGTTTACCTGATTTTGTTTCACAGTTTTTTTTTTTTTTTTTTTTTTTTTTTTTTTTTTTTTTTTTTTTTAATTATTATTATTATTATTATTATTATTATTATTATTATTATTAAATCATCACTTTATTAAAAACTCATAGGATTTTACAAAAAATTAGTGGGAAGCCGAGGAAACCAACTGGGCCCCCACACCTCTAGCAATAGCAAAACCAATCATATTAAAAATATGAACCGCAGCACGCGCCCCAATGTCTTGAGTCATGGAGAATCGTCGAATACGCTTTAGTAAGGTTACGGCTTCCTTCTCAAGTTCTCCAAAAGAAGAGAATGAAAAGGGGAGAAACCCATATCCAATATCCGCACATTTAGCATCGTACTTGACGCGTTTACGTTGTGCAGCATCAAGAACCGCACGCCCTGGCATAAAATCGGTCATCCCTGATTGTGTCAAGGGCGACGATCCCGTAAGATCAACACATACATCACGCCCACCATCCCAAGAGTAAAGTAAAATATCAGCTGGTCGTAAGGATCTGTCCCTATCTCCACAAAGCCCAATATCCACCTCCTTACGAGCTGAAATCCCGGACCGGGAACATATATCCACCAGAACATCACGCACTATGTTATGCCGATGTTTAATGCCAACAATACCCGCACATGAAACAGCGTGATCCCCATAAAGGTCTCCAGAAAATACCCTAGAACAGGCTGAACACGGCGCCTGAACAGTGAAAAGAGGAACACCCAACCGATAACACAACACACAACGATAAGCCCTGGCATTCATAGTTAGTCCCAGTCCAGATATCGGAGCCATCCTAAGCCAATCTGAAGTATGATCCTCCTTTAGTGAGCCCCATAACGCCATCTGTCGAGGAGATAGATGGAATGTAGATTCAACAGTTTGGGTAACCCGCTCGAAATATATATTTGCCAATTTCTTCATAAGTTTGGGGGCAGCGACCTCGGTAGGGTTACTCAAAAGGTCAATATCCATATTCACATTAAAAGTACATAGAGCATCATCAAAAGAGGGACCAGCAGTTACAATACCAGAACTATGGAGAAGCTTAGTCTGTAGGCTAGCAGATTAAAGTCTAGAAGCAAGGAAGGCATAATTCAAGACATCACCTGCAGAATATACACCAAGCCCCCCAAAAGCAAAGGGTAAGGTAGCAAGTCTCCACTGCCAGTCACCAAAACCGGGCCCAGAAGCAGTGACAATACCCTCCAAAGAAGAACGAAGTGCAACATCAAAAGAAACCTGAGCAGACTCAAAGACCCGGGGGGAACATGTGCGCATAGAAAAATACAATTTGGAAATACCAGCACATGCATTTTATTATTATTATTATTATTATTATTTTATTATTATTATTATTATTTTTATTATAAAAACATCACTTCATTAGAAAATCATAAGAAATTACAAGAAATTAGTGGGGAGCCGAGAAACCAACTGGGCTCCCACTCCTCTAGCAATAGCAAAACAAACCCTACTAAAAATATAGTTAGCACCACGTGCGCCAATATCTTGAGTGACCGAGAACTTTCGGATTCGCTTCAGCAGGGTCACCGCCTCCTTCTCGAGTTCACCAAAAGAGGAGAAAGAGAAGGGGATGAACCCATATCCAATATCAGCGCATTTGGTTTCGTACTTGACACGTTTGCGTTGTGCAGCTTCAATCACGGCACGCCCTGCCACAAAGTCAGTCATCCCAGTTTGCGTCAAGGGCGATGGCCCAGTAAGATCAACACATACATCAAGGCCTCTCTCCCACGAGTAAAGTAACAAGTCAGCTGGGCGTAGGTGTTTGTCCCTCTCTCCGAAGAGCCCGATATCAACTTCTTTACGAGCCGAAACCCCTACCCGGGAGCAGATATCAGCGAGAGTATCACGCACCACATTATGTCGATGTTTAATACCAATAATACCTGCGCATGATACCGCATGATCCCCATAGATATCACCCGTAAAAACCCTGGAACAAGCAAAGCACGGCATCTGAGTAGAGAAAAGGGGAACACCTAGACGATAGCATAAAACACACCGGTAGGTTTTAGCATTCATAGTCTGCCCCAGCCCAACTATCGGGACTACTCTGAGCCAAGAAGTATGGTCTTCCATTTGCGATCTCCATAGGGCCATCTGTCTAACGGATAAGCAGAAGGTGGATTCAGCCTCTTTTGTGACACGTGTGAAATATAAATCTGCCAATTTCTTCATGAGTTTGGGGGCAGCAATCTCACAAGAGCTACCCAAAAGGTCATTCTCCATTTTCTCGTTAAAAACACGCAGGGCATCATCAAAGGAAGATCCAGAAGCACCAACACCAGACTGCCGGAGAAGTTCAGTCTGTAGGCTGGCCGATTGGAGTCTAGAAGCAAGGATGACATAATTCAAAACATCACCAGCAGCGTATACACCAAGCCCCCCAAATTCAAAAGGAAGAGTGGCCAGTCTCCATTGCCAATTTCCAAACCCAGGCCCAGAGGCAGTGACAATTCGCTCTAAAGAGGAGCGAAGCGCTTCATCGAATGAAATCTGAGCACATTCAAAGACACGGGGGAACATGTGCGCATAGAGAAATATAGCTTGGAAATGCCAGCGCATGCACGGAGAAGTAGCAACTCACATTGGGGATCATTAAGCTTAGCAACAGCGTCCATAAGTTCAATGGTTTTAGAAACTCGTTTCAAAACGAGCTTACTGCTAAACTCAAGGTCAACACCAACATGCCCACCAAGCAATTTTACACCATGCACGGGCCGGGCAATATTAGGAGGGAAAACACCTGCGAGTCTGCTTCTAGGATCTTCCCTTGGCAAAAAAACCTCAGTTTTATCGAAGTTGAGGTGCAAATCATAACGAGGTCCATCGATCATAATGAGCTCCAGGGCCTTCCCAACAAACAGAGTATCTCCAATGATCGTACCATCATCTAGGTACCAAGCTTGAAAGGGGAGAGAAAAGGAGTCTTTGATCTTGCGAGCCAAAGGATGTAGCACCAACGCAAAAAGGAGAGGTCCAAGAGGGTCACCTTGCTGCACGCCTTGGTGTGACCATAAAGTGTGTTCCCCATAATATAATCTGGTTGGGCTGGAGTAGCAAAATTCAACCCAACGTGATATGGCAGGACAGTGGAGGCGAACCTCTTGTAACATAACCTCACGGTCCACCAGATTGAAGGCGTTTTTGAAATCCACCAACAACATCGAAAGACCCACATCATCTCCACGGTCTTCAACAAACCGATTCACGGCATGAAGAATGGCCTCCCCTCCTCCAGAAACCCCAACTCCGAACTGTAGATCATTCAAGTACCCATCTAAAGAGTGGCCAATCATAGAAGCTCCCACCTTGGAGAATAAATGCCTCCAGACAGTCCCCACCGCGATAGGACGGATACCACCACCTGGTTTGATCAGCGGTGTGAGAGGAGCACTGGCAATATACTCGCCCAAAGCCTTAGGACACTTACCATCAAGAAAAAGATTTACCACTTGGGTGATGGAGTTGATTAACTCATCAGATATAGCCACAGAAACACCGCTAAAACAATCCAATAGGTGTTGGGCGCGTAAACCATCCCGACCACAAGATGGCGTAACACATGGAATGGGTTACGCTGAATCTTCCGTACATGTTACATTTGTATTGATTACGCCGTAATCAGTGGAAAGAGTTACGGCGTATCTGATGGCGGCGTGGAACATCCTTTGACCTAGTTGGTTACGGCGTAATCCTTAGTTGGGAGTTACGCCGTAATTGATTGCTGAGTTGGTCTTCTGAGTCACGTGCTAGCTACGGCGTAATGTAAGAGTGGAGTTACGCCTTAGCTTCTTCACAGTTGGCATGCTATCATAAATCTCTAATAAAATCTTCCAATCCGCGTCTCATTAGCTCCAATGCTCGTAATTTACCTAAAAGTGAAATATAAAGGAAAATAAGCGTAAATCCATATAAAAGATATAAAATACGAGCATTATCGGAAGAAATTGACACTTAATATTCAGGACTATTTGATGCTATTATGAGCCTTACAGTCGGGAATATAACATCAAATAATTAGCATCTCTCGTTCTTGTTTTCTTATTGAAAAATTGTTGTTCATTTCTTGCCAAATGAAGTAAACCGATGCTCAAAAATCTAATTTTGAAACTAGAACTTGCGAAATTCTTCTACGGGGCAAGGGGTTAGAACCTTGGCAATGTCTTTCCATACGTTTCTTGGAATAAAGTTTGGTAATGGGCCATTATGCTCCTTAAATCAAACCAAAGTGACATATTATGCCCATTACAAATCTACAAAAGAATACCTCAAAGTTTAACACACATGCCCGACATCTTTCTTTATCCCCAACTAGCATCGACTCTAATAGGCACTTCCCAGCAATTCCCAGAAGTTAAACCATATGTATGTATCAATAATGGATCCACTTAACTCATAATAATTGATTACAAGTTAGCATGCTTCATATATGTGTCTCCGTTAGAATCATATTTCATTTTTTGAGCCTTTTTATACCTAAATCCCCTTCCTCTCTAGGAAATGTTAAACATCGATTTATTACTTTTGATTATCTGATTCTGTTAAATTTGAGTATCAAGTACATATACAAAGCAATGAATCACAATACGATTGTCTTTGTCATAACAAGTTTTATCTTCCAAAGGATATGTTTGATTCTTCGGGAGAATTCTTTGTTCGCATCCTTATAGATGATATGTTTTTTTCAGAGTAGGTTGTTCACACGCGTTGGGTAAATGTGGTCTCTCTTAAAGTTAATATCTTGGCTTGGAAAGTGTGGTTAGATAAACGTCCTACTCAGATTAATCTTTCACTTCGAGGCGTTTTCCTTTTATTTTATGTCCTTTATGTAGTGTGTCGGGTGGAGTCTAATTCGCATCTTTTCTTTTCTTTCTCCTTGGCTCGGCAAGTAAGGAGCAAAGTTTTACGTTGGTGGGGCCTTGCCATTCTGATATCCATTCGCATGAAGAATGGCTAATCTGGCTCAATAGCATCCGACTATCTAAAGGTCTGAAAGATATTTTTGAAGGCATTTGTATGAGATGTGGTGGAGTTTATGGTGCTTTAGAAACCAAACCTTGTTTGGAAATGCTCTTCCGAGAGGTGATATCCTCTTTGATGATATCGTTCGTGTGTCTTATACGTGGTGTGCTAGTTGTTGTAAATTTAATTTTGATTCGAATACTTGGATGAAAAATCCTAGTCATTTCAGTTTGTAATATTTTCTAGTTCCTTTCTAGTTTTCTTTCTATAATAAAATCGCCGTTAAAAAAATAGTTTTATCTAAATTTTGTTTGCATGTTTAAAAATCTTAAATATTTAAATAGTGTTTTGCAATTGAGAAATTCTAAAACCACAAAATATTTACAAATAAATATCCACAATATAATGATCTGTCCTCTAACTTGAGGTATTATCTCTCTTATTTTTAAGTTCCTTCTTTTATATATATTCACAAATAAACATTCAATGTCATTGTATGAATATGTCTTTGTAAAATATTTATGTTTTTAACATTTCTATTTATAATTAGTGAAAGTCTCAAACATCAAGGCCATACATAAAGTGTCTATGACAATTGCTTGTTGTAGGTTTTATGTTTGGATTACGAAAATCCATATGAAAGACTCGGTCACTCCAAGATATGTCTAGCATAGATTAGCTCGTAGGCTTAGTAGTATTAGTTTAGTTAGCGTATCACCCGTGGAGTCGGGTCGGGTCTTCACCCACTGCCAGCCCAAGTAAGGGCGTTTATTTAAGTACTATAAATACCTTTTCACTTCAAGTGAAAGGGTTGGAGCTTCTAATCTAATCTTTACTCCTCTTTCACTTTCCCTCTCTAGAACTCCCATTCTCTCTTTCTTTCTCTCTCTAAAATCTGCCAAACATCAAATCTATGAGTGTGTTATGAAAATCAATATATTACAATTGGTATCACAGCCATGGTTTGATCATTTAGTTTTGTGGGTGCTCGGATTTTTAGAGTGAATTTGTGGTTTTGTTTGGTTCGAATGGTATTTAAAGAATTCATAATGGTATGAACTTGGTTTGTGGTTATATTCGTTATAATGTTGTACTTTCGTGTTTAGGTTAGTTATAGTAGCTTAGATTTGTGATTCGTTTGCTTGTTTCATGTGTTTATTGGTAGTTTAAAGTGCATTCGAAGGTTTTGGTAAACTTGTTCTTCATTGCGTTTTGACATCTCTTAGTTGCGGTTTGACATTGCTTACCTGTGGTTTGAGCTTGATTTGGTTGTGATGTGTGTCTAAGAAGGAAAGAAAGACCTGGTTTTGAGTATTTCCAACTCTGCGTTTTGGTTTTTTCCTCAAAAGAGGAATAAAGACAAAACTGAGTGAGAGTGACACTTGTACTTGTTCGAAAGTGACTCTTTTGTCCTTTGCGTTTTGTCTGTTTGCTCTTGCGATTGGACTGATTGAGTTTTGATATCTGCGGTTTGTGCTAAGCTGCGGTTTGAACTTTTTGCGGTTTGATCAAGAAACTGAGTTTTTCCTCTTGCGGTTTGACATTGCATTTTGCTCAAGACTATTGCATTTTGATATTGCAGTTTGTGTTATATTGCAGGTTGCGGTTTGCCAGTTGCGGTTTGAGTCTTGCGTTTTGCATATAGTTGCATTTTGGTTCTGCGGTTTGAGTCTTGTGTTATATTGCACGTAGGAGCACGACTTCGAGTCTAGCTACAAGACTCATAAATAAAGAAAAGCGATTCGTGGGAGGCAACCCATGCTTAATTGTTTGCTTGTTTTGTGTCTTATATCTTTTTCATTGTTGTTTACTCTCATGTTTGACTTTGTGAAAATACTTTATTTTGTCTTTAACCTCGTCTTAATTACATATAAAGGTATTTTACAAAAAGATAAGTGTAGGGAAGATCACATACATTTTTGAAGAACATGAACATGAGAATTACAATTGGTGAAATTGATATATATGTGTGTTTGTTAGAGTCAAATGCTTGTATCGAGTCATAATGGATGTTTTGCATGAATTTTTCCAGGTTTTAAAGATGTAATTTTTCCAGAAAAACGCAGCAGACCAGTTTCTGTCAGGACAACCTGACGGCCCTGACGACGTCCGGTTAAGCAGAAATAGTTTATCATTTTTTCGTTTTCTGTGCTACTTATAAATTTTTGGAAATTCCCAGGTCTTAATTTTCCAGAAAACTGCAAACATCCATTCCACAAGCATTATATCTTACTTGCTTTCTAGTGTAGTTGTGTCATAAATAGTTTTACTGCCGATTTTAAGCGAAGGTTTCGTCTGTTTTCTTAAGTGTGCAGGTTATATTTGGCAAGAAGAAGAAACACAACATTGGATGAAGCTTATTACTTATGCATTCTTCTTCAATAAGAATTTAACCGCAACTTCACACGGATCCTACCGAGCTAATCAGGGGAGTACTAGTTTCTTTTCCTTACTTACCTTACTTTATCATAACTTTGATACTTTCGGGGAACGTTGGGGACAATGTTCAGTTTAAATGTAGGGAGGGAGAATAAAACGGGAACTTAGAAACTATTCACTCACTTGATTATTTGTCTTGTCCTTGGTAATTTGTGTAATAAACTATGAGAAATATTCGTTAGGGCAATTTTAGCGCCAAAATTTTTTTATGACATTTATGAGCTAAACTTTAGTCTTAATAAAGCGTCTCATGGATAGGGGTTATATGAATAGTACAAAAACCGTTTACCACTCAAATTCCACCCCAAAAATGTGAGGTTCGCCCCTAGATCTTTAGGAATAAAAGCATTCATCTTTAATGCATAGAGAGTGTACCGGTAGTATAATAGATTATAGAACTTGTTTTGTAATGCATTCCGAGATCGCTAGTGAGACTACACTTGTGTAGTTAGGAATAACTAAATGAAAAGAGGCATTAGGATAACCCTTGTTTGAAACCTGTATTATAATTACTTCTTCCACATCGGTTGAGTAATTACCCGACATCCTTGCGATGTACTAATCTTTAGTACACGATACCCCTAGTTAACCCCTCAGAGCCTATCCTTTTCGCGGTTCTCGTGATGTTCCGGTTTTCCTGAATATCAATGAAGAACATTGTTTACAATCCACCCCCAAGTGTACACCCAAATCGCCTTAGCCTACCTTGTATGCACTCACCTTTAGTGCATTATTGTTATCATTACTTAACCCTTAGTTCGAATATCTAGTTACTTGCATGGTTGCTACGTCGAGTCATATCTTTTGTACACAGTTTTGGGACGATTGGGACTCATGGGTAAAAGTAATATTTTATGGAGTAACGGGAAAGAACGATAAATTCAAATTCCCTTTGTCTACGTAATTAAATACTCCAAGTGTTTTGATCTTTTCAAATCAGGTCAATTAGTGTTAGAGAAATAAAAAATCAAGTGTAGGGATGCTCTAATAAATCCCTTATATTTTGATGTTATCGTAGAGGATGGTAGAGTAAAAATGTATGCAAAAAAAAAAAAAAAAAAGAGAGTGTTCAAAAAAAAAAAAAAAAAAATGAAAAAAAAAAAACATACGGGCCACCATCCTACATCTATCTTTATGTTTATATCTTTAAATTTATGTTTGTTTTGTTTCAAGTTATCTAGAGTTAGTGAGTCGAGTCTTGGCTAAGCAACACCACGCTTTTCATGCTTGTAACATAAGATTTTTGACTTGCCACCACTAAATATCCCCTATCCAACAAAACCCATTGTTTCCCTACCGTAAGCCTAACGTTACAACCTTTGTAAAGACCTCTTAGATAGTTGTTCCTAGGTGCTTACGCCAAAGCGGTGGAAGTTTGATCTAGTCTCAAGCTTATGGTAATCTATGTACTATGCCAGGTAATGAGTGTTTATGTTCCATTTCCATTTAATATATTTCATATAAACCCGAGAGATGAGAGAATCCAAACACCACTTGTGAGGTGCTAGTGTATAATTTCCGTGCTTGTTATGACTATTGCGGTGCTTTTACTTGTTATGAACTATTTTAAACCAATGCTTCATGCCCCCTAACTTATAAATTGATTGGCCAAAAGCACATTTGCTTGAGGACAAGCAAATAACAAGTGTAGGGATATTTGATAAGGATTTAAAATGTACGCTTTAGGGGGTTATTTAAGCCCTAAATCGACCACTTTTATATCCGTTACTGCTTAATTTCGTTCCTTTTCACTTTTTAGGTCTATTGAAAGCAAAATACTGGAATGAAGCATATTTGGACGAAAAGGAGAAAATACATGAAGAAAATGGCAAAGTCAAGATCGAAGCCACTCAAAGCTGATCAACAGTACCTGACGGCGTCCCAATCAAAGGGCGACGCCGTCCCTCTATGATGACTTGATAAAAACATGCACGCGACGGCTCAGTGGAAATTTTGGTCACATAACGTGACGGCGTCACACCTTAATATTGGTGGACGTCACTCACAGTTTTCAACTCAGACGGCCCAGATCTAGAATCAAGACGACGTCCCAACTGAAGACCGACGGCGTCACAACTCTAAGGTGACGCCGTCCCATCGATGACTTGGCCCAGACGAATCCCTAATGACGGCGAGCTGACAGCGTCCCATGCAAAAGGTGACGCCGTCGCAAGTGTAAATCTATATATACAATTCGATTTTTCTGCATTTAAAGAGGTAGACTGATGCGCACAAAACCGTCAAGTTCTCTCACGCAAGCGTAAGAAAACTTAAAGCAGCTTAAGCACGGAATCAATGAAGATCTGAGGAGTATAGGGTCTCCCCGGGTCGTTATGTCCCAGCGAGCTATGCAATGGATCAATCAACGTATAGTGATCGAGGAGTTTGAACGAAAAGGGATTATGATTTGGAGATTATAACTACAGAAATATCAAACAAATACAAAGGCTAAAATGCAAATGAGAGGAAATTAAAAAGATAAAACCTATTAAATAAACGCTATCACTAAAATTAAAATGATGTTTTTGTTTTTATGATTTTACGAAACTGAAATTAAAATCTACGCGACGTACAAATTAAAAAGTGAAACTAAAGCAATATTAACCCTAAAAATATGAAAATGATGTTTATACAATCCTAATGATAAAAGAAAATATTTAGAAAAAGAAAATTATTTTTAAAATTAATTATCTAATTAAAAACTATTTTTAACTATTAATTAATTACCTAAAATACAAGAAATTAGGAAATTAGGCTAGAAAAATGAGATTAAGACTTGGAAAAGTCTAAAATATCAAAATAGACTTTTCAAAACTATTTTTGTATTTTTATGACTATTTATCTATTTTCTAGGAATTTTAAACTATTAAAAACTAATTAAATCACTAAAAATTACCAAATGAACTATGAAAAATATGGAAAATTACTTTTTTCTCTTTTTATATTTATCTAAACCTAAGAAAATTGAAAAATTATTTTTTTGAACTTTTTCTTAATTTTTTGTATTAAAAGCTATTTAAAAATGATTAAAAACTAATTTAAATTGAGAAAAATAGCAAAACTACTTAGAAAAATCTGAAAATTTCTGGAAAAGTCTAAAATAATATTAGGAATATAAGAAAAATGGAAAAATAGGTGCTTATGTGGAGAAATATGCAACTGCTATGGAAGTGCTTATTGAAATAAGCACTTAATAAGCCAAAAGCTCACCAAAAGCTACCAAACTGAAACACAAGCTGCAATAAGCTAATTTAACTAAAATGCAATGAGTTTCAACAAGCTAATACCACTGATTCAAAAGCTAGATCAGATTTGATGTTTGAGCTTATAAAAGCCAAAACAGTCTCTGGGTACTGACTTTAAGCTGATGCACAAGCTTGAATATAAGCTAAAAAGGAAAGCTATCACTTGGAAATTGGACAAGACCTGGGTGAGACCAATTGTACCAAAATTCAGGCCATGAGAAACTCTAATAAGCTCTGTGCACCTTGCACAAAATCTGAGCAAACCTCAGCATTCACTGAGTTCAGTGAGCAGGGGAATAGAGACCTAAAGTACAAGCTTGTTTAGAGCTTATAAAATATTTGCAAAAATTCACAAAAATGCTAATAAGATAGAGAACCAGTTGAAGTTTATAGAATACCAAGTTTCACTTGATGAGTCCAAAAAATGAGCTCACCAAAATTTCTTGCAGTTGGCTCAAAAACAGAACTTAGCAACTTTTGACTTTTGAAAATAGATTAAGATTTTGACTAAACTGACTTTTGATCCCAAATGCTTTACTGATAATGATGATTTATGATGATATGCAACTGAAAAAGATTATGTTATATAAATCTAAACACAAATCAAGAGATTGATTATCCAAAATCTCAACAGATAGGCTGCTAAGTCAGTTTTGAAAGTAATTTTGACTTTTGGCTTTTGCAGGCACAAAGTATTGATGGAAATGAGTTCAAGTGATCTTAAGACACATGAGACAACAAAAGGCAATCACTGAACAAGTCTTAATGACAGTTAAACAAATCAATCCAAACACTCCTTTATGTTACTGATTTGAGCTCCAAACAGATTTGAACAATGAAACAACTTATAATTGTGATCAATCTAAGTTTATTTAAC
This sequence comes from Chrysanthemum seticuspe, assembly GCA_019973895.1. Taxonomy (NCBI): domain Eukaryota; kingdom Viridiplantae; phylum Streptophyta; class Magnoliopsida; order Asterales; family Asteraceae; genus Chrysanthemum; species Chrysanthemum seticuspe. The sequence goes on from BPTQ01000005.1 coordinate 86,218,210, forward strand.
CTAAACACTACTGTAAAGACAGATTGGAACCAGTTTTAACTACAAAATCAAACAATGCAAAGAAACTTGAAAATGACTTACAAAAGTCCAAAGCTGCTATAGCTTGCAAAAACACCCAATGAACCTCTAATCCTATGTTATATCAACCCATTAGCTCAGAAATGACCCAATTCCAATACTGCATCACCATTTGACCATGTCCATGCTATTTATGCCCCTGTTTGACTTCTGTTGACCAGGAACCACAATCACTTGAACTTTGAATAATAGCTTATACAAAGCTATAATAAGCTTATATAAACCTTTTTAAGCTTAAAGATCAGTTAACAACAGCTTGTTTACAAGATTTGGACTTAATAATTTGAAACAGTGAACATGAATATTAAATTGTGATCATAAACTGATTTGGATGCTTGAAAATAATTGAAATACACTTGAACACATAAGTTTGATACAATTTAACCAAAAGATACAAGTCTAACTCTGAATTAACAACTTGACATAAAAAACGACATTAAGAAATTTTAAGCTAAAATTCTACTCTTCAACTTGCTTCCTTTTGCTCCTTTTTATATCCCAAAGTCTTTATCTCTCTTCTCTGATGAATTCCCAACAATTTCCTAGCCATTGGATGGCTTGAATCAATCTCAACCGTTTAAATGGCGTTTTGGCGCCAAAATGGTTATCTGCCAAAATAGGGTTGATATGGTGGGTGAAGGAGAATTTAATGCTTCTTGGAGGCTTGCAGAGGTGGAGGGGGACATGGTGAGGTGATTGGGAGGCTGGGTTGGTGTGTTGGTGGCTGGGTATGGTGGTAGCAGACAAGGGGAGGGAAAACGGGGAAGAGGGTGTGGGTTGGTTTGACTGGTTTGACCAGTGGGGCTAAATATCAAAAAGGGGGGTCAAAGGTGCATATTGACAGGGGTCCAAAAGGGTTGGCAGGGGTCACTTGGGTTTGATAGGGTCCAAATGGGAGTTAAAAGGTTAATAACACAAGGACCTTAGTTGTAACTTCTGAAAATGCAAGGACTACAGCTGCCATTTTATAAAAGATGTTCCAAGGACTGAAAATGACACTTTTAAAAAGTATAAGGATTAGACTTGCCAATTTCAAAATTCCAGGGGCCAATCTTGCCAAATTTCAAACTTGGAGGACCATTTTTGTAAATTTCTCAAACTTTGTATATTTTTCACCAAAGGACTTATTTTGACAACTTTTGATTTTAAAAAGGACCTTTGGTGACTTTTGCTTTTGAAATTATGGCTCAGGGACTATTTTTGACAATTCATGAAACTTGGGGGACTAAAACTGCCAATTTTGCAAACTTGATATGTTTTTCATCTGATTTTGATAATTTTGCATTTGAAACACATAAAACACTGATTTGTGATATTTTTATCATTTTGATGTGTTTCTGAGTGTTTTCAGATGATTTTGCAGTTTATTTTGTACAAAAATGATGATTATTTACACACTCATCATAGACTTTTGGAGAAAAAACCCTAAATCGTTTGTAGTCCGAATTAGACAGTATCTTAGGGTCCCATACCCTATTTTACACATCGAGATAAGTCTTTTAATCCAAAGTAACATTATGTCTATCCCGAATTCGATTGATTGTGTGTATGCTTGCTTGTTTACCATGTCTAGCTAAATTTCTTGTGTGTTTGCTTAGATCTATGAAACCTAGTTATTTATTATTGTTAGGTTGTTTCTTATCTTAATTGTAAATTGGCTTAGGAGTGCAACTAGACATCATTCGTTGTATTTAATGCTTGAGTATGCTTTATAAATGTGTGGCTTATGAATGAAATAGCTTAGGCTTGCCGACTTCGTATGTCATAAACGAGAGATAACCTCAAAGAACTAGGGGGCACGCATACCCTACGACCTTAGGAATACAACGCGTTAAGATAAGGTGTGACAATTCAACTGACCAATAAAAGATAACTAGGGAGTAATGACATCTAGGTAAATACATTTTTAATCATCATACACGCACACTTCAATTAGACATAAGACTACCCATAGTAATTAGATAACTAGATAATTAGATAAGTAGAAGTAATCAGTAGAAGTACCACCCCCAACCAATTGCCCCGAGATATTTACCTTAGCTTTCTAAAAAACCCATAAAAAGATAAAAAATTATCATCCTCAACCCCCACCTTATCTTCAAACATTTATTACTAGCATTCCTATTCCCCTAGAGAACGATATCAATCCCCGAGGCTTACCCAATACTACACTACAACGATTAGGTTCACTGCCTAGGAGGTTGAAAAATTTGCTCGACGAAAAGGATGTTTCCTTTGACCCCGAACGCGCTCTGTACGCGCATCAGATATCAATGTCGATTCGAGTAAAGCATCGGATGCTGGACCAGATGTCATTAAATGCAGTGGGACAAGGTCAGATAAGCATGATACAAGCAGCAGTTCAATGCGTCACATTGCACATGATATGGATGCAGATATCACACCAGTAAATGACAACGTGTCATGTGCTGAGGTACATTTAACTGTTCAACATAAGGTCCCTTCTAATGACCATCAACATACTGATCAAGTTGAATCCAGTTATGACACATATGTGTTGGAAAAGGTTGATAGCAATATCACTCCTGATTCAACAAATATGGATCATAAGGGAGGAGAAATTGATTAGGATGCTGAACATGATCAAGAGAAATGTTCTTCGTTTAAGGCTGAGTCTGAGGCTAAGTTTTTCAAAACAAATGATATGGTTAAAAAACAAGTTTATAATGAACTTTCAAACAAATTCTCACAACTTGAAAAATATTGCATTTCATTTGAAATTGCAATACAACATAAGGAGGAAAGTGTGGAAAACTAAAAGGGGGGGTTGAATAGTTTTGCCAATTAAAACTTCCTTTTAATCTATTTAGATCGACTTATGTCAATCTATTTGGGTGTGAGTGTTGGATGTTGATAAACAAGCATATAAAGGTAAGTAATGAAAAGATACGAGTAAGAAGCACAAAACCACAATGCAAGTATTTATAGTGGTTCGGCTACAAGGACACCTTCCTTGCCCTACTCCACTCCCTGAGTCACCTACTCGAGAGTTCGTAATCACTACACCAATATCCTTATGGCGGAGAAGCCTTCACAACGTCGCCTACCCTTTTTCCGGTGCTAGGCTAACCACCGAGTTCTTTCACTCCAAGGTGAACCACACCTACACAACGTCGCCTACCCTTTATAAGGTACTAGGCTAAGTACCTAGTTCTTTCACTCCAAGGTGAACTACACCTTCACAACGTCGCCTACCATTTATTAGGTACTAGGCTAAGCACCTAGTTCCATTGCAATGGAGGAACTACTACCACACTACACCAACGACTAATCCCAAAGGAGATCTGCTCCTTTACAACATCATCAAGGATATCAATATCCTTGGATCTAATACTAGTCTATCTTGTACATCGAAACACACCATATCGAATGTACATCTAAGGCACCTTTCACTAATGCCTTTGACTAGATCTACAAGACACCTTTCACTAATGTCTTGTGTCTTGACTTCTAAGCACCTTTCACTAATGCTTCTAGTCATGACTTCTAAGCACCTTTCACTAATGCTTCTAATCTTGACTTCTAAGCACCTACCACAAGTGCTTATGATATAGACGATAGATACCCTTCACTAATATCTTCGTCTTGACTCTTGAGACATCTTTCACTAATGTCTTCAACACTACACTTCTTTGAAGAAAGAAAGGAATCATCAACAAGAAGACTTCAGTAGCCTTGATGATGAGGAAGCATGGCAACTCATGGACTTGAGCTTGCTCGACTTCAAAGGTGGCGATCTTGCCTTTAAGAGGAACCTAAAAGATCACACAAATACAAAACTACAAACATAGATCTCTTGGATTTGAGGTTAGTGAGTTTTAAACTCAGGGAGAAAGTTTGTTAGAAAGGGGTGAGAAACAATGAAGAAATGACTCACTATTTATAGAGGAAAAACTCTACTGTTCCCCGGATCCCATGGATCCCTTCCACAAGGGATCCGTCTAGCGTTAAGCTAGGGATCCGTGGGACGCTCCCTTTTACCCATGGGTATTTTGGTTATGGGTCATGGGTCATGAGTTGAACCATGGATCTTTAGCTAGATACAATGTATCTTTTGAGTGCAATGCACTTGGTCACTTGGGTATGGGTTGATCCATGGGTTATAGATATTATCCATGTATGATATAAGCATGATGTCATGCAATGGGTTATGGGTCAAGCTCCATGGGTCATGGGCTTTGGGTTGTACCCAACTACATTCAATGTATTTGCCCAATGGGTTGTGATACTTAAGTTTCTACCCATTTATATTACTCAATATACTACATACTAGTTATGTGTATATTTTACCCAAATATGTAAACACTAGTTGTTGTACATATGTAATATTAAATAATAAAATCACTTATACTTGTTTTAGTGTTTTATGTGAAAATGTGAATATGTTAGAAACTATTAGTTCAAAACATTTACGTATTTTATTTGTTTCGTTAAAATGATTTTACGTTTGTTATCGACAAAACATTAAAAGATCATAAAATATAAATAAACGTTTTTACGGCTTAATTGTATTAACAATCTCCCCCTTTTTTTTGATGACAAAACATAAAATTATTTTAAGGAAAAGCTAAAATTCGTAAAAGTTTGAATTTGTAGTTTTACTTTCTTCTCCCCCTTTTTGTCGAAACAAAAAGAGCTTCGAAAGAAAGCAACACATTGTTTTTAAGAAAAACATGTGAAAGAAAAGAAAATAGAGAGCAAGTAATGGGAAAGGATATCGTCTTTACTCCCCCTTGACGAGTCCATCCCTATGTAAGGGCGTCAAGTAAGTGATACTAATCTAGTTTGTTTGCAAAAGATTTCGTCTAAGTGACGAATGTGCTGCCCCTTGATGATTGCAATATTGCAAGGGAGTGTCACGAAATGTAAACCTAATATTGCAAATAATTTGTAATGTATTGCTTTGACATAAAGCTCCCCTAGCTTTAGGATGTCAAAGTCTTCATGTGTAAATTGAATAACTACAAAACAAAGGTTAGACAACAAGTATAATTCACAATTTCCTGCAAATGTGGTCCAAATTGGTAGAAAATAGTTTTCTGTCTCACGGATCCCGCGGTTCCCTCCTAGTAGGGATCCGTATAGGCTATTCAGTGGGATCCGTATTAGCTGATGATTAGTTTCAGCAAAGGTGATATAACAAGTAATGTTATCACAAAAATGAGATATGAATACAATATAATCATATGCTCAGAAATATAACAAGTAGCATGTAATTTCATTTAATAAAACTAGAGTTATGATATACATGACTCTAAAAACTAAGGAAATAAGAAAATACATGACTAGGAATTTCTAGACCAACTATCGCTTGATGCTAGGACACCACTAAAATCTTCTAGCTCAAGTTTTGTTTAGGTTTAATCTCATCGAAACGTTCGAGGAGATGATAGAACATGAAACGTTGGTCTTCTCGTACTTCATGTATCAAAATTTCAACATGTTGACAATGATAGCAATCTTTGTCATGGCTAGGTAGTGGTGGTGGAAGAAATGAAATGGCTTGATGCGAAGGATCAAGTGAAGTGGCTTGTGGAGCTTCAAACGATGGATGGATTGGTGGAGGCCCATTTGAGAATGGCTCGACCAAGAATGATGGTGGTGGTAGAGAGGTATCAACTTTCATATGGTCGGGTGGTTGACTTTGATGATTTCTCATAATCCAAATAGGATTATATGATGGAAACGGCGAAAAGGAAGCCAGAGCAAGTGTTGACTCAACACCTTGATTTTGTACCATTATTCCTCCTAATGAGGAGAATGTTGTCGGCGGAGGCGGATGAGACGGCCTAGGAGGAAAATCCTCTAAATTGTAGAGGTGTGGTGATGATAGTGGAGATGTAAATGAAATAGCTCTAGGAACCAACGGTGATGGTTTAGTGGAGATGATATTGTTTGGCCTAGGAGGTATGGTGGTGTTTGGCATAGGTAGTTTTGTGGGTACTATCCTTTTAGGAATTGGTTTGATTGGTTGAGGAAAGATCCTATCATTTGTTGGCTTGACCGGAGAAGATTCGGTTAAAGAGATTTCGTGTATAACACGAGCCTTTTTCATGGGTGGTTCTTTGGTGGATAGGTTACTACTTGGAGTTTTCCTCATGATGAGATGACTTCAAGAGGTTTGTAATGGTTTCTAAAGTGCTGAAAGTTAGGATGAAGGTGATAACTATGGAAGTCCTAACAATGTGGTTTATAAACCAAGAGATTTGGCAAGTGCATTTAAGCCTTAAGCCACTAAGATTCATTGGAATGTGATGATTAACATGCACAAGAGTCAACTTCAGAGTTTGTATTGATCTAGGAACTCATTTAAGATGAGATTGAGTGTTTGAGTTAGAAAGATGAGTTGAAATGATTGTTTTAGCAAGATTTGACATAAACTGTCATCCGGATCCCATGGTTCCCTCATCAGAGGGATCCGTCTAGGCTAATCCTAGGGATCCGGCTATCAACAGCTATGAAAGAGTGGAAATGATGTTTCTAAGATCTAAGATCTATATCATCTTGAGTGTTTCAGTCCTCCTAAGTGTCTTAAATGAAGGGGTGCTTAAGTACTTGGAGGTAATGAGTGATGTAGCTAATGATTGTCTTTTATGGAAGGATTTGGAACTTTCATGAGTGCCAATGGATGAGCAAGGATGACACTAAAGATGAGAGTGTCAATTGAAGCTAAATGGTCCTAGAGATCAGTTTGTGATTTAGGATAGTGTTTTGGAAAATATCCTAGAAGCTTTGAGATGGGAAAACTAGAGTTTGATCAACTTTGATCAATTTTGAGGTAGGGATGATTTATGATCAATTTTGCCATAATCGAAAAGATTTCTAAGACTAGAAGTGAGGGATCAAGTGAAAAATGAAGTATGAGTTTAAGAGCGGAAGAGTAATGGATTAAAAATGAAATGATAGATCTACAAGCTTCTTAGAGTGTGATCTAGGTGAGTTATGTGTGAGTAGGAGGGATCTACCTATCTTGATAAGGACTTAATTTGCCTTAAGAATCTATGTTTAGCTTAGTGTGAGGTGTTCTAAGGATATGTTTGAAATATAATGCTTGCAATTGCATTTTCTGTTTGCCGGATCCCACGGTTCCCTAAGTGTAGGGATCCGTCTAGCACAAACTTTGGGATCCGTCCATCTGCTCAGCAGAACCTTTACTAGAGGTATGCAATGATCTTGACAATGCATTATATTCCAAGGTTAGTTTAAAAGGGGTTCTAACACTAAGATATCAAATGTAAGATGTTTTTATTTCATGAGGGAAATAGGATTACATTGATAAAGCACGAGTACAAGAGAATTGATCCTATTTTGAAATACTACTAGGTTCCTTGAGTGTCTTCGCTAGGAGGATCATTACATGATTGATGAGTGTTAGTGGAATCAAGAATGAAGAAGGTCTTTATGAGAGATATGTTTAGCGGTTCCATCATCTTGTTCACAAGTACGTACAACGGACTTTGAAATTGAGGATGGAAGTGCATAACGTTGTGATAGAGGCGTATCAAGAACATTACATAAGGGATGAGTTTATTCTTGGAGCCTTGAGGATTTACAATTCGCCTTGCGAAGAAGTAGGCGAGATTGTATGGTTATTGTGTTAGCAAACAGTACAACATGTGAGCACAACATGCGGGAAGGATTTCTCGATTTCCCCTAAGACTCCAAACATTCTCACGTAGGATGAGTGCAAGAGGCTTGTACTCTTCTCGGATTTCCCGTGTGAAGATAATGTTTGGATCGGAGTAATATGGTCGAGGTTTGCATATTATGCGATTTATATCTTCCGGGGAGGGTATGTGGGAACAATATGGACTATTTTCTTCACGAAAATTGAAGAGAGAATCAAGAGACCAATCTTCGGTGAAGGCACATTGTCCATGATTTGGAATCCGGAGGATGTGAGCAAAATGCCCAAGGGTTAGAGTAAACTTTTGGTTTTTGATATAAAACCAAAGAGATAGAGAGCGATCCTCGTTACGAACGAGTTCAACTTGACGGAAGAATTCCATTATGAACCTTGGACATATCTTCTCGTTGATTTCAAGAAGACATTCTAGTCCTATGGCTCGGAAGGAGGTATTGATACCTTCTTCGAATTGTAGAGAGGTGTCTACAATACGTCTTTCATGGAAGTGACTGTTTTCGAGGTTGTTGAACCCACGGACATGAATGCCAGGAGTGTTGGGTTCAAGGGAGATGTTCGGAGTGTAGACGCTAGTGAGTGAAAAATCAAACTCATATTCATGCGTCATAATTGGACCTATAGAAATGATGAGTTAATAAAGAGTGATGTTTGTGGTCAACCTATGATTATCTAACATTTTTATTAGATTTTTATCAACAATGGTTTTTAGTACGAAAGACACCTAACTTACTTATGGTTTTGACATACTTGTGGAGTATTACTTTTAGAAGAAAAGTGGTTTTTAATTTGCATGAAAAACTGTTCTCCAGTAGGACGGATCCCACGGTTCCTTTTCAAATGGGATCCGGCTAGTATAACTTCCGGGATCCGTAGATCTGTAATTACAGAAACAGATTTTACAAAAACATAGGTTTTACAAATTTATTCCCAAGATATGTGTTTTAGCCTACATTTTCTTTTAGCATGCATACATGACTTCTAATGTATCACGAAAGAGTACGAAACATATGAAACAAAAGAAATGACAAACACATTATGATAATAATAACCTAGATAAACTAGACTATTAATAATATTTCATTTCAATGCTTAGAATGATACAAAGGATTGGGTATATAACCCCAATGTAGATTAACAACACAAAGTAAATGTCTCCGTATGTGAACTTCATCATAGGGAACACAAGTGCAATGAGTGTTAAGACGATGAGCACGAGGGCGATGTAAACCATGTTGAAGATGATCCTTCTTGGTTTCGGTTGGGATGAAATGGAGAAGAAGATGAAGTTTTGAGTGAGAGGGAATTTTTGAAATTGGAAGATTTGAAAAAGTGAGGATTTGATAAGGTGGGCGTCGAGTGGTTTATTTATGGGGAAGGAAAATTTTTGAAATTTGTGTTTTGTTTTATTATTGGATTAAAAGAAATAAAACACAAGTTTTATATACCACGACTTTAGACGAGAAGAATAACACGTATGTGAGAAAAAAGGCTTCCTAATGAAGCTTCATGTAAAACATATATATGCACAAAGGATAATCATATAAATACCTAAATAGGCATACTTAATGATCAAGCAAAAATAAAAAGAAAATCATACCTCTAGCGCACTTAGGAATGTCTTTACAAATGACACATCAAATGTCACTTAGACGATTCCCGCTCCTTTACGTTTAAGATACCTTCTTAAGGAAGGTATTCTTGTTACCAAGCGATTCCTATAGCTTGGTGGGTATGATCTTTGACTAATCATCATGACAAAGAAGATTAGTGCGATTAAAGGAAAAAGTAAAAAAAATGTTGTTATCAAATCAACATCCAAACATATAGTTTAAAAGAAAACATGGTGTTTGTTTTTATAAAAAACCTTCTTTGTAGTTTTCAATTAACCATGGATCGTATCAAGTTTTTAAAGTACAATATACTTCAAGAAAATTGGTAACGAAGCTCTGATGCCAATTGTGGAAAACTAGAAGGGGGGGTTGAATAGTTTTGCCAATTAAAACTTCCTTTTAATCTATTTAGATCGATTTATGTAAATCTATTTGGGTGTGAGTGTTGGATGTTGATAAACAAGCATATAAAGGTAAGTAATGAAAAGATAAGAGTAAGAAGCACAAAACCACAACGCAAGTATTTATAGTGGTTCGGCTACAAGGACACCTTCCTTGCCCTACTACACTCCCCGAGTCACCTACTCGAGAGTTCGTAATCACTACACCAATCTCCTTATGGCGGAGAAGCCTTCACAACGTCGCCTACCCTTTTTCCGGTGCTAGGCTAACCACCGAGTTCTTTCACTACAAGGTGAACCACACCTACACAACGTCGCCTACCCTTTATAAGGTACTAGACTAAGTACCTAGTTCTTTCACTCCAAGGTGAACTACACCTTCACAACGTCGTCTACCCTTTATTAGGTACTAGGCTAAGCACCTAGTTCCATTTCAATGGAGGAACTACTACCACACTACACCAATGACTAATCCCAAAGGATATCTACTCCTTTACAACATCATCAAGGATATCAATATCCTTGGATCTAATACTAGTCTATCTTGTACATCAAAACACACCATATCGAATGTACATATAAGGCACCTTTCACTAATGCCTTTGACTAGATCTACAAGACACCTTTCACTAATGTCTTGTGTCTTGACTTCTAAGCACCTTTCACTAATGCTTCTAGTCGTGACTTCTAAGCACCTTTCACTAATGCTTCTAATCTTGACTTCTAAGCACCTACCACAAGTGCTTATGATATAGACGATAGATACCCTTCACTAATATCTTTGTCTTGAATCTTGAGACATCTTTCACTAATGTATTCAACACTACACTTCTTTGAAGAAAGAAAGGAATCATCAACAAGAAGACTTCAGTAGCCTTGATGATGAGGAAGCATGGTAACTCATGGACTTGAGCTTGCTCGAGTTCAAAGGTGGTGATCTTGCCTTTAAGAGGAACCTAAAAGATCACACAAATACAAAACTACAAACATATATCTCTTGGATCTGAGGTTAGTGAGTTTTAAACTCAGGGAGAAAGTTTGTTAGAAAGGGGTGAGAAACAATGAAGAAATGGCTCACTATTTATAGAGGAAAAACTCTACTGTTCCCCGGATCCCACGGATCCCTTCCACAAGGGATCCGTCTAGCGTTAAGCTAGGGATCCGTGGGACGCTCCCTTTTACCCATGGGTATTTTGGTTATGGGTCATGGGTCATGAGTTGAACCATGGATCTTTAGCTAGATACAATGTATCTTTTGAGTGCAATGCACTTGGTCACTTGGGTATGGGTTGATCCATGGGTTATAGATATTATCCATGTATGATATAAGCATGATGTCATGCAATGGGTTATGGGTCAAGCTTCATGGGTCATGGGCTTTGGGTTGTACCCAACTACATTCAATGTATTTGCCCAATGGGTTGTGATACATAAGTTTCTACCCATTTATATTACCCAATATACTACATACTAGTTATGTGTATATTTTACCCAAATATGTAAACACTAGTTGTTGTACATATGTAATATTAAATCATAAAATCACTTATACTTGTTTTAGTGTTTTATGTGAAAATGTGAATATGTTAGAAACTATTAGTTCAAGCCATTTACGTATTTTATTTGTTTCGTTAAAATGATTTTACGTTTGTTATCGACAAAACATTAGAAGATCGTAAAATATAAATAAACGTTTTTATGGCTTATTTGTATTAACAGAAAGTTTTCAAATTAATCAACCATGTAAGAATCTGGAATTTCCTGAATTTCATGATTTTTTTGAAATAAACACTTTGAAGGCTTAGATTCAAGCCAAAAACTCGACAATCAACAATTTGAAGAAACTGATTCTGATATGCATGAGAAAAGTAATGTGGTCAAGACTAAACATGACATTGATGCTATTAAAACAAGAAACATCGAATTGGAACTTTATGTGGCTAAATTACTTAATGAAAATGAGACTTTGAAAAAGCATCACAATGACCTGTGTGACTCAATCAAAGAAACTAGGACTAAGAATATAGAACAAACAACTTCTTTGATAGTCAAAAATGATGAACTCAAAGCTCAACTTCAGGATAAGGGTTTCACATTTACAACCTTAAAGAACGAGCTAAGAAAAACTGCAGGGAACAGAGTGAACACTAACTTTGCAAAACCAACAATTTTGGGAAAACCAGTTGTACAACCACTTAGAAACCAATCAGTTGTTAGACAACCGATTGCGTTTAGATCTGAACGACCAAAATTTTCAAAAACACGGTTTGCCTCCCATGTTGATGCGAAACAAGTTTTGACAAAACCAGTCACTTCACCTTATTTGCCTAAGAAAAATGCTTCTGGTTCTGTTAAACCTCAACAAGTAGCTACACCTACACCTAGGTCTTCTAGGATTAGTTCGAAAATAGTGTCTAAACCGAGCATTAAAATCCCAAATTCATATGATATGAATGACTTGTAATAGAACTATGATCTAGAAAAGGCTAGGAAAAGGGTACTACTTCAAAAGGATGGAATCTTAGGTTCACAACCTCGTATGATGCCTTCTAGTATATTGCAGAATACGGCTAGTAGTAGCAAACCAAAACCTTTTAGCACTCAGCAAACAAATAGGAATTGTCTAGTTTCCATGAGTAGTTGCGTATCGATTAAACAGATTCCCATAGCAGATCACTCTAAGAATTCTAGATCTTTTTCTGAATTCAAACATTCTGTTTGCTCGAATGGTTAGAAATGTGTCTTTAATGCAAATCATGAAAATTGTATAACAAAATTCCTGAAGAAAGTAAATGCTCATGCTAAGGTTCAATCCCCTAAGACTAGATACAACAACAATCCCGTAGAACCAAAGAGCTATACTCAGAAATCTGGTAGGCAGATTGCTATAGGACAAAGTTTTTCTCTCAATAAGTCTTCCAGTGTGCATGAGAAACCAAACACTCCTAGATCTTGCCTTAGGTGGATACCGACGGGGATAATTTTTAAGATTGCTGGTCTTAGATGGATACCTACTAGGAAAATATTCACTTATTGCAAAACCAAGGTTGATAGAGAAACCCCGATTGGTTTAGATGTTGATATCACTAGCCCATATAAATGCGAACAAACTCTTAATGTTACTGCAAGTAGTCTTTACTTAAGTGCATGTACATTGTTCACTCCTAATAAGGAAAGACTCAGAGTTTGGTTGCCAAAAGGAGTGATATCTCATAAATCAGGGGTTCAAGAAACTCAACCTTGATGAACATGAAAGATGACATTTGAACTCATCAGTTCAAGCCTCGTTCTTTAACGACATATGGCGTCTGCATATAACACTTCAGGCCCCATCCCTCAAAGAAAAGAAAGGCGTAAGCTTCAATGCGCTTTATCTTTGGAAGAAAAGAAATCTTCTTGTCTATGACCATTCTCATCAACATGCTTCATTCTTTTTCCATGTTCGTTCAATCATCAAGTGGATCTACTTACCTTTGATCGTATTCTTATTCAGTTGATCAATCAAAAATGCCAACCTCCTATGCAATTTTTGAGGGGGGGGGGGAAGTGTGAATAAACTACATGTTGATAGATGTTTGAAAAATGGTCATACGACTCTCCTGCAACGCCTGATGTTCCACTTACTAAGGATGACTGGGATTTATTGTTTCAATCTATGTTTGATGAATACTTCCAAACTCCAACGAATGTTGATCATCCAGTTCCTGAAGCTCCTGCTACAGTTCCTACTGACTCAACTGGTTCACCTTCTTCAATTTCCATTGATCAAGATGTACCATCTAGAAGTACAACTCAGACTACTCAAGAAACCCAATCTTCAGTTATTCCTCAAGGTGTTGATAATGACTTTCATGATATTGTAGTTGCACTTATGAATAATGTTCCGTTCTTTGGTATTCCTTTCCCAGAACCTGGTTATGAAGAATCTCTTTCTTCACGGATTATTGTTCCTCTCAATGTGCACTTTGTAAATCAACCACATGAACATAAAGGAAAATGAAAACCTCATCCACTTGAAGACATTATTGGTGAATCTTCCAGACCAGTCTCTATACGCCTCCAACTACCCACTCACGCCATGTTTTTGTTACTATGATGCTTTCCTATCCTCAAATGAACCTAAAACTTACAAAGAAGCATTGGCTGAATCCTGTTGGATTGAAGCTATGCAAGAAAAGCTCAATGAATTTGAAATACTTGAGTTTGGGAGCTCGTTCCTCGTCCAGATCGCGCTATGATTATCACTTTAAAGTGGATACACAAGGTCAAACTTGATGAACTGGGAGGAGGGTTGAAAAACAAGGCAAGGTTGGTAGCACGTGTATATCGTTAGGAAGAAGGCATCGATGTTGAGGAATCATTTGCTCCGGTTCATTCAGTGGATCGACATACATTAGGTTGTATGTTTATTCACTTGTTTGTCATTTGACACTAAGGATGACTATAGGGTTGATCGGGTATCACTTATTTGAGATTGAAGTTGACTTTCACAAAGGCGTGATCTTATTTTATCTTGAAGTCGGGGTTGGTTGGATGCATGACTTTCAATGATAACTTGCTCGTGCTTAAGAGTTAAGTTGAAGACTTGGTATATCTAGTTACCAGTAGTCGGGATGGATGGTTGAAGACCTCGTTAACTATCACTTAAAGGAGTTATGTTGTAGTACTTAGTGTCACACGCATATGACGTTGTGGATAATCGCAAGAGGTGTTAATGTCTCATACTTTGGTTGGGTATTAAGTACTTAGAGATTTGCTTGGAGCATAAATTCTCTACACTGTTCCTCTAACATTAGTGCAAGCTTAAGTCATAAGAACGGGGAATTCTACTTCAGCTTCAAGTTTGGTATATCGGGTTTGCTCCATCAGTGGTCACTTCAAATTGCCTACATAAGGGTTGGTAAAGATGGTCAGAGAGAGTTTCTGTAACTGTTGATTCTCACAGGATACATTTGAGCCAATTTTGTTCTTCTCACAAGATTTCAGGTATATGTGTGTATAATGTGTTGCTGATTCTGACGTATCAAAACCAGCAAGGGGGAAGGAGACATACATCTGAACGCACAACAAGTACACGTGATGAACTTTATACTTCTTCTTAATTGAAGTTATTCCGGGGAGACAAATGTCATAACCATAGAGAAACTCAGCTTTTTAACTCGTGGCGTTTGGTGTATTATTCCAACTAAGTGGGGGAAGAGATGTAAGAAACAATTTCTGATGATAAAAGAGGTACACAAATGTATGATGATTTCGATGAGATAGCTACCATCAGGGGAGAGAAATGTGTACATCGGGGACGCACAACAGGTTCACATGATCGGGATTAACCATTTATTCAAGAGATGATCAGTGCTTCAACCTGTTACTTTGGCGTTATCGTTTCGTCTTTTGTTGGGTATTGAGCTTCATACAATGAGACTGATTGCATCACTTCAACTACTTGGGGGAAGTGGTCTCTTGATAATTTTTGTATGCATTACTTCAGCCTTCAGTGAGAAGAATTATGAGAAGAATTATTCAAGCGTGAGATGATACGCTGCTTGAGTCAGCCATTGGATTTTGATATTGTTTATCGACATCTTCTCACGAGCTGATATGATTTATGATAAAGTGCTTTTGGTTAATGCTTCATGTACATAACTTTATGTTGATTCCGATGAGATCGCAACCATCAGGGGGAGAAATGTGTACATCGGGGATGCACAACAGGTTCACTTGATCAAGCTTAATGAATTATCTCATCGACGCCGGTTTGGATGATCAGTGCTTCAACCTGTTACTTTGGTGTTATCGTTTCGTCTTTCTTTGGGTAAATGTGTACATTATGGGTTGATTTGTTAAACGTAAGATATGAAGTGCACCTGATGAGATGAAGATATTGATCTGTTTGATGAACCCCCGAACGGATAATCACGATGATCATTCTTAATATGAACAACAATATTTGATGTGGTTTGCTACGAATCCCACTGTGCACTTAACTAATGCAAGCTTGAAAGAGAGCTTTGAAAATGCTCAAAAAGAAGATTGTCGATTTGGGGGGAAGCTACCTAAGCATCACTTTAATAAGGCTCAAGTTCAGACGATTATTCAGGAGCCTCGAAAGCTTTGGTGGTGAAAGTTTAAGAGATGTTGTCTACTGACTTCTATAACGTTCAGATCGATATCCTCATTTCGATATCCATGTCAACATATTCTTAAATTGAATAATATACTTTGTACATATCTTATACCAAAATGTAAATTGAAAATTGTAAAACCATAGAAAACCATAAAAAATCAGAAAAATATAGAATACCAAAAATTTTGTTTTTTTAAGGCATGTCTTCTGGCATCGATAACATTTACGGTCCTAAAAATGTCATTCAATAATGACACGGGTCTTTAAATGAAGTTCGAACATAAGTTCAAAAAGTTTTCAAAACATGCCTAAAATGGCTTGCTATTATTTCAGATATGTAACCCGCTTTTCAATAAAAAGGGAAGTGCTATACAAAATCGATTTTTATAAATATCGAGCACTTATCCTAAAACTAAATGAGGAAAGCACGTTACCAAAAAGACGGCTGTTCCTATACAAATGTTTTTCATTCTATGATTCTTCAAAAAAATATTTGTGTAATACTTGGTGGTAACGTGTTAGTTGAAAATTAATCAAACTTCAATTTTTGAAAATCAGTCGGCCTTAAATTATTCATAAAATTTGTCACTCAATCAATGCCTTGGGCCATCGATTGAGGGGGAGAGTGATTTCAAATTTTATATTTTCAAACATTATATCATCAAACGAGTTCATTTGTACATTATAAGTAGTGAATAAATATTTGTTGTTATGTGTCAGTGTATAATCTTTCTTATATTCAAAGATCTTTAAAAATAATTTTTTATATTCAAAGATCTCTCAAAATTATCATACCTGAAACTAACATTCTCCCTCATAGATTGAGGGGGAGCGTTGTAATGTTCCTTTATCAGTATATATTAAACTAGACCAGGTTTTCTCCCAAATTTTTTAACTTATTTAAATCAATTGAGATCATAAATCTCAAAAGGTTTGAAATTTTTGATCAGGGGAGAGAATGTGATTTAAATATTAAATCTGATAAAAATATGATTGTTTAAAACTCAACAAGGCACTCCTCCCTCCATGTGCTAAACGATTTCAAATACCGATGCACATGTTGAGGGGGAGCATTTTTGAAAGATAAAAAACAATTGAGGTACAAATGCTTTGATATAATATCACAAGTACCTTGATTGATTTTCAATTGGTTTTAAGGTGGAAAGAACAATACCACATGATTGACCTTGCATTTAATTTATTGGAGTTATAAGGATGGTAAGGTTAGGTATTCGTTCTCACGATCCCGCCAAAGCCAGAGGGATCTACCCAGGGACAATCCACTAGTTAGTGTAGAAGTCCTTAGGCATGATTAAAAAAAGGAGAAAAGTGAGAATAAGGGAAGAGTGCCGAATGAGATGGAGTTAGGACTAGAACAAACCCAATAAGGTTCTAGTAATGAAGTCTCAGTAAGCGCTGAAGGGGTTGAAGAATGAAAAAGAAATATAAAGAGAAAGGGTGAAAAGAAATAGCCCTCCAAATATTCATCCATATGGCAGAAACCGGGTTCAATTCACATGCTACTGGTTGTTACCAAGGTAATGTCGGTATTGAAGACAAGACGTGATGGACCCAGTGACGCACTTCACTAAACCTTCCAACCACTCAAGTTCTCTTAAAAGTACTTGTTTCATTATTACGGGGAACCGGTGTAATCTATCGACTTTCTCTTAAAGATAGTTGATATTGAAGTTGGAGACCCTCTCCCTAGTCTCCGCATAGGAAAACCACAGTGCACTATTGAGTCTAGAGCCAAAAGATCATCCATAAATCTCATTAGGACACACTTTCGATATGCTTGCTGTTTCATACATCGTGAAAAGCAAAAAAATATTCATTAAGAGTTCTACGCATTATCCCTTTTGTATTGCCAGAACATTCGAGTGATACGTAAAGTATTCATAATGAAGATGTAAATCCTTCTAAATCCAAAATTAAACAAGCTCTTGGTGGGTGACTGATACGCTTAAACAGCGCGTTCGGGGTCAAAGGAACTTCCTTTTCGTCGAGCAAGTTTTTCAACACCCTAGGCAGTGAACCTAATCGTTGTAGCGTAGTATTAGGGTAAGCCACGAGAATTGATATCGTTCTCTAGGGGAATAGGAATGCTAGTGAGAAGTTACTAGGCTAAGGTTGGGGTTGAGGAAGATTATTTTTTATCTTTTTTATATTTTTTTTAGAAAATGGAAATTACGAATCTCGGGGTATTGGATTTGGGGGTTGGTATTTCTACCGATTACTCTATTTATCTAATTATCTAAGCTAAGGTGAATGTAGTCTATGTCTATTGTTGTGTGTTCGTATGATGTTTAAAAATGTATTTGCTTAGGCTTTATTACTCCCTAGTTATCTCCTATTGATGGTTGAATTGTCACGTCCTTATTCTTAATTGCGTTGTGTCTCTAAGGTCGTAGGGTATGCGTTTATCCCTAACTCTTTGAAGCTACCAAAGGTTAATGACTACAAAATCTCTAGGATTTATAAAATTAATACTAAGGTATTCTTTGGATGTATAGCCTATAATTACTTTAGGTGATTATAAACTAAGGTTCAACAAAGATTAACCAAGCATTAACAACACAACGAATGACCTATCGCAATACTAGGTCAATCACAACTAAGATAAGAGACAACCAATCAATATTCAATAACTAAGTTTCATATTACCTAAGCAAACACACAAGTAAATTAGCCGGACATGGGGAACATGCAAGCATACACACAATCAATTGAAGACATAATTAAATTAATGAAGTAAAACACTTATCTTGATATAAGATAGGGTATGGAACCCTAAAATACTGTACAAGACAGCCTTGGTTAGGTTTAGGTTTTTACTCCACAAAACTACACTCTGAAAACTAAAAAATTCGGATTCTATATATAATGTTACGATCGCGACGGCGTCACCCTTTGATTTATGACGCCGTCGGGTCACCGTCATTAGGGTTTCGTCTTGGCCACGTTATCATTGTGACGGCATCACCTTATGTCCGTGACGCCTTCGCCTTGAGTCTCTGACGCTGTCTGGATCAAATCTAGGCCGTCTGAGCTGCGACGCCCTACTCTTTTAAAACCTAATGCCGTCACTTGAAAATAAGCAATTTGGCTACTGTATCGTCACAAAGCTTGTTCTGACGGCATCACAGGTATAACCTGACGCCTTCCCCTTTCAATTCAGCAGCTTGAGTGTCTCGATTCTTGACTTTGGCCATTTTCTTTGTATATTCGCACCTTTTCGTCCGAATAAGTGTCATTCCAGCAATTTGCCTTCAAGAGACCTAAAAAGTGAAAAGGAACGATATTAAGTAATAACGGATACAAAAGTGATCAATTAAGGGCTTAAACGACCCCTCAAAAAGGTACATTTTAAAACAGTATCAAATATCCATACACTTTGTTAATACAAATAAGCCATAAAAACGTTTATTTATATTTTACGATCTTCTAATGTTTTGTCGATAACAAACGTAAAATCATTTTAACGAAACAAATAGAATACGTAAATACTTTGAGTTAATAGTTTCCTAACACACTTACGTTTTCACATAAAACACTAAAACAAGTATAAGTAATTTTATGATTTAAATACATATGTACAACAACTAGTGTTTACATATTGGGTTAGCATATACTTAAGCTAAGTATACTAAAATGGGTAAAAACAAGTATATACTAAATGGGTAAAAACTAGCAAATGGTATTGACCCATAACCCATGGTTTTATATATACCACTTAACCAAGTTCATTGTATCTAGAAAGAAAACCATGGATCAACCCATGACCCATAACCAAAAATACCCATGGGCAAAGAGGAGCGTTCCACGGATCCCTGGCTTTGTGCTAGCCGGATCCCAAGTGGAAGGGATCCGTGGGATCCGGGGAACAGTAGAGAATTTTCTCTATAAATAGAGAGCCATTTCTTCCTTTCTATTCATCATTTTACACACATACTTCCCCCTAGTATTCTAACCCTCTAACCTCAGATCCAAGTGATCTATGTAGTTTGTCTTTTGTTTTTGTGTGATCTTCTAGGTTCCTCTTAAAGGCAAGATCACCACCTCTTGAAGACGAGCAAGCTCAAGTCCATGAGTTGCCATGCTTCGTCATCATCAAGATAACTAAGGTTCTCTTGTTGATAGTTCTTCCTTTCTCCATAGATATTGGGTTGAAGGCATTAGTGAAGAATGCCGATAGTGTCAAGATGAAAGCATTAGTGAAGAATGCTAAAGGTGTCAAGACGAAGGCATTAGTGAAGGGTGCCAAGCGTTGTGTCAAAGGCATTAGTGAAGGATGCCGATAAATCAAATCAAGTTGCATTTGAAAAGAATGCCTAGGTCGTATAATCGATGAGGTGCATCGTTATACATATAAGTAATTGTTTATTTCCAAGGATGGTGATATCCTTGATGGTATTGTAACAAAGAGTGGATCTCCTTGAGATTAGGTGTTGTGTCGTGAAGGGTAGTAGTTCCTCCATAGTAATGGAACTAGGTACTTAGCCTAGTACCTAATAAAGGGTAGGCGACGTTGTGATAGGATTAGTTCTCCTTGGTGTGAAAGAACTCGGTGATTAGCCTAGCACCGTATAAATGGTAGGCGACGTAGTGATAGGTGTGGTTCCCCTTGGTGTGAAGGAACTCGGTATTTAGCTATGTACCGGAAAAAGGTTAAGCGACGTTGTGAAGGCTTCTCCGCCATAAGGAGTTGGTGTAGTGCTTACGAACTCTCGAGTAGGTGACTCGGGGAGTGGAGTAGGGCAAGGAAGGTGTCCTTGTAGCTGAACCACTATAAATAACTTGTGTCGTGGTGATGTGCTTCTTACTCTTTGTCTTTCATTACACGTTTATATATCTATCTATCAACGTCCAACATAAACAACCAAATAGATTGACATAAGTCGATCTAAATATTTAAAAGGAAGTTTTAAATTGGTAAAACTATTCAACCCCCCTTCTAGTTTTCCACAATTGGTATCAGAGCTTCGTTACCAAGTTTCTTAGAGTATGTTGTACTTTAAAAACTTGATACGATCCATGTATGTTTGAAAACTACAAAGAAGGATTATTTTTGTCATATTTTAAAAATCAGTATATTGTTTATTGTTGGACAATGATTGAATGCTCTAATATTTTTTTCTCTCTTAAAGCATTATCCATAATTGGATTTGGAGTTACCAAGAAAATCATAAAGAATTTATCTAAATATTTCTTTTCGCAAAAAGAATGTTTAAGTATTCTTACAACATAAATCTGGAGATTCCAAGAAAATCACAAAACATCTAAATACTTCTTTTCTTTAAAAGAATATTTGGCAAAGGTATGATCTTTAATTACATACCTTATTATTATTATTAAAATCTTAGTTGCATGATTTATTAGTAATTGTTCTAGTAGTTATTCATATTATAGTCTTCATCAAATTAGTTTTCTCCGACTTATTTGTATAGACTTCATTATCAACTTGTAATAATGATATCTTGGTTATTCGATAACCTCAATCATTATTCATCACAAAAGATTTATTGACACTTCATCTATGTCAATAAATATCCATGTGAAACTTCTTATATTATGATAAAATGGGATTTTATTATAATGTTTGAAAAGCTTCCCAAGAATTATGACTAATTCTTAAAAAGGGAACCTCGTCTAAAAGGAATAGTATTAAATCGTCAAAACCTCAAACCACAAATTTTTAGAACCTTAACACCAAAACACTAGGCGTTTTAGAACTCCCAAACCAAAGTTATCAAGGAATTTTTGAGCTGCTTTTTTCTGTTATGCCGGATCCCTAAGTTTATACTAGCCGGATCCCATATGAGAGGGATCCGCGGGATCCGTGCAACAGAAGACAGTATAAACTAAAAAATGATCACTGTGGATGTTCCACAATCATACTCACTCCAAAGACTCACGAACAAAAACTCAGGTACTGTTCATAGGAGCAAATTGATCATTCTTCTCAAGCTTAACAATCACTTGTGTAAGTATAATCTTCACTACATTGTTAATTTAATTTGTTAGATATTAGTTTTCACATACACATCAAACCATAACAACAAGGTGGCGTATAAGTGGAATTCTAGAGAGAGAAAGTTAGAGGTTTAGGGAACTTAGTGAGAGAAAGTGAAAGATATTATTATGAGCTCCAACTCTCTACCTTGGGAGGTAGAGAGTATTTATAGTCTTACATAAATCGCCACACATCGGGCTGTGGATCAGGCATACAGTGGGTAAAGACCCGTCCGTCCTCCACGGTGTTACTTAACTAAATACTACTTAACTTAAAAGAACTACGACTACGAGCTTTCTAATGATTACAAATACTTGAGGTGACCGACTCTTTAATACCTGGAATTTCTAATTCCTAACAATCTCCCCCTAAGGGAGGTCACCTCAATCATGTACCAAACTTACATTGAATACAAATAGATATTACATTAACAATTCATCTTGCATTCTTGATGTAGTCCTTTGCTCCTAAGCTCGTAGTCATTGATTCTTCACATTGCATGTTTGGATACTCCAAGTGGAGGTCTTTTACTGATCCACGTGATAATAATTTTGAGCCATCATTTGAGATCATCAGCTATCAAAAATCTCTGACACATCCTTTGTGGTGTTGGTAATATGTGATGTTGTGACTTTAGGACCGACATGCTCACATTCTGGATCATGAAATCTTCTCATCAGAGTAGCGGAAGCTTTAGTTGATTCATGATATTGGCAGCAGCGTAGCAGAAGCATAGTATAAAAATATCAGAACCAGGTTATGTAGATATGCACCAGTCATGATTTCTTCAATTAAGTGTGGTTGCTGTGAACATGCGGCTTTGGATTGACTCCTCAATTCTGATCAGCTGCAATCGTCGGGGTGTACCTGCATACGACAGTTAGAAATAAAGCGCACGAAAGTGTCTTTGATCACTTTCGTTGAGTTGAGGTACACGGCCCACGGTTCCCCGTTGATCAGTATAAATACTTCCTGTGATCAGGTAGGATTCCTAAGAATCTCCTTGATAGGGTTTCGCAGCTGTTCTCAAACCGGAACGTCTCAAAGAAGATAACACGGAGTGAGTGAACCAGCGAATTTTAAGTCCACTGATTGATGAAAAGAGATTTGAAAAACAATCGTGTATTGCTCAATAGAAATTGTTTTTGCAATACAACGAAGGTTTTATTGAAAATCAATTATCAATCATAAAAACACCTTTTGGTTTGAAAAATGAGTACTCGGTCGATGTGCTAAAGAAAAGAGTTTTTAAGCACAAAGACCGGTTTTTCAAAGGTATCCGTCAGTCCATAACCTGAACCAGGATTGATTCAAGAGATTGAATCGCCCCATTGTTTCTGTTCAGTTGTCACATGGTTGGTCTATAGAATAGATCTCACATGCCACCTACCAGGAGCTTGTTTGATGTTGGCTCCAGAAGGCTTTCCATCTTCATAGTGAATATGTATTCACATCACTCAGATGTTCTGGCAATACCACAAGGATAATGCGTAGGACCCAAGATATAATCTCTCTTTCCACATTGTGTGAAATAGAGAGTTTTCATTGAAAGTGTCCTAATGAGATTTATTGATGATCTCGTGGCTCTAGACTCAATTTGTGCATATTTAGATCCTGTGCCGGAGACTAGGGAGAGGGTCTCCTTCCTCAATATCAACAATCTCTAAGAGAAAGTCGATAGATAATGTCGGTTCCCCGTGAGAATGAAACAAGTCCTTTTAAGAGGAACTTGAGTGGTTTGGAAAGCTGAAGTGCAGTGCGTCACTGGGTCCATGACGTCTTGTCTTCAATACCGATGTTACCATCAGTAGCATATGAATTGAACCCGGTTTCTGCCCTAAGGTTGAATAAATGGAGGGCTATTTGTTTTCACCCTTTTCTCATTCAATTCTTTTTAATTCTTCAACCCCTTCAATGCTTACCGAGACTTCATAGCAAGAACCTTGTTGGGTTTGTTCCAGTACTTGCTCTATCTCAGTCCGCACTCTTCCCATATCTCACTTTTCTCCTTTTATTATCATACCTAAGGACTTCTACACTAACTAGTGGATTGTCCCTGGGTAGATCCCTCCGGTTCTGGCGGATCATGGGAACCAATACCTAACCTTATCATCCTTATATCACCGTACATAAAGTAAAGTTTGTCGGTCTATTTGGTATTGTTCATCTGCCATTGGAACTAATTGAAAACCATTTGAAAATCAATTCAGATACTTGTGATATATTATCAAAGCATTTTGTACCTGAATTGTTTTTGATAATTTTAGAACAGGTGCTCCCCCTCAACATGTGCATCAAATGTTTGAAATCGTTTTGCACACGGAGGCAAGAGGAAGAATTTTACTTCTTTGATTACCATTTTTCTAAAAGATATCACCATCACTTCCTTGATCAAATCAAGTAGATAAAGCATTTTCAGGAAGGATGAGGTTTCTATAAATTTGCTCCCCATCAATATGTACCTCGAGGTTTGAAAAGAGTTTTGCACATACTAGAGGGAACCTGCACATTGAGATAAGTGATCACGTTTCAAATCATAGGTTTAATATAGATACTCCCCCTCAACATGTGCAATGAAAATTTGAAATCGTTTGTCACATGTGGGAAGGACAGCATGTATATCCTTATAAAAACATTTACCGAATAATCCGTTTAAATCCAATTTAAATCACACATTCTCCCCCGATCACAATTATCAAATCATTTGAGATTTGTGATCTCTTATGGATTTAAATTGATTTTGAAAGCTTTTAAGGAGAATTGTGACTTGATTATGAAAGCGTTTTAACTGATACGGATCGGATTTTAAGACTTTAAACTCCATTGATAAAACATGCATGTACATCTTTTGAAAAACAATTTAATGCCAAATAACTTTTTAATTTAATTGAAATCATTCTCCCCCTCAATCAATGACATAGGTTGTTGATTGAGAGATAGAGATTTTGACAA
The DNA here is from genome assembly GCA_019973895.1 of Chrysanthemum seticuspe. Lineage (NCBI taxonomy): Eukaryota > Viridiplantae > Streptophyta > Magnoliopsida > Asterales > Asteraceae > Chrysanthemum > Chrysanthemum seticuspe. The sequence continues at coordinate 86,243,057 of BPTQ01000005.1, forward strand.
ATAAGTCTTGATGATTATCAAAAAATAGAGACCGAGTTATTTTTCAAAGCATTTTAGTTTTCAGCAGATGAAAGTTAATAGAATCAGAGCATGGAATTTTGAAAGCATGATAAAACATGGCTCTGTTCTTTCTTTTAAAACCGGGTTATTGCCTGAAAATGACAATAAACCATTGTTTCTCTTTCTCCCAAAAATATATATATATATATATATATATATATTTTTTTTAATATAAAAATTCGAACAATATCTAAAGTCCCGTGTCATTCTTTGAATGACAACATCAAGACCGTAGATATTATCGAATCGAGAGAAACATGACAAAATGACAATATTTTTTGAAGATTTTTCGAATTTTTCAAATTTTTATGGATTTTGAAAGTTTTATATTTTTCTATTTGATTTTTGAAGGTTTTATAATTTTATATTTTGTTTTTAAAATTTTTTTACAAGAGATAAATTAGTTTAAGAGGATGATGAAATGAGTACCGAGATACAGATATCGTTCAGCACGTTGTAGAAGAAAGGAATCAACATCTCTTAAACTTTCACCACCAAAGCATTCGAGGCTTTTTAAGAAAAATCGTCTGAACATGAGCCTTCACAATTTGAATCTTTGGTAGCTTCTCCCCAAATCGACAATCATCGAATAACGACCATTTCCCTAAGAAGTAGAAACGAATATAAAAGGTCTCATTAAATGAAGCTCAGCACCCCGAAAAACCCGAGAACACCGAAGTAACAAGTTGAAGCATTGATCGTCTCAGTGATTATCAAATCCGGAATAACTGATGAAGTCCGATCACATGAACCTGTTGTGCGTCCCCGATGTGCACATTACTCTTCGAGATTGACCAGTTGTCAATTCAGGGGAACAATACATCAACATCTTCATTTAACCAAGTGCATTCCAGTTATCTCCCATATAACCAATCAGCCCATAATGTACACACGTACCCAACCAGAGTAGAGACAACGACATCACAGTAACTGGTTGAATCACTGATCTCCTCTGCGGATGTAAACTCTGGAATAACTGATTAGGCTCGATCATGTGAGTATGTTGTGCGACCCTGATGTACACATATCTCTCCCCTGATGGTTGCAATCTCATCGGAATCATAATTACATAGTGTACATGAAGCACTTACCGGAAGCTCTTTATCGTAAATCATATAGATGATGTCGATCAGCAATATCATCTCACGTTCCAAATATTCTTCTCATACTTCTTCCTACTTAGAGCTAAGATAACACATACCAAAAGTATCCAGAGACCACTTCCCCCAAATGGTATAATATATCCTTCCCCCAAATAGTTGGAATAATACACCATAAGCTATGAGTAAACACTGAGTATCTCTACGGTTATGACATTTGTCTTTCCCGGGATTACTTCAATAGAGAAGAACACAATTAGCTCAAATATATCTCGTGAGAATCAACTGCTACAGAAACTCTCTCTGACTATCTTTATCAACCCATAATCAACCCATATGAAGACAATTTGTAGTGACCACTGTTGAAGAAAACCCGATATACCAAACTTGAAACTGAAGTCGAATTCCCCGCATTTGTGTCTTAAGCTTGCACTTAAAGATGGAAGAACGGTGTCGAGAATCTATGCTTCAAGCAAATCTCTAAGTACTCACTACTTAACCAAAGTATGAGACTTTAACACCTCTTGCGATTATCCACAATGTCATTTTCGTGTGTCACTGAGTAAAACTACGTAACTCCTTAAAGTGATAGTTAACCAGATTTTCAACCATCCATCCCGACAGCTGGTAACTAGATAAACCAAATCTTCAACTTAAAATTCTTAGACCCGAGCAAGTTATCAAATAAGAACACGCCTTTGAAATTTAACTTCAATCTCAAATAAGTGATAATTGATTAACTCCGAAGTAATCAGCTTGTGTCAAATGCCCAACACGTGAATAAACGTACAACCGGATGTACGTCGATCCACTGAATGAACCGGAACAAATGATTTCTCGACATTAATGCATTCTTCCTAAAGGTATACATGTAGAGACTGATCTGGAAGATTCACCACAAATGTCTTCGAGTGAATGAGGTAGTCATTTTCCTTAATATTAATGTGGTTGATTTATAGCGTGCACAATGAGAGGAACAATAATCCGTAAAGATTTGGCAAAGGAATACCAAAGAGCGGATCATTATCCATGAACAACAATCCGTGAAGATTTGGCACAGGAATACCAAAGAGCGGATCATTATTCAATAGTGCAACTTACGATATCATGATAGTCATTATAAACGCCTTGTGAAATAACTGGAGATAAGGTTTCTTGAGAATTCCAAGAAGTACTTCTTAGATGGTGAACCAGTTGAGTCAATAGAAACCGGAGCATGAGCTTCAGAAGCTGGATGATCAACATTCGTCGAAGGTTGAAAGTACTCATTAAACATATCTTTGAAAAACAATGAATCCCAAACATTGATTCCCAATTATCCTTAGTAAGTGAAGCATTAGGCGTTGGAGGAGAGTCATCAAAAATCAAAACTATGAATCCCAGTTATCCTTAGTATATTCACTCTTCATCAAAAAGAATATACACTAATCATCATCAAAAATTAAGTCGTATAACCATTCTTCAAACATCCATCATCATGTAGTATATTCACTCTTCTCCCCCTCAAAAATTGCATCCGAAGTTGCCATTTTTGATTTAACAAGTGAATAAGAGTATACACCAATGAACATAGATCCACTTGATGATTGAATGAGCGTGGAAAAACATGAAGCTTGTTGATGAAGAATGTAGATGAGTATAGCCATTCATGAGAGAATTTCTCTTTAGCTGAAGATAAAGCGCACAGAAGAGCGTACACTTTTCTTTTCTTTGAAGAACGGGGCCTGAAGTGTTATCTGCAGACACCATAATGATGAAGTACGAGGCCTAAACTGATTTGAACAGACGTCATTGTTAAGAGCCCAGTCATATGTTTAGAGCCGCCCGAATCCAAATACCAAGGGACGATTTGTACGACCTGCTTTGGACAACAGACGAAGACAGAGAATTGGAAACATTGGTTCCCCACGTGCTGATGGGTTCCTTTTGGTTAGCACAAACAGTCTTTGAATCAGCAGAAACCCTAGATGCAATGGCATTATCCCTAGGAGCTGAACTAGTAGAGGCATCAAACTTAGTCAAATGACATTTTATGCTTAATGGGATTATTCTACCAGTTGGCTTCCAAACCTTAACAGGCACTATTCTCGGCATAGTGGATCTAGTTAAAGAGCAAGGTTTGCCATTCGTGAACATTCGACCTGTTGGCTTCCACTTAAATCCTACATTGGTAAAAACCTTCCCTGTAGGTTTCCATGATTGCTTAATCTGTTTTGCTTTCCAAACTTTCTTAACTGGGGTATGATTCTTAGATCTCAGAAATAACACATCACATTTATCATGATTACCAGAAAATAAACATTTTTTACATGTTTTGCAGACAGCATAAGGCCTCGAATTAATTTCAGTAAGCTTAGAGCTAATACTAGAACTAACACGATTCTTTTTGTTCAAATCAAACTTCTTGTCCCTATGGTGTTCTTTTACTTCCTTATCATGATCACTTTTAGTTTGCGTAATCCTATCCTTCTTTGCATTGCTTCTAGGTTTTGACCCGCTAACTTTAGTGTCAATCTTAACATCTGTAGAAGTAACGATGGGAACATTACATGGCTTAATTACTTTCTGCATTCCTTGTCTAGAAGTGCTGGGATCTGAAATTCTAGGAGGCACATCAAAGGTTGCTTGCTTGAATTTCGACATGGAACAAGGCATATCAAGGGTCACATGCTTGGCTTTAGGCATAGAACAAGGCACCACTATTCTATCTCGCCTATTGTTAGATTTCGGACTTGTGACAATTACATACTCTAAGAGTTCCTGAGATCGTTTGGCATCCATGCAGGCATAGGCTATAGTACTATCAAAAGGTTTTTCTAATCTTTCATCTTCAACAATCTCACGGAGACCCTTCAAACTTTCCTTAAGGTATGAGAGATATGCTTTATGTGCAAGTTCATTATTCCTAATGGGCGGAGGAATATATAACATATCGATAGCATATTTATTACAATCAGAAACCTTAGGAACAGAGTATTTGCAATTGGGGATTGGCAACTTTCCTTTCACCTCACGCTTCAGATTCTCAATATCGTTAAGTAAAGAAGTTATCTTTTCAATTTGTTTATCATGATTAACTTTAAATGAATCACATAACTCTTTCTTTTGATCATTAACCTTTGAAATTTCAGCTTTAAAACAATCATTTTCCTTTTGCAAGTTATCAATTATGTTTTGAAGTTGGAAATTCTGAGAATCTAAAGGTGGAGGCATATGGGAACCAGTCACATCCTTCTTTTCACCTTTCAGTTGTGAAATTTGGGCTTTCAATCTTTTGATCGTGTGGCAATGAGCTCGAATTTGTTCATCACGTTTGCTAATTTCAAAAACTGCATCAAACTCAGGAGCATCAGAGGATGTCTTGATATTTGAGGTTTTAACATTTTCTTTGAGATGTTGATGTTTTAATTGCAAAGCAAGATGTTCAACTTCTAATTTAGAATAATGTTTGACCAAGTTATCATGATCATCCTGTTCTATTTTCTCATGCAATTTTGAATTTTTTGTTTCAAGCTCAATGACACGATCATGGGAGACTTTCAGAGCAACAGATAATTCATGAAATTGAGAAGCATTAATGGTACAATTTGTAGCAGTGAAAAACACATCTTGAGCAATACATTCAGAAATCAGATTCTCATTCAGTGTATGCAAGTTCTTCCTCTCAATCTCATTATATTTTAATTCTCTCTCATAATCACTAACCTCAACAATCATTGCATCAAATTCCTTTTCCATTTCTTTAATGTCTGAATTCATTCCTTTTTTAAGACTCTCAAAATGATCTTTTAGTTGTTTAAAGAAAGGCATGACTTCAGTTAAATAACACTCTTTAGTTTGCTCAAAACCCCTTTCTCCTTCAGTAATACCAGTGGGTGTGATCCTTTTCTTGCAAGTTTTCTCAAAATCAACAAATAGTTGAAAGACAACATATTGACTAATTAAGGTCTTGCTTTTAGTGGCAATTCTTCTAGGAACAAGATGCATTGGTGTATTCGGAGGATACACAGTCGCTCTAGGCATTTTCCTAAGGGGAGGGTTCGTTACAACAAGATTCTCTGCTTTTTGCTTATCTAAATCCTTTTTCCAGAACACTTGTTCAAGGGTTAATAGAGTCTGAGGCTTAAACTTGTTCAAGGAGATCCAATTTTCTTTAGTGTAATTGTGGGGTTTAATCGTTATGTTATTCTTTTTACACTCAGGATCTTCTAACTTCTTATTCATTTTCTCCCTAGTGACTTCATCAGATTTCTTATCTTCCTCAGTGCACTCAACGCAACTAGGTTTCTGCCTAGGCTTAAGGATTTCATTACCATCATAAAGCACCTTATGAGCATTTCTAGCCTTTTTAATTACCTCTGGATTTGGTTCCTCAACAAGGGGAATGCTATGCTTATCGCTTAAGACTCGATGCTTAGTGATCATGTGAGTAGTTTGAATGGTATTCCCTTGTACGTACAACTTATTTTCAAGCTTGTTTTTCAAAGTTTTTAGATTGGAGAAATCATTCAAAAGTTTTGATTCCTTAGCCTTGAATTCTTGCTTAAGCATTTTAACATTTTCTTGAAGTTCGTGTTTTTGCTTAGCAGTTTTGGAAAGCTTTTCTTGTAAGGAGTTTAACTCTTGTTTTAATACTTCTTCTCTAAAATTACTTTTTCTAATAATTGTATGCATTTGGATATCCATCTCCTGCTCACGAGTGGTAAGTTCAAACTTAGCACGTTGTTCGTATATGGCAACTTGATCCTTATAGGTATTGAGTTCAGTGGTCAAGGAATAATCAGGCACAAATGCAGTGTACTCATGCAATTCATAATCATCATTTTGAGAAGAAGATGCATACCTAGGTACTGCAGAAACATTCATGCAACTTTCCTCTGCATTAACGTGCACAGGTTGTGGCCGGTGCATCTCTATCTTGGGTACATCCGAAGCTTCCATGCAGCGTTCCTTTGCATTAGCTTGCACGGGTTGTGACTGGTGCACCTCTCTCTCTTGTGAACATGAGCATGAAGATTCTATTTTAGCATTGTCCGACTCATCATTATTTGTTTTCTCTAACATTCTGCATTTAGCAACACCCGATTCTTCCATAGATACATTACCCAACTTATCACAACAATCTCTCAACTGCACCTGACACTCATTCACTTTTTCATCCTTTTGTGCAGTTTCCTCAATGTATTTTTTCACATTATCCATGAGTTGGATAAATGTCTCAATGAATTCCTGAATTTCCATTCCAGTATGTTTTTTGAAGGAAATTCCAGTCAAGTGTTGATCGTAATCTGCTGAATATTCCCCACTGATGAATGGCTGAAATTGTTTGTAGATTACTTGAAGAGCTGCACTGGAGCCATATTTTTGAACTTCTTCATTGGTAAGTTGCAGCTTTAAATGCTCTAAGTTCAACAACAAGCTTTTTGTCAATGTAGGTAAGTCCTGGCGGAAAAGAGCACTACATGTTCGATCCCCAACTATGGATAACAACTGTATGAGGTGCAGATGAAGTAGTTGATAGGGCTCAATGCTGCATTCCATTTGCATGGAATTCTGTAGCAGGTGCAATTCATTCTCATTGTACTCAGAACATGAAGATCTCACATCCTCGTTGTTTAATTCAAACATCTTTAATCGTTCAGTGTAGCATCCTTTATCATTATTATCCACAACATCATACAATTTAAGCACTTCTGAAATCACTGGGTCAGTAGAGTAAGACATGATGCACTTCTGAAATCACTGTGGTAGAATGCACGGGATTTTACAAGTCTATGATTTAAACCGAGAAATAGAATCTTTCGCAGGATTTTACTAAAATCAAGACTAAACCGTTAAGCAATGACCAATGGAATGTGTTAAGACGACTGATGGATCGACACAATGATAGACAATTGTGTGTTAGGTCTTATGATTGTTTGTGGGATAAGCAGAGATGTTGTTTGGTTGTGATTTGGGTTGGTTGTTGCACGATTTTATGGAGAAATTTAGGTCTAAAAACTTAAAAGCTCAATAACTTCCTTTCGGAGAGGATTTGGGCCTCGAAAAATTCGTTTCACGACATCGTGGTGAAACCTCACAATATTCAGGCTGTTCCGGTCGTTTTGACAGGTATTTCGCTGAAAACGGAGTTACGGATCAAAAGTTATGGCCGTTTGAAGTTTTGACGTTAAAAGTCAACTTTGGTCAAACCTCTTCTTCGTAAAAATCAACCAAGTCGCTAAACCCCTTGAACCAAGTCGCTAAGTACCAAGTCGCTAAGTACTAATTCGCTAAAGCTCCAAGTCGCTATATAACAACTCGCTACAATCCAAGTCGCTAACAAAATTTTGGCAGCAATTCGCTACTCAAGTCGCTAAAGATTCAAGTCGCTAAAGAGCAACTCGCTACAGACCAAGTCGCTACCACCAAGTCGCTACCCATAGTGGAGAGTCCACTACTTGTACTGTTAATCGCTAGGTCTAAATCGCTAGCTCCAAAACTGTAACTCGCTACAAAATTGTGAAGCAAGTCGCTACGAAGAAAGAGATCCGTATATCAAGAATTACAATTCCTCCATCTTTAAGAGTTGGGTTCAAATGGGTTTATCATAATTTGTCACCACATTGTTTTCTTAGATAATATAAATCAAAGAATTAACATTGTTAATACAAATTAAACACATTTCTTGAACTCAACAAAGATGATGAGAGCAAAATTGTGATCAAACCCTCTAGGTTACTATTCACCATTAACACCACATTGTGGTTGTGTTGTTTAGGAACATCATTCCAAGCAACAAGCAACAAGATTACCAAGACACCACTCACTACATTCCCATGTACCATAGGAAAAATGGATTAAGTCCGGACGATAGGAAAGCCTTTAAGTTGCTTGAAAGGAGACTCTTTCATGAAGGTAGAGTTGTTGATCCATCATTCCTTGCAAATACCAACATGAGGGAAGTATTTAGAACTATTGGGTTTGATTGTTTATTGGATATAAACGAGCAAATTTGCCCGGTCTTTGTGCTTGAGTTCTACAAGACTATGGGTATAATTAGAAATGATGATCGGTCCATTTCAATTGAATTCACTATAAATGGACACGAGTTCACCCTTTCACTTGAAGAGTTTGGAAGAATTGTAGGGGTGCCACATGATGGTGTTTGCATGTACTCTAATGAGTGGTCGTTGGAGGAATTACACTCTATGGTTGATCATCACGACATTTATCACACAATAATCCCGGAAGTAACTACGGTAAGGGACACCGTGTTTATGCCAAGAGCATCCCCTTCAAGGGTGACTAGAAAGTCGAAAATGATCTATAGGGATCCTTTTCAAATGGAGCTTTCGGAGATGTATGCATTATATAGAAAATGGGAAGTTATGATAAGGGAGAATGTGGTGTGTCTAGTAGGAAACAAGGATCACCCCAACGCATGTCTAAGCTTCATGATCTATTGTCTTGTGACCGAGACCCGCTTCAACATTGCCTACTACATGATCAAGAGAATGGCAAGTGTGAGAAGCATGGACAAAATGGTGCTTCCATATGCAATGCTTCTAACCTGGCTTGCCAAATTCATCTTTGCATTAGACCCTTCTCCACAATCCTTGGATCATAGCTTTTGCAATAAGGTTATGGTACCATTAACCGAGGGTAGAACAACAAGGTTTATGGTGGAAGGCAAGAGGCCACACCCACCCACGGATTCCTCGGACGAGAGGGAAAGGCAAGGAGAAGGTGAAGGTGAAGGGAGTAGTAGCAACCCACTTGAAAATATCGATCTTGACCCCTTGGACTACATTAACCAATTGCCAAACATCCCTAATGAATCACCCGAATGGCAACAAACCAAGGGAATCTTCAAATGCTTCACCAATTTCTTGAGGAAGAAGAAGTGAAGATAGTTCGATAAAGAGTGGAGGACGGGTGAAGAAGTGAAGGAGGAGAAGAAAGGTAAGGTCTTAGAACTCAAATGTATGATGAACAATTTCAAACAATGGCTTGTAAACACTTTAAACGATGCTCGTAGTATGTAGGTATTGCCATATCTTGGCACTAAACAATCCTAACTTAGGTATTTGGAAAATGAGATTTTACGACTCCTTTAGTGGTCGTCGTCACTCATTCTAGGAATTTTGGCTCTTCCTACTTTGATGTACATTATATTAGTTGTGAACTTGCATTTAGTCCTCATAGAAACAACTAGGAAAAGCATTTACTATGAAGTGCAAAGTTGCACATTTCCTGAAAGCTCTCTGATCTGCAGTTGGCGGATCCCAGCTTTTGAACTAGCCGGATCCCTCCCATAAGGGAACCGCGGGATCCGTGGCATCTGATACACAATACTGATTTGGCTATATCTAAATAGTCTACTTGATCACCTCAACCATGTCAAACATAAGATACTAGAGCCAACTAAGTCTTCCTCAAATAATTGAAAACCTCACCCTCATTCGTGGCTTATCTAGGATATTTTTTTTAATGTTTTTGATTTGTCAACTAGTCAAAACTCACCATAATTCCGCTCCAACACTCACACATCATCTATCACGTTTGATAGCACTTAGTTAGGTATATCTTTTAATTTTAGCAAATTAATCTCAATCACCTTTGACTCAAAATTAGGCTCAAAAATTAGTTTTTCATTTCTCTTTATTTTTAAAGTTTTTAGTAAATTCCTCTTAGGACATCATCTGACTTCTAGGACTTGTTATCACCATTTCTTCACATAAAATTAAATGGAATCCTTGTCAAACATATAGTTAGACTACCCAAGGTCAATTTTTTTGGCCAAAACCATCATTAAGCACCATTACTTGTTATGGTTGAGGATTTGAGATATCCAACTGCTAAAGAATTCAAAATTAAGTCAAAACCTCGAAATCCATTGATAATAAACCTTACAAAAGCATAATCATTTCACCTAAAACCTGTCTGATAGCCGGATCCCTGGTCTTTAACCAGGCGGATCCCTGCTGAGAGGGATCCGCGGGATCCGTAGCTGCAGAGAGCCTCTATCAGCTTCCATATTCAGATTCAAGCACCTTTTGGTTCTCTAACCACTTTTAGCATTCATTTATTATCCTCCTAGAGCTGATCAAAACCCTAAGAGCATGCCTAGTCTTCTAAGTGGCCAAGAATTTAATTTCTTAATTCAAATTATTCTTTATAAACCAAACAACCTTAGGATTAAGTCACCACTCTCACTCACATATCAAAAATCAGCAACTAAGAAGTTCTTGCAAGCATTATCATCACTATGACTAAGGCTCTTAGCAACAACTCTTCAACCATAGGATCATCCAAAAGAAAAGGTCAAATGATCCATGAAATCTCATCCACCGAAACATCTCCCATTAGAGATAATGATGCTAGAATTTCACCTCATCAAACTCATCCAAAAGCTAAGAGAACCCAAGGATTAGCATCAAACCTTTCGGACTAGAAAAAGGATCATCTAGTTCAAAACCAAACATGGCTAGTTCTAGCAAGCCATCAAAACCATCATTCATTGAGCATGGTCTACATTCGTCGAATGAGCCTCTCCCTCACCCAAACATCTATTCATTATTTCACTCACCACAAAGAAACTCCCATTCACCAACCTTTTCGTTAAATAGGGAACCACCTACAACACCAACTAGCCCATCATGGGAGACAAGGAACAACCTTGATCATATGGAAGAAGTTCCATTACTACCCTCATTTTTAGAACCACTTTCTACCTCTTAAGATAAAGACCCGCAAACACACATTGAGCCTCTTCAAAATATCCATTTCCCTCCGGGCTCAAACCAAGACAATAATTGTCCAAATTGTCTAAACACTCAAGGACTTGTTCAAGAAGTACGAAATGAGATACATTTTATGTTTAATCATCTTCTTGCAAAGTTGGATCAAATCAACAAGTCCACTCATCCCTAGACTCATGCACATTTTAGCATTTTAAGTCTAGTAACTAGTTAGTATTTAGTGGTACTTGTATGTCCTAGTTCATTCTCTTAGTTTTAGAGATTTGTTTGGTTATCTCTTGTTTTATTGAATGAACATTTATATGCTTTACTTATTTTGTGCGTTGTGCTCTTTATTGCACATATATTGTCTCCACACTAGCATTGTTTGACACATCTTCACTGCTGAAGAAAATGTCACCAGATAGCCGGATCCCTCCATAATGCCTAGACGGATCCCTCTAATAAGGGAACCGTGGGACAGAAGCACATATTTCTACCAACTTGAGTTTTATTTGCAGGAAATTATGCACTATACTCTTGTTTTCTAACCTTTACTTTGTAGATTTTCAAAATAACACATGAAGATTTTGACACCATAAAGCTAGGGGGAGCTTTGTGTCAAAAGTAATTGCAAAAACATTTGCAACTTAATCCAATCTTGGATTATACTTCATGACACCCCATTGCAACTTTGCAATCTTCAAGGGGGAGCACGCTTTTCGTCACTTAGACGAACCATTTGCAAACATAATTGCAAACACAATTAGTTTATCTTACGTCATGTTCTTGACGCCCTTTCAAAGGGATGGACTCGTCAAGGGGGAATTAAGACGAGTACCATTCCCGTCACTTGCTCTCTTTACATTTTTACATACCTTTTCTTATAAAAATTATGTTAGCTTCTTTTAACACTTTTTGTTTCGACAAAAAGGGGGAGAAGAAAGTAAAAACTACAAATTCAAACTTTTACGAATTTTAGCTTTCTTTAAAATAATTTTATGTTTTGTCATCAACAAAAAGGGGGAGATTGTTAATACAAATAAGCCATAAAAATATTTATTTATATTTTACGATCTTCTAATGTTTTGTCGATAACAAACGTAAAATCATTTTAACGAAACAAATAGAATACGTAAATAGTTTGAGTTAATAGTTTCCTAACACACTTACGTTTTTACATAAAACACTAAAACAAGTATAAGTGATTTTATGATTTAAATACATATGTACAACAACTAGTGTTTACATATTGGGTTAGCATATACTTAAGCTAAGTATACTAAAATGGGTAAAAACAAGTATATACTAAATGGGTAAAAACTAGCAAATGGTATTGACCCATAACCCATGGTTTTATATATACCACTTAACCAAGTTCATTGTATCTAGAAAGAAAACCATGGATCAACCCATGACCCATAACCAAAAATACCCATGGGCAAAGAGGAGCGTTCCACGGATCCCTGGCTTTGTGCTAGCCGGATCCCAAGTGGAAGGGATCCGTGGGATCCGGGGAACAGTAGAGAATTTTCTCTATAAATAGAGAGTCATTTCTTCCTTTCTATTCATCATTTTACACACATACTTCCCCCTAGTATTCTAACCCTCTAACCTCAGATCCAAGTGATCTATGTAGTTTGTCTTTTGTTTTTGTGTGATCTTCTAGGTTCCTCTTAAAGGCAAGATCACCACCTCTTGAAGACGAGCAAGCTCAAGTCCATGAGTTGCCATGCTTCGTCATCATCAAGATAACTAAGGTTCTCTTGTTGATAGTTCTTCCTTTCTCCATAGATGTTGGGTTGAAGGCATTAGTGAAGAATGCCGATAGTGTCAAGATGAAAGCATTAGTGAAGAATGCTAAAGGTGTCAAGACGAAGGCATTAGTGAAGGGTGCCAAGCGTTGTGTCAAAGGCATTAGTGTAGGATGCCGATAAATCAAATCAAGTTGCATTTGAAAAGAATGCCTAGGTCGTATAATTGATGAGGTGCATCGTTATACATATAAGTAATTGTTTATTTCCAAGGATGGTGATATCCTTGATGGTATTATAACAAGGAGTGGATCTCCTTGAGATTAGGTGTTGTGTCGTGAAGGGTAGTAGTTCCTCCATAGTAATGGAACTAGGTACTTAGCCTAGTACCTAATAAAGGGTAGGCGACGTTGTGATAGGATTAGTTCTCCTTGGTGTGAAAGAACTCGGTGGTTAGCCTAGCACCGTATAATGGGTAGGCGACGTAGTGATAGGTGTGGTTCCCCTTGGTGTGAAGGAACTCGGTATTTAGCTTTGTACCGGAAAAAGGTTAAGCGACGTTGTGAAGGCTTATCCGCCATAAGGAGTTGGTGTAGTGCTTACGAACTCTCGAGTAGGTGACTCGGGGAGTGGAGTAGGGCAAGGAAGGTGTCCTTGTAGCCGAACCACTATAAATAACTTGTGTCGTGGTGATGTGCTTCTTACTCTTTATCTTTCATTACACGTTTATATATCTATCTATCAACGTCCAACATAAACAACCAAATAGATTGACATAAGTCGATCTAAATATTTAAAAGGAAGTTTTAAATTGGTAAAACTATTCAACCCCCCCTTCTAGTTTTCCACACACTTGGTATTTGCTTGTCCTCAAGCAAATGTGCTTTTAGCCAATTAATTTATAAGTTAGGGGTCATGAAGCATTAGTTTAGAACGATCCATAACACATATAAGCCCCACAAAAGTCATAACAAGCACATAAATTACATACTAGCACCTAACATGGGGTGTTTGGATACTCACATCTCTCGGGTGTATATGAAATATAACAAGTTGGAAATGAAAGATAGAAACTCATTAACCGGTCCTAGTACATAGATTACCATAGGCTTGAGACTAGATCAAACCTCCATCGCTTTGGCGTAAGCACCTAGGAAATACTATCTAAGAGGTCTTTTAAAGGGTTGTAATGATAGGCTTACGGTAGGGAAACAAAGGGTTTGGTGGGATAGGCGATTTAGTGGTGGCAAGTCAAAAATCTTTATGTTACAAGCATGCGAAGAATGGCATTGCTAAGCCAATACTCGACACTCTAAACTCTACATAATTGAAATAAACAAACATAAATTTAAAGATAGATGTAGGATGGTAACCCCTTTTTTTTTTTTTTTTTTTTTTTTGTTCATACACTTTTACTCTATCATCCTCTACGATAACATCAAAATGATAGGGATTTATAAGCACATCCCTACACTTGAGTTTTTATTACTCTAACACTAATTTGACTCGAATTGAAAAGATCAAAACACTTGTAGTACATTATTATGCAAATAAAGGGAATTTGAATTTAACGTTCCCTTCCCGTCATTTCATAAAATTTAACTTTTCCCATGAGTCCTAATCGTCCCAAAACAGTGTACAAAGGATATGACTCGACTTAGCAACTTATGCAAGCAACTAGATAATTGAACTAAGGGTTTAGTATGATAACAATAATGCACTAAAAGTGAGTGCATACAAGGTAGGCTAAGGCGATTTGGGTGTACATTTGGGGGTGGATTGTAAACAATGCTCTTCATTGATATTCCAGAAAACTGAAACATCACGAGAACCGCGAAAAGGATAGGCTCTGATGGGTTAACTATGGGTATCGTGTACTAAAGATGAGTACAACGCAAGGGTGTGGGTGAATTTCTCAAACGATGTGGAAGAAGTAATTATATTACAGGTATCAAACAAGGGTTATCCTAATGCCTCTTATCATTTAGTTATTCCTAACTACACAAGTGTAGTCTTAGTAGCGATCTCGGAATGCATCACAAAACAAGTTCTAGAATCTATTATACTACCGGTTCACACTCTAAGCATCAAGGATGAATGCTTTAATTCCTACAAATCTAAGGGCGATCCTCACATTTTGGGTGGAATTTAAGTGGTAAAGGGTTTTTGTGCTAGTCATATAATTTCCTATCCATGAGACGCTTTATTAAGACTTGTTAGGAATTGGAAATTCCATGTTAAAGAGTCGGTCACCCCAATTATGGTCTAGCATATGTTAGCTCATAGACATGTCGTTAGTTACGTTATTTATCAGTTTATTAGTTAGTTATTAGTTTAGTTTAGCGTTGTGTAACACCGTGGATGAAGGACGGGGTCTTTACCCACTGTATGCCTGATCCACAGTCCGATAGGAGGACGGTTTCATTGTAACTATAAATACCCCTTCCATCCATGAAAGGGGTGGAGCTTTTATTTAATCTAACATTCCATATTTTGTGAAGCAAGTCTCTACCAAGAAACTCCCTCTCATCTACTTTCTCTCTCTAATGGCATACATGTATTTTGATCATCCAAGACCACCCGAATCATCAACACAATAATATTACGATCCTTCAAATGGTACCAGAGCCAAGGTTTTTGTGCTGTTTCGATTTGTGTGGTTTTAGAAACATGTTTAAAACTGTTTTTGTTTTTTTAAGTGGTCGGAAAATTTATTTTTTCTGCTAGAGTTTTGGTAAACAGTTTTTAAACAGTGTTTTTGTATCTTTATTGGTCAAAACATTGTCATGTTGTCTTTTGGTTAATATCAGTTTTGTATCATTTTTTTGGGTCCAAACTGATTTGAGTTAACTGTATCTTGTGTTATGTATTTTGTACCAATCCTTGAAGGTTATTTGGATAACTAAGTCATATCTGTGGTCAAAATTAAATGGGCCCCGAAAATGATGTTTATTTGAATGGATCGTGTAGGTGATATACACTTTGGGCCACGAGATGAATCTTCTTTTCCCAAATGTATAATTACGATTGAAGGGTTACGTCATTAGGTCAGTTGGAATTGATATATGCTATTGGTTGGAACAAAATTTGGTAATACATGTCATTGTACAATTTTGTGATTCGTAACATTAAAATGACAGTATTGGAACGAGTGTGAATGGGCCTTAAAATTCGAATGGACAAAAAAGAATTGGTACGGGTTGGAATTGGCTGTACGGACATGACGAGGTTGGAATTTTTGTGTTAAACGAATTGGTACAATGAGTTTGTTGTGTAAGAATTTGAAATGATTTGCACAGTGTGTTACCGGATTCGTATTTAAGCTATTGAGATAGGGACTTATTTGAATTAGTTTGGATTTATTGGAAAATGTTGACTACGGGGCTGTTTGAACGGTATTTCTTATTTGGATTTAAAGTGAGGTTTCCCGGGCGCGTTCACTTAATTTTCGTCTTCTTTCTTTCTACCCTTCCGCGAAGATGACTTGTTTGGGCATTTATAGAGGGTGATAAAGACTTGACTATTTAGTTACGTTTGTGATTCTTTCTCGCTTAACCCACAATGTAGCTATCATTTCGGTGTCTCACTCAGTTGAGAATGTCAAGAGGTTTTGTACATTGGGTACACCGTTTCTTTTTCACGAGGATTAGTACAAGTTTAAGTAACAAATCTGGGGAATTTTACTTCATTCTCAAGTTTGGCATATCGGGTATACTTCACCAAGTGGTCACAACAATAGCCGTCAGAATATGTGGAAGATGTGTTTACCAAAGTGTTTATTGGATGGTTGATGATATTGTTGATGTTGGATAATGAACCGTTGATGAACCGCTGCATGTTCCCCTAAAACAGATATTCACCGAAACCAAAGTTGTCATAACATATTCAAGCTGACATTGTTTACGGTTTTGTCTTGATTTTGTAAAATCCCGCGAAAGAACCTATTTCTCGGTTTAAATCATAGACTTGTAAAATCCCGTAACAATGGAAACATCCTGATAATAGTAAGGTGCATTTCCGGATCTATATTACGGTTTATTCTTGGTTCTTGTAAAATCCCGCGAAAGAAACTATTTCTCGGTTTAAACCATAGAGTTATAAAATCCCGTAATGATGGAACCATCCTGGAGAAAGAAAAGTGTTGATTCGCTCCCAAACAGTCAAGTTTAATCACTCAAGCTAACCACTTGTGAATGGCTAACCATAATAAACTTAAAACAGCTCATAAAGCAAATGCAATTAAGATCAGAGGAATATAGTGGATTCCTGGGTCGTTAAGTCCCACGGAGGATGAATGGTGTTTAACACAGACAGATGTCGAATAATCACTAAGGATAGTGATCAGTAAGGATTTTGGAATATTTATACCTAAAGAAAAGTTTTGTAAATTACAGCGACTTAAATGCAAATTAAAGAAAATTAAAAAGTTAAAATATATTAAATAAACGCTATCACTATTTTAAAAATGATGTTTTTCTGGTTTATAAAATAAAATAACTTAAATAAACTATTTTAACTAAAACGTAAACTTAAATTATCTAAAAACGTGATTTAAAATGAAAACGTACGTTAAGTATAAAAATTACGCGAGTGCGCAAGCAAAAACGTAAAATTTGGGAAATAAAAGTCCTACAAGTGTAAAAACAATTTTCTTACTTAATATACGACAAAAGAAAATTTTAGAAAAAAGATTTATATTTTTTAGACTTTTATATTTTTTATTATGAATTAAATACTATTTTAGACTAAATAAATGATTAAAAATACTAAAACTATTAAGAAAAATCTGAAACTTTTTTGTAAAATACTTTATACTAATACTATGCTAGGAAAAATACAAAACATGAAAAAGCTTATTGAAATAAGCTAGAAATAAGCTAAATAGTACGTATAAGCTAAAAATGAAAACAAGGGTTATATATTAAATAATGCAAAGGAAAACTGAAAAAGACCCAAGGGCGAGTGGTAGTGTGTGTGTGTGGTGAGCTGGGTGGCCAGGGTTCGAATCCCAGCACTGCCTTTTTGCTAACTTTTTATTTTTGGACTTTTTCTTTTACAAATTTATTAAGCACTATAAAATAAGCATTTTATATAACTACAACTTTTTCTAAAAGCCAATAATAAGCTCAGTGAGAGCTTATTTTTTCAACAGTTGGCTAAAATGGAAATAAGACCAAAGTTAAAGCCAAATGGCTTATAAGCTACTTAATAAGCAAAATGAAAAATGAAAATAAGCTAAATACTGATAATAAGCTAATATAACAACTGAATAAGCACAATAACTTGAAAATAAGCACTGATTAAGCCAAAATAAGCACAAGTTAACTGTATGCACAGGACACTTTGTTGAATCACTAGGCACTTTATGGCTTAATTTTAAGCACTGAGATAAGCTAGAAACTTAAAACAAACACTGGGACTAACTAGTTGACCAGCTCAGCTTTTCAAAAAGATAAAGCTCTCACTGTGGGGTCCACTAGAGAGCTTATGGTGAGCTTATAAAAAATTGGAAAACCACTGAGTTATTACTCAGTGTATACTGAGTATTTTTGGACAAACAAAAAGCACTTGCAGCCCTACTCAAATAAGCTACAAAGTTGAATTTTAAGCTTGGACCTTTAAGATGGCTTGGTTAGCTTTCCAAAGAACTAAAATTCACAAGCTAAAGTTAACTAGTGAGCTTGTGACAAGCTTGTGATTTTAACCATAAAACTGAGCACAGGACATATTTTTGACTTTTTTATTTTACACTAGTATGTTGACTAAGATGAACTTTAAATCAAAGCTAATGACTGATTATGATATATTAAGGTATAATAAGGTTAGATTAAGCTATGCTAACAACTTTTAAGCTACTATGATGATTATTACCTTTAAAATCTTAACAGTTAACTAGTAAGAAGAGATTAAAAGTAATTTGGACTTTTACTCTAATAAAGACCGATTTTCTTGGTTTCTATGAACTATATTAACCTAATGAGACATGCACCAAATAAGAACAACAGCTAGAACAACCTATAACACAGTGATTCAAACAAATCCAAACACCCTTTTTCAAGACTGTTAAGAAGCTTTTCAAAGCAAAACACTGATTAAGACCATGAACTTGATTAAGAAGCTTATAATATCATGTAATAAGACTAAATAAACATAAAACAACAGTATTAACAACATGAATCACAAGAATGATGATTATGCTATTTTAACTGTCAAAAATGAGATTTTTAGCAACTATAAATTTTAAAGAACAAGTGACTGGTTTAAAGGCTTAATTACAACTAATGAACATGTAAACACAGAGATTTAAGCTTATAACTGTCTTACACAGTGAAATGCTAAAATGGATCAAAATGGCTTACAAATGGATTCCAAGTGAAAAATGATAACCACGGACTGAGAACAGATCCTATAGCTTCCCAAGAAGCACTAAACCCAAGGGCAATCCTTTATCAACCCTGCTCCATCTGTGATCACCATCTCCATTGATTTTTGAATTTCTCACTATTTTATTTGGTATTTTTGGTATTTTTCTTTTTTACTTCTAAACTGCTTTTAAAGGTCTCTAATAGCTTTAATAAGCTATATGAGGAGCTTATATGGCTTATCCAGTCCTTAACAACAGCTACAAACATCATTGACAGATTTTGAGAATTTGAACTTTAAAATGTATAAACTGAAAACAGAACTTGAAACTTGAAATTGATGTTAACAAAAGTTTTATTACACACTAGTAACTTGAAATAAAGAGCTTAAAAGCTTAAACAAACACTGAAATTTGAAACTTAATTAAAGACGACATAAGCTAAATTACAATTATTCTAGATATTGCTTCACATTGCTTCCCATCTTTCTTTATAGCCTTGAGATACTCCCCACATGCCTCTGATCATTTCCCATCAACAATCTCAGCCATTGAATGAGTCAAACTCATCCTATCCGTTTAAACGACTTTTGGCGCCAAAAGTGTATATGGTTGCTTGAGACAGTTTCAGAGCAATTAAAGAATCTTGGGGTGTTGTGGAGGTGGAGGGGGACAGTTTAGATAGTAGGTATGGGGCTGGGGTGATTTGGAAAGGAAAAACAGACTTTGTGAGTGCTACAGTGACAGGTTTATGGTGGGGAAGCATTTATTGGTTGTGGGCTGATGTATAGGTGGAAAGGGGATGGTGATGAGTGTTTTTAGATAGCTGGGGTGAGGTGGAAAGGGTGGTGAAACCACCTGGTAATGGGTTGCAGGGATGGGAGAGACAAGTGAACAGTGGTGGCGGTTTTGGGCGGGTTTTGACTTGTTTTGACCGTAGGATATTATAAGAGGGGGTCCAAAATGGGGGGTCAAGGCTATGACAGGGGGTTCTTTTGGGTTTTGGCAGGGGTAATAATACAAAAGGGGGTCATTTGGCTTTTGTTTAATACAAGGACCATTTGTGTAAATCTGCCAAACTTGAGGACTGATCTTGCCAATACTCCAAAGTTATCACAAGGACCATTCCTGCCATATATGAATAGTACAAGGACCAATGATGATTATTTTCCATTTTTAAATGTCCAAGGACCATTTTTGTCATTTTTTTCAAAGTTTAGGGACCTTTTCTGCCATTTGACCTTAGAATCATTCAAGGACCATTTTTTTGACAACTTAGAATATTTCAGGGACCTTGAATGATAAAACTCCACATTTTTGAATTCCAGGGACTAGATTTGACATTATTGAAACTTGGGGGACTAAAACTGCCAACTTTGCAAACTTGATATGTTTTTCATCTGATTTTGATATTTTTGCATTTAAAACACATAAAACACTGATTTGTGATATTTTCATCATTTTGATGCATTTCTGAGTGTTTTCAAATGAATTTGCAGTCTAGATGGTACAAAAATGATGAGTATTTAGACACTCATCAATCCCCCACACTAAAATATTGCTAGTCCCTAGCAATGTTTTGAAACTTTAATGGATTTTAAAGAACTCTTTACCAAAAGCCATCACTTCTGGAGTAGCCAATTGTTTTGGTTCAAGTAAGAACCTTGGTACAACGATAACCAAATGATTTTGAGCAAATCATAAGCTGTAAACGGATTTGATTTGTCTTTACCAGAAACCGTTTGCTCTGGACTAGCCAACTCTTAGATAAATTATCAGTATTATCTTTGGTGAGCTGATAACCAATTATGGTTTTTCCACTGCCTTTACCACAAGCCATAAACTTGCGGGCTAGCCAACTCTTCACTTTTTAGGATATGGTGAGTTGAATACCATACAATTTTTGGGCAAATTGCAAGCCATAAACGGATTTGAGAAATCTTTACCAAGAGCCGTTTGCTCCTGGATTAGCCAATCCTTATGTGGGTTAGACATAGCGGACTGATTACCATTTGCTGAGTAAGTGAAAAACACTTACTCCAAAAAAAAATTTGGCCAAAAACGGGGGAATTGGGTGGAATAATTACATGATAAAATTCGTGAGAATTCCCCCCCCCCCCACACTTAGAAATGAATATTGCCCTCAATATTCAAAGTACAAGGTGGTTATGCCAAAACATAGAACATAAAAGGGAAATACTACGGCCATTATTTTGTTTTTGATATATACACATTATTTTTTTATTTTTTTTATTATTATTTTTTTTTATTTATTTATTTTTTTTAAAGAAACTTATATACAACAGCGTGGGGCAACTCCCCCACACTAGGGTGGTAGAAAAGGGTAAGAAGACAGAAACATGGGTGAAAACCCATATGGTGTGTGCTACTGTTTTTGATTCCCGAGTCACTAGCTTGACTCGATCCCCGCATTCATTGGTTCATGGGGAAAGTTTGTAGATCCGGGACAATCATAGGTGGAATGTCCTCTCCAAAGTAATGCTTTAATCGATGACCATTCACTTTAAAATTTGGACCATCGGGCTGAGATAACTCAATGGTGCCATAAGGATAAACCTTAGTGATACTAAATGGACCAGACCAACGGGACTTAAGCTTTCCCGAGAAAATCTTCAATCTTGAATTGAAAAGAAGGACTCGATCACCGACGTTGAAAACGCGGTTCTTGATTTTAGAGTCATGAATCTTCTTTGTCTTTTGTTTGTAGATCAAAGAGTTCTCGTATGCTTGATCACGGAGTTCATTTAGTTCATTCATTTGAACTTTTCTGTGATCACCAGCTGTCTGAATATCGAAGTTTGCATGTTTTAAGGCCCAGTAAGCCTTGTGCTCTAGCTCAATCGGAAGATGACATGCCTTTCCGTACACTAGCTTGTATGGAGTACACCCAATGGGTGTTTTGTAAGCTGTACGGAAGGCCCAGAGTGCGTCATCTAGTTTATCCGACCAGGATGCACGATTTTCGCCTACTGTCCTTTCAAGAATTCTTTTTATACCACGGTTAGAGACTTCCACTTGCCCACTTGTTTGGGGGTGGTATGCAGTAGAGAGACGGTGGGTTACACCATACTTTTGCATGACACGATCAAATTGGTCATTGCAAAAATGCGTACCACGATCACTAATTATAGCTCGTGGAGTTCCAAACCTGGCAAAAAGAGATTTCAAAAATTTCACAACTACTCGGGCATCATTAGTAGGTAAAGCTTTCGCTTCAACCCATTTTGACAAATAGTCAACAGCCACGAGTATGTATTTGTTTCCTCGAGAAGATGGAAATGGCCCCATAAAATCAATACCCCAGATGTCAAAGATCTCACAAACTTGAATGGCATTTTGTGGCATTTCATTTCTTTGAGAGATATTTCCATGACGTTGACAAGCGTCACAGGTTTTGACAAAATCGTGGGCATCCTTATAAATTGTGGGCCAATAAAATCCGGAATCAAACACCTTTTTGGCGGTGTAGTTTCGACTATGATGGCCCCCGGTGGGTCCAGCATGGCAAGCTTTGAGAATGTCAAGAGCTTCTTGTCCATAAACACACCGTCGGATGACTTGATCCGCACAGATTTTGAATAAGAAGGGGTCGTCCCAGAAGTAATGTTTAACATCCTTGAAGAATTTGTTCTTCTGTTGGGTCGACATCCCTTTCACTATGAAGTTACCCGCATGGTAATTTGCGAAGTCAGCAAACCATGGGGTAGTAGAATTTCCACGAAAAGAAACCGCATTGAGTGTCTCGAGAGGAAATGTTTCATTTATTTCCTTTTTCTCGAAAACATCTTGGTGAGGGTTCTCTAATCGGGACAGATGATCAGCAGCCAGGTTCTCAGCTCCTTTTTTTTTTATCACGTATAATGATATCAAATTCCTGGAGGAGGAGAACCCAACGGAGCAATCTCGGCTTTGCATCTTGTTTTGCAAAAAGATATTTGAGAGCCGAGTGATCCGTATACACCACACATTTGGTCAAGATTAAGTATGGCCGAAACTTCTCAAACGCATACACCACTGCTAATAGCTCTTTTTCTTTGGTAGTGTAATGAGTTTGAGCTTCAGTCATAGTCTTACTTGCATAGTGGATAGGCTGAAAATGCTTAGCTCTACGTTGCCCTAAGACTGCACCGATAGCAAAATCACTTGCATCGCACATGAGCTCAAAAGGCAAGTCCCAGTCGGGAGCAACGAGAATGGGTGCTTCAGTAAGCTTTTTCTTTAATGTTTCAAAAGCCTTGATGCACTCGGGTGAGAAGATAAAAGGAGCATCCTTTTCAAGAAGATGAGTCATAGGCCGGACGATTTTAGAAAAATCTTGTATGAATCTGCGATAGAAACCGGCATGACCTAAAAAACTCCTAATACCTTTGACGGTAGTAGGATGAGGCAATTTAGCAATAACATCAACTTTTGCTCTATCGACCTCAATCCCATTTTTTGAAATCTTATGGCCAAGGACAATGCCTTCTTTGACCATAAAGTGGTTCTTCTCCCAATTTAGACAAAGATTGGTGTCTTCACACCGTTTGAGCATTTTATCTAAATGGGAGAGACATGTTTGAAATGAATCCCCAATGACCGAGAAGTCATCCATAAACACCTCCATTGTTTCCCCGATCATGTCGTGGAAAATGGCCATCATACATCGTTGGAACGTGCCAGGAGCGTTACATAAGCCAAAAGGCATACGTCTGTAGGCAAAAGTTCCGTATGGGCAGGTGAATGTAGTCTTTTCTTGATCCTTTGGATCAATGGGAATCTGAAAATAACCCGAGAAACCATCAAGGAAACAATAGTATTCGTTCCCTGCTAATCTCTCAAGCATTTAGTCCATAAAGGGTAGAGGAAAATGGTCTTTACGGGTAGCGTCATTCAACTTACGATAGTCAATGCAAACACGCCATCCCGTAACCAGCCAAGTTGGAATTAACTCGTTTTCTTCATTTGTGACAACAGTTATGCCACCCTTTTTAGGAACACAATGAATTGGGCTAACCCAAGGACTATCTGAGATCAGGTAAATCAATCCTGCATCAAGAAGTTTGATAACCTCCTGTTTGATAACATCATGGATTTTTGGATTTACTCTTCTCTGATGTTGAACTGCTGGCTTGAAGTCATCCTCCATCAAGATTTTGTGAGTACAAAATTCAGGGTTGATACCCTGAATGTCGGAGAGTTTCCAAGCAATTGCTTGCTTGTGTGACTTCAAGACCTTTATGAGAGCAGCTTTTTCATCTTTACTCAAATCTCTAGCAATAATGACTGGTAATTTATCATCACCTTCAAGAAATGCATACTCGAGATAAGGTGGTAAGTCCTTAACTTCGACTTCAGGAAATTCTTCAGTTTTATCAACTGACTTGACTTCCTTGTTATGAAGTTTGTTAGGAATTAGAAAATTCCATAGTGAAGAGTCGGTCACCCCAAATGTTATCTAGCTTAATTTAGCTCGTAGACTTGTCCTTAGTCACGTTATTTAGTAGTTTATTTATTAGTTTGTAGCGTAGAATAGTTTAGTGCAACACCGTGGAGGAAGGACGGGTCTTTACCCACTGTATACCTGATCCACAGGCCGATAGGAGGTCGTATTTCTTGTAACTATAAATACCCCTTCCATCCATGGAAGGGGTGGTGCTTCAATTCAATCTAACCTTTCATTTGTGTAAACCTCTAGCAAGAACACCCTCTCTCTCTACTTTCTCTCTCTAAAATGGAAAACATGTATTTTGATCTCCCAAGACCACCCGAATCATCAACACAATAAAATATATGATCCTACAATTGGTACCAGAGCCAAGGTTGTTGTGTTTTGATGATTTCTTGTGGTTTTGATATTTATTTGTAACTGGTCTTTGATTCGTTTTTGTGGTCGGAATACATTTTTTTTGGGTAAACAGTTTTTTTTAACTTGGTTTGGTATTCTTCTGTTGGTCTTGGGTCCTAACTGGTTTCAACTTGTGTCCAAATCTGCATTTTTGTCCATGTATTTATTGAATCTGTTTGTGTAAAGTTTGTCCAAATGTATACTCTTTTTTTATCTAGTCTTTCACGTGGTCAAACTGGTAAATTACATGGTCAAACAGTCTTTAATATGCCGTTTATGAGCAGTTTTCTGGGTTTATTTGAAGCTGGCCGGAAAAGTAGTCGGAAAAACTCATCGGAAAAGTCATATATCTTGCTGGCGATTTGACACAAAACTGACCAGATGCATTGCACCTCTTATAGCGACTTGTCTTTACAAGTCGCTACGACTTGTCCTAGCGACTTGGCTAGCGACTTGTCCTAGCGACTTGGCTAGCGACTTGTCCTAGCGACTTGGCTAGCGACTTGTCCTAGCGACTTGGCTAGCGACTTGTCCTAGCGACTTGGCTAGCGACTTGTCCTAGCGACTTGACCAGTAAACTAGCGATTTGGTACAGAAATGGAGATGGAGAAGAACAGACCATGACCACAACTACAAAATATCATATTCAAAATGACACATGACCACAAAACCAAAGTACCAATATTCAACCATATACATGACCTCAGTTTATTCATCCTTGGTCAATGGTTCTTTTTAATACGAGAAGCAGGTACAAAATGGTAACAACATATCTGCAACACTAATGCCAAAAATCCACATCTATCCTACCTCATTCAATCCCATCTCCTAACTTCTCTAGACTCAAGACTCAAACGAAATTAAAATCAAAATTAATCTCAGATTATGTTTCGTTGTATTGACAAGTATTTGCAAACCACTTAAGGTCTAATACACGGAGCAAATCATCATTGACTTTTTAAGACTATACTTTATCTTGAATATCCGAAACTTGTAAGATGAAGATGTTAACAAATCTGTTAATTCTTTTTCTTGTCTCGTTCTAAAAACAATTGACCAACAAACAAAACTAATCACATACAAACCTACCCGAGACCCCGTTTGGATCTTGAAGCCTTTCTTGATTCAATTGGAGTAGCAAGAGATGAAATCAGGTGCGGTTGGTGTTAATAAGATGTGATGAGTATTGATGTTGTTTGATATTGTGGTGCGAGAGTGAGATTGAGATGAAATTTCTGAGATTGATTTTGTTTGGTGAGTGATATGTTAAAAGAGGAGAGGCGGACTGTTTTTATGAATGATTTTAGGGTTTGTGTGATAATTAGGTCAAGTAAGAGATTTGCTGCTGTATTTATTCGGATATTTAGGGTGAGCTAAATTGGATCGGGTCCTTTTTTATTCCTGATGGACTAGGCCTCGTTTGGATGTGGGCCTGGAAATGCATACTATGAATGACTTTTAATGGGCCGTGTATGTGTTGTTCAACTGTTAGGAATGGATTTGTCTTGGAATTTAATATCATTGGGTGTAATTGTTTGTTACATTATCACTTTGATTAGGCCGGATAATATTTATCCGTTGTTGTGTGAATCCGGTTTTAGCACCTCGTTGGCTCGTGTTAATCGGATTATTAGTTGTTTGGCTTGATAAACCGGATTATTTTTTTTGATAAGTGTTTTTGTGGCTATATGAGATATTTGGTTAAAGGACCGACTCCTTTTAATTGGATCGGATTATGTGATATAGGATTTGGATATTTTGGTGATGAGATTTGATGGTGAGTGTTGAGGAGTTGATGAGTTGATCAGAGTTCTTGATATGATGATTTTGATACTTTGGTTTATGCATTTTCACGGAAATTATTATGTCGCGGCTTGAAGTGTTTATTGGAAAAAGTTGCTTACTGGGTTGTTTGTTCGGTATTTCTTATTTGGATTTGAAGTGAAGTTTTCCGGGCACATTTACTTACTTCGTCTTCTTGCTTCTACCATTTCGCGAAGATGACTTGTTTGGGCGTTTATTGAGGGTGATAAAGACTTGGCTATTTAATTACGGTTGTGATTCTTTCTCGTTTAACCCACAACGTAACTATCACTTCGGTGTCTCACGCAGTTGAGGAAATGTCAAGAGGTTTGGTACATTGGGTACACCTTTTCTTTTTCACAAGGATTAAAACAAGTTTAAGTAACAAATCTGGGGAATTCTACTTCATGATCAAGTTTGGTATATCGAGTTTACTTCACCAAGTGGTCTCTGCAACAGCCGTCAGAATATGTGGAGGAGGTGTTTACCAAAGTATTTATTGGATATTTGATGATGTTGGATAATGGACCGTTGATGAACCGCTGCATGTTCCCCTAAAACAGATATTCACCGAAACCAAAGTTGTCTTAACACATTCAAGCTGACATTGTTTACGGTTTTGTCTTGATTTTGTAAAATCCCGCGAAAGAAATCATTTCTCGGTTTAAATCATAGACTTGTAAAATCCCGTAACAATGGAAACATCCTGGTTAAAGTAATGAGCATTTCCGGATCTATCTTGCGGTTTATTCTTGGTTTAGTAAAATCCCGCGAAAGAAACTATTTCTCGGTTTAAACCATAGAGTTGTAAAATCCCGTAATGATGGAACCATCTTGGAGAAGAGAAAGTGTAATTTTGGATCATACTTGATGCTGATGCTACGGTTTCTGCTTCAAAGAAGGGATAAAAGGGTGTATTTCATGAATTGGATGTGTGTTTGAATATTCGTCATGGCGGTTTTGGTTACTTCAAAGTTTTACGGGGTTATGCTCATTAAACCATGGTCGGGATGAAACCATTATCAAAGTTCATTTAAAACATCAAAGGAGGCTAGAATTGAGCTTTTATTCAGAAGATGTGACAACGGGGTTAATTCACTATTATTTATTTGAGGTTGAAGTAAAATATCACGGGCGAGTGTACTTAGTATCTGAAGGTATCGGGGATGGATGGATGAAGATTCTTCAGGATCCTTGTTCGAACTTATTTTCAAAAACGAAGACTTGGAAATCTAGTTATTGTTGAGTGACTTTTACCTTTTCTGTTACCACTTGGGGGAATTGGGCTCTTATCACCTCAAAATAACTATCACTTTAAGGAGTTACGTTGTAGTGCTCAGTGTCACATTCAATTGTGGATTTTCAAGAGGTAATGTACGTCTATTACTTAATGGTTGGTTGGTTGAAGAGTATAGAGTACTTAAGAGATTCAATGGAGCATGAATTCTCGGCACCGCTCTTTGTTACATATGTGCAAGTTTAAGTCACTTGTTCGGGTTAGTTTACTTCAGGGTCAAATTTATCATATTGGGTTTCCTTCATCAGCTGTCACGACAAATAGCCTACTGAATGATAATGGGGTTGATTACATGTTTTGCCAAGAGATTGAAAAGAGAGAGATTTATGACGTCTGTTCACTTCAGTTCAGACCTCGTACTCCAAAGAAAAGAAATGTGTACGTTTCAGTGCGCATTATCTTCCGAAGAAGAGAAATCTTCTTATGACGTATGAACACAACAGTTCATGCCTCGTTCTCTAAAGAAAAGAAAAGTGTACGTTTCAGTGCGCTTTATCTTCTGAAGAAGAGAAATCTTCTAATTAATGACCATTCTCATCAACATGCTTCATGCTTTTTCCATGCGCTTCAGTCATAAAGTGAACCGGGCTACCACTGATTGTTTTCTGATTCCACTTGCTCGATTATAATGAAGATGGCGACATCTCGTGCTGATTTTGCGGGAAAGAAGTGTGAATAGAACATTCGGATGATTTTCACTTATTTAGTCAAGAATGGCATCTCCGTATGCAATTCTTGAGGGGGAGAAGAAGTGTGAATTTTTTGCATTGTTGATTGATATTTGAGAATATAAATGGTCATACGGCTCTAAACTCATGTAAGAATCGAACTTCTTCTTATCGGGTCATCTTCACATGGAGTTGTTCTTCTAAGAGCCGTTGGTTGACATCTTCACTTGGATTGATGAGTTTATCGACAAAGTGCTTCCGGTTAATGCTTCACGTATACATCAACATGATGATTCCGAACAATCTATCTGTTCTTGTTTGATGTGATTGGTAGTTTGGTGTTACCATCTTGTGTGTTCGTTGCGGCCTGATTGCTGATTTCCTTGATGAACATCTTTCTGTTCTTGTTTGATTGGGAGGGATTTTAGTTAAGGGGATTTGCAAGATGTAAGTTAATTGGGATGCTTTTTGGTGGGACGCTTTTTGGTGTGAGTTGAAGATGTTAACTATCTATTCCCCAACTTCACAATCTTGAAGAAGGTCGAGTCTACAGTCTGTTCTACATTTTCTGCTACATGTTAGAAGACTAAAGACGAGTTGCATTTAACGATCTAAAGACTTCTTCTTAATCTGGGAATTTTTCAAACAGATTGTCGGTTTTGGGAAGAGCACTAATTGGGAGTGTGTTATAAGTCAGATTCAATCCCCAATTAGACTTGCTCATATTCGTTAGCAGTGACTCCTCGAGACGTTGTTATTGACTATTTCGTTTTGGACATTTGACTCACGTTGATTACTTCGGAGTTAATCATTTATCACTTCACTACAACAAAAGTGGCTTTTTAGGACCCTTTGTGTGGGACGGTATGATAATGGAGTCCTAAAAAACTGTTTAATAGGACATATGAGCGTTTAAGGTCCTTTTTAAATATTTGCTACTTAGGCGATGTCCTAAAAAGGTATATAATAGGATGGTCGATGATTTGGGGTCCTATTATCATATAACTTAAAATGACACTTAAAATATGGATCCTAATAAATTACCTTTATAAGACGTTTATTCATTATGGTTGTATTATAATAAACCATAATAGGACACTTGAGTTTTGAGTCATAAGACATCAGTTAGTTAAAACGCTTATTCACAAAAAGTTTTATTATAGCAAAATTTAATAGGACCTTTGACACGTGGGTATTATAACGTTAACCTTTATAGGACGCTTATGTACAATGGTTTTATAACATCATTTTTTTAAAACGATTATTTGCAAAAGTTTTATTATAACAAAACTTAATAGGACCCTTAAAGGATGCATATTAATTATGGTTTTATTGCAATACACCATAATAGGACACTTGATATATAAGTCATAAAACATTAATTATTTAAAACGCTTATTCGCAAACGTATTATTAAAACATAACTTAATATGACAGTTGACACTTGGGTCCCATAGATTGATACACCATCATAAGACACTTGATATTTGAGTCATAAAACATCGGTTTTATGGAACACTTATTCGCAAACGTTTTTTTTATAAGAAAAGTGAATAGGACCCTTGACAATAGCGTCTTATAACGTTAACCTTTATAGAACGCTTATTCATAATGGTTTGTTTATGATACACCACAATATGGCACATCTTTTTAGAGTCGTAAAACATCCGCTTTTTATAACGCTTATTCAGTTTTATAGAACGCTTAATTGCAAAAGTTTTATTTGAAAAAAAATTAACAGGACCCTTGACAACTGTGTCTTTTAACATTAACCTTTATAGTACACTTATTTGTTGTGGTTTTATTATCCTACGCCATAACAGAACACTCCTTTATTTGAGTCATAAAACATCAGTTTTTTAGAACGCTTATTTACAAAAGTTTTATTTAAACATTAGTTAGTATGACACTTGATACTTGGGTATCAAAACTTGATACACCATAATAGGACACTTATTATCTGTCTTTGTATTGTTATATGTCTCAATCTTTTGGAAGTTATGTATGGGTTATTTGTCTTTGTATTGTCCTTTTTCTTTTTGCAAACTTAATAAGCTAATAAAAATAAGAAACTTTTATAAAAGAAACTTTTTTGAAAACTAAGAATAAGCAAGCACTACAAGAATTCAGGCGAATAGCCACGGACAAAATTTGTGGGTAAAAGCCATATTTTCGTGGGTAACTGAGTAATACCCTCGGACTACCCACGATCATATGAAGATGGGTAAAACCTCCGAGGCGAATTGTATGCCCACGTTATGTACACTCTGTGGGTAAATTTACCCACGTCATTTTAGGTGGGCGATTGAGTTGCGTTCGTGGGTGAACTATTATGGGATTTCTTTAACTCACCACGAGAATACCCATAGATATACTTGTGGGTAATTCGTGTGTAACATTTCCCACAAAGTTATTTCGTGTGTAAAAGTCGACACATAATATTCACGTAACTGTCTCGCAATAATATGTGGGTAAACATGCTATTATAAAAAGAATACTCAAAACACAAAAGGTCTCATATAAAGTAAAACATGCTATTATAAAAAGAATATTCAAAATAACATAGATATCAAGTCTCCTAAATGAAAACAATAATCATCCTAAAAATGTCTTAAGGAAAATTTAATTAACTGATGTGAAAAACCATCATCTTAAAGATGTTTATATAAGAAATAATATAAAGATAGACATAACTTATCAAGTTCTACATAGGGGTATTATGGCCATCTTCCTCACTTTCAGGTGCTTGGGAATGACTAGTGTTTGGATCTTGATGAGCATCTCAACCATCATATTCACCATCAGTGCCATAATCTGGAAGAGTGCACACCATCTGAAGAGTTTAGTTTATTTTGTTGATTTTTCTTGTTAACTTTCTCTCTCACCCTTCATCTAGCTTGGAGGTTCTAGTTGCTATATTACCAGCATAAGAATAATAATTTTTGACCCAACACCATAAACGCTGCTTCTTTTTGCACCACCTGCAGCCTCTAGAGAAAGAGTTGATTATTCATCAAACTGAGCTTCTGTAGATGTTGAATTAATTCCCTTTTCTTGCCTTAGACGCAACATGTTCTCCTATAAATGAGTACATGAATTCATGAGTAACTATAAAATTAACAACAGTAACTAAAAATTAACAGGGTTTTATAGTCTAAAAATCAGACTTACATCGATTGTTTTTGACGTCTCATTAATAAACGTTTAATTTGCTTGTCATGACCTTTGGTATGAGTATGCAAAAATAGCTAAAATTCGGTGGGTGGACGCTTGAATATAGATTCCTACATCAGTTTAAAAAAATGAGATTAACAAAAACATTAGCATACAACAAGCAATTATCTGAACAGAAAAATGAACAATAAAGAAAAATATGTAACTGTAAGGTCCCATATAACACTCTGATCTTCGTTACTCTATTATAGATGGAGGTCACTTGGCTGCAAATGCATACAACCTATTTTCAGCACTCATCGCTAAAAAAACCCAAGGTTTCATATTTATATAACCCTCTGTTTCATTCCAAAACATCTAAAACATTATATATATTAAAAAAAATCCTAAACATGAAAGGTTTTAGGCTAAAGTCACGAAACTAAAGAATAAAATAATCACAAGAACATAACAATTTATGTGGCTTAGTCAATCAGTACATTCAACCCAAGTCCATGGACAAAAAAGATGTTTTCTTATGTATGTGTGTGCATCGCTTGTTCAAACAATTTATAACCTGCACTGTGTAGATATGTGATCATTTGCATGGCTATCTAATTACAAATTGTATGGCAACGACCAGTTTGAAAATGCACTATCATCGGTGTATGGAGACTAGATATGGATATAGAGACGTGATGATTTTGACTCATTCATTGTCTAAAGATAGGTAGGTTCATTTGAGTTATATTTTGTCTTCAACGGGTCATAATAGTTCCAACATGTTGAAAGTCTTCCAGATAGACTGTTAATTCATGCTAAAAAAAATCCTATTTAGTATGATAGTTGTGGTTATATTTTATTGTGAACCAGAAAAACGAGAACTGCTAGACTATAATCGAAACGGATGACTGACCAAAAAATAGTACTTGCAGAAAAAAGATAGAAGTGCTTGCAGCAGACTGAAAACTTCAACTAATTTGGCTATGTAAGCTAAAATGACCACTCTATCAGTAATGCGGAAAAACTGAACCCAACCAAAGTAGTGAAGTACCAGAATCAAATTGAGTTCGATGTATACTACCATCTAGCTTCATCAAGACTGCCCCAGTTATTATCATTTAACCCAAAACAATCACAGACGCAAACATACTCTCAAGTCTCAACCAAACCACGCATGCACTTGACATCAGTAAAAAGAAACAAATAGAAGCTCACATAGCCAACCAAAAATTTATCAAGATCAAACTTACCGAACACGCTAAGACCATATCATCCCAAAAAATTACAAGAGCAACAAAGATCTTCAATGAAAAAACAATTCATGGATTTAAAAGGGGCAATACCTGTTTCATGACACATTCAAATGTCAACTCAGCCCTCCCCTTTCCAAAAAAAATGTAATTATAATTTGCATGTCCACAGAAGAAGGTGTTAGAGCTAATGATAACCCAACCCGGTCTCCTTTTCATGAATGAAGTGACCTTTTTTGTAAACACTGCAAGTGATAGATTCAGCTGAAAAGAATAATAACCAGATTATACATTTGTACATGTCATGTACTGTATTGTGTTTATATTCAGCCTATGGCTCATGTGTTTAGTCTAGATATAGGGCTTGATCCATTGTAGCCTATATGTTTGCTTAATGAAGTTTCTTCTAAGAAAAAAATGTAAGGCCAAAAATTAGCATATAAAACAAACATCAAAATGTAAGGCCAAAAATTAGCATATAAAACAAACATCACGTTCATTACTCAACGTTTCAACCAAGCAACCACAAATGCAAAGGAATAACCATTGCATTGCCATTACCATTCCCTCTCCCATTCCTTAATTTCAACGAAGCGCCCCCTTAATCTTTTATTAAGCAATTCCTTTTTACAAACATAATACACACAGTATAGATTCTTAAATTAAGAGTGCAATTCGTACTTCCTTCACTAGCCTAATCCCATCAATTAAATGGACTTGGATAAAAAAAAATACATTTAATCGCTAATTACTCTTCTTTTCCACTTAAAATTCATCCCACTTTAATCATTTTTAACATTGCAGATCAGTATAAAAAGTTATGTTGTACCCTATGCTCTCATGAGCAAATGACATAGACATTCATATCTCTTGTCAAAAGTGATTTTATATAAAGAACAATGATGATGCTAATGCTCAGGTCGTCTCACCAGACCTGATTAAGAACCCATGGATGTCGCCTAAATAATCTTGTTGTAATCAAAGGTAGAGTGTGCGAAAACAATTCAAAAACTTTCTTTAACATAACTAAAAAACAACTAGTTCTTTTTTTGTCTGATAATTCCAATTCCAATTGAATATAGTAGTAAACACAATCGAAATTTGGGGTTCATTGTACCCACACAATTCTAGTTATCAATGGTAATTCAAAGAACCCTAGGTTACTAACAAAAGATTGAAAAGTAAAAAATTACCCTAATCAACTATAATCATGCAATCAAACTCAATGAATCAAGCACCCAGACATTAAATTAAAAGTTTAATTTAAACTAATTACAACAATTTTGAACTAAAATATTGAATGGTGTATGAACATACCGTCTCCTAGTGCTTTGTATCTCATAAACCGCAACATAAACCTTATGTGGAAGGAGTCACCGCTACTCCACGATCCCCAAATATTTAGGGGCGCCAAATAATCTTACATAAGGCCGCCAAAAAAAATTCACTCAATGCTGCCATAGTCAATAACTGTATTTCTTTATATGTGATGTTCAAAGATAGGGAGTATTTTTTAAAAAATATACATTACCCTATAGTTTTATGGAAAATGATTGGGAAAACTAATTATGTGCTTAAAGATGTGACTAAAAACATGTGGCATGATCCTGGTGGTTTATAAAAAAGCGGGTCCCATTGCTGTAGCCATCAGGATGATGCCACATATGGTTAGTCATATCTTTAGGCATATGAGTTAGGTCTCCCAATCACTACTCTAGTTTTATTACTTGTTTCTAGTATTAGGAGTATTATTATTACAGTATTATTATCATCTTCAATAAACCATTTTTTTTTAATAAATAGTAAAACATCTTTATATCATTTTATTTGGGAAATTATTGTTTTCGATCTTTTGACCGACTACTTTTTGAGATTTGAAAGCATCGTCATACGACTCAAATCGGGTAAATCCCTCCCTCTTTGAAGTTTACTAAAATATACACACAAAACAATTCATACGTATAAAAGGCAACAAAAACTATATTAATATTTTAGTTTCTTCCCAATTAACTTTAGACATTTATATTAATATTTTAGTTGCTCCCCAATTCATACTTATAAAATGCAATGAAAACTATTAATAAAATAATTAATATAAATATCTAAGTTCATTGGGGAGCCGACTAAAAAACGAAATGTGCACCTCTTAGGTTAAGTGTGATTGTGATTAGTTGGGTTGACCCAGCTAACCCGAATAAGATTTTGAGCATGAGTAACCCGACCTGAATAGTCTTATTCGGGATCGGCTCTAGGTCGGGTCGACTTTTATGGCGCCCTTATTTGTAACCACAACTTTTCCGTAGGCAATTACTCATTGCAAAATACCCAAAGAAACAATAAGATGGGTAAAGTCATTGGTATATATTCACCCTCAAAACACCTACATTAACTTACCCACCAATAAAAAGGATATTTGTATTCGTGGGTAAATAACATTTACCCACTAAATTACCCACAAATATAGCTACAATAACTCACGATGTGGGTAATCTGAGGGGAATGTTTTGGCGCCAATTATTTACCCACATATTACACACCAAATATATTTATGTGGCTATTTGTGTGGGTAAAACCGTGGGAAATTTGAGGGAAAACAAAATTGACGTTGAAAGTCACTTATCGTGGGTAACAAGTGGGTGTTAGGTGGGTAAATGCCCTCCAAAGGAAGAGTGTGGGTAATTGTCGTGGGTATTCCATCAGATTCTTGTAGTGAAGTTATAAGCTGAATTTAAAAGCAGTTATGAATAAAAAACTAAGAAGGAAATTTTGAAAACTGAAAAAGCTATAATAATCTGTTAATAAGCTACATATGGATGAAATAAGCTAAGGGGAGCTAAGGGAAACCTAAATAAGCAGTCTAATCTAGTAAGCAAACCTAAAATAAGCTAATAAGCAAAATTTAAAAAGCCAAAAACACACAAGGGCTGCTGATGCAACAGCAGCCCTGAACCCTAGTAACCGTTTATTAATCAGGGTAGGTTCGGGTTGTGAATAAATTAATTGGGTCGACCTGACAACCCGTTTAAGCTTTTTTTCTTAATGTGGCAACTTTTGTATCAAAAAAGGGTTGACTGTGTCAACCTAAAACCCGTTTAACCTTTTCAACCCGTGAATTTCAATAAGATCACGCCCATCTTTATAAATGGTTAACCTTTGCAATTGACAACCCAAAACCTGTTTAACCTTTGCAATTGACAACGATCATGACCACGGAGAGCGTGACTTGAGATCTGATGGTAACTATACATAAATTTCAAATACTATATATATGATATTAAATTACTATTAAGTGTATATTCAGTTAACTGTTTTCGGCGCTTATTTGTTTTTTTTTTTTTTTTTTTTTTTTTTTTTTTTTTTTTTTTAATATAGATAACAATGAAGACCTTTATGATGTTGAAAATGATGATAAGACTTTAAAGATAAGCAAATGTCAATTCGAGGAATCATGATATACATGTCTTTCAAAGTTTCATTATCAATAACGTATTATTTTTATATAATCACCTTATTTAATTTTTTGAGTATTTTTCTCATAAACTATTCCACAAAATTTGGTTTACCTCCCATTTTCCCCAAAATTTGTTTTATTCCCGCTCATTGATTTCCCCAATTCAAAACCCCATTCTTCGATTTGAATAAAAAACCATCTGTGAGTTCCCTGTCCCCATATCAAAATCGCAAAAACACCTACGCATCATTTTATTTTCTCATGGTCTCTCTCACATGGTTACACACGCACTATCAGAAGACGTGATGTCACCAGCCCTAATCTGGTTTGAGCCCTAATCTGCCATTAAAGGTCGGTTTAAGCTTTGTCTTTTCAGCTTTTATTTGATTCGTTTGTTATCATAGCATAGTTCAGATCCCACAAGTCAAAAAAGTTTCGAATATGGAAGTTAATTAGGGCTTTTTACCAATCCGAAATTGGGGCTTGATGTTAGTCAATGTTTTTTCTCATTGTGTGTTAATATCGGTTTATATATATGATTGTTACACGATTAATTTCTTTTATTACATGTTCTGAATGCTCTTATTCTAATATAATGCTTTAGTGGTGGCTATTACACAGTATAGTTCATGATTTTGGGGGAGGTTTTAAAGACCCTTATATTAATTGAATGGTTAATTAGTGTTTGATGGATTACACTAATTATTTGTTTTGTGGTTCTGTAATGTCTTTAAGTTAAAATCGATTAGTCATCTTATGCAAGATATGCTTGTCACTCTGCCAACTCTCAACAGGTAATTAATGCTCTGTCTACCTTCAAATTTGCTAATGCCCGCGTTCACTCTTAGATTTCTCAGTGTATATGGTAGTTTACCGTTCGACATATTAATGTGAACCTTAGATTTCAGGTTCGTTTTCTTATTTTTGCAGTTAGATTAGGAAGTCTTAAAAGTATTCGTATTACACTTGCTTGGATTAAGACCTTGGAGAGTCATCATGTGATGGTAAAAATGATCGTAGAATACACGGTCCATTATGTCTAGTTTAGGCTCACAGACCATTCAATGTACAATAATTTCTGAAGAGGTGGCAATATGGATACAAAAAGTCTTTAGCTCAAGTGCTCAACCCAACCCAACCCCATATGAATCAAGTTTCAACCCCTCCAAAAAATTAAACCCTTTTGAACCGAACCCATTACCTAACCTGCTGATTCTTTTTTATCTCCAGTATTCAGGAACATTTACATTCGTAAACACATACAGTATTAAACACAAAGGAGAGTGAGAATGCATCTTTGGAGTGTGAATTTCACGGTTTGTTGTATGATATTTGTCCTGTACATGTTGCAGACATACTGATGCGTATGTATCATATATGAACCCAGACACCCATATTCATCTGTAACTTTAGATGTTTATGTCATTAATAGCAACTAAAGATGGGTGCGTTGCAGCAGGTGGCTTCTTGGTTACCCTGCAGTTTATATTTTTTGGCAAGGACCATATAGAAGATGGTATCTTTCCATCAAGTCGTTACATCTTTTCAGCATTTTTGTCCGCAGGTTTGTGGTTACCCTTACTTAAATTGCGTGGACGTTCAAAAAATGTCAAGTACTAAAAATATCAAAAGTATAACAGAATTCGCTTGGATTTCAAGTCAAAAAGTACTAAGTTAGTAGGTTTGACACCCAAATGTCAACTATATTATATAAAGCAAGCGTACGTTATATTCTGGTGTTATACATTATATTCTGGCTTCACTACTATGTCCTAAGTATATGTTTTATTTAAACTTGTTGCAAGTTTTCTTATAGCGTACTATTGATGACAGAGAGAGTATGAAGAATTTATGGTGTGGAGTAATGCTCTTGTAGCCAAAGCACAAAAGGTGCCTAAAGAAGGTTGGACAATGCAAGATGCAACTCCTTGGCCTGGAAATAACCACAGAGATCATTCAAGAATGCTCCAGGTGAACGCTTACATACAAGTTTAAAAGTTTCAATATTTATACATTTTAGGCAAAAGTTGCCTAAATGCTTTTCAAGATAATTTATTTTGAATTTTATTAAATGTTACTGAAGTCATTTGACTAAAAGTCTTAACTTGTAGTATTGGATCAAGTTTTGCAATTTTCATTGATAAACGGGGTATGATGTGAGTTACTGATTGCTGATATATATGTATCATACGTAACATATTGTGACGAAAGTACGTTTTGACAGTACTTGGTTCATAATATTTGATATGTTTTTTATAACTTAGATATGTTTTTTTTATATGTGTAGATTTGATTGTGAAGGCCTTGGCGGCTTAGCTGATCGTACGATTGACACTAAAGCGAACATAACTGATGAAGAATGGTGGCATTAGTAACTGTCTTGTAAAAACTGTTTATTTGTAATTAAAACGAGTATGTAAGTGATCTCTCTTAAAACAAAGAGTATATGTTTTCGAAGTTCTTTTAATGCTAGTGTATGTTTCTTTGCATTTGCCTACCGTTGATCGTGATAGAATCTCGTCTCGATTCTCAACCTGAACAAGTTGTTCACCTTGGGTAAGTAACAGTACTTCCTATCATAACCTAAGCAATATGCAAGTTTTCTTTCACTGAAGATACTGAGTTCAGCATCCCAATAATTGGCAGGACGTAAAAGAAGCTAGTAGTGAGGCCCTGCAGCTATGCCTTATAACTTGACTTTGTTGTCAGACGAGCAAGCAGCTCATGGATCCTGCTATGGTTTGTGATGCTGATCTGTTTGAGCTCTCCTATATGTGTACACAGAAATTGTTTGGGGGATATGTAGAAACAGGTACCTGATTGCGGAAATTTAACATATAAAGGCTAGCTTATGTATATCTGAGTTTTGATACCAATAATTTTACTAATATGGAGCTTAATGCTTATACATGGGTGTTTATTTGTAGGTGGTCCGTGAGGATTGAGAGAGATGATGCATGATGACCACGGACTAAGCTTCTTGTTGCGTTAATGTATTGTTTAATGTTAACAGACTTTATGTTAGATTCTGTCTACCTTATTTATGTTTAGTGATTTTGTTATGACAATTGATAATTTGAAATACAATTTCGTTTTATTCATTTAATATTTAGTTGATGTTTTATTCATATCGTAATAATAGAGTGTGCATGGTGAAAATAGCGTCCTATCATATGACTTGTCCGGACTTTGAAATTGTCCTATTAAACTTATTAACCGTCCTAACAATTAACTTAACATTGTAAAAGTGTCCTAATATGTTGTTATTAGGACGTTATTTAGGTTGTTACTAGACATTTTATATGACCAAAAAATTGGTTTCATAATCTTCTTTGAGATATTAGAACCCTTTTCTTGGTGCTAAAATAGCTATAATGTTATATGATAAGCGTCCTAACAATTATCTTTTAAGTACGCTTGTATGTGTATCAAAAGATTAAAA
This sequence comes from Chrysanthemum seticuspe, assembly GCA_019973895.1. Lineage (NCBI taxonomy): Eukaryota > Viridiplantae > Streptophyta > Magnoliopsida > Asterales > Asteraceae > Chrysanthemum > Chrysanthemum seticuspe. The sequence goes on from BPTQ01000005.1 coordinate 86,282,969, forward strand.
TTAGGTAACAACGTTTTACAACATTGTAAAAGTGTCCTGATATGTTGTTATTAGGACGTTATTTGATTGTTCATAGACATATTATGCGACCATAAATTTGGTTTCATAATCGTATTTGGGATATTAGGACCCTTTTCTTGGTGTTAAAGTAACTATAATGGCATATGATAACCGTCCTAAGAATTAACATTAAAGGACGCTTGTATGTGTATCAAAAGATTAAAAGTAGGTTACCACATGTTAGAACATTGTAAAAGTGTCCTAATATGGTTTTATTAGGACGCTATTTGTGTTGTTCATAGACATATAATACGACCATAAAATTGGTTTCATAAGGGTTAGGACGCTTTGGACCTATTACAACCGCCTTACATGAAACGCTTTCATCCTTGGTCCTATTAAATGAAAGGTCCTAAAAAGTACCATTTTATGACGCTTATGGGGGTCCTAAAAAGCCACTTTTCTTGTAGTGCTTATTTGAGATTGAAGTTGACTTTCACAAAGGCGTGTTCTTATTCGATAACTTGCTCGGGCTTAAGAATTTGTGTTGAAGACTTGGTTTATCTAGTTACCAGCAGTCGAGGTGGATGGTTGAAGACCTGGTTAACTATCACAATTAGGAGTTACTTTGTTTTACTCAGTGTCACACGCATATGACGGTGTGGATAATCGCAAGAGGTGTTAATGTCTCATACTTTGTTTGGGTAGTGAGTACTTAGAGATTTGCTTGATGCATAAATTCTCTACACCGTTCTTCCATCATTAGGTGCAAGCTTAAGATACAAATGTGGGGAAGTTGACTTCAGTTTCAAGTATGGTATAGCGGGTTTTCTTCTTCAGTGGTCACTTCAAATTGTCTACATAAGGGTTGATAAAAATAGTCAGAGTGAGTCTTCAGCAAGTTGATTCTCACAAAGACTTCAAGCGATCTTCTCAACAAATTTCAAGTATTTGGGCATTCAAAGAGTTGCTGATTCTGAAGTATCAAAACTAGAAAGGGGGAAGGAGACAAGCATCTAACGCGAGTAAACTTGATGTACTTAATACTTCTAAGAAATTGAAGATATCCCGGGAAGACAAATGTTATTACCGCAGAGAAACTCAAGGTTTTACTCATGACGAGTAAACTTGATGAACTTAATTCTTCTAAGTGATTGAAGATATCTCGGGAAAGCAAATGTCATGACCGCAGAGAAACTCAAGGTTTTACTCATTAAGGCGTTAAGTGTTATTATTCCAACTACGTGGGGGAAGTGATGTTAGAAAAAGTTTCTGAAGATAAAAGAGGTACACTAGTGTGTGGTGATTTCGATGGTATTACAATGATCAGGGGAAAGAGATCGTGTACATTGGGGATGCTCAGCTGTTTCACTTGAGTGCTTAATCAGTGATTCAGAGATATAATCACTTATTCCGGTGTTGACATCCGCAGAGATTGTCACCCGCAGAGATAATCAGTGACTTGGCCTGCTTCTTCAATGTTATCAGTTATTCATTCCATGGATATTGGTGTACTTCGGGTTCTTGAGCTTTATACACGTTCATCAGGGAAGAAAAATGTGAACATGGGAAGGTGTTCTTCATTCCCCTCATGAAGTGTATTTGGGAGAGTTCTAGAGCATTATACAAAGAGGCTGACTGCAACAATTCAACTACTTGGGGGAATTGCTCTCTTGACACCTTTTGGAATGGATCGCTTCAGACTTCAGTGGTTATGAAATTTGAGAAGATTATTTATGTGTGGGATGATACGTTGCTGTTCTTATGGATGATATAACCCCGAACGGAGATTCTCGATTATCGGTCTTAAAAGGAGCAGCGGGATTTATGATAATGGTGTGCTTCTCTGTGCACCTGGCTAAGGAAAGCTTGAAATAGAGCTTCGAATCTGCTCATCCAAAGGATTTTCGGTTTGGGGGGAAGCTACCAGAGTCTCACTTTCAGATGGTTCAATTTCTCTCAATTCAGGAGCCTTGAAAGCTTTGGTGGTGAATGTTTAAGAGATGATGACTTCTATCTTCTACAACGAGGCTGCTCGATATTCTTATCATGGTACTCGTATCATCATCCTCTTAACTATATCATCTATTCTATCTTTGTAAATATTTATTCGAAAAACAAAATACAAAAATATAAAACCAAAAAAAAAAAGAAAATAGAAAAATATAAAACTTTCAAAAACCATAAAAATCAGAAAATTTCAAAAATACCAAAAATATGTTTTTCTCAAGACATGTCTTCTGGTATCGATAACATCTACGGTCTTAGAAATGTCATTCAATAATGGCACGGGACCATAGATGAAGTTCGAGCAGGAGGTGTAAATATTCTTTTCTAAACATGTCTCAAAATATGGCTTACAGTTATTTCAGACTGTAACCCGGGCTTCAAATAATGGCTTGCTATTATTTCTGATAGCAACCCGCTCTTCAAAAGAAGGAAAGTGCTGCACTTAACATATTTTCAAAAATATCATGCACTTATCCTAAAACACTTTGAGGAAAGTATGTCGAAGGACTGCTGTTCCTACACAAATGTTTTTCCGTCTAAAATTCTTCAGAAAAATATTTGTTGTTTTCCAAAAATGGTGGTAAAATGAGTTGCTTTAAAATCAATCAGGATCAGAGTTTTCGTATTAATTCGCAAAAACTCAATTGATGACTTCAACACTTTTAATGTTTCAAAAAATGAGTCATTGATTGAGGGGGAGAATGTTTTCAAATTTATATCATCTAACGGACTTTCTTAATTATCCTATGTGCTTAATTAAAAATGATAATTGCCTGTGTCGAAGGACTAGGTTTCTAGGATATCATTGTTAGGTTTAGATGATTAGAGTTTGAGAAATACATTATTCCCATACCTTACATGATCTGATTGATATGTTGGATTGACTTTTATTAGTCGATTGTTGTTTGGGTGTTGTCGACCACCATATATTTGTATGTGTGTTCACTAACGTATGCAGGTATATTGGTTATAAGAATGTTCCCGATCCGGATCCCACAATTGAAGATGATTGGATGCCGAAAGGAAAGGGTAAATATATCTTTGGTTGACAAATGAAGAAACGGAGCTTAACTGGACTTCAATGGAGAGTTGGCATGAAATGCAACGTAAGAGGTCTTACTGCATCAGCAGATGGTTTTCTTCAGCAAGTGAAGAAACGGAGCTTAATTGGACCTCAGTTGGCATTCAAAATGCAACGTAAGAAGAAGTCTCACTGCATTTGCAGACGGTTTTTCTTCCAACCCTCAGCAGCAACAACAAAAGCTTCTAAACCACTAATATATCTTTGTGCAGGATACCATTTTTTTAAACAATTTTGAAAATTTTGATTAAATTGTTTGGAAAATGAAAAATATTGTTTTGAAAATTAATTGGACTTAATTTTAAAAATCACCGGACTTCATTTTTATCAAAACCTAAGTCACTCAATTATTGACTTCGGTCATCGATTGAGGGGGAGAGTGATTTAAAATAAATTATTTTCAATCAATATTGCTTCATAAAAGTCCGGATTGTACAATATAAGTGGTGATCTAAAGATTTAATGTTATGTCATGGTATGATTTTTTCTTTAGAATCAAGGTCTTTCAAAATGAAATTTTTTTCTGTTCTTGTTTGATTGTGAAATTGTTTTGTTTTACTTAAAAGATCTCTTAAAAACTATCATACCTGACACTAACAATCTTTAATGTCTTAAAATGGTTCTTATCTGTCATCTTTCAAAATTGAATCTTGCCACGTCTTTCCCAAAATTTTTCTAAATGATTTAAATCAGTTGGGATCACAAATCTCAAATGGTTTGATATTTCTGATCGGGGTAGAGATCGTGAGTTAAATCTCTTATCTGTTTAAATGGAATTGATTTTAGTCCTCTAAAGGCACTCCTGCCTCCATGTGCCAAACGATTTCAATATACATAATGCACATGTTGAGGAGGAGGATTTATCAAAAAACCAGATGAGTATTTAAACAAGGCCACATTTTCTCCCATGTTTTATAAACCTTATTAAATCACTTGGGATCCAAAATCTCAAAGGGTTTGATATTTTTGATCGGGGGAGAATGTGTGATTTAATAATGAAATTTGATAAAAGGTGATCGTTTAGATTCAATTGTGCAGGCTGCTCTCTCGTATGTGCTAAACGCTTTCGAACCTCGAAGCACGTATTGAGGGGGAGCAAAACCATCGAGGTACAAAAGTTTTTTTAAAAAAGAGATTATAAAGTACCTTGATTGTGTTTTCAAATGGTTTTCTTAATGGATTTTGTGATTGTGGATGTGCTTCAAAAGAACTCTTGCCTCTATGTGATAAAAATGTTTTAAAATATCTTACGCACATATTGAGGGGGAGAATTTTACCAAGAAAATCAAATGGCTTTTTCTATGAAAATTGTGATCATGAAATTATTTCAAAGAAATTATTTCAAAGAAATTATTTCAAAGAACTCTTGCCTCCTTGTGCTAAACAATTTCTAAATCATACGCACATGTTGAGGGGGAGGTTTTCTAAATGATCAAAACTATTAAGGTACAAAATGCTTTGATCTCGTATCACAAGTACCTTGATTGGTTTTCCAAATGATTTTTCAATTGGTTTCGAGAAGGAATGAACAATACCAAAAGACCGACCAAATTTACTTTATGCATGGTGTTATAAGGATGGTTAGGTTAGGTATTCGTTCCCACGATCCGCCAGAACCGGAGGGATCTACCCAGGGACAATCCACTAGATAGTGTAGAGTCCTTAGGTATATTGAAAAAAGGAGAAAAGTGAGGAATGGGAAGAGTGCAGACTGAGACTGAGCTAGTACTGGAATAAACCCAACAAGGTTCTAGTTATGAAGTCTCGGTAAGCACTGAAGGGGTTGAAGAATGAAAAAGAAATGAATGATAAAAGGGTGAAAAGAAATAGCCCTCCATCAATTCAACCTTAGGGCAGAAACCGGGTTCAATTCATATGCTACTGGTGGTTACTAAGGTAACACTGGTATTGAAGACAAGACATCATGGACCCAGTGATGCACTGCACTAAACTTCCCAAACCACTCAAGTTCCTCTTAAAAGGGCTTGTTTCATTCTCACGGGGAACCGACATAATCTATCGACTTTCTCCTAGAGATTGTTGATATTGAAGAAGGAGACCCTCTCCCTAGTCTCCGGCATAGGAACCAAAAATGCACTATTGAGTCTAGAGCCAAGAGATCATCCACAATATCTCGTTAGGACACAAAATTAATGAAGACTTGCTGTTTCACACAATGTGGAAAGTAAGTATATATTAAGAGTCCTACGCATTATCCTTGTGGTATTGCCAGAACATCTGAGTGGTATGTAAAAGTATTCACGATGAAGATGGAAATCCTTCTAGAGCCAACATCAAACAAGCTCTTGGTGGGTGACATGTGAAATCTTGCAAAAGATCAAGCTTGTGACAACTGGATAGAAACGATGGGGAGATTCATTCTTGAATCAACCTTGGTCCAGGAATGGAATTGACGAATGCTTTTGGAAAAACCGTTCGATGTGCAAAACTTCTTTTCTCTAGCACGTCGAATGTGTACTTATGTTTTCAAATTCAAAAGGTATCTCTGATTGAAAAATAATTTTAGAAAAACCGTTCGATGTGCGAATCTCTTCTTTTCGCTAGCACGTCGAATGTGTATTCATTCTCTAATACAAAAAGTATTTTGTTTGAAATTTGATCTTTCTCATAAACCTTCGTCGTATTGCAAAACACTTTCTATCTTAAGCAATACACGACTGCTTTTCAAATCATTTTTCATCAATCAGTGAATCTCAATTCGCTGGTTCACTCACTCCGTGTTGTCTTCTTTGAGACGTTCCGGTTTGAGAACAGCTAGAGCAGCTGCGAAACCCTGTCAAGGAGATTCTTAGGAATCCTACCTGATCACAGGCAGTACTTGTACTGATCAACGGGGAACCGTGGGCCGTGTACCTCAATTCGACGATAGTGATCAAAGACACTTTCGTGTGTTTTATTGTTAACTGTTGTTTGCAGGTACACTTGGACGGTTGCAGCTGATCTGAATTGAGGAGTCAATCCAATGCCGCATGCTCACAACATCCACACTTAATTTGAAGAAATCATGACTGGTGCATATCTACATAACCTGGCTCTGATATTTCATACTATGCTTATGCTTCGCTGCTGCAAATATCATGAACTAGTAAGGCTTCCGCTACTCTGATGGAAAGATGTCATGATTCAAAAGTGTAAGCATGTCGGTCCGAAAGTCACAACTTCACATGATGGCAACACAATAAGTGGTGATCCAGAGATTTACTGTGGTTGATGATCTCAAAGAAAGCTCAAAGATCATCAAGATGTGGATCAGTTCAAAGACCTCCACTCAAAGTACAAAACTATGCGGACTTTGAAGAATCGCTACAAAAGCACAAAGATTGCGGAAATGAAGAATTCATGTCTACGAGCTCAAGAACAAAGTCAAGAATAGAATGCTAGGATTTGAAATGTAAAACATGGGGTGACCTCCCTTAGGGGGAGATTGTTAGGAATTAGAAAATTCCATAGTGAAGAGTCGGTCACCCCAAATGTTATCTAGCTTAATTTAGCTCGTAGACTTGTCGTTAGTCACGTTATTTAGTAGTTTATTTATTAGTTTGTAGCGTAGAATAGTTTAGTGCAACACCGTGGAGGAAGGACGGGTCTTTACCCACTGTATACCTGATCCACAGGCCGATAGGAGGTCGTATTTCTTGTAACTATAAATACCCCTTCCATCCATGGAAGGGGTGGTGCTTCAATTCAATCTAACCTTTCATTTGTGTAAACCTCTAGCAAGAACACCCTCTCTCTCTACTTTCTCTCTCTAAAATGGAAAACATGTATTTTGATCTCCCAAGACCACCCGAATCATCAACACAATAAAATATATGATCCTACAAAGTTCGACAGGAGGGAGTGATGATGATGGATCATCATTAAGAAGCTTCTCAATGAGAAGTATGTCCCCCTCGATGTCGATGGGAGCGTGATCAATTTCCCATGGAACAGAATCACTAGATAAGTAGGCTTCAATCTCTTCTAAGATGAAGTCACTTTCCTCAAAAGGGGTGAGAGAAGGAGTAGAATTGGCGATGATAGGTTGAGATGAATGAGTGAGATTATCACTCGAAGAATTATGATCATAACCAAGAATTTCTTGAGAGTACTCTTCAGAAGCAACATCAATGATATCTATTTGGTTAACCGACTCAGAATCATAGTTTGCGGAGTACCTCGAAGTTTGATTAAGGTTAAAGGTGACAGCTTCATTACCAACACGTAATGTGATTTCTTGCTCAAATACATCAATGAGAGCACGGCCCGTTCTCAGGAATCCTCGACCAACAATGAGAGGAACCCGATGATCGGCATCAAAATCAACAACCACGAAGTCAGCTGGAAAATGGAACTTTCCTACTTTCACAAATACGTCCTCGGCAATGCCAAGAGGACGGGATATTGTACGATCTGCAAGCTCGAGAGTCATGCATGTAGGAGTAAGTTCCGGAAGAGAAAGTTTCTTCCATACTGAATAAGGCATCAGATTGATGCTTGCACCAAGATCGGCTAAGGCAAAGCATTCAACCATTCCTGGAAATATGATAACGCTACACGCGTCGTTCGGGGTCAAGGAAACTTCCTTTTCTTCGAGCAAGTTTTATAACACCCTAGGCAGTGAACCTAATCGTTGTAGTGTAGTAATTAGGGTAAGCCACGGGTATTGATATCGTTCTATAGGGGAATAGGAATGCTAGTAAGAAGTTACTACGCTAAGGTTAAGGTTGCGGAAGATTATTTTTTTGTATTTTTATATTTTATGAAATGGAAAGGTACGAATCTCGGGTATTGGATTTGGGGGGTTTGGTATTTCTACCGATTACTCTACTATTATCTAATTATCTAAACTAAGGTTGTGGGAGTCTATGTCTAATTAATGTGTGCTCGTATGATAGTTTAAAGATGTGTTTACTTAGTTTGTATTACTCCTTAATTATCTCCTATTGATGGTTGAGTGTCACGTCTTATTCCTAGTTGCGTTGTGTGTCTAAAGTTGTAGGGTATGCGTTTCTCCCTAAAATACTGTATCTTGATGTAAGATAGGGTTTAAAACCCTAAAATACTGTACAAGACACCTTAGGTTCGGTTTTAGGTTTTTTACTCCAAAGACTCTCCACCAAAGACTGAAAAATTCGGATTCTATATATAAGATTAAAATTGCGACGGCGTCACCTTATGTTTAGTGACGCCGTCGTGTCGCCGTCATTAGGGTTTCGTCTTGGCCACGTTAACCTTGCGACGGCGTCACCTTATGTCTGTGACGCCGTCCTCTTCAGCTTCTGACGTCGTCTGGATTGCATCTAAGCCGTCTGAGTAGCGACGACCTACTCTTTCACAACTAGACGTCGTCGCTTGTAAATACGAGTTTTGGGTTCTGGCCCGTCACAATAATTTTGGGACGGCGTCACAATGTAGCACCTGACGCCGTCGCCTTCTACTTTCAGCAACTGTGAGTGTCTCGATTTTGACTTTGGCCATTTTCTTCATATATTCGCGCCTCTTCGTCCAAATAAGTGCCATTCCAGCCTTTTGCCTTCAAGAGACCTAAAAAGTGAAAAGGAGCGATATTAAGCAATAACGGATACAAAAGTGATCAAATAAGGACTTAAACGACCCCTCAAAATGGTACCTTTTAAAACCTTATCAAATATCCCTACACTTGTTATTTGCTTGTCCTCAAGCAAATGTGCTTTTAGCCAATTAATTTATAAGTTAGGGGTCATGAAGCATTAATTCAAAACGGTCAACAACACATATAAGCCCCGCAAAAGTCATAACAAGCACGGAAATTACATACTAGCACCTCACATGGGGTGTTTGGATACTCACATCTCTCTCGGGTGTATATATGAAATATAACAAATAGGAAATGGAAGATAAACACTCATTAACCGGTCATAGTACATAGATTACCATAGGCTTGAGAATAGATCAAACCTCCATCGCTTTGGCGTAAGCACCTAGGAAAGACTATCAAAGAGGTCTTTTAAAGGGTTGTAATGTTAGGCTTACGGTAGGGAAACAAGGGTTTGGTGGGATAGGCTATTTAGTGGTGGTAAGTCAAAAAATCTTTATGTTAACTGCATATGAAGAATGGCGTTGCTAAGCCAAGACTCGACACTCTAAACTCTACATAACTGAAATAAATAAACATAAATTTAAAGATAGATGTAGGATGGTAGCCCGTTTTTTTTTTTTTTTTTTTTTTTTTTTTTTTTTTTTTTTTTCACACTCTATTTTTTTTTTTTTTTTTTCATACACTTTTACTCTACCATCCTCTACGATAATTATCAAAATACTAGGGATTTATAGGCATATCCCTACACTTGATTTTTTATTACTCTAACACTAATTTGACCCGAATTGAAAAGATCAAAACACTTGGGGTACATTATTACGCAAACAAAGGGAATTTGAATTTTTAACGTTCCCTTCGCGTCATTTCATAAACTTTAACTTTTCCCATGAATCCCGATCGTCCCAAAACTGTATACAAAGGATATGACTCGACTTAGCAACTTATGCAAGCAACTAGATAATTGAACTAAGGGTTTAGGGTGATAACAAACATTTGCACTAAAAGTGAGTGCATAAAGGGTAGGCTAAGGCGATTTGGGTGTATATTTGGGGGTGGGGTGTAAACAATGCTCTTCATTAATATTCCGGAAAAAACCGAAATATCACGAGAACCGCGAAAAGGATAGGCTCTGAGGGGTTAACTAGGGGTATCGTGTACTAAAGATGAGTACAACGCAAAGGGTGTGGGGGAATTACTCAACCGATATGGAAGAAGTAATTATATTACAGGTATCAAACAAGGGTTATCCTAATGCCTCTTATCATTTAGTTATTCCTAACTACACAAGTGTAGCCTCACTTGCGATCTTGGAATGCATCACAAAACAAGTTCTAGAATCTAATATACTACCGGTTCACACTCTAAGCATTAAAGATGAATGCTTTAATTCCTACTAATCTAAGGGCGATCCTCACATTTTGGTGGAATTTGGGTGGTAAAGGGTTTTGTGCTAGTCATATAACTTCCTATCCGTGAGACGCTTTTGTTAATACTAATGGCCCACTCTTATATGTCATGAAAAAATTTAAATTTGGTGCCAAAATTACCCTAACCGACATTTTCTCATGGTTTATTACACAATCACAATTGGACAAAGCAAATAATCAAGGATAAGCATAGTTTCAAAGTTCCCGTTTTATTTTCCCTCCCTACACTTAAACTGAACATTGTCCCCAATGTTCCCCGAAAGTGTCAAAGTTATGATAAAAGAAGGTAATTAAAAACGAAAGAAACTAATACTCCCCTGATTAGCTCGGTAGGATCCGTGTAAAGTGGTGGTTAAATCTTTTTCCAAGAAGAATTATTGCGTGAAAAGCTCCTCCAATCTTATGTAACTTCTTCTTGACAAACTAAACCTGCACACTTGAAGAAAACAAACGAAACCTTCGCGTAAAATCAGCGGTAATAATATATATAAGACTCGATTTAAACTAGGATATAATGCTTGTGGAATGGATGTTTACAGAATTTCTAAGAAAATTAAGACCTGGAAAATTCCAAAAATTTATAAGTGACTCAGAAAACAAGAAAAAGTAATCTGATGTTTTTACTCCTTCCTGACGCCTTCAGGTTGCAACCCTGACGCCGTCAGGTTATCCTGACAAAAACTGGTCTGCGATTTTCTAGAAAAAATTCTGGAAAATTTACATCTTTAGAATCTGGAAAAATTTCTGCAAAAACATCCATTATGACTCGATACAAGCATTTGACTCGAACAAACAAACATAAATATCTTTTAGTTAATTGTTATTCTCATGTTTACGTTTCTTTTGAAAACGTGTGTAATCCTCCCTACACTTATCCCTTATGTAAAATACCTTTATATGCAATTAAGACGAGGTTAAAAACAAAATAAAGCATTTTTACAAATTTAAACATGAGGATAAACAATTAATAAAAGATATATGACACTCAAACAAGCAAACAATTAAGCATGGGTTGCCTCCCACGGAGCGCTTTTCTTTATTTAAGAGTCTTGTAGCTAGACTCATAGTCGTGCTCCTACGTTTTCTCATTACCGCCCTCTTGACGGTTTCTAATGGGGGATTCCATGTTGTAGAAGTGCCCTAAAATGCGCTTCTCTAAGAGTTCATCCTCTCCCCAATCGGTCCTATATTCCGGTCCTAGGCTCAAGCAATCCTTGTAGAATCCGAAAATCTTAGCCATAACATAATCGACACCTTTCTCCCTATCCTCATCATTCCTATAATAGACCGACAGTTTAAGATCCTTTTCATCATTAGAGAGTGATGAAAACTTCTCAATCTTAAACGGCATTTGGTAAGCTATGTCATCGGTCTCATTCTTGAATCGCACTACTCCTAACGAGGGGTCATAGGTCATCCCGGTGCTTTCTATGAAAGGTTTTCCTAGAATAACATGGATAAGCTAGGGTCTATGGTCGTGCTAATATCATCCACAATTATGAAATCTGTAGGAAACGTGAAACTACCTACATAAACGGGCAATCCCTTAACTCTTCCTAGAAAATTGCAACTAACATTAGGATCATTGGGGTCTTGCCTAGTTGGAATAGGCTTCTTCAATATCCAATTGTAATAGGTGCTAGTTATTATGTTGATTGGGGACTTACGATCAATGTAGGCTTTTGCCACAAAAAGGTGTCCTATGACACATGGTATGTTAAGATTCCAAGGGTTCCCAAACTTAATTCGAGGACTTTTCCTAACATACATGTGACGGAGGTCACGCACTAAGTGAGGGTGGCGAGATAGTTCTTCTTCCGTAGGAAATTTGTTGAAATAGTCAATGTCTACTTCATCTACTTCCTCGGGTGTTTCATCATCCACAAGTGTATAGTCCTCTTCGTCATTTGTTTCATTAGGTTCAACTAAGGCGATGGCATTGACGAATTGGACATGCTTTAGCTTGCTTGGATCCTTAATCTCTATGCCTGAAGGCTCGGGAGTTGAGATAGAACTAACCTTCTTATCACTATTAGCTATGGCTTTCAAAAGGTTGTCTATTTTCCTATCCATCTCGGCTTGTTGATTGTTAAAGCGGTCCGAGAGCTTAGCCATTTTGGTTTCTTGGGATGCAACTAGGTTTTGCAACATCCCTTCGATGTTTTGTTGGTTAGGACCGTTAGGTGGGGGCCATGAGAAATCATTAGAAATGAATTCTTTGGTTTGTCCCCAATAGAAGCCGGGTTTGTTTTTCCATGCTTCACGGGTTTCATTGAAATTCCTAGGTCCGGGTGTTGTAGGGAATCTTCCTCCCGTTCCATTAATACGTGAGGATGCGTAGTCAACAGAAGCGTGTTCGGGGGATCGGGTGCTAGTGCGCGTGTTATGAGGATCACAAAACGGCTCACCCGAGGAAGAAACTTTGTTCACATGGTGTGAAGACTTAGGATTTTTGTAGGAACTCATGAGGAATTTAACTTGATCTTCAAGTTCGATCATCCTACGGTCGGAAGGAGGCAAGGAGATTGCCTTAACGGTTTTGGGCTGCTCACGGGGGTCATCCCAACTTTCGTTGTCATAGAGGGCGAGGTCCTCTATTATTTCCCATGATTCTTCTGCGGTGAGATCACTGAGTTTTCCACCGGCCGCTTGGTCAATGGATCGCTTAGTGGGGAAGTTGATATGATCATAAAAGATTTGCACTTGGAGCCAAAGATCAATGCCGTGATGAGGGACTTTATGAAGTAAGTCCTTGAATCGGGTCCATGCTTCGTAGAGAGATTCACCTTGACGTTGTTGGAACATCAAGATGTCATTCCTAAGCTTAGTGGTTCTCCCCGGTGGGAAAAATTGAGCAAGGAAGCGAGAGGTAAGATCATCCCAACTTGAGATGGAGCCGGCGGGAAGTCGCTCAAGCCAATTACTAGCTTGGTCCCGTAGAGAGAATTGGAAGAGACGCAGGCGCGTGGTCTCCCGAGTAGTAGCATCAAGGTCGATGGAATCGACGATTTTGAGGAAATCCCTCAGATGCTGATTTGGATCTTCGGAACGAAGTCCATGGAATGCACATCCGTTTTGCACCAACCGGATGGTGTCGGATCGCAGGGCCGTAGTTTGGGCTTGGTCGGGAAGCTCAATGGTGTTCCTATAGCCTAGGTGGCTTGGTCTCGAGTATTCACCAAGAGTACGGGCTCTTGGCGGGTCATTAGGTGGTGGGTTGATGAATGGTAGTGGGTTATCACCTTCCATGATGAAAAGTGATGGGGTTACGAACAAAGGTCACGAAGAAGGGGGATAGACTAAGAGAAAGCTAAAAATTGAGAAAAAAGTTTACTTGATAGGAATCAAGCAAAGAAGCCTAAACGAGTTGGACTACTAACTAGCTATTCTATTCCCTGGCAGCGGCGCCAAAAACTTGATAACGCTACACGCGTCGTTCGGGGTCAAGGAAACTTCCTTTTCTTCGAGCAAGTTTTATAACACCCTAGGCAGTGAACCTAATCGTTGTAGTGTAGTAATTAGGGTAAGCCACGGGTATTGATATCGTTCTCTAGGGGAATAGGAATGCTAGTAAGAAGTTACTACGCTAAGGTTAAGGTTGAGGAAGATTATTTTTTTGTATTTTTATATTTTATGAAATGGAAAGGTACGAATCTCGGGTATTGGATTTGGGGGGTTTGGTATTTCTACCGACTACTCTACTATTATCTAATTATCTAAACTAAGGTTGTGGGAGTCTATGTCTAATTAATGTGTGCTCGTATGATAGTTTAAAGATGTGTTTACTTAGTTTGTATTACTCCTTAATTATCTCCTATTGATGGTTGAGTGTCACGTCTTATTCCTAGTTGCGTTGTGTGTCTAAAGTTGTAGGGTATGCGTTTCTCCCTAACTCTTCGAACTTACCAAAGGGTCTCGTCTACAAACCCACTAGGGATGATAAACTCCTACTCTAAGGCGCTCTTTGGATGGTTTAGCCTACAACTACTCAGGTAATTATATTCTAAGGTTCACAAAGATGAATCAAGCATTAAGTACACAACGAATGACCTATCGCATTACTAGATCATTATTCAACTAAGATAAGAAACAACCAATCAATATTCAATAATTAAGTTTCATACTTCCTAAGCAAACACACAAATAAATTAGCCGGACATGGAAAACATGCAAGCATACACACAAATAATCAAAGACATAATTGAATTAATGAAGTAAAGACTTATCTTGATGTAAGATAGGGTTTAAAACCCTAAAATACTGTACAAGACACCTTAGCTTCGGTTTTAGGTTTTTTACTCCAAAGACTCTCCACCAAAGACTGAAAAATTCGGATTCTATATATAAGATTACAATTGCGACGGCGTCACCTTATGTTTAGTGACGCCGTCGTGTCGCCGTCATTAGGGTTTCGTCTTGGCCACGTTAACCTTGCGACGACGTCACCTTATGTCCGTGACGCCGTCCTCTTCAGCTTCTGACGTCGTCTAGATTGCATCTAGGCCGTCTGAGTAGCGACGACCTACTCTTTCACAACTAGACATCGTCGCTTGTAAATACGAGTTTTGGGTTCTGGCCCGTCACAATAATTTTGGGACGGCATCACAATGTAGCACCTGACGCCGTCGCCTTCTACTTTCAGCAACTGTGAGTGTCTCGATTTGGACTTTGGCCATTTTCTTCATATATTCGCGCCTCTTCGTCCAAATAAGTGCCATTCCAGCATTTTGCCTTCAAGAGACCTAAAAAGTGAAAAGGAACGATATTAAGCAATAACGGATACAAAAGTGATCAAATAAGGACTTAAACGACCCCTCAAAATGGTACCTTTTAAAACCTTATCAAAATACACAAGGTAAGAGAAATTTTCCAGGATCTCCAAGCTTTTCTGGAAGCTTCTTCAGGATAACTGCTGAGCAGTTCTCGTTAAGAGGAGTTTTAGCCATTTCAAACAGCTTTTCCTTGTTGCTTAACATGTGTTTGAGAGTTGATGCAAACTTGGGCATCAGCATGATAGCATCCGCAAAGCTTATGTCAAAATGTAGTTCTTGGAAAATTTGAAAAAATTTGTCCATTTGATGACTGGCTTTTTCACGGAGCTTTTGCTCATTCAAACGTGATGGGTAAGGAATAGAAGATTTGGATTTGGTATTTTCAACGGGAGCTACTGGAGGTTCAAAAACAACTCCTGGATTGGATTTGGGTTTCTGGACAACTTGAGGATGGACATCGTTGGTACCTCCGTTATTAGTAGGAAGTTCCTTATCCTTTGTAGCCTCAGATTCACTTTCCACTACCTTCGGGAGAGAAGAAGAAGAGGTAGTAGGAATAGCGGGTCCATTGTATGAAACACCACTTCTGGTTGTGATCGCCTTTACATCTTCCCTCGGGTTAGCGATCGTGTTGCTCGGAAGTTTTCCTGAGCCCGAGGGTTGATCATTTAAAGACTTCTTGAGATCAGCGATCTGACTGACCAACAACCTGTTCATTTCATCTTGGGATTTCATGAATTGCTTCAGTAACTCATCAGATGATGGTACTGGAGGATGTGGAGGGAAATTCTGAGGTCGGATGTTTTGATTATGACCTTGTTGTTGAAAATTCCCTTGATTAGGATTCACATTTCCCTGAAATTGATTCCCTCGATTGAAATTGTTTTGATTAAGGTTCCCTTGATGTTGGAAACCTTGATTGGGTCCGGGACAGAAATTACCTTGGTTTTGATAACCTTGGTTCATTCTAGGTTGGTTTTGATTCCGGTTCTGTATGTTAGGATTCTGGTTAAAACCGGGTGGTGCCTGATAAGTGTTAGCACGGTAGTTTGGTTCATTTTGAGGTCGGTATTGATTACCTCCCTGATGTGAAGTACCGGCTATAGCATTGGCTTCAAACGGACTACCATCGGTGGCAGTACAGTTGTAGTATGCATGAGGACCACCACAAGTAACACAAACTTCAACTTTCTTCACTTCACCATGTGATGGTGTCTGAGTGAAAGTGACTTTCTTTTGGTTAGCAAGAACCAAAGCCTGAACAATATCTGTGAGTTTGTCAATCTTAGCATCGGTGCTAGATGTACTCACAGGGGATGAAGTAGAAGGTCCAGCATTAGACTGAGTCTGATATGTCTTTGTGCGGAAAGGACGGACCTGGGACTTATTTTCAATGATTTGTAAGGCTTCTTTTGTGGTCTTGCTCAGGATATTACCTCCCGCGGAGGCATTTAAAGAGTCTTGGTCAGCTTGTCTCAGACCATTATAGAAAGTATCCATTTGCATTAACTCGGTAAAACCATGATGCGGACACTTGCGGAGTAACTCTTTGTAACGATCCCATGCCTCCCCGAATGATTCATCAAATCTTTGAGAAAATTTCATTATCTCATTCTTAAGACTTGTAGTTCGGGATGGAGGATAGAATTCGTTAACAAAGTTGGTGACTAGATCTTCCCATGTCTCAATGGAACGAGGGGGTTGTTTCTCAAGCCAATTCCGGGCTTGTCCCTCTAGAGAAAATGGGAACAGAAGAAGCTTAATTGCTTCATGTGGGACATTCTTGTATTTGATGGTAGATGCAATATTGTTAAACCATCGAATGTGTGCATGAGGATCATCCCGCTCAAAACCATAGAATTGGCTTTGGGTTACAAGATTAAGCAACCCAGTTTTGAGCTCAAAGGTATCAGCCACGATGGCTGGGACAATAATGGCATCTCCGTAACCCTCGATGGGTGCTTGGAGAAGCTCATTCATCGGCTTGTCTTCTGCCATTTCGACAGGGGGTGGTGGTGGTAGACGTTCCTCAGTCACGGCTGAAGGAGCAGAACGTCCTCTACGTCTACGAGGAATATTTGCAAGCTCAGAAAGTGGACTTGTAGAACTAGAAGAACGAGTGCGCATGCACTATGTATAAAAATCAGTTTTCAAAACAAATGCGAGGCAAAACGACAAGTGAACTTAACCAATAATCACAAATGAAATGGCTTCTTTGAAAAAGGTACACCAAATCACAAGGACACAAAGGCAAGTTTTAAATCTGTTGTTCGGGAACTTATTATGGTCACACCCCCAGTTAGTAGGTGTACTGCCTTGATTTGCGGTGGTTGATTTTTATGTATAAATTAAGTACCACTAAAAAGACGTAGGTATGGATATGTGATGATGGTTAAAAAACTTTTGACAATATTTTTGGTATCGTCTCGTTTAACCAAATCGTATTTCTTTAAGAATCACCTTAAAAGAAACACAAGCTAGAAAACGTTACGATTGTTTTGTTGTTTTATATTTTTTTTTGGTGTTTTTAACACTTTAGGAAAAGTGTTAATGAACTTTTTGATTTATGATAACTTTACAAAAAACTGTTTACAAATGATGGTATATGTGCAAATACGGGTCTGAAAACTGCTTAAAACACGCTTACAGCCTCCCCGGCAGCGGCGCCAAAATTTGATTCGCTCCCAAACAGTCAAGTTTAATCACTCAAGCTAACCACTTGTGAATGGCTAACCGTAATAAACTTAAAACAGCTCAGAAAGCAAATGCAATTAAGATCAGAGGAATATAGTGGATTCCTGGGTCGTTAAGTCCCACGGAGGATGAATGGTGTTTAACACAGACAGATGTCGAATAATCACTAAGGATAGTGATCAGTAAGGATTTTGGAATATTTATACCTAAAGAAAAGTTTTGTAAATTACAGCGACTTAATGCAAATTAAAGAAAATTAAAAAGTTAAAATATATTAAATAAACGCTATCACTATTTTAAAAATGATGTTTTTCTGGTTTATAAAATAAAATAAATTAAATAAACTATTTTAACTAAAACGTAAACTTAAATTATCTAAAAACGTGATTTAAAATGAAAACGTACGTTAAGTATAAAAATTACGCGAGTGCGTAAGCAAAAACGTAAAATTTGTGAAATAAAAGTCCTACAAGTGTAAAAACAATTTTCTTACTTAATATATGACAAAAGAAAATTTTAGAAAAAAGATTTATATTTTTTAGACTTTTATATTTTTTATTATGAATTAAATACTATTTTAGACTAAATAAATGATTAAAAATACTAAAACTATTAAGAAAAATCTGAAACTTTTTTGTAAAATACTTTATACTAATACTATGCTAGGAAAAATACAAAACATGAAAAAGCTTATTGAAATAAGCTAGAAATAAGCTAAATAGTACGTATAAGCTAAAAATGAAAACAAGGGTTATATATTAAATAATGCAAAGGAAAACTGAAAAAGACCCAAGGGCGAGTGGTAGTGTGTGTGTGTGGTGAGCTGGGTGGCCAGGGTTCGAATCCCATCACTGCCTTTTTGCTAACTTTTTATTTTTGGACTTTTTCTTTTACAAATTTATTAAGCACTATAAAATAAGCATTTTATATAACTACAACTTTTTCTAAAAACCAATAATAAGCTCAGTGAGAGCTTATTTTCTCAACAGTTGGCTAAAATGGAAATAAGACCAAAGTTAAAGCCAAATGGCTTATAAGCTACTTAATAAGCAAAATGAAAAATGAAAATAAACTAAATACTGATAATAAGCTAATATAACAACTGAATAAGCACAATAACTTGAAAATAAGCACTGATTAAGCCAAAATAAGCACAAGTTAACTGTATGCACAGGACACTTTGTTGAATCACTAGGCACTTTATGGCTTAATTTTAAGCACTGAGATAAGCTAGAAACTTAAAACAAACACTAGGACTAACTAGTTGACCAGCTCAGCTTTTCAAAAAGCTAAAGCTCTCACTGTGGGGTCCACTAGAGAGCTTATGGTGAGCTTATAAAAAATTGGAAAACCACTGAGTTATTACTCAGTGTATACTGAGTATTTTTGGACAAACAAAAAGCACTTGCAGCCCTACTCAAATAAGCTACAAAGTTGAATTTTAAGCTTGGACCTTTAAGATGGCTTGGTTAGCTTTCCAAAGAACTAAAATTCACAAGCTAAAGTTAACTAGTGAGCTTGTGACAAGCTTGTGATTTTAACCATAAAACTGAGCACAGGACATATTTTTGACTTTTTTATTTTACACTAGTATGTTGACTAAGATGAACTTTAAATCAAAGCTAACGACTGATTATGATATATTAAGGTATAATAAGGTTAGATTAAGCTATGCTAACAACTTTTAAGCTACTATGATGATTATTACCTTTAAAATCTTAACAGTTAACTAGTAAGAAGAGATTAAAAGTAATTTTGACTTTTACTCTAATAAAGACTGATTTTCTTGGTTTCTATGAACTATATTAACCTAATGAGACATGCACCAAATAAGAACAACAGCTAGAACAACCTATAACACAGTGATTCAAACAAATCCAAACACCCTTTTTCAAGACTGTTAAGAAGCTTTTCAAAGCAAAACACTGATTAAGACCATGAACTTGATTAAGAAGCTTATAATATCATGTAATAAGACTAAATAAACATAAAACAACAGTATTAACAACATGAATCACAAGAATGATGATTATGCTATTTTAACTGTCAAAATGAGATTTTTAGCAACTATAAATTTTAAAGAACAAGTGACTGGTTTAAAGGCTTAATTACACTTAATTACAACTAATGAACATGTAAACACAGAGATTTAAGCTTATAATTGTCTTACACAGTGAAATGCTAAAATGGATCAAAATGGCTTACAAATGGATTCCAAGTGAAAAATGATAACCAAGGACTGAGAACAGATCCTATAGCTTCCCAAGAAGCACTAAACCCAAGGGCAATCCTTTATCAACCCTGCTCCAGCTGTGATCACCATCTCCATTGATTTTTGAATTTCTCACTATTTAATTTGGTATTTTTGGTATTTTTCT
Organism: Chrysanthemum seticuspe; assembly: GCA_019973895.1. NCBI lineage: Eukaryota > Viridiplantae > Streptophyta > Magnoliopsida > Asterales > Asteraceae > Chrysanthemum > Chrysanthemum seticuspe. The sequence continues at coordinate 86,302,912 of BPTQ01000005.1, forward strand.
TTTTTACTTCTAAACTGCTTTTAAAGGTCTCTAATAGCTTTAATAAGCTATATGAGGAGCTTATATGGCTTATTCAGTCCTTAACAACAGCTACAAACATCATTGACAGATTTTGAGAATTTGAACTTTAAAATGCATAAACTGAAAACAGAACTTGAAACTTGAAATTGATGTTAACAAAAGTTTTATTACACACTAGTAACTTGAAATAAAGAGCTTAAAAGCTTAAACAAACACTGAAATTTGAAACTTAATTAAAGACGACATAAGCTAAATTACAATTATTCTAGATATTGCTTCACATTGCTTCCCATCTTTCTTTATAGCCTTGAGATACTCCCCACATGCCTCTGATCATTTCCCATCAACAATCTCAGCCATTGAATGAGTCAAACTCATCCTATCCGTTTAAACGACTTTTGGCGCCAAAAGTGTATATGGTTGCTTGAGACAGTTTCAGAGCAATTAAAGAATCTTGGGGTGTTGTGGAGGTGGAGGGGGATAGTTTAGATAGTAGGTATGGGGCTGGGGTGATTTGGAAAGGAAAAACAGACTTTGTGAGTGCTACAGTGACAGGTTTATGGTGGGGAAGCATTTATTGGTTGTGGGCTGATGTATAGGTGGAAAGGGGATGGTGATGAGTGTTTTTAGATAGCTGGGGTGAGGTGGAAAGGGTGGTGAAACCACCTGGTAATGGGTTGCAGGGATGGGAGAGACAAGTGAACAGTGGTGGCGGTTTTGGGCGGGTTTTGACTTGTTTTGACCGTAGGATATTATAAGAGGGGGTCCAAAATGGGGGGTCAAGGCTATGACAGGGGGTTCTTTTGGGTTTTGGCAGGGGTAATAATACAAAAGGGGGTCATTTGGCTTTTGTTTAATACAAGGACCATTTGTGTAAATCTGCCAAACTTGAGGACTGATCTTGCCAATATTCCAAAGTTATCACAAGGACCATTCCTGCCATATATGAATAGTACAAGGACCAATGATGATTATTTTCCATTTTTAAATGTCCAAGGACCATTTTTGTCATTTTTTTCAAAGTTTAGGGACCTTTTCTGCCATTTGACCTTAGAATCATTCAAGGACCATTTTTTTGACAACTTAGAATATTTCAGGGACCTTGAATGATAAAACTCCACATTTTTGAATTCCAGGGATTAGATTTTATATTATTGAAACTTGGGGGACTAAAACTGCCAACTTTGCAAACTTGATATGTTTTTCATCTGATTTTGATATTTTTGCATTTAAAACACATAAAACACTGATTTGTTATATTTTCATCATTTTGATGCATTTCTGAGTGTTTTCAGAAGAATTTGCAGTCTAGATGGTACAAAAATGATGAGTATTTAGACACTCATCAAGTGTATTTCGGGATCTCATTTGATGATGGTGCTACGGTTTCTGCTTCGAAGCAGGGATAAAAGGGTGTACTTCATGAATTGGATGTGTGTTTGGATATTCGTCATGGCGGTTTGGTTACTTCAATGTTTTACGGGGTTATGCTCTTTAAACCATGGTCGGGATGAAACCATTATCAGAGTTCATTTAAAACGTCAAAGGAGGCTAGAGTTGAGCTTTTAACCAGAAGATGTGACAACTGCGTTAATCCACTATTATTTATTTGAGGTTAAAGTGAAATATCACAGGCAAGTGTACTTAGTATCTGAAGGTATCGGGGATGGTTGGATGAAGATTCTTCAAGATCCTTGTTCGAACTTATTATCAAAAACAAAGACTTGTAAATCTAGTTATTGTTGGGTGTCTTTTACCTTTTCTTTTACCACTTGGGGGAATTGGGCTCTTACCACCACAAAATAACTATCACTTTAAGGAGTTACGTTGTAGTGCTCAGTGTCACATTCAATTGTGGATTTTCAAGAGGTGATGTACGTCTATTACTTGATGGTTGGTTGGATGAAGAATATAGAGTACTTAGAGATTCAATGGAGGATGAAGTCTCGGCACCGCTCTTTGTTACATATGTGCAAGTTTAAGTCACGAGTTCGGGTTAGTTTACTTCAGAGTCAAATTCATCATATTGGGTTTTCTCCATCAACTGTCACAACAAAGAGCCTACTAATGATAATGGGGTGATTACATGTTTTGCCAAGAGATGATGAAAAGAGAGAGATTATGACGTTTGAACACAACAGTTCAAGCCTCGTACTCTAAAGAAAAGAAAAGTGTACGCTTCAGTATGCTTTATCTTCTGAAGAAGAGAAATCTTCTCAAATTATGACCAGTCTCATCAACATGCTTCAAGCTTTTTCCATGCGCTTTTAATTATCAAGTGAACCATGCTACCATTGATTGTTTTCTCATTCCACTTGCTCGATTATAATGAAGATGGCGACATCATGTGCTTATTTTGCGGGGGAGAAGTGTGAATAGAACATTTGGATGATATTGACTTATTTAATCAAGAATGGCAACTCCGTATATAATTCTTGAGGGGGAGAAGAAGTGTGAAATTTCTGCATGATTGATTATTATAGGAGATTAAATGGTCAAACGGCTCCTAACTCTTGTAAGAACCGATCTTCTTCTTATCGGGTCATCGTTACATGGAGTTTATTCTAAAAGCCGTTGGTTGACATCTTCACACGGGCTGATATGATTAATGACAAAGTTCTTCTGGTTAATGCTTCACGTGCACATCAACATGATGATTCCGAACAACCATCTGTTCTTGTTTGATGTGATTGTTTGTTTGGTGTTACCACTTCGTGTGTTCGTTGCGGGCTGATTGCTGATTTCCTTGATGAACATCTTTCTGTTCTTGTTTGATTGGAAGGGATCTTAGTTAAGGGGATTTGCAAGATGTAAGTTAATTCGGATGCTTTTTGGTGTGTTGAAGATGTTAACTATCTATTCCCCAACTGGACAATCTTGAAGAAGGTCGAGTCTACAGTCGATTCTACATTTTCTGCTACATGTTAGAAGACTAAAGACGAGTTGCATTTAACGATCTAAAGACTTCTTCTTAATCTGGGCATTTATCAAACAGATTGTCGGTTTAGGGGATAGCACTAATTGGGGGAGGGTGAAATGTCGAATTTAATCCCCAATTAGACTTGCTCATATTCTTCAGCAAGTTGATTCTCACAAAGATTAAAAGTGGACTTCTCAAAAAGATTTCAAGTATTTGGGCTGATAAGATGTTGTTGATTCTGAAGTATCAAAACCAGCAAGGGGGAAGGAGACACGCATCTAAACGCGAGTACACTTGATTAGCTTAATACTTCTAACTGATTGAAGATATCCCGGGAAGACAAATGTCATTACCGCAGAGAAAATCAAGGTTTGACTCATGGCGTTTAGTGCTCTTATTCCAACTACGTGGGGGAAGAGATGTAAGAGACAGTTTCTGAAGATAAAAGAGGCACACAAGTGTGGGGGCATTTGAGTACTTCGGGTTCTTGAGCTTCATACACAATCATCAGGAAAGATAAATGTGCATTGGGTGGTTGTATCATTTATTCTTTGGAACTCTATTTGTGTATTCGGGCTCTTGAGCTCTATTCTAAGAGACGGGTTGCATCAATTCAACTACTCGGGGGAAGTGGTCTCTTGACACCTTTTGGAATGGATTGCGTCAGACTTCAGTGGAATGAAAATTGAGAAGAGTTATTTATACGTGGGATGATACGTTGCTGTTGTTCTTCTTGATGATATAACCCCGAATGGAGAATCTCGATTATCATTCTTAAAAGGAGCAGCGGGATTTATGATAATGGTGTGCTTCTCTGTGCACCTAGCTAAGGCAAGCTTGAAATAGAGCTTCGAATCTGCTCATCTAGTGGATTTTCGGTTTGGGGAGAAGCTACCAAAGTCTCTCTTTCTCAAAGGCTCGGGTTCTCTCTTCTATTCTGGAGCCTCGGAAGCTTTGGTGGTGGAAGTTTAAGAGATGACGAATTCTATTCTCTACGACGTGATGTTCGATATCCTTATCTCGGTACTCGTATCATCATCTTTTTAAATTATATCATCTACTCTAGCATTGTACATATTTATTCAAAAAGCAAAATACAAAAATATAAAACCAACAAAAAGAAAATAGAAAATATAAAACCAACAAAAATCCATAAAAATCAGAAAATTTAAAAATACCAAAAATATGTTTTCTCAAGACATGTCTTCTGGTATCGATAACATCTGCGGTCTTAGAAATGTCATTCAATAATGGCACGGGGCCATAGATGAAGTTCGAGCAGGAGGTGTAAATATTCTTTTTCTAAACATGTCTAAAATTTATGGCTTGCAGTTATTTCAGACTGTGACCCGCGCTTAAACCATGGTTTGCTATTATTTCAGATAGCAACCCGTTCTTCAAGAAAGGAAAGTGCTGCGCTAAAACAATTTTCTTAAATCTCGTGCACTTTTTCTAAAACAAAATGAGGAAAGTATGTCGAAGGACTGTTGTTCCTACTCAAATATTTTTCCTTCTAAAATTCTTCAGAAAAATATTTGTTTTAACTGAATTGGTGGAAAATGAGTTGCTTGAAAAACAATCAGTTTCAGAATGTTTATAAAATTGAAAACTTAATCAATGACTTTAGCGCTTTTAACCTTTTCAGAAAAATAAGTCATTGATAGAGGGGGAGAATGTTTTCAAATTTACATCATCTAACGGATTTTCTTAATTATCCTACGTGCTTAATTAAAAATGATATTAGCCTATGTTGAAGGACTAGGTGCCTAGGATAAGATTGTTAGGATTAGATGATTATAGTTTGATGAACACATTATTCCCATGCTTTATACGAACTGATTGATATGTTGCATTGACTTTTAATTAGTCGATTGTTGTTTGGGTGATGTCGACCAGCATATATCTGTATGTGTGTTCACTAACGTATGCAGGTATTTTGGTATAAGAATGTTCCCGATCCGGATCCCACATAATATGATGATTGGATGCCGAAAGGAAAGGGTAACTATATCTTGGGTCGACAAATGAAGAAACGGAGCTTAATCTGACTTCAATGGAGAGTTGGCATAAATGCAACGTAAGAGGTCTCACTGCATCAGCAGATGGTATTCTTCTAAGTGATTGAAGAAACAGAGCTTAATTTGACCTCAGTTGGCATTCAAAATGCAACTTAAGAAGAAGTCTCACTGCATCAGCAGACGGTTTTCTTTCAAGCCCTACAGCAACAACGGAAGCTTCTCAACCACCTAATGTATCTTTGTGCAGGGATAATAGTGATGATACCATTTTTCTAAAACTTTGAAAAATACTGTTTTTGAAAATGGAAAATGTTGTTTTGAAAATAAATTGGATTCAAAGTTTTGAAATCAACCGGACTTTATTTTGTCAAATCTTAAGTGATTTCAAATTAAATGTTTTCTAATGATATTTCATCTATCAAGTCCGTTTGTACGTTATAAAGTGGTGATCTAAAGATTTAATGTTATGTCATGGTATGATTTTCTTTAAAACTCAAAGATCTTACAAAATGCAACGTGAGAAGTCTCACTGCATCAGCAGACGGTTTTTCTTCCAACCCTCAGCAACAACAACAAAAACAGCTTAACCACCTAACGTATCTTGTGCAGGAAAAGTAGTGAATGATACCATTTTTCAAAATATTTGATAAAAAAACTGTTTTGATAATGGAAAAATGTTGTTTTGAAAATAAATTGGACTAAATTTTGAAAATCACCGGACTTCTTTTTTTTCAAAACCTAAGTCACTCAATTATCGACTTCGATCATAGATTGAGGGGGAGAGTGATTTAAAATAAAATATTTTCAAACGATATTTCTTCACAAAAGTCCGGTTTGTACAAAATAAGTGGTGATCTAAAGATTTAATGTTATGTCATGGTATGATTTTTTCTTTAGAATCAAGATCTTACAAAATGAAATTTTTTCTGTTCTTGTTTGATTGTGAAATTGTTTTATTTTACTTAAAGATCTCTTAAATAACTATCATACCTGACACTAACAATCTTTAATGTCGATAAACTGTTCCTTATTAATCATTTTTCAAAATTATATTTTGGCACGTCTTTCCCTAAAATTTTCTAAATGATTTAAATCAATCGGGATCCAAAATCTCAATTGGTTTGAAAATTTTGATCGGGGGAGAGATCGTGATTTAAATCTCAAATCGGTTTTAAAAAGGTGATTGTTTCAAAAGCACTCCTTCCTTCATGTGCCAAACGATTTCTAATACATAATGCACATGATTGTGGAGGAGCATTTAACCATAAACCTGATGAGTATTTAAATCAGGCCACATATTCTCCCATGTTTTCTAAACCTTATTAAATCACTTGGGATCCAAAATCTCAAAGGGTTTGATATTTTTGATCGGGGGAGAATTTGTGATTTAATAATGAAATTTGATAAAAGGTGATCGTTTTGATTCTATTGTGCATGCTGCTCTCTCATATGTGCTAAACGCTTTTGAATCTCGAAGCACATATTGAGGGGGAGCATTTCAAAAAGAAAATAATCTTTCAAGGTACAAAGATTTCTATGTTTCAACATACGTACCTTGATTGATTTTCTAAATGGTTTCTTAATGGCAGTGTAATCGTGGAAGTGCTTCAAAAGAACTCTTTCCTCTATGTGATAAAATGATTTCAAATATCCTACGCACATATTGAGGGGGATAATTTACCAAGAAAATCAAATGGCTTTTTCTATGAAAATTGTGATCAAAGAAAATATTTCAAAGTCCTCTTGCCTCCATGTGCTAAACAATTTCTAAATCATATGCACATGTTGAGGGGGAGGTTTTCTAAATGATCAAAACTATTAAGGTACAAAATGCTTTGATCTCGTATCAAAAGTACCTTAATTGATTTTCCAAATGATTTTTCAATTGGTTTAGAGAAGGAAAGAACAATACCAAAAGACCGACCAATTTATTTTATGCATGGTGTTATAAGGATGGTTAGGTTAGGTATTCGTTCCCACGATCCCGCCAGAGCCGGAGGGATCTACCCAGGGACAATCCACTAGATAGTGTAGAGTCCTTAGGTATGATGAAAAAAGGAGAAAAGTAGGATATGGGAAGAGTGCGGACTGAGACAGAGCAAGTACTGGAATAAACCCAACAAGGTTCTAGTTATGAAGTCTCGGTAAGCACTGAAGGGGTTGAAGAATGAAAAAGAAATGAATATGAAAAGGGTGAAAAGAAATAGCCCTCCAATAATTCAACCTTAGGGCAGTAACCGGGTTCAATACATATGCTACTGGTGTTTACAAAGGTAACACTGGTATTGAAGACAAGACGTCATGGACCCAGTGACGCACTGCACTAAACTTCCCAAGCTACTCAAGTTCCTCTTAAAAGGGCTTGTTTCATTCTCACGGGGAACCGACATAATCTATCGTCTTTCTCTTAGAGATTTTTGATATTGAAGAAGGAGACCCTCTCCCTAGTCTCCGGCATAGGAAACCAAATGTGCACAATTGAGTCTAGAGCCAAGAGATCATCCACAATATCTCATTAGGACACAAAATTAATGAATACTTGCTGTTTCACACAAAGTGGAAAGTAAGAATATATTAAGAGTCCTACGCATTATCCTTGTGGTATTGCCAAAACATCCGAGTGATATGTAAAAGTATTCACAATGAAGATGGAAATCCTTCTAGAGCCAACATCAAACAAGCTCTTGGTGGGTGACATATGAGATCTTGCAAAAGATCAAGCTTGTGACAACTGGATAGAAACGATGGGGCGATTAACTCGTGAATCAACCTTGGTCCAGGATATGGATTGATGGATGCTTTTGGAAAAACCATTCGATGTGCAAATCTCTTCTTTTCTCTAGCACATCGAATGTGTATTCATTTTCAAACACAAAAAGTATCTCTGATTGAAAAATACTTTTGGAAAAACCGTTCGATGTGTAAATCTCTTCTTTTTCTCTAGCACATCGAATGTGTACTATTTTCATATACAAAAAGTATTTATGATTGAAAATTGATCTTTCTCATAAAACCTTCGTCGTATTGCAAAACTCTTTCTTCTAAGCAATACACAATTGTTTTTCAAATCAATTTTTCATCAATCAGTGAATCTCAATTCGCTGGTTCACTCACTCCGTGTTGTCTTCTTTGAGACGTTCCGGTTTGAGAACAGCTAGAACAGCTGCGAAACCCTGTCAAGGAGATTCTTCGGAATTCTACCTGATCATAGGCAGTACTTGTACTGATCAACGGGGAACCGTGGGCCGTGTACCTCAATTCAACGAAAGTGATCAAAGACACTTTCGTATGTTTTATTGCTAACTGTTGTTTGTAGGTACATTTGGACGGTTGCAGCTGATCAGAATTGAGGAGTCAATCCAAAGCCGCATGCTCACAACATCCACACTTAATTAAAGAAATCATGACTTGTGCATATCTACAGAACCTGGCTCTGATATTTCTATACTACGTTTCTGCTACGCTGCTGCAAATATCATGAGTCAGTAAAGCTTCCGCTACTCTGATGAAAAGATGTCATGATCCAGAAAGTGTGAGCATGTCGGTCCGAAAGTCACAACTTCACATGATGGCAACACAATAAAGGGTGATCCAAAGATTTACTGTGGCTAATGATCTCAATGAAAGCTCGTAGATCATCAAAGATGTGGATCAGTTCAAAGGCCTCCACTGAAAGTACAAATCAATGCGGACTTTGAAGAATCGCTACTAAAGCACAAAGATTGCGGAACTTGAAGAATTAAAGTCTACGAGCTCAAGAACTAAAGACATAGAAAGAATTCTAGGATGCAAAATGTATTTCATGGGGTGACCTCCCTTAGGGGGAGATTGTTAGGAATTGGAAATTCCATGTTAAAGAGTCGGTCACCCCAATTATGGTCTAACATATGTTAGCTCGTAGACATGTCGTTAGTTATGTTATTTATCAGTTTATTAGTTAGTTATTAGTTTAGTTTAACATTGTGTAACACCGTGGAGGAAGGACGGGTCTTTACCCACTGTATGCCTGATCCACAGTCCGATAGGAGGACGATTTCATTGTAACTATAAATACCTCTTCCATCCATGAAAGGGGTGGAGCTTTTCTTTAATCTAACATTCCATATTTTGTGAAGCAAGTCTCTACCAAGAAACTCCCTCTCATCTACTTTCTCTCACTAATGACATACATGTATTTTGATCATCCAAGACCACCCGAATCATCAACACAATAATATTACGATCCTTCAAGACTAATGGCCCACTCCTACATGTCATGAAAAATTTTAAATTAGGTACCAAAATTACCCTAACCGATATTTCTCATGGTTTATTACACAAATAAAATTGGACAAAGCAAATAGTCAAGGATAAGCATAGTTTCAAAGTTCCCGTTTTATTTTCCCTCCCTACACTTAAACTGAACATTGTCCCCAATGTTCCCCGAAAGTATCAAAGTTATGATAATGGAAGATAATAAAAGACGAAAGAAACTAATACTCCCCTGATTAGCTCGGTAGGATCCGTGTAAAGTGGTGGTTACATCTTTCTTCAAGAAGAACGTTTGCGTTAAAAGCTCCTTCTCATCTTATGTATCTTCTTCTTGGTAAATTAAACCTGCACACTTGAAGAAAACAAACGAAACCTTCGCGTAAAATCGGCGGTAACAATATATATAAGACTCTACTAAACTAGGATATAATGCTTGTGGAATGGATGTTTACAGATTTTTTGGAAAATTAAGACCTGGAAAATTCCAAAAATTTATAAGTAGCTCAGAAAACGAGAAAAAGTGATAAGCTGTTTCTGCTCCTCCTGACGCCGTCAGGTTGCGATCCTGACAGAAACCGGTCTGCGATTTTCTGAAAAAAATTCTGGAAAATTTACATCTTTAGAATCTGGAAAAATTTCCTACAAAACACTCATTACGACTCGAAAAAAAACACATGTATATCTTTCAATTAATTGTAATTCTCATGTTCACGTTTTTTTTTGAAAACGTGTGTAATCCTCCCTACACTTATCCCTTATGTAAAATACCTTTATATGTAATTAAGACGAGGTTAAAGACAAAATAAAGCATTTTTACAAATTTAAACATGAGAATAAACAATCAATAAAAAATACACGACACACAAACAAGCAAACAATTACGCATGGGTTGCCTCCCACGAAGCGCTTTTCTTTATTTATGAGTCTTGTAGCTAGACTCGAAGTCGTGCCCCTACGTGACTTCATTACCGTCACCTTCTAGTTTTGCTAGTCCTTCATCAAAAGGGCGTAGACGTTGTATGCTTACTGTGGATTCCTTCCCAACGTCGTCTATTATGGCAACGGTTTTATCCTTTAGATTAGTTTCCTTCACTGTATATGGCCCAAACCATCTTGGCTTGTTTCTACCTATTAATGCTCTTATTCGTGATTTGTACAAGAGTACTTTATCTCCTTTTAAAAATTCCTTAGGGTTCCTTTGTGTTTGTGGTATTGAGGTAGGATTATTTCCTAATTTTTTATCGCGCTTCCACAATGTTGCATGTAGTCCTTGAACCATGAAATCTCTAAGCCCTTTCACCCAATCGTTCATTTTCTTTCTAACCACATTGTTAGGGACTTGTGGATTCTCATCTGTAATCTTTTCCATGATCTTAAGAGGATACCTTGGAACAATAGGTATCCTAGCGTACCCTTTGTAGCTTTTAAGTATCATGATACCCTCACCACATTTGATGGTAGCTTTGGCAGGGGCCAGAAAAGGTGTTCCAAGAATGAGTGGCATGTTTCTATCTTCCTTAATGTTTATTATCACGAAGTCCACCGGATAGACAATGTTAGCCACCTCTATTAAAACATCCACTGCTATTCCTATGGGGTAGACATATGTGTGATTTGCTAAGGAAAGTCTAAGATCGGTCTTGGCTGGCTTATCCCTAGTCAACTTATTATAGATTGATAATGGCATTATGTTTACATCAGACCCCTGATCAGCTAAGGCATTTATATTATCAATGTTACCTATGCTACATGGTATCACGAAGTTCCCCGTGGTTTCTCGCTTTTTAGTTACTGGTTTTTTAGAACCAGCTCATACAGATGTCCCATAGGCATGGTGTCATACTCTTTTTCTGTTATTTTTCCTTCAAGGGCTTTCCTAAGAACCTCATTGTACCTAAAGTTGTTCACTTGGTTGACAATGGTTTTTTATTAATGTCATGCTTAAGGTAGTACTCAATGGTCTCGGGCTCATCATTAGTTTCAGCCTCCTCCCTCTTGCTTTTCTCAGTTTCCTTCTCCTTAACCTTTTCATCTTCATCGGGCATAATGGAAATGGCGTTAACAAACGAAGTGGGAGGGTAATCATTGCTTCTTACTAGTACCTTTTCGGGAGTTTTTGTCTTGGTATACTCTTTTACCAAATTCAACATCTCCGTCATTTTTGCCTGCATCTCCTCCCTTTGCCTATAAACCTCTTCTTCAAATTTTGCTAATCTCTCCGTATGAGCTGCCATGTACTCCTTCATTTGCTCCTTAAAGCTTGGTGAGAGTAGTATTGGGGAAGTAGAACGAAAGCGCCGTTCGGAATTAAGATTATGCTCACGGCTTGGGGATTCGGAGAAAGGTGTTGAGTGGTCGGTGGAATTGGCGGAATTAACCATTTCCCGAGGGATTCGTTCGGGGGCTCTCTTATGCCTTTCAATCAGATAATCAATCCTTCGCTCAAGAGCACTCATTTTCTCTTCAGTGACGTTGGAAGACTCAAGAGGCATTGATATGGCATTAACCACCTTAACGGGGGTTTCAGGGGATGCATTCCAGTTTTTGTAGCTTTGATCAGCAAGATTTTCTATAATATCCCAGGATTCCTCTGCGTTAAAGTTGCTAAGCCTTCCACCGGCGGCTTGATCAATGGATCGTCTTGTGATGAAATCGGTATGGTCATAGAAGATTTAGATTTGAAGCCAAAGATCAATGCCGTGATGAGGGACCTTATGGAGTAAATCCTTGAATCGAGTCCATGCTTTATAGAGAGATTCGCCTTGAATTTGTTGAAACGTCAAGATGTCTCGTCTAAGTTTAGTAGTTCTCCCCGGTGGGAAAAATTGAGCAAGGAAAAGAGAGGTGAGATCATCCCAACTTGAGATGGAGCCGGAGGGAAGTCGCTCAAGCCAATTACTAGCTTGGTCCCGTAGAGAGAATTGGAAGAGACGCAAGCGCGTGGTCTCCTGAGTAGTAGCATCGAGGTCGATGGAATCGACAATTTTAAGGAAATCCTTAAGATGCTGATTAGGATCTTCGGAACGAAGTCCATGGAATGCACATCCGTTTTGCACCAACCGGATGGTGTCGGATCGCAGGGCCGTAGTTTGGGCTTGGTCGGGAAGCTCAATGGTTTTCCTATAGCCTAGGTGGCTTAGTCTCGAGTATTCACCAAGAGTACGGCCTCTTGGCGGGTCATTTGGTGGTGGGTTGATGAGTGGTGGTTGGTTATCACCTTCCATGATGAAAAGTAATGGGATTACGAACAAAGGTCACGAAAAAGGGGGATAGACTACGAGGAAGCTAAAAATGGGAAAAAAGCTTACGTGATAGGAATCAAGCAAAGAAACCAAAACGAGGTGGACTCCTAACTAGCTATTCTATTCCCCGGCAGCGGCGCCAAAAACTTAATACGCTTACACAGCGCGTTCGGGGTCAAAGGAACTTCCTTTTCGTCGAGCAAGTTTTTCAACACCCTAGGCAGTGAACCTAATCGTTGTAGTGTAGTATTAGGGTAAGCCACGGGAATTGATATCGTTCTCTAGGGGAATAAGAATGCTAGTGAGAAGTTACTACGCTAAGGTTGGGGTTGAGAAAGATTATTTTTTTATCTTTTTTATATTTTTTTTAGAAACTGGAAATTACGAATCTCGGGGTATTGGATTTGGGGGTTGGTATTTCTACCGATTACTCTATTTATCTAATTATCTAAGCTAAGGTGAATGTAGTCTATGTCTATTGTTGTGTGCTCATATGATGATTAAAAATGTATTTGCTTAGGCTTTATTACTCCCTAGTTATCTCCTATTGATGGTTGAATTGTCACATCCTTATTCTTAATTGCGTTGTGTCTCTAAGGTCGTAGGGTATGCGTTTATCCCTAACTCTTTGAGGCTACCAAAGGTTAATGACTACAAAATCTCTAGGATTTATAAACTTAACACTAAGGTATTCTTTGGATGTATAGCCTACAATTACTCTAGGTGATTATAAACTAAGGTTCAACAAAGATTAATCAAGCATTAACAACATAACGAATGACCTATCGCAATACTAGGTCAATCACAACTAAGATAAGAGACAACCAATCAATATTCAATAACTAAGTTTCATATTACCTAAGCAAACACACAAGTAAATTAGCCGGACATGGGGAACATGCAAGCATACACACAATCAATTGAAGACATAATTAAATTAATGAAGTAAAACACTTATCATGATGTAAGATATGGTATGGAACCCTAAAATAATGTACAAGACAGCCTTGGTTCGGTTTAGGTTTTTACTCCACAAAACTACACTCTGAAAACTAAAAAATTCGGATTCTATATATAATGTTACAATCGCGACAACATCACCCTTTGATTTGTGACGCCGTTGGGTCGCCGTCATTAGGGTTTCGTCTTGGCCACGTTATCATTGTGACGGCGTCACCTTGAGTCTCTGACGCCGTCTGGATCAAATCTAGGTCGTCTGAGCTGCGATGCCCTACTCTTTTAAAACCTGATGCCGTCACTTGAAAATAAGCAATTTGGCTACTGTATCGTCACAAAGCTTGTTTTGACGGCGTCACAGGTATAACTTGACACCGTCCCCTTTCAATTCAGCAGCTTGAGTGTCTCGATTCTTGACTTTGACAATTTTCTTCGTATATTCGCGCCTTTTCGTCCGAATAAGTGTCATTCCAGCAATTTGCCTTCAAGAGACCTAAAAAGTGAAAAGGAACGATATTAAGTAATAACGGATACAAAAGTGATCAATTAAGGGCTTAAACGATCCCTAAAAAAGGTACATTTTAAAACCTTATCAGTGACATGTGAGATCCTTCATGGATCAAACTTGTGACAACTGAAAAACAACGATGGGGCAATTCGCATTTGAATCAACCTTGTTCCAGTAAATGAATTGACGGATGCTTTTGGAAAACCCCTTGTTGTGCTCAACAATTGTTTTCGAGCACATCGACTTCGCATGAAGTTTCAACAAAAGTATTTGTGATTGAAATTTGATTTTGCTCATAAAACTTTCGTTGTATTGCAAAAACTCTTTATTTAGCAATACGTTTTTCAAATCAATTTCTCATTAATCAGTGAACCTTAATTCGCTGGTTCACTCACTCTGTGTTATCTACTTTGAGATGCTCCGGTTTGAGAACGGCTAGTACAGCTGCGAAATCATGTCAAGGAGATTCTTCGGAATTCTACTTGATCACATGCAATATTTATACTGATCAACGGGGAACCGTAGTTCTTGCAACCCTATTCAACGAAAGTGAACAAAGACACTTTCGTGTGTTTATTGCTAACTGTTGTTTGCAGGAATTCTTGACGGTTGCAACTGATAGAAAATCAGATGTCAATTCATAGCCTAATGCTCACACTTCACACTCACAATCAAAGAAATCATGATAAGTGAAAGAAGTACAACATTGCTTCCGCAACTCTGATGTAAAATATCATGATCCAGAAAAGTGTTAGCATGTCGGTCCAAAAGTCACAAGATCACATGGAGGCGATTCAACCAAGGATGATTTAGAGATTTATGGTGGCTGATGATCTCTATAAAGGCTCAAAGATCACCTAAGCCAAATGAACATTCAAAGATCACTACTCGAAGTGCAAAGATTGCGGACTTTGAAGAATCAAAGACTACAAGCTAGGATATTAAAGTTGTTGGAATCACTCCTAAACTGTATTTCAAGTATTTATATTTCATATGTAATAGGTAGCTTAATATGGCCTTTATGTTTGTTTAAGGTCTAGCTTATGTAGAAGGCCCATAAGCTTAGGCCCAAGCCCATATAAGAAAGGATGGGAACTAGGAGTGTTGCCCTAGCTTCCCTCCTATAAATACTCTTGTAAACCCTCACTTGAGGGTTGGTTGTTCAAGTTTTCTTTTCACACATATTCCTACGCCTAACCGTGCTACTCTTATCGTGTATGTGTGCTTGTTTACTTGTTCAATCGCCTTATCTCTTTCTATATTACTTGTGTTTGTAAAACTAGTGACCTAACAGTGGTATCAATCGCCTAATAGTTGAGTGAACGTATTGTTTGAAGTGAGTTTTGGTCTCACGCCTAACTTGCGTATCCTTATCTTTGGCTTGATCAAAAACGTATTTTTTACACTTTTTAATCCAAGATTCTTGTACTTTCAATGTTTTAGGGTGTTAAATACTTGTTTTTGGCAAAAAGTTTCAAACTTTATGCGTGGATAGTTGTTTTTCATCTAGTTTTTGAACGTGGGTGTAGTTCTACTCGTAACTGTTTTAGAAGGTTTGATTCATCAAGTTTCACACTTTTGTGTCTTTTGGTGTTATTGAAGCTATTTTATCACACAAAAACTGGTTTAGAAACATCTTTGAGCAATATCAATCTTACGAGAAAAACTACGCGTAGTGAAACCCTAAAACTACGCGTAAGTCTTTCCTTGGTTTGATCTTCATTTTCGTGGTTTATTCCGTGTTTTCTTACTTGGATAAGTCTGAAAATACGTCGACTTTGGATATCTTTTGCATTGTGATAGTGTAAAAGATCATTTGGGTAAAACCCTAAAATTACGCATAAGCATAAGCTTACGCGTAGAAATCCTACGCTTAAGATTCATCTTAAGCGTAGACCTAGTCCTACGCATAAGGTAATCCTACGCCTAAGTTTCTACGCCTAACTTACTGTTTACGCATAACTTTAGCCTTTTTTCCCTGCTTACGCGTAAGCTAAAACTATGAGTAACTTGTACTGTTTACGCGTAACTTTGGTGATTTCTACGCATAAGTGTTATATTGCTCTCATGTGATTTCTACGCCTAAGGATACTTCATCAACAAAGGTTCATTCGACTACAAAGATCCATCAACACAAGTTATCAAAAAAAAAAAAAAAAAAAAAAATTAATTTTTGCCGAGATTCAACGTTCAATTTTTCGAGGAGACTAAACGTTGAGTAAAATTTAATTTTTCGAGGAGACTAAACGTTCAATTTTTACGCGAGATTCAAATTTTGGTTTAACTGTGAAAATTTTGGTCAAAAATTCTAATTTTTGGGCCTAAATTCAAATTTTTCGGGTCAAATTTGGCGTCATAATTGTCATAACTCAATTTTTTCCTACATTCTTATAATTGGATTTTATAGTGAATTTCAAATTTTGAGAGTCAAAATTTTCAAAATCATATTTGGAGGGAAATTGAAATTTACTATATCGGCCTTCTGTGTGCTATATCGTCTTCGCACCTTTTCTTCTCTTTGATTCTTCTGCAGGAAAGTGAAATGGATTATGATCATAAAGATCCATTTGTGGCATTGCAAGAAGGATTCATGGCTATATCTCTGGCATTCAAGCGTCAGACAACATCTAATTCTCAATATCCCGCAGTCGTACAAGGTGCAAGAGTTGATGTACATGAAAGGAATGCTCAAATGGACGTTGAGAATGTTGTGAGTACTGCATCTGTCGGTAATGCGGACAAGGAGGTTGTAACATTGGAAAAGCAGGATGACAGCAGCAGATCTGGAGAAGATATCATACTTAACTACGACACCGAGCCCAACTGTGACGAAGAACAAATGGTTGAGGAAGATATCCTACCCACCTATGACACTGACATAGAACAGATGGTCGAGGTACAATCTACTGTTGATCATATTCTGCCTGCAAATGCGATACAACATACTGAGCAACCTGAATTCAGTAATGAAGGAGAGGTTGACCAGTGTGCTGTACAATGTCCAGACAACTTTCTCATGTCTGAGCCCTTACTTGTTAACAATTCAACTGAAACGTCAAATCAAACTCTTGAATCTGAAAACATCCTTCTCAAAAAGACCATTGCTCAGTTTCATAAAGATTTTTCAAAACTAGAGGCACATTGCATCTCTCTTGAACTTAAACTTCAAAACAAATCTTTTTCTTCAAAACACAATGGTCAGTCTTCAAATGAACAAAGTAATCGTGTGGATACATTAGTAAAAGAAAATGAGCATTTAAAGGCTCAAATTCAAGCAAAGGGGCTTGCACATGTTGCTTTACAAAACAAACTGAGAAGATTAACTGACAAGAGTGTGGATACTCATTTTGCAAAACCAACAACCTTGGGGAAATCGTCTCTAAAACCAATCAGAAACCAATCAGTTGTCAGACATCCAACTGCTTTTAAATCTGAACGTTCAAAATCGTCAAAACCACGGTTTCCCTCCCAAGTTGTTGAGAATAATCATTTGATAAAACCAGTCACTCCGCATTCCTGGCCTAAGAATAATCCTTCTGTTTCTGTTAAACATGCTTCTGTTAAACCTGTTTCTGTTATACCTGTTTCTGTTAAACCTCAACTTGTGGCTGCTCCTGGCAAATCTAGGATTAGTTCGAACACTGTGTCTAAATTGAGCATTAAAAGTAAAGATTCATATGATTCACATGACACGTACAAGAACTGTGATCTAGAAAAGGCTAGGAAAAGGGCACTTTTTCAAAAGGATGGAATCTTAGGTTCACGACCTAGTGTATCACCTTCGAGTGTATTACTGAACACTACCTGTAGTAGCAAACCAAAACCTAAGTTAACTCAACAAACAGTTAGAAATAAACCCGTTGATCTAAATGTAAATTGTCAGAAACCTAATAGGTGGATCCATATAGGACGCAGACTCTTCCCAAAAGAAGTTTCAACATCCCCTAGATCTAACCTTAGATGGATACCAACGGGTAGGATTTTCAAAACTGTTAGTCTTAGATGGATTCCTACAGGCAAGATACTAAGTAGTTGCACCATTACAAGTGGGATACCAACACCATCCATCCCTGAGGCAGGAAAGGAAATCATCAAAATAGCATGTTCAGGTGTCAAGAAGATAATTGACACTACATCTTTATGCTTCTAACATCTGGAACCCAGTTACACTTGGGGATCCATGTTTTTCTCTTTCTTGCCCCCTTTCTATTCTCTCTATGCAGGTACAACAGCTATGGCTCCTATTTCAAAACAGCGTAGGACCCGTTTCTCACCGTCAAAAATATCATGATCCATCAGCTGTTCCACCATTGTACTTAATCGTCAAAAATTGGGAAGATTGCTTGCTCCTCTGGTTAAAGATTCTGTCAAAAGTCGTGCTTCAGACGTATCGAATGTTTCCGCTGCACAACCGATAATACTCTAATTTCGGATACACTCTGAAACTACAACAACTACCATGGTTATAGATGCACCTCCAACAATCGAATCTTTGATAATGCACCTCCAACAATCGAATCTTTGATAACAGAAGATCAAAGTGTTTCCTACAACAATGTCACAGCTGATGATCAACATTATGAACAGAGAAGTTTTATCAGCAGTTGACTCTCTCGAAATATTTTTGGTACTTCACACTTGTTCGATTAATTGGACATACATGGTTTCGCTGTCTCCTTATACATGGTTTCGATGTCTTCAATTCATCATCAACATACGTGGTGTATGATTCTGAATCATTGAAAACATCGAGGGGGAGAGAGTGTGTAGGTGATCATTGCTTCCTTGTTTGACCACATGCTTCTTTGCGAAAACCCAATGCCTTCTTGAATTTCTCCAATTAGGGGGAAGAAATAAGACGATATGTGGCTCAAACGTCTCACTTTGGAGTTATCGTCTCGATTTCACGGGTGATCTTGTGTGAAGTTACCCAAATATGATGTTAAGATGCCTCACACACGGTCTTGGCATCGAGTTATTGCTTATTCACAGGTGATCAGTATTCCGAAAGACCACAACATTCAGGGGAAAGTCGTATCATTTCGTCTTTCGTGGTTTGTTTGGTGTGATGCGTCTACATACGTGAGAAGATCTTGTTGATTTCTGGCATGTTACCCTCGAACGGATCTTCCGCAATTAGTCAGATTTTCTTTGTGTGGTCTACTGCTCATCTACAAATTCTGCTGCATACTGAAACCTTCAAAAGTTAGAGGAAATTTAGACTTCATCAAAGTTTTAAATCTGCTAAAGACAGTTGTCAGTTTGGGGGGATGCTGATTCTGAAACTCCTTCACAATGGCTTCTGAGTATAACAGCTTAGAACCCGGTCACAACCGCTTAAACTTCCCTCAACCCCCATCATCAGCTGAACAAAGCCCCCAGCTAACTCGTCAACAAATGGAAAGGTTATTTGCTCCTCTGTTCAGTGACGATATTGATGAACGTGCTCCAGGTGTATCCGTTGTTTCTGCTGCACAACCTGATAATATTCCTATACCTGATACACCTGCTACAACAACTACTGTTGAAGATGCACCTACACCAGTTGACTCCAACACAACAGTTGAACACATCGCTTCCAACAATGATGAACCAGCTAATGATATTCTGAATGAAGTACCCCTACCTGCAGATTTTGATCCAAATGCGTTCTTCAACCCGTTTGCTAATGAGACTGCTGCACCAGATGTTGCGGAATCTTCAACAAACCATTTGAATCCTCAGAATCTGCACAATGTATACCAACATCAACCCTCTACACACCGATGGACAAAAGACTATCCTCTGGATAACATTATTGGTAACCCGAATCAACCAGTCGTTACGAGACAACGTCTTCACACAGATGGTGAACATTGCATTTATGCACTCACTGTCTGCCAATCTGAACCTAAAAACATTAAAGACGCAATGACTAAAGACAACTGGATTGAATCCATGCAGGAAGAACTCAACCAATTCAAACGTCTTGAAGTATGGGAACTGGTTGAAAGACCAACAGGGGTCTACGTCATTGGTCTAAAATGGATTTGGAAAAACAAATTGGATGCTGAAGGGAACGTCATCCGAAACAAGTCACGTCTAGTTGCTAAGGGTTATCGTCAGGAAGAGGGAATAGACTTTGAAGAATCTTTTGCTCCGGTTGCTCGTCTTGAGGCTGTTCGGATATTTCTCGCGTTCGCAGCTCATATGAATATGACGGTCTATCAGATGGATGTCAAAATGGCGTTTCTCAATGGACAACTTAAAGAAACGGTCTATGTCAGCCAACCAGATGGATTCGTTGATCCTGAGTTCCCGAACCATGTCTACAAACTGAACAAAGCTCTTTATGGTCTCAAACAAGCCCCTCGGGCATGGTACGATAAGCTATCATCTTTCCTCATTGCTAACAATTTCACCAAAGGTTCGGTTGACCCAACTCTTTTTATACAATATCACGGGGCACATATCTTAATTGTTCAAATTTACGTGGATGACATTATTTTTGGGTCTACACATAAAAAGTTTTCAATCGCTTTTGCAAAACTAATGAAGAAAAATTTTGAAATGTACATGATGGGTGAACTTACGTTCTTTCTAGGACTGTAAGTTCATCAATCACCCCGTGGTATTTTCTTGAGTCAGTCCAAATATGCCCTTGAATTGTTAAACAAATTTGGAATGAAAACTTGTGATACTTATGCCACACCAATGACTCATACCAAGAAGCTAGACGCTGATTTACATGGGAAATTAGTTGACCCTACCAAATACCGAAGTATTATTGGGTCTCTCATGTATCTAACAGCTAGCAGACCTGATATTGTCTTTGCCGTTTATCTATGCTCCCGTTATCAGTCGCTACCAACTGAAACCCACCTCTCTGAGGCTAAAAGAATCCTCCGATACATCAAGGGAACCGTTAACTTGGGGATCTGGTATCCGAAGGATTCTGGTTTTGAACTAATCGCTTTTTCAGACGCTGACCACGCAGGATGCTTAGACTCAAGGAAAAGTACTTCAGGAGCTCTACAATTTCTCGGTGATAAACTGGTGTCTTGGCAATCAAAGAAGCAGGATTGTACATCGCTGTCATCAACCGAAGCAGAATATGTAGCCATGTCCGCGTGTTGTGCTCAAGTCATCTGGATGAGAACACAACTCAAAGACTATGGTTACGTATTCGACAGAATCCCGATGTACTGCGACAATCGGAGTGCCATTGCGATCTCGTGCAACTCAGTTCAGCACTCGAAATCAAAGCACATCGATCTTCGCTATCATTTCATCAAGGACCACGTGGAACAGGGTACCGTTGAATTATACTTTGTGGGTACAGAATACCAATTGGCAGATCTTCTCACCAAATCCTTGCCTCCCGCTAGGTTTAATGAGTTGGTCCACCGGATTGGTATGAGGTGTTTGACTCAAGAGGAATTGGATGACCTCTTAAAACAGTCTTAAAAACCTGTCAAACACCAAAACATCTTTTGTAAATAATTTTTCAAAAACAAAATACAAAAATATAAAATCCGATAAAACAACAAAAATATTCTCCTAATCTATCTTTCTTTCAACATGGCAAGTACATTTCTTCCGTCAACACTTTAATCTTTCAAAATTCAGTATTTTTTCCGATCAATTGTTGAGGGGGAGAAAATAATCTCTTAACCGTTTCAAAACATCTGTGTACTTGCATGTTATCATATCCCGGTTGTTTCTTTTAACAATGGTGGTGAAGTTTCTGGTACAATGACACTCCTCGGACTAAAATTAATAACTTTTCATCAGTTTTCTTAAGTCGAGGGGGAGTGTCATCAAGTTTCTTTCCTAAAAACTTTGTTTGGTAACCAAAATGGAAGTTAAAAGGCTTTGTTTGATAAAAGGAAAAGGTGGAGGGACCAAAACTGTCAAAACCTTAAAGTTATTTTTAATAAAACACCCCCACCTAACTTTCACTTCTCATTTATTACTCAAAACCTAAAACCATCCTACGCATAGAATTCACTCAAGTAATCCGTGTTTCAGATCATCATTTTGTAAGTGATTTCGTGTTTACAACATGTTTTTAAGCAATGGTTTTGAATTTTTCAAAAATCCAACGGTTAAAACTTTGTATAATCTCGTTTTTGTGGTCTACGCATATGTGTATGAACACATGATCAAGATTGGGTGTTTATGGTTAAAAGAATTGTGTCAAAACGTTTCTAACACATCAATGATACAGTTTTAATCATCAAAACTCGCCCAGAATCACGAATTAAATGATTTACGAAATTAGGGTTTATGTGTCGATTTGGGTTTTTCCAAATGTGAAGTGTTTTGGTATAAAAGATTGTTGGGTTATAGTCTTAAGTGGTTGAATTAATGATTTCCATGGTTATTAACCACCCAGAAACACGAATTGGTTAACATTTTGGATTTAGGGTTTAAAGTTCATAATATTTGGTAACTGTTGATTCACAACGAGTTAAATGTTATAACTTGGTATAAAGACTCCCTCAACACTCTTAAACTACCAGAAAAAGCTTTGTGCATATTCCATGGCTAGATTTCATACGCGTAGATTTAGGGTTTAGACTACGCGTAAGTTTTTCTACGCGTAACTGTTAAAACTGTGCAATTGTGTTTTGCTCTGTTATAAAATGAATTTTGTGTTAATATTGATGATTTGATGAATTTATTTCAGGCTTGCTACACTTAAAATTCAGAATCAAGGTTGTTGTAACTCTACGCATAAGGATCACCTTACGCGTAGCATGTTATGCGTAAGATTAGTCTTACGCGTAGCTTCTACGCATAAGGTTCTACATATGGGACTACGCGTATCCTGTGAAGGATATGCGTAAACAGTGACCTCTACGCATAAGGTCAACTCTTACGAGTAGCCTTACGCGTAAGGTTAATATATGCCTACGCGTAACCTCTACGCATAAGGTCCAATTTTTCTTACACGTAATATTTCTTACGCGTAAGTTAGGATCCTACGCGTAAGTTTACGCCTACGCATATATCATTTTTGTCTACGCATAACTTTACCAATCCTACGCATAAGCCTGGATCATACCTTCGTTATGAATTGTTACGTGTACAAACTTGTAAATAAACTAATCATATCGTCACGAATCCAATAATGTCACTAATAAACTTAAATCGTTTGATATGTTGTGAACAATATGTGATAAAATAAACTTTAAAACTTAAAGTTAACTAACTCACGAAACATTTCACGACGTCATTGGACTATTGAACATACAAGTGACTTAGGACTCGTAACAATCATTGACACTGTACATTCAATAACTAGACAATAAGACCTTCTGTTGACTAACATTATGTCTTTCGATATGTTGGTTCTTTTGGCTAATGTTATTTCAGATCACGACATGGCTGAACAAATGAATGTGGATGCATCTGAAGTTCTCTCCATTACTGATATCTATCCTTATGGCTATCCAATGAAGATAGGAAAGAATAATCTCCGTGTTGACTTTGACACCCTCACTTGCTCAGAGTCTTCATGTTTAATTGCTATTGATATTCTGAGGACTCATCCGTATCAGAATATGCTCACTCACTCTGCAACTGTTCCTGAGATCTATATCCAACAGTTCTGGAACACTATGGAAAGGGTCAAAGGACGGACTGCTGTGACGGTGACTCTGAATCACAAACAAGTCACCATTACACCTGCAGACTTAAGGGTTGTTCTCTTAATTCCTGAAGTCGAACCAACCAAACTATATGCCACACCTGCTGAAGAGCTCACTCTCCAATTCTTAATCAATATCGGTTATGATGAGGCTACAAGAGTAATCACCAAGCATTCTCACGTAGAGCTTAAGAGTATTCCTCAACCATGGAGAACTCTCTACATGATCATCACCAAGTCTGTTTCTGGTCGTGACAGTGGCTATGAGCATCCTAAGCTCATGGAACTGCAAATATTTTGGGCATTGGTCAACATGAAACACATCGCTATCGAAGCTCTGATTTGGGATGACATGATGTCATTTCTCAACAAGCTTGGCTTAAAGATTCCCTACATCAGATATACTAAACAGTTGATCCAGAGAGCACTTGGACTTCATCCTGATATTCCCAAGAGGCTCAATGACCCCGACAATCACGATATGTTGACGGAGCCTATTCTATCTTTCAGAATCAAGGAATCGTCTACAAAGAAACAAGGTGCTGTGTTGCCAGATTTCCTTCTAACTGAAGATGTCAGAAAGCTCGAAACGTACAAAAGGTATCTGGAAGCAGTTAGACAAGGCAAAGTTGGACATCTCGACGAAAAATCTTCTTGAACACCTGTAAGGAGAACCAGAAGAGGAAGTGCATGAAGCGCAATAAGTACTGTGAGTCAAAGGAAGTTTCCTAAAAGGAATCCTCCTTCTAAAAGGATTGTTCCCGTAAAGGAAGCCGAACCTATTCCCACACTTGAACCGCAAAGAAAGCTTGTGGACGAGAGCTCTGAAGATACTGATACAGATGAAGAGGTTCATTACTCTGTAACTGCAACCAAAGCACCAGCCTCAGTAGCAAAACCTCCAAGTCCTCCAGCTGTCCAAGAAAAAGGGAAGACTCCAGCAATTATACCCTATGATGAGAGCTCTGAAGAATAAGAAGAGCAACTGGATAAATCATACAGGAAGAAGTTTAAAATCGTCAGACACCTTCAAAAAGCTGAAGAATTTGCTAAAGATCAAATGGGTGGCCCCGGAGGATCAAGTGGTGCTGCCCACTCCTCTCCAGATCCTGATGCGGTTAATCGACCCGATAAGGGATCTGGTGCCACCACTCTTCTGCAACAACAAAAGCTTGTGGAGGATACTATCGAATATGAGTTTGAGAACCCTGAAACTGAGAAGTCTGAGAAAGATAAAGATGATGATTATGACAAGTTGCTTCTGGGAAGTCCCA
This sequence comes from Chrysanthemum seticuspe, assembly GCA_019973895.1. Classification (NCBI taxonomy): domain Eukaryota; kingdom Viridiplantae; phylum Streptophyta; class Magnoliopsida; order Asterales; family Asteraceae; genus Chrysanthemum; species Chrysanthemum seticuspe. Next base: position 86,327,737 of record BPTQ01000005.1, read on the forward strand.
CACTTTCATAGAAGGAAACTTCTGAACCGCCTAAGGACCCCGAGCCTCCTCATGTCTCCTCATCATCAGACTCTTCATCTCATTCATCACCACCACCATCAAAGAAGTCAACCAGATCATCATCCAAATCTGTGAAGAAACCACCTCGCTCTTGGATTTCTCAGACACATGAAAGAATTGTGAAAGCTGTCAAACAAGTCAGAATGAAAGACATGTTATACAGAAAGCTTAACTTTCTCAATCAACAAATACAATATTTACATGACGAGAATGACAAGATGCAAGAAGAAAGGAAGTTTATCCAGGAATTCTTGAAAGGTCATCGTAAAGAGAAACTGGATGAAATGATTGAAGGTTACACTCAAAAGTACCTTCAAGATATCGTTCCTAAAGTCCAAAAGGAACTGGAGAAGACAACAAGAGATCATACTCACAAATTTCTTCTCGACACTGTCCCCGGTGTGACTAGAGAAGTATTTTCCAGACAACTCACCCCTAACATCGTCGCATTGGTTAAACATACAATGGCCAAAGAAGCTGATCTCTCTGAATCTGAGTTAATCGCTAAACTAGTGATGCAAATGTCAAAGCGATCTGGAACGTTTACTTCGGATGAAGCTAAATTTTTCGAAGGTCTACTTGCTTTTCAACTCAGATCATCATGCAAGGAGTCAGCCGATCAACCCAAACGGCCAAGAGATGACGATGATAAGGACAAGGACTCTGCATCTAAACGTCAGAAGCAATCTGGTGAATCTTCGTCTATGCAACCCCCACCTCAACGGACTCCTTCTCAACGAAGATCTCCTCCTCGCTCTTCAACTGATAAACCTCAGGACGATTCCGAGTTACCACCCCAGACTCAAAAAACCGGTGATCACTTTGAATATACGGGTGGTGACGATGAAGAGGTCCTTGAGCCCCAACAACAACCCACCTCTCCCAAACAAGGACAAACACCAGCATCATCATCTAAGCCTTCGAAAAAGAAGAAGAAGACGCTTCATACTGACGTCATATCATGGCTAGATGACGATAAAACTGAAGAATTTGAATGGTTTGCTACACTTGTTAACAACACTCCCTACCCTGAAGAAGGTCAAGAATTGGTAGACGGTAGTACCTCGGAGCATGCAAAGATTTTGCAAGAAAGGTTCCGTGTGAAGAAGATGACGAAATCTGAATTGAAGCGCATCAAGAATGAAGCATTCCTACTTTTAAAAGACAGCTCGGAAAGTGCAATCGAGGTTGAATATCACCTTGAAAACATTGCTCGAGCCATGTCTAATAACATGGATTGGCTCAACCCAGAAGCAAACATCGACTTCACCAAACGGGACAATCCTCCATATTACACCGACTGGTCTCGACCTCTACCTACCATTGGCCAACCTGATCAGCCTAGGATTCCTTTCAGACATTTCTTCAACAAAGACTTAGATTTTCTTCAACACGGTGGCGATGGTTCAAGGAAATACGCTACATCTCTGACACTTCCATTCCCTGCTTCCATATACTCTGATTGTATAGCCATCGAGGAACGTGCTACCCACATGTTCTCCGACAAAGTGGTAGCGTATGACCAAGATGCAATGTATGGGATTCACCATTGGCCGGAACGCCGAAGAATCTACTACAGAAGCTGCTTGGTCCAGAAGTCTCAACATGCAGTGTTCAGTACTAAAAGTATCGTGGCCATCCAACATGTTGGTCTATCGTCTAAATGGGACTACACTTTTCTCAAGAAGATTGTGGTCAAAAGACAAGACGAAAGGGACTATGCATTCTCTGAAGCTGACTTTGAGAATTTGAACATCAACGATATTGAAGACATGTACCTTGCCAAAGTTCAAGGTCGCATGAGACAATTTCCAACTGAAGTACAACGTGAATTCATCAAGTCACTGCTCATCTTCATCAGACGCATAGTCATCAAAGAACGTGTTGAAGATCTTCAGCTTGCCGTTGAATCATATCAGAAACGTGTCAACTTCACTCCACCACAGCTTGATCTTCCCGATATCAACCAACTATCACAATTAACGCTCATCAGCAAACCGTTTGGTGTCGTTTATCGCAGTGAACTTCATCGCAATTGCTTGATGGCGTGTAATGAGCTTCACAAATTTGGAGATCATACTCTGAAGATGGTTAGGGACGGATTAGCTTATCGATTGAAGGATATACGTGAAAACATTGGGAACCCTAAGCGATGGAATTCTCAGGATCGGAGGAATGTGAGAAGGATCATCACCATGATAGATGAACGGTTGTTCAGAAGGGATCAGTTCAGAACATTGGAAAGTTTTGTTGGTGGTCGACCCAGGATTAACATCACCGGCTATCAACGCCCTGTTCGCACTCCTGGGAACATCACTGCACTTCCTGGTACTCCTTGATTTGGTTCTTTCATTAAAAATTTTTTGGATGTATGATGATATATGTCAATGGCTTGTGCACACATAACAGTGTACAACCCGTAATTGTCAAGAAAGGACCCTGTGGTACGCCTCAGTGCCACAATCCTTATAAAAGGAGCGAAAGCTTCTTATTTTTGAGTAAAACCCATCAAACCTTTCATTTTTCAAGGTTTTGCTCAAAAACACAAGTACTTCCCCGTATGATTTTCAAAACCTCAACCGTTTATATCACTTGTTGAGGGGGAGTATTTGAATTAAAACTTTGTTCACAAATTTTTCATAGTGGTCATCTTCCCGCAACACTCGAAATGGTCATATTTATTGTCAACCGTTCAAAAATAACATTTTTATATGCCATTTTTTAGGGGGAGAAAATTGGTGTGATAAGAAATATGTTGTGCAAAATGCAAATGAATCTGTGTACCTCAGACTTAACCAACGAATTGACGGTACTAAACTGTTTGTAACTCGAAAAGACTTGTCCTGGACGGGTAATAATTTCAAGCTAGTTCGCTAGTAATGTAAACGTGTCTCGCAAAGGACTTGTCCAAGTAGAAAGTACCATTCGAGATACTCTTGGAAGACATGAACTCTGACGGGTATGACAACCTTTCGAGGTTTGTCTACACCTTCAAGATAGTTATTAGAGCTAGTTGTCACCTAAAAGCTGACAATGTAACTCTTTAACTATGCAACGTAACCGTGTCTCGCGGGGGATTGTCTATCTTCAGTGGATCAATTCTAAAAGTGCGCGCTCTTTCCTCACTGTGCATTTAACCATTAAAACTATTAAGCACATGTGGAGGGGGAGTATTTATGCAAAACCTTATCTCTCACAGTGGTTCAAACATGTTTTTCATTTACAAACCATTTGAGAGATTTTTCACAAACTGTGGTTTTAATGGCAACATAGGTTAGTCATGGAGTTGTAAGGTGACTAAGGTTAGGAATAACCGTCCTATGATCCGCCAGAGCTGGAGGGATCTACCCAAGGACACTACCATTAGTTAGTGTTAGAAGTCCTTAGGAATGATTGTAAAAAAAAAAAAAAAAAAAAAAAAAAAAAAAAAAAAAAAAAAAGGAGAAAATGAGAATCGGAGAAAGAAGGAGTTGAAGAATCAAAAAGAAATGTAAAGTAAAGGGTGAAAAGAAACAGCCCTCCAGATTATTCAACTTAGGGCAGACACCGGGTTCAATTCATATGCTACTGGCTGTCACTTAGTGACACCGGTATTGAAGATTAAAAGTCGTCATGGACCCAGTGACGCACGCACTAAACCTTCTTAGCCACTCAAGTTTCTATCAACAGAAGCTTGTTTCATTCTCACAGGGAACCCTACGTAAACTATTGGCTTTCTCTTAGAGATCGCTGGTATTGAAGAAGGAGACCCTCTCCCTAGTCTCCGCTCAGGAAAACCAAAACGCACTATTGAGTCTAGAGCCACGAGATTCATCAAAGGATCTCTTAGGAACACTTGACATTTAATCACTTGATGATCAACTAATAAGATTATCAGTGGTTCATATCGAGTCCTTCACAGATCTTAGCAATCTGTCGAGAACATTTATGAGAGGTTCACATCTGTGATCCTTAGTGATTGAATGGAAACTCCTGCCAGGGTCAACATCAAACAGCCCTGACAGCAGGTCACTTCGGTAACTCCCCGTGGATTACGCGGAGTGTGTCTCAAACGGTCTACAGTCGTGAGGTGATGCTACGGTGTACCTCAGCGACTTATCTGAACTGTAGATGTACTTCGGTACATCGCGTTATCTCACTTGTGGGACTCCAGTTCAGGAACGGCCTTTGTAAGAATTAGAGTTGTGTTTTCACACTATGCTGTTAACACTCTCGAAGTTCAAACTTGTAAGTGCCGGAAACCGCTTATTACTAACCGTTTGAAATGTTTTCTTCTTATGGAAGCTCCGGAGCGGAATGATCGTGCTGATTCTTCTCATGCTCACGCCAAGATCATCACTAATGGAAGTTCTATTCAACAGCAACACAACCGTCAGAATGATTCTTCGTCAAACCAAAGAATCTACAAAGTTAAAAACTTAAAGAACTTCATCAGTATTGAATTCCAACGTCAAAGAGCGTGTGAGCATGTTGAAGAATGACGTGGAGACACTGGAGCAGCGAAGCAGACCTGAGGCAGACTGATGCAGACAACAACATACTATCACTTTCACCACAAAGAACAATGATCAAAGAACAAAGTTAAAGATGACGTCGAAGCATAACTGTTCAAAGATAACAATCTCTCTACACTGGGGAGATTGTTCGAATCAAGGCAATTCCTCTCACAAGAAAGAAGAATGTCAGAAGACGTCAGAGCTACTATTACATCAACGCCTTCACCGTTTACATTCATATATACTTGAGGGGGAGATTGTTGGAATCACTCCTAAACTGTATTTCAAGTATTTATATTTCATATGTAATAGGTAGCTTAATATGGCCTTTATGTTTGTTTAAGGTCTAGCTTATGTAGAAGGCCCATAAGCTTAGGCCCAAGCCCATATAAGAAAGGATGGGAACTAGGAGTGTTGCCCTAGCTTCCCTCCTATAAATACTCTTGTAAACCCTCACTTGAGGGTTGGTTGTTCAAGTTTTCTTTTCACACATATTCCTACGCCTAACCGTGCTACTCTTATCGTGTATGTGTGCTTGTTTACTTGTTCAATCTCCTTATCTCTTTCTATATTACTTGTGTTTGTAAAACTAGTGACCTAACAAAAGTCATGCTATAGAATGCTAGGATTCAAATTGTAATTTCCGGGGTGACCTCCCTTAGGGGGAGATTGTTAGGATTACGAAAATTCATATGAAAGTCTCGGTCACCCCAAGATATGTCTAGCATAGATTAGCTCGTAGGCTTAGTAGTATTAGTTTAGTTAGCGTATCAGCCGTGGAGTCGGGTCGGGTCTTTACCCACTCTCAGCCCACTCCACAACCCAAGTAAGGGGGGGTTAACTTATCGTATCACCGTGGAGTCGGGTCGGGTCTTTACCTACTGTTTGTCCACTCCACTACCCAAGTAGGGGCGTTTATGTAAGTACTATAAATACCCTTTCACTTCAAGTAAAAGGGTTGGAGCTTCTAATCTAATCTTTACTTCTCTTTCACTTTCTCTCTCTAGAACTCCCATTCTCTCTTTCTTTCTCTCTATAAAATCTGCCAAACATCAAATCCATGAGTGTGTTATGAAAATCAATATATTACATTTTAGACTAGACATGTCATTCAAAATAATTAATTTATAAGCTTTTTGATTTTATAAATCTATTTTCATTATGTTTAAGGGTGATTGGGTGGAAAAAAATTATTATGTTTAAGGGTGATTAGATGGAAAAATAAAATGAAAATGATGAAAATTTATTATAATCATATATTTGAGATGCATCTACTTGTACTAGATGCATCTCTATTCATTAAAATACGTAATTTTTAGTTTTGAAAGTGACTTTGAAATGAGAATGATAAAAGTAGCATTATCAACACATTTGACATATTGATTATACATAATGAACATGGTTTGTATAATTTGATGAAATGTATCTAATCTCTACCGCATTATAAAGCATTTAGGACCTTTTCAAAATGCAAGTCTGAAAATAATAAGACAACACACTTACTTATTATGAAATATTTGTTGGTTTTGCTTTTAAATCAATAACTTGCATCATACTCATCATAAATATATGCAAATTTTAATAAATATAGCTATAATAGCATTAGTTATAACAATTAGAATCACTTTCTTAAGGCATGTTTTAAAAAAATTAATTAAAATATACAATGGAATTTAACATAAGAAAAAACGTTTATATATAACCACTTATTAACTTTTTAACTCTTCTTATAAATGTTATTTTTAATACACCTCTAAAATAAAAAAAATAAATGTTATTATACAGATTATACAAACTAATAAAATACACATAACTTCATATAATTAAATGCAAACAAGTTGATAGTACATATGATTTTAGAAACCGGACCGAACCAACGTGTTTAACCGTGAACCGGAGTCACCACCGGTTCGGCTAGCCAATAAAAGCCGTCCGAAAACGAACCCAAGAGGATCGTCAAAACCAGTAAAAACGGGTGAACCAAGCCGGACCGGAATCATTTTCTTCTTTTTCTCAGGTTAATTAGCTTGTTATTGTTATTTTGTTGTGCATGGACTTTAATATTGAGGTACCGCCACTGTAACACGCGAGATACCCTACTAGCATATGTATATACAACTAATTTTAATACAAAAATAATTCATTAAAATGCATGAAAATGAATAAATATATATCTAATTTAAGTCGATTCACTTCAATATGTAATTACAATCATTTTTCATCATTCTCATTTAAAGTTTTCTCCAACTCCTATCTTTAAACCTCCTGCAAATTAAAAAATTGTTCTATCATCAAACATGCATAAAATTATAAACATATTAAAGACCAATTCATGCCACCTGAAATAGATATTCATTGTGGTTTGAAGAATACATAAAAACTATTCATTAGTTTTAAGCTTTCACTTGGATTCCCCTTGTCGATGCCCTTATTTTAATTATTCAATTAATAATTTAACGTTAGAGAATATAAAATTGCTCTCAAGTTCACTTAACAAACACCCACGATTTAGAATAATGAGAAATAGAGATTCTAAATACGGAGTAATAAATTAACACTAAGAAGTGAGAACATATCGTATTTAGGGGATGATGCATGGCTGCCACGAGTAGCAATTCACTCTTATAAAATGTTTATACCAATTTGGACATCTATCATCTATTAAAATTAACAAATTTGACTTTTAAGAAGCAAAATATTATATCAAAATCCTAATAGTAAGTGCTCAACTGACTCTAGCATATTGTACGTATACATTAAGCTTTATTGCCATGTGTTATAACGCTACATCAATATAGGATCATATAATATGTTGTGGAGAGTTTTTGGTTATGAATACACTTGGCTGTTGATTGTCGTCCGTTGTAGAGGAATCCATGGTGGTGCATGGTTCTAATCACTAAGGCATGAAGGAGTGGATGCGGGTAAGGCATCGGGTTGGGTTAGGGTAGTAGGCTACACCACCCCCACCTCTTAGGGTACATGAAAAGTTGGAAGAATTCGAGTTCGGAAGCCGATTGTTGCAAAGCTTTGTTCTCTTTTTTTTTTGTCTTTTGTGAAAAAGTAGTGTTAGGGTAGTATCGGGTACCACTCCGTCCACTTAGGGTAGTGTTAGGGTAGTATTGGGGTAGTTTTGAGTTGGAAGGTTTTTATTGGATAGAGGTGACGTGGCACCCTCAGGGTATTAGGGTATGAAATTTCGACTCCCTCCTCCCTAACTGATATACTTGGTGTAAAAAGTACATGGCTGTTGATCGAATGAAAACGTAACACGAAAAAGCGAAAAGCCGTAGTTCGATGTCAGTGAGCAATATAAAAACGAACAATGAGACAGGACTCAGGAGCATCATGCATCGATGTTTCCTATGGTATTCTAGGAACCTTTTAAAACTGTTTCGTGTTGTTCCACAATGTCACGGAATTTTAGTCCTCAATTTCACCAAATATTCACTTATAAACTATAAAATGATTGACATGTGCTATAGTTCGTGTACAATATGTGATTCGCAAATACTTTATCCTAAAAACAGTTTTTTTTTTTTTTTTTTTTTTTTTTTTTCCTTCCTACTAGACACAATTTGGACGCTCGCAAGATTGACGGGCACTCTACTCGATGTGCGATTTGTGATGGTGACATTGAAACTACACATCACCTTTTATCGATTGTACGTCGGCTTTCAATATTTAGAGTTCAGTTGCTACTTGGAAATAGTTTTCCTAACTCTGTGGTCTCGCTAATTAAGTTTGGGGATACGGTTGACCTAAACAACTCAACAAAAAGTCGTTTCGATGTCGTGGTTCAAACTACGGCTTGGGTTATTTGGAGATTTAGAAACCGGGTTTGCTTCGATTTAGAACCTCCTCGGAAAGACACTCTATTGGATGATATCAACGTTTTCTAGCACTCTTGGATTGTTAGTAGAAATAGAGTTTTTAAACCCGAGTGGTTCACTTGGATTTGTAATCCAAAATCTTCTTGTAATATTACCTTGTAATCTTCTTTCTTTCTAGCTTCTTGTTAGTAAATCTCATTAAAAAAAAAGCAGTTTTTTTTGGGTGAATGGTGAAAGTATATTAACTTTGAAAGCTAGATACAAAGATATACTATGGAAGTGCTACGAGAGGCCACACTACTTCCATAGTTGTCACTAACTTTACATGAAACATACTACTGCTATAAAAGACATACATGAACAAGATACAATACTCTACTACTAGTAGTATACTTTGATCAAATTCACCAAAGCCCTAGCCAAAGAACCAGAGACATAGTGCACTTTGTCCATTTATCTATGCTAATTAACCCAAACTATCAAGGATGGCTAATGATTTGCACACTTTATAAATTTATTTGCACAATTAATATACAAACAGTTGAAGCAGAATATTTAATACCATACAAGTATTTAATGCAGAGATGGAGTGTCTCAATCAATCTACGAAGTGTGCAAATCAATTTCCATCAAGGATATACATTAAAATGACTACATTTCACTACTACAAAAATGGACATAGAGCCCGGTTGAAAATGGCTATAAAGCCCTGTTTTTCATGAGGGCACAAAAAGGGAGGGACTCTATGAGGAATTGGCATAGAGCCTAGTCAAATATTCCTCTGAATTTTGATATATCTTGTACATCCATCTACTTCCATCCATCTAGAATTTTGATCTATCTAGTACATTCCCTCAAATCCCCAAAAACGTGCATAAAACACAAATTTGTAGAAGTAAGAGAAATCATAACGACTTTTCCTTAAATACTCAATATGTTAGTAACATTCGCATCCTAAATGAGATAAATTATTTAAAAGGCAATCCTAAAATGGGGGCAATCAAAAATTAATCTCTATTAGATTAATATCGAATAAGTATTTTACTAAAAGAGTCAAAAACCAGGTCCTCGAAGTGGAGAGATGGAAAAACCCATTTGAACACCACCACGCCATGAACACCCAAACCAAAATCAACCCACTTCCACTCCACTAAATTCCAATTCCTTCAGAACCCACATCCAAAATCACCAATCCATCATTTCCCCCATCTTAATTTTTAACAATTTTATGGCAGCTACAAAAAACCCTATGGAGGCAGAGGAGGCGGCGACAAAAAATCAGTCAAGGAGTGAAGAAGGAAACGATCATGGATGGCAACAGGTACAGAATCGGAAAACAAAGTCTTCAAAAGGTTTCTGGTCCTTGAACATGGCTTTCAACGCTCATGGTGGATCCAAGAATTCAAATGCCTCACTGTTGGAAAGGCTCTCGTGTAACATCTTTATAACAAATTTTCCTGCTAAACTTACTGCCAAGGAATTATGGAATACTTGCTCGCAGTATGGTACGGTACTGGACGTCTTTATTCCAAATAAGTTATCCAAACAGGGTAAACCATTTGCTTTTGCTCGTTTTAAAAAAGTTACTGATGTGAATTCGCTTATTAATAACTTGCGTTCAGTTTGGTTGGGAAATTTTCGGGTATATGCCAATGTGGCTCGGTTTAATAGGGAAACAAACACTAAACCTTATTCACAGTCTCCTAAGGCACCAATGAATTCGCCTTCTTTTGTGTCTGCACCATCTTTCGCTAATGTTGTGAAAGGAAAAGGTGTCCAACAGAGCAATGATGAACCTGTAATGGTTTTAGAACGTGGCTCTTTGAACTATGGTGGTGACCCTGTACTTGTGGGATGCGTTAAGGATTTCAAAACTCTTCCCAATATTCACAATGTATGTTCCAGTGAAGGTTTTATTGGGGTCAAAATAAGCTACGTAGGTGGCTTTTGGGTTCTTTTGGAATTTGATTCCTTTCAGTCTTGTGAAAAATTCCAAAAACATGAAGGCATAAACTCGTGGTTTTCATGCCTAAATCAGTGGAATACACACTTTGAAGTTCCGGATAGAGTTGTCTGGATCGATGTGGAAGGTGTTCCATTACAAGCATGGTCACATTCTAATTTTACCAAGATTGCAAATAAATGGGGTGAGCTTGTCTACATGGATGAATCCAATATAACAAACAAATATAGTATGCGTCTTTGTGTTAAGACCAAGGTGAAACACTTAATTAAAGAATCTTTCAAAGTGATTTTGGAAGGTAAAATTTCTGTTGTTCGTACAAAAGAAGTCACTGGGTGGGTTCCAGATTTTGGAGAAGAAGTTAATGAGCATTCAGATGATGGTAGTGAAAACAATTCGGTTGGCCTTCACATCTGGGAGGACGCTGAAGATGAAGAAGTGATTCCAGATTCTTTTCAACAAAGTGAAGCTAATGATATTGTTCCTGAACAACTGCACAATGATTCAGAAAAGGTAGAAAATGATGAAAAAAAAGAACGCCGTGAATCAGATAATAATCCAACTGTTCATGCGGATGCTACATCTGATGATCCTTTTGGTTTAGAGAAACTCATCTTTAAATCTACCAAGAAAGGTGTTAATGTAGCAGATGCGAATAGTAGTAGTGATCCAATATTCCCACCGGGTTTCACTCCTTTGAATTCGAACCACTCAAGAAATGAGGCTGAAAACATAACCCATGACAATTGTTCATCTCCTGCTTCATTTAGGGATTTGAATGAGCAACCCAAGACTCGTGATTTTGAGAAAACACCAACAAACTTGAATGTCGATGGTGACACTGAACACGAACCAAATAACAAATCCTCAAATGGCTTCACAAAGAATCACACAGACTCCATGGCCCCGCCTTCAAAACCAATAAACGGTTTCTCTATTCTTGACAGATTTCAAGAATTTATTGAGATTGGACAAGCTATGGGTTTTGGCATGAAAGGATGTGAAAAAGACTACAAGAGAATTATCACTTGCATGGGAGATCATAATTGTTTTAAATGAATTGCCTTTCCGTTAATGTGCAAGGGCTCGGGGGAAAGGAGAAAAAGCAATGGGTGAAAACTCTTTGTCATACTAATAATGTCAATTTTTTATCTTTACAAGAGACTAAGATGGTTTCTTTCGATGTTTTTGTGGTGAAAGCTTTTTGGGGTAACATGTTTTTCGACTTTGCTACTAGTTCGGCTCGTGGTAGATCTGGTGGAATCTTATGTGTTTGGGATAAATCTATATTCCTAAAGAAGAGAATCTATTCCAATGATCATTGCCTTTGTGTGGAAGGTACATGGTTGGCTACTGGTTCGGATCTGTTATTCATGTCAGTTTACTCTCCTCAAGAATTGTCCCTTAAAAGGCAACTTTGGACATACATGACGGGGATAATCCACCGTTGGCATGGCGAGGTTATTGCTATGGGAGATTTTAATGAGGTGCGTTTTGCTTCGGAACGACATGGTTCCAATTTCCATGCTTCAAACGCTGCCGAATTTAATATGTTCATTTCTAATTCTCATTTGAATGACATTCCTCTTGGTGGGTACTCTTTTACGTGGTCCGACAAATATGCAAATAAGATGAGTAAATTGGACCGGTTTCTTGTATCTCAAGGACTGTTGGATATTTTTCCAAATTTATCAGGTTTGATTCTTGATCGACATATCTCCGATCATAAACCGATTCTTCTTAAGGAATCTCATATGGATTATGGCCCTACTCCTTTTCGATTTTTCCACTCTTGGTTCTTGGAACAAGATCTTGTTTCAATTGTTGAGGATTCTTGGAACAACGATGGGGTCCAAGCTTCTAATGCAATGATTTTATTAAAAAACAAGCTGAAGTGTCTGAAGAAAAACTTGAAAACGTGGAACGCTCGAAAGAAGGATATCAGGAATAATGATCGCCGAATTCTCCATGACTCTTTGCTTCAGATCGACTCACGTTTGGATAAAGGGGAAGGTCGTCCTGATGATGCTATCAATCGTATTCGTATTTTTCATGATATTGGTGTTATTGATAACAAGATTTCTGTTGATTTGGCTAAAAAAGCTAAGGTTAAATGGGCTATTGAGGGAGACGAGAACTCTAAGTTCTTTCATGGTATTGTTAACAAGAAAAGAAGACAACAATCCATCAAAGGCATTCTAGTTGATGGTCAGTGGATTGATAATCCCAATCATGTTAAAAGAGAATTCTTCAATCACTTCGCTAATAGATTTTCTCAACCTGACTGGGATCGTATTCCTTTAGAAGGTAACTTTCCAAGGATGTTAGATACTGATTGATGAGTGTGTAAATACTCATCATTTTTGTACAAATAAACTGCAAAATCATCTGAAAACACTCAGAAACACATCAAAATGATCAAAATATCACAAATCAGTGTTTTATGTGTTTTAAATGCAAAAATATCAAAATCAGATGAAAAACATATCAAATTTGCAAAAATTGCAGTTTTAGTCCCCCAAGTTTCAAAAATTGTCAAAAATAGTCCCTGAGCCAAAATTTCAAAAGAAAAGTCACCAAAGGTCTTTTTAAAATCATAAATTGTCATATTTAGTCCTTTGGTGGAAAATCTAAAAGTTTTGAGAAAGTTACAATTTAGTCCCTAAAAATCCAAATTGGTCAAATTTAGTCCTTGGAAATTTTCAAAAATGTCAAATTAGACCTTGGTCTATTAAAAGTTGGCAACATTAGTCCTTGGATTACATTTTCATAATTTACAGATTGGGTCCCTCATCTTTCAAAGATTTACATGTTTGGTCCCTTGTGTAATATTTCTACAAACCAAACGGATCCTATAAACTATGCAAGCCCAAACACAAACCACCTTGGCCCAAATATGTTTACCCGGTCCAAACACCCATGACCCGACCAAACCCACAGTTTAAACAAACAACCCGCCCCCTATATTTGTCTTCCCCGACAAAGTAGCCTGCAACCCCCCTCCTCCAGCCACCAACAACTTTGCTCCCCTACACCACCAATTGTCTCCCCCCTCCTCACCAACTTTACAAGTGCATTAATTGCACCCCCTTTCTCTGTCTAAAATACCCAACTCAGTTTTCCCGCCAAAATGCTCAATGGCCAAGATTGCCTCAAAATGATCCAATGGCTTAAAATATAGGTGGGATTTGATCAGAAGGTGAGAGAGAAGCAAGAGGAGTATAAAAGAGAGAAGAAGGGAAGCAAAAGAAGAGTCTACTAGTTTTTAAATATTACTTAATGTCGTTTTTAATGTCAAGTTTTAGTTAAGCTTAAAAATATGTAATCTTTTGTTGTAATGAACTCTATATAAGTGTTTGGATCAATACAAATCGTTTTCCAGTGATTACTTCAAGTTTTATCTAAAATTCACATTTTCTGTCCACTGTTGAGAATTTCCATCTATAAATCTTGTATAATAGTTCTCATTAGCTTATTTTTAAGCTTGAACAGGTTCATCTTAGTTTATTATATCTGGGTACAAGCTTGTGCTCATAATTTAAGCTGCATTGGATATAAGTCAACAGAAAGTCAAACAGGGTCAAAAATGGCAATGATGATGATTATGGTTGTTGCAGAGGGTGAACTTGGGTTAAAATAGATTAGGTCAGAGTAGGAATGGGTTTGGTATTGGCCTGCAAGCAAGTTGGATTCTTGTGAGTTGTTTTCTCATTTTCAGTTTTATTTCAATTTTGCATTTTCTGTCTGTGCTTATATCTTTGGTTATAAGTTGCTCATATGTGTTTTTCCAGTTGTATTTAGGCATTTCATGCTCAGTTTGATCATTGGTGCTACCTAGTTTGGTGTTTATCTCATTTTAGTTGTAAAATAGTTATTTAAAAGAGTGTTTGGAATTGCTGTTATGCATGTGTTCTAGGCTTGCTCAGTGGATAAAATCTGTTGGTTTATGCTTCTTAAGTACTTTTGAACTAACTTTGGTCAACAAATTGGGTCTGCTAGCATAAAAAGTCAAAATCCTTCTAAGAGATCCTCAACAGGTCACTGTTGGAATGTTAGAGTATCAAAAAGTTGTTTTGTGTTCCAATTGCATAGGTCTAGCTTATTTCAGTCTTAATTCATCATATTAAACCATCTTCAGTTCAAAAATCTTGATCAAAACTCAAATTGGTCAACTGTGTACTAGTTTTCAAAAAGTCAAAATGCAAAAAAATGAGGTTTGAGCAGATGTTGCAGCATCTGCACAGGGTCCATTAAAGGTTTTCAAGGTCTAAACTTTTGGTTATAAGTAGTCTACTAGGAGGTCCATAGGACCTCACTTCTGGTTTAAGCTTAAGCTCTCTGGATTACCCTGTGCATAAGCTCAAAATAAGGACTTGGTGCCCTGCTCATAGGCTCAGCTGATACTGAGTAATTCCTCAGTTTTTGTGCAGCTTGCACAGAACTTATATAAGCTTGATAAGGTCTGGTCCTTTGGTTATAATTAGTCACCTAGGTCTAGTTTAAGACTCAATAATTGGTTTGTAGTTTGTAGCTTATTTGGGTGCTTAATTTTAGTCTGCAAGTTAGTACCATTTTCTGTTTTTAGCTTAAATTCATAATCTCCAAATCTGTGGTATTCTGTTAATCAGTAGCTGTAGCTTGTTTGTTTAAGTTTCATTTGGTCATATTTAGTGTTCCATAGCTTCTGTAAACAGTAGGTTGCTTATTTGGGTCATTTAGCTTATTAAAGAGCTTATTTATAAGCTCAATCCATAGCAGTTTCATAATCTTCCAAGTAATCACCTGTTTTTCTAATTTTCCTAGCCTCTTAATATTATTGTAGAGTTTCCCTGAAATTTTCAGATTTTTCTCAGCTGTTTTACTATTTTTCTTGATTTTTATTAGTTTTTAGCACATTTTAAATAGCTTTTAAATACAAAAATTAGAAAAAGGTTCAAAAAAATAAGTTTTCATTTTTATTAAGTTAAGATAAATATAAAAAGCCAAAAAAGTATTTTTCCATATTTTTCTTAGTTAAATTTGTATTTTTAAATATTTTAATTAGTTTTTAATAGTTTAAAATTCATAGAAAATAGAAAAATAATCAGAAAATTACAAAAATAGTTTTGAAAATTCTAGTTTGATATTTTAGACTTTTCTAATTCATAATTTTATTTTTCAAGCTTTGTTTCCTATTTTCTTTCATTTTAGGCTATTATTAATTAGTTAAAAATAGTTTTTAATTTATAATAATTAATTAAATAGTCATAAAAATAATTTTCTTTTTCTATAAATTTTCTTTTATCATTAGGATTGTAAAAATGTATTTTTCATATTTTTAGGATTTATCTTGTGTAATTTTCACGTTTTTATTTGTACGTTTACGTATTTTTATTTTAAACGTAAGTTTTTAGTTTTCAGTTTTAAACGTTCATCACTTTAAATATAGTGATAGCGTTTATTTAATAGGTTTAATCTTTTTAATTTCCTTTTATTTTCATTTTAGCCCTTGTAGTTTATGTCCTTTCTCCGTAGTTATAATAATTCCAAATCCTTTTCCCGTTCAAATCTCGCGATCACTATACGTTTGATGATCCATTGCACAACTCGCTGGGACATAACGACCCGGGGAGACTCTATACTCCTCTGATCTTCATTGATTTCGTGCTTAAGCTGTTTTAGGTTTTCTTACGCTTGCGTGAGAGAACTTGACGGTTTTGCGCGCATCACTGATCATTCTCTTGCTTTAGAAGAGGCGGTTTCTAATGAGGAGATCAAAAAGGCGGTTTGGGAATGCGGGTCAGACAAGTCACCGGGTCCAGATGGTTTTTCTTTTGAATTTTTTAAAAAATTCTGGTATCTTGTTGGGGGTGACATCTCAAATGCTGTTAAGGAGTTCTTTAATTCGAGCACTTTCCCGCCTGGTTGTAATCCCTCATTTATTGCTCTAATCCCAAAGGTACTCGATGCTAAGCGCCTTAATGATTTCCGTCCTATTAGTCTAATTGGATGTCAATATAAAATTATCGGCAAAATTTTAGCTAACCGTCTTAGTCTTCTGATCGATAATATTATAAGTTGTGAGCAGTCGGCATTTATTAAAGGTAGACAGATTCTTGACGGGCCTCTTATTCTTAATGAGATCGTTGCTTGGTGTAAGTCGAGGAAAGAGCAAACTTTACTGTTTAAAGTTGATTTTCAAAAGGCGTTCGATTCAGTTAGATGGGACCACCTCGATGATATCCTTGATAAGTTCGGTTTTGGTAGTAAATGGCGAGGGTGGATTCGTGGTTGCCTCATTTCCACAAAAGCTTCTGTTTTGGTTAATGGCTCGCCAACGAACGAATTCTTTTTCCATCGAGGCTTAAGACAAGGAGATCCTCTTTCTCCGTTTTTATTCATCCTTGTGATGGAGAGCCTTAATGTGGCCTTCCAACGGGTTATTGATAGAGGTATGTTTGCTCCTATTATTATTGGAAAAGATAACTTGATTCCTGTCTCGCACTTATTTTTTGCAGATGATGCAATGTTCATAGGCAAATGGTCTAGCTCTAACGTTAATGTGTTGATGATAATGTTACATTGCTTCTTTCTTGCCTCGGGATTGAAAGTAAATGTTAATAAAAGCAGTTTGTATGGAGTAGGTGTTCTTCCTAGGGATATCCAACACATGGCTGATTGTTTTGGTTGTTTGGCAAACAAGCTCCCTTTCACGTATCTTGGTGTCAAAGTGGGTGCAAATATGGGTCGTATCAACTCATGGATTGAGGTTATTCAGAAGGTTTCTAACAAGCTATCAAAATGGAAAGCTAAAACCTTATCGGTTGGGGGTAGACTTACCCTCATAAAATCGGTGCTAGGCTCTCTCCCTACTTACTATATGTCGCTATTTAAGGCTCCAAACGCTGTTTTATCTCAATTGGAACGTTTACGCAATTCTTTTTTCTTAGGGGCGGAGATAGATGAACGTAAAATGACTTGGGTTTGTTGGAAAAAAGTGATGGCTCATAAACAACTCGGCGGTTTAGGAGTTAGCAGCTTATTTGCTTTTAATCGTGCTTTGTTGTTTAAATGGATATGGCGTTTTTTATCCTCTAATTCTGGTCTCTGGCTCAGTGTCATTAAAGCCATTCATGGTTCGAATGGGTCTCTCGATCAACCTACAATGTCTCGTTTCCATGGGTCAGTTTGGTCTTCGGTTCTTAAAGGGAGTCGATCTTATGGAGTTTTGTAAAAAGATAATCGGGAATGGTAATAACTCTAGTTTTTGGCATGATAAATGGCATGGTGATGCTTGTTTCAAGGTTAAATTCAATCGGCTTTTAAATTTGGAGCTTCACAAAGATGTCTCAGTTGCTCATAAGCTTCAAGACATAGACCTTGTTTCATCTTTTCGTAGGGGTCCAAGAGGTGGTATTGAAAAGTGCCAATTACAGGATCTTTCCCTCTTGCTCTCCTCGGTAATCTTATCCTCCTCTTATGATCGTTGGTCTTGGACGTTAAATGGGAATGGTGTTTTTTCTGTGAAGTCGGCTAGAGAAGAGATTGATAAGTGTCTTAATGTTACATCTTCCTCTTCTACAAGATGGTCCAAGCTTCTTCCTATCAAGCTTAATGTCTTCACGTGGCGTATGCTTCTTGATAAACTCCCTACAAGGATTAATCTTTCTAATAGAGGCTTGGACATTCCTAGTGTGTTATGTCCGAATTGTGAAGGTGAGGTGGAATCCCGTAATCATGTCTTCTTTGGTTGTCCGATGGCTAATGATTTGTTTCGGTTACTAGGTCGATGGTGGAATATTACCATCCCTACCTTGTTAGACCCTATATCTTGGGAGACTTGGTTTAAAGGTATTCGGCTCAACAGTTTACAAAAACTTGTGTTGGAGGCTTCATTTTTCTCCTTGTGGTGGCACATCTGGAAATATAGGAATGCGGTTGTGTTCTCCTTGAAGAAGCCTAAAAAAGGATTGATCTTTGATACTTTTGTCTCTCAATCTTGGTTTTGGATAAACAATAGAGGTAGGAGTTTTAATGTAATTGGGTGGATTGGCTAAAAGACCCTTTAAACGCTATTTTGTCTATGTAATTTTCTTTCGCCTAGCTTCTCGCTAGATTTTTAATAATATTCCGCCGTTCAAAAAAAAAGTATTTTACTAAGAGAGAATAATGTATATCTAATTTGTACTAAATGAATGTCATAACAACGTTATTAGTGGTTCCAATAATCATAGAAAGACACCTTGCTTGCACGGGTCAATCAATCAAGCTAGTAGCATGTTTCACGTGCCAAATTATTTCCGAAAACGGTCCTACAAAAATAAATAAGTTACAAGTTAACAAAACAAAGATTCATATATCTAAACATAATTATAGTTAGTTGCAATTCATGTACATATGGATGTATGATGAGATTGAACATGTGTATGTATGAAAATAAGCTAGAATGATATATAACAATATTAAGTATAAGAAGTGTTAAATACCTTTAATTATGATTTGAGATTGAACAAAATTGGATCATTTAAAGCTTATGGAGACAATTAAAATGTGAACATTTAAAGCTTATATATGCAAAGGTTTTGAAAAAAGAGGCAAAAAAAAGGTAATGAATGTGATTCTTATGGGTTTTGACCCGTTGAGTATGTTGGTTTTGTTTAGGAGACGTTGGCGGTGGGCAGTGTAATAGAGTCTTGTTTCGTGGAAGAAAAACAGGCTTTAATGCCTTTGAGCATAAAGCCCGGTTTTATTAAAGATAACATGGCTCTATATGAGGAATAGAGCCCGGTTTATAACCAAAAAACACGGCTCTAAAAATTTTCAGAATAGATCCCGATTCTTTAAAGAGAAACACGGCTCTATATCCTTTTCCACAACTTAGATTCTTTTTAGAGCTCGTTTTTCACAAAAATCGGGCTTTATGTGCATTTTTGTAGCAGTGTTTCCAAACAATGTATCCAAGACAGTATAATTCCTGAAATGATATGTAAATATATATCATAGCCAAATAATGTAGTTTTCATAAATAATCCAATGGGTTGAGTTATTAAGACCCCCCCTATTTTTTTTATTGAGACCCCCCCTGTTTTTTTGTTTTTTTTTTTTATTTTTTTTTGTTTTTTTTTTATTTTTATAATTTTGTTTATATCAAAAAGCTATAAACCTGAAAATGCGGAACTGTAAATATAAAGTTTAATAAGCCAAACGCTTAAAACTGTCAGAAATACGGAACAGAAACTGACAAAAAACTGTGTTGTACTGGAAAAAGCGGGGGACAAAAGGAATATTCTCTGGGGGACAAGGTGGCAGCTATGAGGTAGGGAGGGTATTAATAGTAGGACCCTAATCCAATATCTATAAGGGTCCTACTATTGGAACCCTCCCTATGATGTCAAATCATAGGGAATATTCCTTTTGTCCTCCCTTTTTTTCAGTACAACACAGTTTTTTGTCAGTTTCTGTTCCGTATTTCTGACAGTTTTAAGCGTTTGGCTTATTAAACTTTATATTTACAGTTCCGCATTTTCAGGTTTATAGCTTTTTGATATAAACAAAATTATAAAAATAAAAAAAAAATACAAAAAACTAGGGGGTCCTAATAAAAACCTAGGAGGTCCTAATAAGTCAACCCATCTATAATTCTATATGGTACTTGAAATTTATTACTCCGTATTTAATTAATTAAGTGTATGATTAAAGGAGGGTATGGTGTCCCCATGCAAGTATGTTCATCAACTTTCTATTAAACAGTAGTGAAGGAAACAAAAACATCAGAAGCACTATTTACAATTTAATTTTGACCACCCACTCACCTAAAGATTCTTCCTACTCACCCTAACTTTTTTCAATACTAAATTTGTACATCTTGTATCTCTTGTATTTGGATTCTAGTTTGACACTCTTTTCTGATGAAATATAAAACCATTATTTGCATTCATGATAATGTACCACTTGCATGATAAATTATGGGTAACTTAGTGGCCGAAACAAGATTTTCAACGGAATATAAATAACCTTCTGGCAAAGATTTAATAAAAACACGCCCTAGAAAAAGCTAGCATGAAAAACCGACTAAAAATTATACTCTATGTCTTAACATTACGTATATCTTTTCATTATAGAATGCTTAAAAATAATTGTTTATTTTTCATTTCAACCAATCAATAAAGACTTTAATGTGTCAAAATAATATTTGATTTATTGAAAAATATGATTGTCTCACTTTTCCTTAAACTGTGTATTTTTTATCTGATGACAATAATTTTGAGACGAAAAAAGTAACTAGATACAAAAAAACGTTTAGATTTCAACACCAATCAACCCAGTAAGAGTGAATTACATAAATGGTCATTGTGGTTTGC
Organism: Chrysanthemum seticuspe; assembly: GCA_019973895.1. Lineage (NCBI taxonomy): Eukaryota > Viridiplantae > Streptophyta > Magnoliopsida > Asterales > Asteraceae > Chrysanthemum > Chrysanthemum seticuspe. The sequence goes on from BPTQ01000005.1 coordinate 86,348,429, forward strand.
CTCTTTTTTGCAGATTTAGTCAATGAACTTTTTTTTTTCACTTTCATTGAGGTTTCAAATGGTAACGGATCAAGTCCAATTTCATTACACAAATGGTCACTGCAGTTTGTCAAAATCACACAAATGGTCACTGAGGTTTGCCAATTAGACTAGATCCGTAACCATTTGAAACTTTAATATGACTAAACTTGATGAAAAAAATTCCAGTGACTAAATTTACAAAAACCGGCAAACTATAATGACCATATATGTAATTCACTCATCCAAAATATACTACTGTATCAATTAGCTCTATTGTCAAAAATCCTTGTATTGATATTTTTTGTTCTTAGCTCTTAGCTTTATAAACACATGGAGTGTTTCTTAATTATACATGCGTTCAGTCCCTATTTACTCGGAGATTCGTCCATGGATATATACATGAGTAGGTTTTTATTTGTTAGTGACTTAGTGGTGAATTGGTGATGTATATGCTTCGAACCTATCATGTTCATGAAATTTAGATGTACATTGAAAAGAAGCTCGTGCAAATATAATACTAGTTGTCCCAATTGCTATGAGCTTATGTCATTTTCGTTAGAGCCATGGCCTTGACATGATATCTGGCATCTTTTTTGTTTTGTCATTTTCATTTATATTCTTTTAATATTTTAATTAAATTGTATATATAATATTCTATTTACAACAATTAAATTTGGTGGAGTAATACAATCAATATATTTCGAGTGAGCTTAGAGAGAACTTTTTTCTATAGTTTATTGAACTATAATGATACTCTTAATCACTATTGAATCATTCATTTATATATGAACAATACATGTAAATTTCCACAATCATACTAATTAATCACTTATCAGGTTTTATAACTAGTATGAAGATAATAACTGCAGATAAATGTTGAGAGATGACACTGTCTACGAGCTTGTAAAAGCAAGCTTTTAGCTAGTTTGAAGTCTAAAATGTTTTATTGTTTCTTAAACGGCATTGAGAAGGATGTTGACATAAAAATAGAAAGTTGCATGTTACGTCACTACTAGAAAAAATGCCATTAGCAATAATTATTTTAACAACAATAGAGAAATAGTTGCTAAGGATTTAGCATCTAACTTTAGCAACGAAATTGTTAACAAAGTTGCTATTTTTTTTAACAACAAAAAACTTACTTGGTGTTTTTACAATGATCATAAATATTTGTTGCTAATTTATCAACGACTAAGCAATTTCGTTGCATTCCAAAATTAGCACCGGTCGAATTAGCAACTAACACCAATTGATGCTAATTCGACCGGTGCTAATTTGAGAATGCAACGAAATTGCATAGTGATTGCTAAATTAGCAACAAATATTTTTAGTCATTTGTAAAAAGACCAACTAATTTTTTTGTTGCTAAAAAAATTGCAACTTTGTTAACAATTTCGTTGCTAAAATTAGATGTTAAATGCACAATTTAGCAACGACTTCTCTATTGTTGTTAAAATAATTGTTACTAATGGCATTTTTTGTAGTAGTGCGTAGTTACAGACAAAAAACACGCTGCATGCAAATACGACGTATAAAATAATTTGTATGGTGAACTAAAAGCATACTCTAAGCAGCAAAACTACTCCAACTATCAACAATATATTGACCTCAAAACTAAAATGACTTTATAGACTGTTAGGCTGCCCACAGTGCGCTGAAAAAGATCGGTCGGTCGAGGGGAAGGACCGACTTCAAAGTCGGTCGACACCACTGTGAAACGTGGGTCTTATATCAGTCGAGGGAAGAAAAAACACAACATCGGTTGTATTTTCAACCGATTTCAAACTCACTCTTTTCAAAAATTTATTACCGTTTTCATTTATTAAAAAAAAAAAAAAAAAAAAAAAAAAAAAAAAAAAAAAACTTTTTTTTTTAAACTTTACCACTTTACATCCTATAAATACTAATCTCAAACACATGCACTTCTAAATACACAATTTCAAACAACATTTCTATCAATACCTTCAAATACATTCTTTTAATATGTCGTACGAGCTATTATTTGATGATGAAGTTTTTAGTGAGTTTGTGGAGTTTGCGGATTTTGCTTGGAAGGCTTACCAAGCATCAAAGCCAAAAGTTTCACGAAGGTACATGCGTAGGGATCATAAGGGTGCTCATAATCGTTTAGTGGCGGCATACTTCTCCGAAAACCCGCAATTCGACGAAAGAACATTCTGTCGGCGGTTCCGAATTAGCCGAGAACTATTCACACAAATTGTTCGAGAGATAACCGATCATTCTCCTTATTTTCAACAAACTCTTGATGCTAGGGGCGTACCTGGTATTAGCCCATTGGTCAAGTGTACTGCGACCATTCGTCAATTGGGATACGCGATCGTCCTGATTCTCTTGACGAGAATCTGGCATTGCCTGCAACAACATCCCTTGAATGTCTCCGTAAGTTTTGCACGGTTATCATAGAGTTATATGGTGCTGAGTATTTGCGAAAGCCCACGTATTCTGACCTTGAAAGATTATATGTTCATCACGAGCATAAGCATGGATTTCCTGAGATGATGAGAAGCATTGATTCTACAAGTTGGGAGTGGGAGAATTGCCCAAATAGTTTGAGAGGTCAATATGCTAGGGGTGATCACGGGCCACATCCATTCATTTTATTGGAAGCGGTCGCTTCCCAAGATTTATGGATTTAGCATGCGTTCTTTGGTGTCTCCGAAATGAATAACGACGTAAACGTTTTACATCGTTCCCCTGTTTTCAATGATATCAAATCTGGGAGAGCACCAGACCTTGAAATCAAGGCTAACGATGTACCTTATAAAAGGGGATATTATCTTACTGACGGGATATATCCACAATGGTCCGTTCTTATTAAGTCCATTTCAAATCCTCCCACGGGTGATGAAAAAAGAATATTGTACAATAGGAAGCACGAAGCAGCAAGGAAAAATGTGGAACGGGCTTTTGGTGTGTTGAAGAAGAAGTGGAAAATGCTTAAAGTTTCTGCTCGAGGGTTGTATAAACGGGATCTCCAAGATATTGTGTATACATGTATCATATTACATAATATGATCATTCGACACAAGCAGCGGGCGATATGTCCTACATGGTTCTAAGCTGAGGGCCATCGTGATCACGACCTCTTATGATCGCATGAAAAATCGTTACTAGTTACTCAGGAGCTAATGGACTCATCAACTCATTTACACTTAAAATCTGATTTGATCGAACACATTTGGAGAAATCGTAGAAATCAAGAGAATGAAGACGGTAGTGACGATGACGATGAAGAATTTTTGTAATGTTTTTAATGTTATTTGAATAATTTACGTGATGTTTTTAATGTTTATTTGAATTTAGTTTTGTAATATTTTTATTATTAATGAAGTTTAATTTTGTTGTTAAAAATATTTGAATTAAAAAAATAAGAAAAAAAAATGTCGGTTATCGACTGTGGCAACTTGATCATTTCTGGTCGCTGGAGAGAGAAAGCTGATGTGGCAGCCGGTGACCCAGATCACGACTGTGGATAGCCTTATAATGTTGTTTAGCAAAACCACGTATATGAACAATATACTTTTAGATAATTTGTTTTAATTTATAAAATATTACTGTAAAGAGTATAGACAATCAATCATTTTATAATTTATACACGGATTTTTCTAACATGTGCCTCGGGGGCACATGTTAAGCACACAAAAAGGACGGCGGGACCCACAAAAAAAGACGTCCGGACCTACATATTTTATTTGAAAAGGGTATTGTTTGTGGGTTCGGACGTCCTTTTTCGTGGGTCCCGCCGTCTTTTTTTTGTGCTTAACATGTGCCCCCGGGGCACATGTTAGAAAAACCCTTTATACACATAACACACTAAGGGGGCGTTTCTTTTTTCCATATGAATCACTTAATGTGAGCCCAATCCTTTAATCTCACTTAATAGAGAGACCCACCAAAATCTTGTCCTCCCTTTTAAGAGGCTAATTAAGTGGTTCATATGAAACCACTTAATTTGGTAAACACCCCTTAATATTGTTTGCTGGGACGAAAAGGACGTAGTATGGTGCAACAAAACTCCAAAAAGGAGACAAGATCCCGTTGCAAATCTTGTTTTCTCCAGTACTTCCATGATTCCAACCGTGTAAAATACTGTTTTCTCCAAACTAGTGATTCCAACCATGTAAAATATTTTGTGGGTGTTTGAGATTGCTTATTAAAAATAAATTATACATTTTCAAAATTAATAATTAATCAAATATAAATTGTTACAAAATATGATTATGAAATGCAGTCTTTGGATTTGATTATGCTATTTAATATCGTAATTTTTAAATAATCAGTTTTTTTGAGTGTTTGACAAAATCAGATTATTTAATGATTTGAAATATGAAATGATTATAAAGGACATACTTTTTAAATTGTTTAAGTTCAACAAATAATTTACTTTAATACATTATAATAAATGTAATATATATCTAAAATACGTTAAAATTATCAACGCTCTAATTAGTACTAACAATTAAAAATGCCCTGGATTTTTTTTATGTGTGTATTATTAAGCCTTACAACCAAACCATGTGAAGATTGGGCTATTATTAAATCTTTAATTATACAAAATTAGAGTTTTAACATTCTCTACTTCATTTACACACTCACATGTCACAGTGACTAGTGAGTAGGGGTGTTATTCGGGTTGACCCGGTCGGATTCGGGTCAACTCGGGTCGGGGTCAAATCGGGTCAAGCCTTAAAAAACATACTCGAACCCGACCTTGTTTAGAACTCGGGTCAACTCGGGTCGGGTCAATTCGGGTTTAGGGTCAAACCGAGTATTTTACATTGTAAAAGTGTTGTTGAGTCGGGTTAGTCGGGTTCAGGTCGGGTCAAGGCTAAAAAAAATACCCGAATCCGACCTTGTTTAGAACTCGGGTCAATTCGGGTTGACCTGATTGACCCGACCCGAATTGACTCGGGTCGGGTTCGGGACAGGTTAGCCCGAATGACACCCTAGTCACCTCTTTCTTTGGGCCTCACTAGTCAGTAGTCACCATATAAAACTATGAAACACACTCACTTTTACTCAAAGTAAAAATAGAGTGCAGCAACAAGAGAATAAAAGGATAAAACTGAGGGCAGTTTCATAAAATCGCCAAAGCAATGAAAAAGCGTTTTGCAAAAATAAGTCCATAGCTGCTATACAACACCACGTTCTGAGACGTTGAATAATTTTTCAGCTTTTGTTTCTCAAACACTTAAACACCCCCTTAATTGTTTTGTACGTGATTAAAAATACTTTTATTCGTATTCGTGTGCATTTTAATGTATAATAAATACGTAGAAATCAAGATATTTTATGTTATACTATAATAAATATGGTTCTAATATTTTAGCATTGGGTTTTGTAACTTAGTGTTGTATGTATATACTCCTATGTAATTTGAGTTTATTCTTTATTGATAAAAAATATATATTCTGCCGGTAAATAATTTTTTAGTTATATGTTTTTTAATCGATTCATACTTTAGAGACTAAAAAATTAAGTTGTAAATGGTTTACTGTTAAGAATTATATTGTTATTTCTTTATGTAACAATCCACAATTTATCTTTTACAGAGACTAAGTTTTTAAACAACTTTTTGTAGTTTTACAAGAAAAAATAGTCTAAAAGTAAACGGATCATAAAATAGTTACAAGAAAGAGATATTACTACTACATAACAACATGAAGAAACCTAATAAGTTACCCGTTTTGGAACAATTTAACGCATATTATACAAAGAGCTCAACCCAAAATGAAGGAAAAAGCAAAAGAGAACAATACAAATGTTCTCAAAGAAAAGAGAACACAACAAACAAAACTAATTAATAAGTATAATACCTAAAAAACGCAAGAAGAAACACCCAACCAAGTAACCAACTACTATATAACTAACACACCTCTTGGGTTACTTACCCATGAATCCCATTGAAAACGAATAGCATGACAAGAGATCCACCAAAAGAGAAATTGTTTGAATACCCGCAAACATGTCCTCTTGAAGGTATTTCTCTTTGTCACTGGACAAGGCATGAGAAGTTTTATTACGCCACCTCCAAATGGGCGAAAGAGTAACAAAGCACACCGCTTGAAAGACTCTAACAACTTTTTCACTAAGAGTGGTAGAAAGATTACCTGAAATCACGTTCTGAACCGAGAGCCCCGAGGGGTCAACAACATTCCACCAACTACACACTTTCTTCCAAACAAGAAACACTTGTGGGCAATAAAGAAGAATGTGATTCAGTGACTATGGAGTAGAATTTGTTAATACAAATATCGCGTAAAAACGCTATTTCTATCTTACGGTCTCTCAATGTTTTGATAATGACAATTATAAAATTATACGAGTAAAATTTTATGTAACCAAGTTATGAGTCGTAATTTTTCATTTCGACGACAATCACTTAAGGTATGAACAATGAGATTATAAAGTTCGTCAAATTATCAAAGAACCAATTGCATACACATAGCATTAAACACATGTTAAAGCTTGCTTAGACATGACTAAACAAATGTTTTGTTAATTAGACCATGCTTAAGTAACTAGTCATTTCTTAATCACACAAGACAAATGATTAATCAAAAGAGACAAGTAATTAGGCTATATTAGGAAAGGAATCTAACACCTTTATGCCTAATCTAGTAAAGTTTTCATATTAATTAATCTTTTAGAAGCATAATATTTTGGAAAGATTTTTTTTGTTAAACACTAGTTAAACACATTAGACAAAGAGTTGTCCTTAGACGCTCCGCGGATCCTCAATTATAACGGACGGATCTGTCACAACAGATCCGCGGATTTGTCCGAATTAAAAAAGTAGGCAAAGTTTTTTTGCCTATAAATAAAGCTCATTTCTCGTACTTTTACCTCATCCTTTTGCATTATTGTTTAATATCTTTTCACATACTAAATTCCAATCATTAATTACACACTTTTTTATTATTCAACTTGTTATATAACTCATTACAAATGATCCATCATCTACCACTTTGTGTACTAGTGAAGAACACAAGAAGACTCCAAGCTTATAAGTGTTATAGTTGTTAATGTGTACATGTATAAATAGTTGCTTAACTTTGTATATTGTTGTTGTGTCATTATACTCCACTATCATACGTCAAAGTTGTTAGTTATCATCATACACCAACGTTGAATGATCGATTAGTATTTTACGCCTTAAAATACATAGAGAGGAAAGGTTGGTCTTGCATTGGGAAAGACTTGATATCTAGCTTAGTATCGGTAAAGAAGTTAAACGACGTTGTAAGGTTTTCTCCGCCAAAAGGGATCTTGTTTATATAGTGCTTACGAACTCTCGAGTTGGATACTTGGGGAGTGGAGTAGGGCGAGGAAGGAAGCTTCGTGCCGAACCACTAAAAATTACTGTGTCTTTGGTTTGCTCTTTGCATTTCTATCTTGAATTTACTTATTACTTATTGCATTTACTTACTTGTGTGTCGTGTTAATTTCATATCAAGCATACGAATCTAAAGTTTCCTAAAACGGACTTTTAAAAGGAAAAAACTATTCAACCATCTTCTAGTTTTTCACAATTGGAATCAGAGCTACGTTGACCAAGATTTCTAATTTTTTTTGCGTTTTAAACCTTGGATCGATCTATGGATTTTTAAAAATACAAGGAAGGTCAATATGTGCAAAGACCACCACTTTATGAAAGTGATGATTTTATATATTGGAAAAATAGATTCGAAACTTATGTGAAATCAAAAGATCTTGATCTTTGGCATGTTATTCTCGAGGGTGATTTCCAACCTATTGAAAAGAATGCTACCACACAAAAAGATGAAATAGTTCCTTATGAAAAACAATATGATAATCTTAAAAAGAAACTCGCAAAAAATAACGATGTTAAAATGATTCTATATAATGCTTTGCCTAAGAAAGAATATGAAAGAATTTGTATGTGTAAAATGGCAAAATAAATTTCGAAATCATTGCTAATCACCCACCAAGGCAATAGTCAAGTCAAAGAAAACAAGACCGACTTACTTGTGCAACAATTGAGGATGAATCTATTGATAGTGGCTTTGCTAGATTTGACACTGTTATTACTAGTTTGAAAGTTCTTGAAGAAAGTTTTTCTAGCAAGAACTATGTTCGGAAGTTTCTTAGGGCTTTTCATCATAAATGGAGACCAAATGTCACCACAATTGAAGAATCAAAAGACTTGTCATCACTTGTACTTGATGAACTCATTGGTAATCTAAAAGTGTATGAAGTAATAATGAAAAAGGAACCGGAAATTGTTAGAGGAAAAAGGGAGAATGTGAAGTCTTTTGCCTTGAAAGCAAAGAAAGAGTCTAGTGATAAGGAAAACTCTTCATCAGAAAGTGAGGATGAAGAGTATGATATGGCTGTAAGGGATTATAAAAAGTTATTTAAGAGGGGAGGTGAATTTGGTAGACAACCTCGTGATGAGAAGAAGTCGTTTTGGAAAAACCGTGTTGATAAAAAAGGTAAGAATGATCGAAAATGCTATAGATGCAGAGACCTGAATCATCTCATTGGTGATTTTCTGAAACCATCAAGAAGAAAGGAACAAAAGGCATTTGTCGGAGGTTCTTGGAGTGATAATGGTGAAGAGGACGATGAATAAACCAAGGAGGAAACATGTCTCATGGCTCAAACTTTCAACAAGGTAAGTTCTGATTCATCTTACTATAGTGATAATTGTGGAAAACTAGAAAGGGGGGTTGAATAGTTTTACCGATTAAACTTCATCTTACTATAGTGATAATTGTGGAAAACCGGAAATTGTTGTATGTTGGACATTGAAAATAGATATGTAAATGTGTAATGGAAAGATAAAGAGTAAGAAACACATAACCACGACACGAGTGTTTATAGTGGTTTGGCTACAAGGACACCTTCCTTGCCCTACTGCACTCCCCAAGTCACCTACTCGAGAGTTCGTAATCACTACACGACACAACTCCTTATGGCGGAGAAGCCTTCACAACGTCGCCTACTCTTTTTCCGGTACAAGGCTAGACACCGGGTTCTTCCACAAGGTAGAACCACACCTATCACAACGTCGCCTACCTTTTATCCGGTACAAGGATAGATACCGAGTTCCATTACAAAGGAGGAACTACTACCCAACACTACACAACACCTATCCCAAAAGGAGACCCACTCCTTATTACAACATCATCAAGGATATCAATATCCTTGGATACAACCTATCTCTATTTATACATCGATACACCATATTGATTGTACACCCTTGGCATCCTTCACTAATGCCCTTGACACGGACGTTAAGCACCTTTCACTAGTTCCATCTTCTTGACTCTTTCGGCATCCTTCACTAATGCCTTTGACACGGACGTTAAGCACCTTTCACTAATGCGTTCGTCTTGACTCTTTCGGCATCCTTCACTAAGGCCTTTGACACAACACTTCTAGGGAGGAAGAAAGAACTATCAACAAGAGAACCTCAGTAGTCTTGATGATGACGAAGCATGGCAACTCATGAAATTGAGCTTGCTTGACTTCAAGAGGTGGTGATCTCGCCTTTAAGAGGAACTAAGAGAATCACACAAAAACAAACACAAACTACATAGAGAGATCCTTTGGATCTGAGGTTAGAAAGTTTACAATACTTGGTGAAAGTATGTGTGTGTGATAAGGATTTAAAAGGTACACTTTTGAGGGGTCAATTAAGCCCTTAATTGATCACTTTTGTATCCGTTACTACTTAATTTCGTTCCTTTTCACTTTTTAGGTCTCTTGAAGGCAAATTGCTGGAATGACACTTATTCGGACGAAAAGGCGCGAATATATGAAGAAAATGGCCAAAGTCAAGAATCGAGACACTCAAGCTGCTGGAATTGAAGGGGACGGCGTCACGGCTTAATTGCGACGCCGTCGCGACACACCTTGAGACGACTCAGAGAGCAAATTGCTATTTTACAAGTGACGGCATCAGGTTTTAATAGAGTAGGGCGTCACAACTCAGACGGCCTAGATTTGATCCCGACGGCGTCAGAGGTTGAAGCCGACGGCGTCACGAGCATAAGGTGACGCCGTCACAGAGTTGACGTGGCCAAGACGAAACCCTAATGACAACGACCCCGACGGCATCACAATTAATGAGTGACGCCGTCGCATATTGTAACACTTTATATAGAATCCGAATTTTTTAAGTTTTAGAGAGGTAGTTTTGTGGAGTAAAAACCTAAACCGAACCAAGGCTGTCTTGGGCAGTATCTTAGGGTTCCATACCCTATATTACAACAAGATAAGTGTTTTACTTCATTAATTCAATCATGTCTTCAATTGTTTGTGTGTATGCTTGCATGTTTTCCATGTCCGGCTAATTTATTCGTGTGTTTGCTTAGATATATGAAACCTAGGTATTGAATATTGATTGGTTGTCTTTTATCTTAATTGTGATTGACCTAGTATTGCGATAGGTCATCCGTTGTGTTATTAATGCTTGATTAATCTTTGTTGAACCTTAGCTTATAGTTACTAGTAGAATTGTAGGCTAAATATCTAAAGATAACCTTAGTGTTAAATTTATGAATCCTAGAGATTTTGTAGTCATTAACCTTAGGTAGCTTCAAAGAGTTAGGGATAAACGCATACCCTACGACCTTAGAAAACACAACGCATTAAGAATAAGGACGTGACAATTCAACCATCAATAGGAGATAACTAGGGAGTAATAACATCTAAGTAAACACATTTTTAATCATCATAAGAGCACACAACAATAGACATAGACTACACTCACCTTAGATTAGATAATTAGAGTAATTAGGGGTGTTCATGGGTTGGGTAATACCCGAATAAACCGAAAACCAAAACCGAACCGAACCGAACTCGTAACCGAACCGAATTAAATATTCGGATTTCGGTTCGGTTATGGTTTTAGCAATCCAAACCGAAAACCGAACCGAAAACCGAATTCAAATAAATATATATATTTTTTATATATTTATATAAAAAATTATTAAAAATCTTTTAAATATAACATTTTTTAAACTTTAATTTTTTTATCTTTCTAAAAATCTTATAAATAAATGAATAAATAATTAAAAATCTTATAAATAAATGAATAAATAATTAAAAATTTTATAAATAAATGAATAAAGAACTAAATTTATGTAATTTGGTTTATTCGGTTCGGTTTTCGGTTATGAACGTTCACTTTTCGGTTATTCGGTTTGGTTTTCGGTTCGGTTGAATCATTTTAATTTCGGTTCGGTTCGGTTTTCGGTTATACTCAGAAAAAAAATTAACCGAACAAACCGATAACCGAACCGATGAACACCCTTAAGAGTAATCGGTAGAAATACCAACCCCCCAAATCCAATACCCCGAGATTCGTACCTTTCAATTTCTAAAAAAATATAAAAAGATAAAAAATAATCTTCCTCAACCCCAACCTTAGCGTAGTAACTTCTCACTAGCATTCCTATTCCCCTAGAGAACGATATCAATTCCCGAGGCTTACCCTTATACTACACTACAACGATTAGGTTCACTGCCTAGGGTGTTGAAAAACTTGCTCGACGAAAAGGAAGTTCCTTTGACCCCGAAGGCGCTTTGTACGTGTATCAAGGTTTTGGTGCCACTGCCGGGGAATAGAATAGCTAGTTAGATTTTCACCTTATTTAGGTTTCCTTGCTTGATTCCTATCAAGTAAGCTTTTTTCCCATTTTTAGCTTCCTCGTAGTCTATCCCCCTTCTTCGTGACCTTTGTTAGTAATCCCATCACTTTTCATCATGGAAGGTGATAATCAACCACCACTCATCAACCCACCACCAAATGACCCGCCAAGAGACCGTACTCTTGGTGAATACTCAAGACCAAGCCACCTAGGCTATAGAAACACCATTGAGCTTCCCGACCAAGCCCAAACTACGGCCCTTCGATCCGACACCATCCGGTTGGTGCAAAACGGATGTGCATTCCATGGACTTTGTTCCGAAGATCCTAATCAGCATCTTAAGGATTTCCTTAAAATCGTCGATTCCATCGACCTCGATTCTACTACTCGGGAGACCACGCGTTTGCGTCTCTTCCAATTCTCTCTAGGGGACCAAGCTAGCAATTGGCTTGAGCGACTTCCCGCCGGCTCCATCTCAAGTTGGGATGATCTCACCTCTCGTTTCCTTGCTCAATTTTTCCCACCAGGGAGGACTACTAAGCTTAGGAATGAAATCTTGATGTTCCAACAACGTCAAGGTGAATCTCTTTACGAAGCATGGACTCGATTCAAGGACTTACTCCATAGAGTCCCTCATCACGGCATTGATCTTTGGCTTCAAGTCCAACTCTTCTATGATCATGTCAACTTCCCTACTAAGCGATCCATTGAGTCCCTCATCACGGCATTGATTCAAGGACTTATTCCTTGAATCTCTCTACGAAGCATGGACTCGATTCAAGGACTTACTCCATAGAGTCCCTCATCACGGCATTGATCTTTGGCTTCAAGTCCAACTCTTCTATGATCATGTCAACTTCCCTACTAAGCGATCCATTGACCAAGCGGCCGGTGGAAAACTTGGTGATCTCACCGCGGAAGAATCATGAGTTATAATAGAGGACCTTGCTCTCTATGACAACGAAAGTTGGAATGACCCCCCTGAGTTGCCCAAAACCGTAAAGGCAATCTCCTTGCCTCCAATTGACTCACAATCTTCCGACCGTAGGATGCTCGAGCTTGAAGATCAAGTTAAATTCTTAATGAAATCCTACGAAAATCCTAAGTCTTCACATCAAGTGAACAAAATCACTCTACCTTGTGAATTGTGTAGTGGTCCCCACGACACTCGAGATTGCACAAGACTCCCAGAACAAGCTTTTGCGGACTACGTCTCCACGCGTACCGACGGAGCAGGAGAGAAGTGGTACACTTTCAAGCCCAAACAAAACAACTTAGGAAACTCATATAACCCCTCATGGAGGAATCACCCTAACCTTAAGTGGAACCAAAATTCAAACCCACCCCAAAGCTCATCTAGTTCACCTAATAGGTTCAACCCTCCAAATTCCGGGAACCCCACTAGTCTTGAGGCAATTGCGCCTAGATTCATGTCATTTCAAGATACTTGATTGACTAAGCTTGAAGCCGATTTCAATCAACGACAAGACGAGATGACAAACAAGCTTGACGCCCTCTTAAAAGCCTTCAACGACCGGGAAATTGGAGCACTCCCAAGTGATACTATAAAGAACCCAAAATTGAGTTCGATTTCATCGACTTCATGTTCTTGTTCACCATGGGAGAATGTGATGGATCTGTACACACACCTTGTGTCAATGATATTTTGTATGATATTATTAAGCACGCGGAATTTACTTAGTAATACTTAGAAGATGGATTGTATGATGTATTGTATGTAAACACAGATTAAACACAAAACTTAAGCTCCAATATTATTAATGAATAATACGAGTGATCTTAATTATCACTAGGGTTACACTTTGAAGCCTTTGTGAGTAATACGTAGGTAATTAGACAAGTACCTAAGACAATGACCTAGGACCTCCTTTTATACAATAAGGAGTCCTTTACAAGATAAGTATAAAGCTAACATTATAGAATATACACAAGATCTATTCTATACTTATCTAAACACGTTTTCCTATAGCAGTGGTAATAATGTACGAGTAGTGGTAATACGTTTCCACTGCTAGTGTTAATCTGAACAGTGTAAACCACAACTATCCGTGGTAACGGATTATTCCCAACAAGCCTCCCCTAAACTTATGATTTCTCTGCAAATCAATAAGTTTCTTCAATATGCATTATCTTCAAGGATTTGGGGAATTCAACCAAACACTTTTACTTCTTTCTTAACTTCTGAATAGCTCAGGAACATTGATCTTGAAGCCTATGTAATAATGCTCTGACCTTCTCATTGTCTTCATGAACTCTTATTGTTGTACATAACATCACTGTGAGAGTTCCAGCTCTGAGTAGATATTCTTTCTCAGCAAGCATGAATGCATCTTCTCCATTTGCTGTAGAGACATGATGAACTTCACATGAATCATAGTAAAACCATTTAGTACCAGGACATGTGCATGAGAATTTCCAGAAATCATCATTAACATTTGGTTCATAGAGCCTTCTAAGATTAACCCATAACTGCATCTCCTTCATGTCTTTAAGATCTTGAGCATTAAACCTTTCTTGAACTAACCTCCATAGTGTATCAAGGTCATCTCTGTCAAAAGCTTTTATAAGATCTTCAAATTGAATGAATGATGAAGTTTCACCACCTAACCTTATAATCTTCCATGTTGGAGCAAAATTGCTAGCAGTGTAAACTTCCCAATCAATGATAGGATGTCTTACTTGCAGTGGTTCTGGATAAAAATCTTCTTCTACAACCACAATCATTCCAGTCAGTTGTTCTTCAGTGAATTTCTCAGTAGGAATTTCTTGTTCTTCAGCAACCTTAGTCTTCTTAACAGTTTGAGAATCACTTTCTTTGGCCTTTCTCTTCAATCCAGAAAACCTTCTTGCTTCTTCTTCAGAGCCCATTGCAATAAAATCTTTATCATGTTTTTGAACTCTGTAGTAAGCTCTTTCAACTTGATCATCAGACATTCCTTTGAATTGATGCTTCTTCCAACCACCAACATGACAACAATAAGTCTTCATATATGAGAGAATTTGTGCTTTGGTTGGTTGTCTTGATTTCTTTTGGCCCTTTTCGACTGTACTAATCACATCTTCAAGTGCTTGATTGTTCTTCATTAGAATGAAATCCTTCAACTGAGCAGTTCTTTGTTCTTCAGTTAAGGATGCATCAGCTACAAGGTCAATTGCCTTTTTCTTGATTATTGGATTATTAGCAATCAAGAATTCAATATCTTCTTCAGAAGGAACATAACTAAACTCTGGAGTTTTCTCTCTAAGAATTGTAGGTTGAACAGTGGAAAGTGGATCTTCTTCCATTCTATCCAATCTTTTAGTCTCCAAAAAGCTTGCAACTTCCATTTCTTCAAGCTTTTTCTTTTCAGCAATTTGTTCTTCAGAGATCTTTTCAGCAACTTCTTTGTCATGAGCAATCTGAACTTGTTCTTTCTTTGAAATCTTTCTTCCAGGTTGCTCTTGACTTTCCATAACTGCTTTACCTTTGTCTTTCTTCAGTTTATCAAATTCTTCACTTGTAGTGGCAATATTTGGCTCTGCAGTGGAAATTGAATCAGTGGTAAAATCAGTTGCAGTACAGAAAATGTCTTGATCATCAAGCTGCTCTCCTTGAGTATTAGCTTCCTTTGCTCCTTTACTAGAATCTCCTTCATCTTTAAAATCAATTTTCCTCCCCTTAGTGTCAGTACCTGTTTTCCTCCCTTGTTTGGGATAATTTCCCAAATCATGATCAAAACCAGCTGAATCACCATCAGTAGGTGAGGATGAAGATGAAATCACCAACTTTGCAGTTTTCTTGTGCTTTTTCAACCCCTGTAACTCTTTCTTCAAGGTCTGAATCTCTTCTTGTAAGTGTTTAACATCCATGGCATGCTGCTTCTTGACATGTGCCAAGTCCTTCTGTAGAGATTCAACCTGCTTGGCTAACTTTGTACACACAACCATCAATTCCAATTGCCCATTGCCCTCATCACTTCCAACTGTGTTACCTGTTGGGAGAGGTGAATCATGGGGCATTGGCTCAGAGTCCTCCCTAGTTGGACTAGGTTGAAGTCTAGAACCACCACTGCTTGTTCCTAGACCAAAAGGTTCAGAAACTTGCTGTGTTGTCATGAAAGAAGGTCGCTGTTTGCTCCTCCTCTCATAGGTTTGAGAAACTGGTGGAGTATAATCAATGTTTGGAACAGAGATTATGGGTGTGTTTTGTTCAGTTGTAATCTTTGCAAGCATTTGAGGTAAGAGTGGTGTAAAAATCTTGTTGCCATCTTTGTTCATGTTTTGAAAAACTTTAGGCTTTAGGCAACTGATTTCATAACTATTAGTATGGGGTTGCAGTTGAAACTCATTTAGCACTGCTTGCACAAACCTTGGATACATTAAAAATTTTGTTGAACTCTTTACATTGCGAATCATACTTGTAAAAATATAATTTGACCAGTTAAAAATCTTATCAGTAGCTAGACAAACCAAAGGGTAAGCCATGGTTGAACTAAATTGCTCATAAGATGTTTTCTTTGGACTGAGACAATGTAAAAGAGTATGAATCAAAAATCTCCATTGGAGAAAAAAACCACTCTTTTTGAAAGTAGCCTTTTTATCAGTGGTATCATACCCCATGGATGATAAAGTATCATGAATTTCGGGCATAGGTAATGTGATGAGACCATTGAGATCACCCAATTGGAGTACTCTCCTCAAGGATGCCTCAGTAACATCAATAGTTACCCTATCCACAGTGGCTCTTAGAGCATCCTCTGTTTCATGTGTATCTCCATTCTCAAGTGTTATGGACTTAGCAGAAGTCCAAAACTGTTTGATTTGAGAGATATAGATTGTGGGTTTTAAAAGCAAAGCATACCTTATATGAGTGGTATTGAGAAAGTCCACAATCTGATGAAAAACAGGGCCACTCTTCTCGTTTGACTTTTGTAGGTAGGCCACTAGGTTGTGCTCATCTGCATATTTCAAAGGTGCCATAGAAACTTTTGTTGGAAAACGATATTATGTCAGTAAGAATTGAAGTAATAACTAGCCAATTGAGAGAGAAAGATATATAGGGTTAGGGTTTACAATTATTGCGCAAGAAAAATTATCTTTAGAAAGTATGTATCACAATATGGAAAGAAGAGAATTTCCTTAAAATTTTAACCCTATATATATGGAAATCAGTGGTTAATTTCAACGGCTAGTAAAAAATAAGTTACTGACACAATCAGTTGTAACGGCTAGAACAACAGTGGTAAAATAACACTGTCAGTGGAAACTGTAAACTAGCAGTGGTAATTTTTCACAAAACTTTCAAAGAGCAGTGGTAAATAAAATCATTTGAAAACTAGACTGCTCTTATCATAGTTTTTAGCAAACTACCAGCTATCAACGGATTTGATATGTCTTTACCATGAGCCGTTTACTATGGACTAGCCAACTCTTAATCATAAAGAATATGGTGAGTTGATAACCATATAGTTTTTGGTAAACTATCAACCATAAACGGATTTGACAAGTCTTTACCAGTAGCCGTTTGCTCTGGACTAGTTGATTCTTATGTGGATTAGACATGGTGAATCAATAACCATTTGTTGTGTATCTCAGATATACACCTTTTAAGATCAACTCCCATCAAAGCTTCATAAGAACATAAACAGGAATACAAGCAAGCATATACAAACTCATACAACAATTTCAGTACCCAACAGCCTCCCCTCAACACCAGAGAACATTTTGACTAAAAAGATTATGGATTAAGCATTCCAATACTTGTTACCAAGTACTGAAATCTTCTCACATCAAGTCCTTTTGTTAATAAATTAGCATAGTTGTCATCAGTATGAATTTTGACAACTTGAATTAGTCCCTTTTCATAGCAATCTCTAATGAAATGATGTCTAATTTCAATATGTTTGGTCTTTTTGTGTTGAACAGGATTCTTAATGATGCAAATGGTACTGCTATTGTCAATATGGATGATGGTATTCATGAAATTGTACCCATAGTCCAAAAGTTGATTCTGAAGCCATAGAACTTGAGCACAACAACTTGCAGCAGCCACATACTCTGCCTCAGTTGATGAATTAGCCACCATAGTTTGTTTCTTGCACTGCCATGACACTAATCTGTTGCCAAGAAATTGGCATCCACCTGTTGTAGATTTTCTATCCAAGCTAGCTCCAGCATAGTCACTATCTGAGTAAGTAACCAGATCTAGAGGAGAATCTCTGGAGTACCACAATCCCAGAGTAGGAAATGCTTTAAGATATCTGAAAATCTTCTTCACAGCAGTCAAGTGAGAGAACTTGGGAGTAACTTGAAACCTTGCACAGGCACACACTGCAAACATGATATATGGTCTAGATGATGTAAGATACATCAAAGAACCAATCATAGACCTGTACATGTGCACATCAATAGCTTCACTACTATTTTACTTCAGAAGTAGATGTATAGTCTTGTCTGCAGGGGTGCTGGATGACTTTGCATCAGTGAACTTGAACTTCCTTAGTATCTCAGCCACATATTTATCTTGATTGATGAAAATACCATCTGGCCTCTGTAGTACTTGAAGTCCCAAAAAGAATGTGAGTTCTCCCATAGAACTCATCTGGAATTCTTCTTTCATCAGTTTCTCAAATTCTTTGCACATCTCTGTCTTTGTAGATCCAAAAATGATATCATCAACATACACTTGAACAAGCAAGATATCATTCTTGTCTTTCTTGATAAACAAAGTTTGATCCACTCTGCCTCTATAAAACCCATTAGCAAGAAGATAAGTGGTTAAGGTTTCATACCATTTCCTTGGTACCTGATGCAAGCCATACAAAGCTTTAACTACCCTGTAAACTTTGTTAGGATATTCAGGGTCTTCAAAGCCTGGAGGTTGTGAGACATAAACCTCCTCATCTATCTTCCCATATAGAAAAGCACTCTTTACATCCATTTGATAAACTTTAAAGCCCATAAAGGATGCATAGGCTAAGAACAGCCTAATTGCTTCAATTCGTGCAACTGGGGCAAACACTTCTTCATAGTCAATACCCTCCTCTTGAGTGTATCCTTGAGCCACAAGCCTAGCTTTGTTTCTGATAACAATTCCTCTTTCATCCTTCTTGTTTCTGAACACCCATTTAGTACCTATTACCTTCTTGCCAGAAGGCAAATCACAAAGCACCCATAATTTTTGAAGCTTGAATTGGAGCAGCTCTTCTTGCATTGCTTCTACCCAACTTTCATCTTCAAGTGCCTTGTAAAAATTCTTTGGCTCCATTTGTGACAGAAAACACATAAAGAGACATTCATTCTTGCCTTCATGAATCTTAGATTCATATATTTTACTAATGAATCCATGGACATCAGGCAGCTTTGTTTGTCTTCTAGTCTTCACAGGTGAATAGACATCCCCAATCACATTTTCAAGAGGATGTGATTTATGAATAGAAGTGTGGGGAGTCTGAGGAACTGCAATTTCACTTGGCATATTTGAGATTTCAGCATCATTGGCTTGAGCTTCCTCTGTAACTGGAGTTGTAATTTCACATTTGGTGTTGTAGTGGAAACATTTTGCCTACCAGTGGAATCTGAATTTCCACTGCTTTCAGAATTTTCAGCATTCAAGTTGCTACTTCCTTCCTTTTCCAAATCACTAGAAGGGTGAGCATCTCCAGTTTTTGGTATATCATCATTATCTGCATAGTCCCAAAGAGGTAGACTGAATTCATCTTGATCATCTGCATGATCCTTGCTTGGTTCATCATCATTAAGAAACTCTTCTGAACCTGCAAAATCAAAAGAAGATGTTCCTGTAGAAACAGGCACATAATTCATAGTATTTTTTAGAGTATCAAGATCAAACAGCCTTTCTGGACCAGTTCCTTTGACATTCACTTTGTTTTCCAGGAACTCAACATGCAGATTCTCTTCAATCTTTTGGGTTCTTAAGTTGAATACTCTGAAAGCTTTACTAACCATGGAATACCCAACAAAATACCCTTCATTAGCTTTTTCATCAAACTTGCCCAGATAATCTATGGTATTGAGAATAGATACATGACATCCAAATGGTCTCATAAAGTCAAGGATAGGTGGTCTACCCCTAAATACTTCATAAGGTGTCTTGTTCTTTGTCTTTACCACTAAAACCCTGTTTTGCACATAACATGCAGTGTTGACTGCTTCAGCCCAAATGCAACATCCACAATCCAATTAAACATCTTGTTATCATGTGCGGCCTCTTTCAGTTGTTTCGTCAGTGTGGTTTTCCCCACACCACCCATTCCACACAAGGCTATTACTCGAGTCTTATCATCATCATGTTGAAGGAACTTCAATGCATCATTGAATATCTTATCTCTTGACTTGAACCCAATTTGAGTATATCCACCTGATGTTGATGTTGATGCCGGGCGTTTGGAATCGACTCTTCCCAAAGGGATTTGGGCGTCACTCCAGATGATATCAGAACTCTCTTTAATTAGATCTTCAATATCCTTGGTTACCCTCAATGCGTTTTTTCCTGCTAGATACTTCTTTTTGACATTAAAGCATCCAATGGCGTTACTTGAAATTGCGTCGACCTCTTCCTTGATCTTTTCAACATCTTTAAACCACCTTGGTACATGAGCGGGTATCACTCGATTGTTTCCACTGTTTGCTCTAATATGATTTTCATTATCAGCTCTTTGACCATCCAAAACCTTCATTCTGTTTTTCATGTGCTTAACATGTTCGGCGGAGGAAGTGAGGTATCTCAACTTTTGCGTAATATGAACCATCAAAACATTCACAACAGGACCAACGATTGCAAATGCAACTTCCATTTTCCTGAGACATAAGAAATCATATAAGCAAAACCAAGGGTGGCAATTACTGAAACGACACCAAAATAAACAGGTTAAGCTGGGTCTAAGCAGGTTTTGGGTTGACCCGTCAACCTGTTTGCAGAAACATATTACACATGTAGTGTTTGTGTAAAACCTGAAAGTCTAAAACATGATTAAAGACTAAAATACCCTTGAAATCGAAAAGTTATAAAATACGTAAAATACGTTTATAATCATTTAACGAAATTAAAACTAAACTTGCGAGTAATTAAAACTTAACTAATGTGTGTATGTGATCGATTTTGTACGACGAAGATGTAAACGTCTCGCGTAAATAGTTGGGCCTTGCTTTCGCTTGTTTGTGACCCAATATGGGCCGTGTGTTTTGTTCGGTTTGGACTCACGCCGAGAGCCCAAGTTGGGGCGTTTGTGTTGCTTCGTTTGGATCAAGCCGAGCCACCCTCCTCAAAGCCCTAAAACAAAAATGTTACCACCTATAAATATAACTCATTAACTCTAATTTGGAACCCTAGTTTTTGTTTGCCTCTTTCTTTTCTTTGCTCCATTCGGCCGAACCTAAGCCTTTGGTGTCGAGACCTTGTGTTCAAGCAAGCTAAGGTATAACAATGTTTTCTCGTCTTCTTTCGTTACACCTTACGTTAATATGTTGTGATTTGTTTTGTTCTAGTCGAGTTGTGTTTTTTCTTTTGTGGCCGAACCATATGAAACCAAACAAGGCAAACCGTAATGACTTGAACCTTATAATTATTAAAGAGCTTGTTATGTAATACGTAATATATGAATCGGATCTTATATAATTTAGAGAACATGTATTGTAATGTGTTTTGTGAATCGGGTATTAAATAAGTCGAGCCACATAGGACCGAACCATATGTAATATAATTCGGCCAAGGTAAAAACATGACAACTTGAATATGTAAAGTACGTAGGTGAGCTAGTGTTTGCGTAAAACCTATTAGCCGAACCCTATATATATAAACCGAACCATATAAAAGTTTTGAACATGTATTAGTCCGAGTAATAAGTAACTTGTGTGTCACATAAAATCATAAACGTG
This sequence comes from Chrysanthemum seticuspe, assembly GCA_019973895.1. Taxonomy (NCBI): domain Eukaryota; kingdom Viridiplantae; phylum Streptophyta; class Magnoliopsida; order Asterales; family Asteraceae; genus Chrysanthemum; species Chrysanthemum seticuspe. The sequence goes on from BPTQ01000005.1 coordinate 86,369,989, forward strand.
CATGGGAATAAAAGTTGACGTATAACATATATATGAGTAACATATGATTAAGACATGAACGTGTTGAGTAAATAAACAAGAGTAATGAGTCATTAAATGACGTAACATATAAAGTAAATGCATGTGGTTATGATATTAAAAGAATAAGAAAACCCTAGAACATAATGAGAGTCGATTAGGGTTTGAAGCTAAGTGTATTAATTCGTTATTTCATGTGTGAGTTATGACGTTTAAACGATTTTCACATTTAATCCTAAACTTTAATAAATGACATAATGAACCTTAATCTACGATATTGTTTATAAAACACTTAAGTCTCATTTAATCCTAAAACCCTAAAGTATTAAGATCATTAAATATACTAAGTATGAACACCAAATATTAAAAGATCATTTCGACAATTATGGAATCATAAATAACATGTACGACCGTTAATGTGTATAGGTTCTGTGAAGAAGGAGTAATCCTTTGCTTTCCGTGTTTCTGCTTTTCGATCATTTGCTTTGGAATAAGGTACAGATATTCTGACCTTTTCAGTAAAGGTTCCTTATAACGTTTTCTTTTCTTTAGCTTTTATATTAGGATTTCCTAAGCCTTTGCTATGAATCCCATTTTGTTTGTTTGAGCTGTTGCTTATCTGAACTTTGATTTTTGGATCATAAAACATTTGATTTTGAACTATATGATATAAAAACTTTGATATTGAAACATGATTAAATCTTTGATAAAGTATGATCTGTGTCAGTTTTGACATTCTGATTTGACCTAAGATAGTTTGACACCCGAGCCAAAATAATAACTAGTCATGGGGGTTCCATGTCCGTGTCAGTGATGCACTTCTGACATGACTCTAGGGCAGTAGAGTGAAGTTCTGCCACGTCCCTTATCTGTTATCTGTTATGAGCTCAAGTTATATTATATTACCATTATATGTTTGTGGGGCGTATGGGTGCATCCTAGATCTGTTATCTGTTATATGTTATATGTTATATGCTATATGTTATCTGATGATTGATGCTGCGTGCATGCACGTCCTTCATAACTCTGGTAGGTCTCCCCTACAAATGTTGCCTTGTGTGAATATGAATATGATTTTATGATATGATATGTGTGTCTGGGCTCGAGGTAGTTAGCTATAAAACTTATTCTATTATTCTGATTTATATTTTGAAATGATTATGATTTTACTATCTTTCTTTCACATTATTTCGTATTCGTTTTCGTTTCGTATTCATTTTGCTTGTATATCTGTTCACTGGGCTTTTGAAGCTCAGCCGCATTTCTTTTCTTCCGCGGCAGGTATCTAAGCATTGGAGCTGGGTTTTGCTTTGGGATGAGTGCTGAGTAGACTTACCTTAGAGATATTTAGCTTTGATCTTATGATGCCCTTTAAGACTTAATATTTCAGATATTTTATTTGGAGTTTATTTTTCTGCTGGGACCTATGTATTGAAGTCATTTTGACTTGAATTATTTCAGTATTTATGCTAAGACTTCTTTTGGATATTTATGTTTGCTTTGATATGACACCATTATTTGTGATTCCTTTACCCTTGACGGGCCGGGGCGTTACAGTTTGTAACTGAAACCCGAACGAACTACCAACAAAAGGGATGAAAATGTTATTTCAGTATCTATACTTTTGTATATTAACTAATTAAGAGATGCTTAAGATTAATTTTTTTTGCTTATAAATAAGTCCAGATAAGCTACTTAGAAATAAGCACTTCATGTTTCAAATACATTTAAGGTCAAAATTATGATACATCAAACTTATAGATGTTACATAACGTACTTGTGAATTAAAAAAAGTAAGATTTTCTTGGTGTCTGCAATTAGAAACTTATACCAAAAATGCTAAATATGTAAAAATACCTTTACACCGAGACAGACTTTAAATATTCACGAGCTCACAAGGTTGTTGCGTTTACTGAAAAAACAAATTTTGTTGAGCATCAAATGTTTATTAATAACTGTGTTCTCAATATTTACCTAAACATGTTATCACATGTAACACAACACAATTACCATAATGATAATAATGTAAATTCGTAACTGAATTATGTAGGCTTAGAGATCACAAAGACCCTACGAAACAAAATATATTGTAGCCATCTACTGTTGATTGCAAGGAAAGAGCAATGTGATAAACTATTGTTGTAATGCATACATGGCAATGCCCCAGAATTGACTCCTTTTGATTCACACAAAATTCTTGGTCTAATACAAAAATCGAATTTGAATTTTATAGTTAACTAAAAAAACCACTACAAGAATTCCAGAATGACGAAGACGATTGACAATAATATAAACATAATTATCTTGAGACCAAATCATCATCATCATCATACTAAGAAAATCAGAAAACTTATAATCTTATATAGAAAAGAGTTAAGGGACCAACCTCAAGCTCAAATGGCATTACTTGAGTTTTTGTTAATGTGTTCATCTCATAACCAATGACATAGTGGAGCTATACTTATGTCTTGCACAGTTATATCATAACCATATCTAATTAGGTAACAGGGTCAAAACAGCTACATCCTGCAATAAACACATTTTATTTTTGTGTAAAAAAAATACAGAACTCAGTAACATGAAGTGCGGTTTGAATAACATAGTTGGTGTGTTGACCCCAAATCAACTGTTTTAAATGAGTAGCAGACATAATCTCATGGTTAATGGTTGACCCAACTTGACTATCTAACAAAATACCTAACCAATAGCAAGGACCTGTGCAAACTTGTAACTGACTTTATGAACAAACTACCTGTTGAGGTATCTATTAAATTACAAAAAAGGGCCATTTAAGCTATGATATATAATATTATATCACTGATATATAGTAAACTCAAGAAGAAACTTATATGGTTGAACCACTGATGCAAAAAATAAACCCTTAATCTGTCACTTCCAATTCCTAAACCTAACCTACAACCACATTTTTATCTAATTCGTGACATTACAGCATGTATAGTAAAAAACGTACCAATAACTCGAAAACTATTAATTTTCATACCTTGACGAACCACAATAGCCTATGATCGAGGTTAGAAACTGCATGGATATTTTAAGAAGACGTTCATATGCCAATAATCAGCAGCTGATAGCATAGGTGGAGGCACAGGTGGGGGAAGTGGATTTGAGCTTGTTCCTGGAGGTGTCGGCTTACTACCCCATGAGCACTACATTGCATAGAAACAACAAAGATATCAGCTCCACAACCACATTAGTCCAATACAGTTTGATAATAAACATTTCATAAACCTATATGCACCTTAATTTTTCCATAAAGAACAGATTGTGTGTTCCCCATTCGAAATAGGTATGAATTCAATTCAAAAAAGTTGCAACGAACAGTTATACTCAGCTCTTAAGATATTTTACATGACACTTGGAACCATCACACTCAAAAAGACCAATGACGCATATTTTATCAATTGGCTGAGAATGTTATACAGTCCACGGGAAAAACTGTTACAAGTTAGCAACATCGTGTAATTTCCTAACGGAGCTATAAAAATCAGTTGAGATACAATAAATGTGACTTTCTTCCACGAAAGCTAGCAACCGTGTCCAACCACATTCTCAATCATTACATTCAATTTAGTGGCATAATCTTACCAGTGGAAAAAAGTACAGCATCTGCCATTAGTTCTTCACCATGATCTGTAGTAACTTTTATGCCATCCTTTGTCTTCACCAGCTGTAACATATGCATTTAATTCACATCGAAAGTAAGACTCTATCACGTATTAACGGTAAAATCATTGATTACTGATACAAAAATAGAACCTGTGTCAAATTAGTCTGTGGGTGCAAGATTATGCCTCTGCCCTCGATATTTCTTGCTACCAGAGCTCTCATTTCATCATCAAAGCCCCTGCAGTGATAATTTGTCAGAAAGCAGTCAAGATTACTGAAGCATGTCGATTTGATAGAAGTCTAATGATCACATAGTAGAAGATTGTAGGGATGAATAAACAAAACTTCTAATTTACCTCAATGGAAGTTCCCTTCTGAAACATAGATTTACGGTAGAACCAGGGGCGGAACTACGTATGGAGCTTTTTGACTCGGATTCATCACTGCTCCAGGATATGCAGCATAAGCTAAGAAGTTTGCTACCATTTTTTCCCTGCTAAAATGAACCCAAGTTTGAGGGGATAACACTATTATTTTTCTGCATAAAAAACCATACTTTATAGTTCTGAATAACATCAAAATAAGTATCTTACATGTGATAGTTTGGACCATTAATGTAGCCAATGAAAAAATGTGATCTTTATAGAGCTCTAAATAAAGAGTGTAGGAAGCGTGATGGTTTCTCCAACATGGGGATACCTGATAATAACCAAAAACTACGTGAATCAAGCAATAACTAATAAATGTATAAGATTTACCAATGGGCATTTAGCCAACTGTTATATGAATGACCCCTCCACGAAGAGGTTTTAGGTTTAAGCTTTAGTTAATACATTTGTGAGATAGTTAGGTGATCAAGTATTTTCCTTTCTACCAAAAACTGTATTGGATCTTTCCTGCAATTTAGATTAATGTTTACCTGTTAAGCTATTTTGATACAATCATTGGTTAAATTACTTCATTTTAATTCAAACTTAACCAAAAACAGAGATTGTTTATCACCGTAATTCATGAAGCCATCCTTGCGTACCAATAACAATCTGCATCTCACTAATCTTCAGTAATGCCAATCTTGTCTTTTTATTTCAAATGAACATGTCAATATCAAAAAAAAAGATTTTAAAGATTGTAAAGAACAAATACAGAAACACGCTTAAAAGTTTTAGTTGCATACCAATAATAAACAACAAAGTCATAACCAATAATAAACAACATGTAAATAAAATAGATGCAGACAAAAGATCTAAACAAAATACATTAAAAGAATTAGACATATATTTAAAAAGAAGAAGAACCTGATCATTAGAAACCTTCTAAATTCTTTCGAATTGAAACCTTCTCAATTATTTCGACAGAATTGTATGTAATCAAAATCTAAAATTATAAGGGCGTCAAAACCATGATTTCAGCGCTTCATTCATGTCGATTCTCAACCTACATTTACCTTAAGGCAATTCTCTATAATTTCTAACTTCTGTATTGACACATGCAACCTTGCGGCCCCTGTTGTTGGTTCATAGCATTTTACAATAGGCAGCTTTATAAGGAATCTCGAACACATGATTTTAATCAAAACACAATAGATGAAGAAACACACAAACCATAGCTTAAAAAAAATTCGAAATCAACTACAGAATTAAAAGTCACGATCATTACAGAAGATGGTTGAGTAAAAGATGAAATTAGGGTTTGGAAAAAAAAAAGTATATTATGAATGATTTGATTTTTTTTACGTGAGATTTGGGTTATAAGTTTTAGAGATATACTTATTGTGAATAATAATTGGTTGTATAAGTTTATAGTTTTAGACTTGCAAGATATAAATCAAAAAATAAGTTGCTCTAGTGGTTAGCATGTGTGTTAATGGTACAAACACTGCAAGTTCGAATCTCACCATGGTCATTTTTTGGATAAAAATATTGCTTAGTTGGACAACAAATGATTATGTGGCATGAAATTGAATTATTTGGCATTGAGGTGGCATTAATGCCAAATGCCTCCTGTTATATATAATATATATATATATATATATATATATATATATATATATATATATATATATATATATATATATATATATATATATATATATATATATATATATATATATATATATATATATATATATATATATATATATATATATATATATATATATATATGTTTATCAATATCCGAAAATAATACGTTCATTTGATCAAAATACTCGTTTTCACAAAGTTAGGATAAGATTATAAGTTTTTCTAAACTTTTCCCGAATTTACACTTTTTACCCTCAAGTTATGAAAAGTACGAGTTTAGTCCCTCAAGTTTGAGAGATTTACACTTTCTACCCGAAACATATTTTATATCAAAACTTTCAGAAATGACATTTTCAATCCTTTGGTAAAACTGATTTTACATAACAGTCCTCCTAGTTCGATTTATACGCTTTAAAACCTTTACTTTTCAAACTTGACACTTTTAACCCAAACTTTCAAAAATAGTACTAATAGTCCCTTTACTAGTTTTAGTTAATTACATGATCGGTCCTTGTGGTTTTCATGCGTGCGCATGTACGTAAAAGTTGCCCCTTATACTTTCAAAAATAGTACTAATAGTCCCTAGACTTTCATAAAACACTTTTCGTATATAACTATTCCCCTTTAATATTTAAAGAAGTAACCGTTTCGACCCTTGGTCTCATATATTTGCAAATCTAGTCCTAAAATCAATTTTATAAAATGAAGACTTTGTAAAAAGGTTTCCAACTTATTTCCAACTTATCTTTAGTGCTTAATAGCTTATTATTGACTTATTGGGCCGGGTCAAACTCTTATTGGACTCGATTTGGGCTTTATGGGCTTACCTATTGGGCTTCAGGCCCGTTTGGTTTCGCGTTAGTTATAACGAGTATGAGCGCTTAGTGTGGGTTTGTGGTGTGTTCTCTAGTGTTAACGAGTGACTAGGTGTCGTGCTCAAGCATGTCATACAAGTTGTGCATTGAAATGGTGCGCATAACATACATTACGTGTGATATTTCATGTGTAAACAAGAAAAACGAATGGAAATGGGTTGGAGATAACTTACAATCACTTGTTATGAGTGGTGATGATACTTGTGAGGAGTGAACGAGAAGAATACTCAACGAGAACCCCTTGTTCCCCTTATAATGTTACACGATCTAATATTTACCCAAATGTTTTCCTATTTTCCTTGCTTCGTTTCCTTGACACACGTCTGCACGTGAGAGAGTATGGTGGGAGTATTTCGTGAGTTTTTGCTTGTGAGTTTGGTAATGTAAGTGTTTGAGAGTGGTATGTTTTCCTTAAGTGTTTGATTTATAGTAAAAAGAGGTGTGGCACTTAGTTTATTTTATTAATGTAGCTTCTACTTTCCTAGTAACTAAGATGGAGTGCAAGTTTTGGTTTGAGCATGCTTCTTGTTCGGCTGTAAAATGGGGCATGCATTGCCTAGTCGAATCACATGAAACATTGTATTCATTGGTTTATAAAGTCCAAGAGTTGGTCAAGGGATTAGACCTAATTTTATATTAGTTTAGGGTGGCTTGGTATGTTTCTTGTCTCTCCTTTTCTACACATACATGTTAGGATCCTAAGTTAGATTACCTATGGTTTTTCTCTCCTTGTATTAGCTTCTATCGGGTTACAGTTTCAAATGGGGTGTTACCACAACTAAGTTCACAACTAATTTATGTATGTACAAGAGTCTAAGGTGGGGTTACTTGGGCTTGGTGATGTAAACGAGGCCCAAAGGAAACATATGGGTGGGTTGGGCTCGTGTTCTAGACCGGTTGAAGACAAAGGTCCACTTGAATTGGTGGTGTTGTTGGACTTGTCATGATATCGAGGCCCAAGAACAAAAATTGTGTGGGCTTGATCCGGTTATGAGGCCCATTGACAAGTTGGGTTGGGTCACGAGGTGGTATAAAGTCCAATGAGTTCCGAGGCCCAATAAGAATTTTAATATATTTTTGTTTTAATTTAATTCGTATTTTACAAATTTTTACGTATTCGTTACGTATTTTAAGGTTATCAAGATCGTGGGGAATTTCGTTATGATCACAACGGTATATTTATGAACGCTCAAGCTGCGTTGATCATGCATATGCCAAATGATATGCCAATGTGATGTTTAGAAAATTTCATGATAAAATAGATCGTGCTTAATTTCTGATTAAAGCTTTAAGTACATTGAAATTTTCCGGGAGCTTACACGGACGTTAAGCACCTTTCACTAATGCCTTCGTCTTGACTCTTTAGGCATCCTTCACTAATGCCTTTGACACAACACTTCTAGGGAGGAAGAAAGAACTATCAACAAGAGAACCTCAGTAGTCTTGATGATGATGAAGCATGGCAACTCATGAACTTGAGCTTGCTTGACTTCAAGAGGTGGTGATCTCGCCTTTAAGAGGAACCTAGAGAATCACATAAAAACAAACACAAACTACATAGAGAGATCCGATCTGAAGTTAGAAAGTTTACAATACTTGGTGAAAGTATGTGTGTGAGTGGCAACCCAAAATGAAGAAATGGCTCACTATTTATAGAAGAAAATAAGCTACTGTTCCACGGATCCCACGGAGCCCTTACTTGAGGGATCCGTCCAGTGTAAACTGGGGGAACCGTGGGACGCTCCTCTTTGCCCATGGGTTTTGTGTCATGGGTCATGGGTCATGGGTTATGGGTCATGGGTCCTAGACTTTGGACTATGGGTATCCAAGTATATACAATGTATCTAGTAGGTGCAACGCATCTAGTCCATGGGTCATGGGTTAAATCCATGGGTCATGGATAATACCCATTTATGAGTTATGCATGATGTCATGCAATGGGTTATGGGTTATGCTCCATGGGTATGGGTCATGGACTTTGGGTTAAACCCAACTACATTCAATGTATTTGGTCAATGGGACAAATACTTAAACTTCTTCCAATTATATTACCCATTATAATACATACTAGTTATGTATATATCTACCCAATATGTAAACACTAGTTGTTGTACATATGTATTACTAAATCATGAAAACACTATTACTTGTTTGGTGTTTTATGTGAAAACGTAAGTGTGTTAGTAAATTATTGGCTCAAACCATTTACGTATTTTATTTGTTTCGTTAAAATGATTTTACGTTTGTTATCGACAAAACATTAGAAGATCGTAAAATATAAATAAACGTTTTTACGGCTTATTTGTATTAACAATAATTCTTCTTCTATTGATGATGATACTACACAAAATGAATACAATTGAATGTGCGAAATTAGTGTAAAAACAATCGCTAAAACAATCTTATAAAAGTAATTAGAGATCGCCAAGAAAAGAAAATTCTTGAGTTAAAAGAAAAGGTTAAGAGTATTGAGAGAAACAAAGCTACTGAATGTGAGTTGTGTTAAGAACTACGTTTAGAAAATCAAAAACATTAAGAAGCACAAACTACACTCGAAAAAGATGCGTCCAAGTTTTTGAAATTTGTAAAGAGTACCCATTCATTAAAGGAAATTTTGAATATTCAAAAGTCACCTAGTGATAAAATGGGTGTAGGCTTTGATGTAAATGAAGCGTCAACATGCGGAACTATAAATGTAAAGTTTGTAAAATCTGACCTTTGACTTTGGCACCTGACGGATCCAAAACTATAAATGGCGTATCCCTTTCTAAAGGATCCGCGGATCCGCCGGAAGGCCAAAATCGGCCTGAACTTTTTGAAAGGCGTATAAAAGCTCTCAAACCCAAACTTAACATTAAATACGATGTTAATGAGTATAATGCTAGTAAATATGTGTCCAAGTCTAACAAATCATCGTGAACCGATTTTGTTATAGTAATTAGGAAAACGTCACTGAACACTAATGAGAATAAAGTCACACAACCTACTAAACCATCATTAAGGAATCGTTTAAGATTTGTAGAAGCCGAGTCGAGATCTAAAGCACCTCCACCTAATAGAATTAATAATTCTCAACCTAGATCTAAAACGCCTCAACCGAGAAAAAGATCTAGCGGTCCAAATCAACCAAATTATTATCCCATGTCTTGGAATAATAATCAACAACAACATTTCATGCCTTGAGTTATTTGTCCTCCGTCTGCTTACATTCAACAATCACCTCAAATGACTAGAATGTATGCTACTAACGCTTACGGACTCAAGAGATATGGGAACCAAACATTTGAGTTGTATTATTGAAATAGGTATGCTTGAAGATATTGAATTGGAGCCAAATAAATGGATTAAGGATAGTGGTTGCTCCAAAGAAAAGAGTGACGTTGGCATATTAAAGAAGAGAAATATTGTTCGAATCTTCTCACAATGAAATGCCAGTAAAATTGCATCTATAAGAGCACAAGGTATCGTGGATACCAATAACACGTTATTGGTATGCCACCTCAGCGCCACATCATTCACCTCTTAATAACTCACCAATAACTAAAATACCCTCCCTCATAACACACCACTAACATGTTATTGAGTCCCACAAAATACCCCACTAAAAATACTCACTCACTCACAATACAAAAAAAACAAAAACAAACAAACAAAGAAAGTTACATTTGGCGTAAGCCACTTGAATGGCTCAATTTCTTTTAACATGAATTTGGCACTTTGCATGGTATGGGATTTCACACGCCAAAAGGAAAGTTGGGTGCATTTGGCATGTTAAAAAGCCTCCTTACCCTTTGCTCTAACAAGCTTCAAGAACAATTAGAATAACTTGTAGAGCCTCACCAACAATAAGAAACAAAAATGGAGATAAAGGACCGTCTTGACGTAAACCTCTTACCATATTAAATTCCTTTGTAAGAGAACCATTACGAGAACCGAGACCTTAGCTGAAGATAAACAACCAATAATCCATTTAGGACCCCCATATGATACATAGAACTTTGAAGAAAACACCATGACACGCTATCAAATGCTTCCTTAAAAGAGAGCATGTTTATCATATCTTTGTTTACAAAACTAACAATTTAAATGGTGATAAGAACACCATCTAAGATTTGCCGAACTTGGATGGATCAGTCTATTATAGTTTTCACGTTTTTATGTCTCTCCTTTTTACGTGTTTTTGGTGAAAACCCTTAATTTTGTGGTGCCTCGTTCCATCTAAAGAAACGACTATTCTCTAACTAATTAATCACATCAAACCTCATTTCATTTAGGGTCCGACCCGTGTCACATCAACATGACTAATATAGATATTACAGATTACCAAAAAATATTAAAATATAATATCATAAAACAATAATTGTACTGAGAGTATTAGTTTCTGCTATTTGTGACCCCTACTTGCAGATTTCATTTACAAAACGACTAAATGAGATGTCAATACCTCTCTTCTTGTTTTCCCATCATCATCTCTTAGTTGACCTACTATTAATGGGGATGAACAATTACGTCAAGTGGGATGGTACATAAATTTTCAATAAGATATGCATTATGGTGACAATTCACAAGTTCTCATTTTCATATAAAAAAAGAAGTTCAAGGACGTGCATGTGCTTTAATCCACATATGTCGAATTTCTTTCTTTTTGAGTGCTGATTAAATGATTATATGAAAAATATAAATTTGTATGTTAACAAAAGACTCCAATTCAGATGCAAATCAAGGGGCCAATTGTCGTCTAAAATATGATGTTATGGTGTGAAAAATGGTCAATGATCTTTTCCAAATTATTTGGAAAATAAACATACATGTACGAAAACACTAATAAGATCATATAAGAAAGTCGACTTGAACCTCACGAAACAGATAAAAATGTAACCCCTTTCACCGAAACAAAGCAACACCTGAAAAGCCAAAATAGCAAACCTAAAAGGCACATGACAAACCTAATGACACCCGAACCATAAACAAAAGAACGACTCCCATGATCACTAAAAATTACAACCCCAAATGACGAAACACCTTGAGAGCTTTTCACAACTTTAACTTTGGTGGAACATTCTTTTATTTCTCTGTCTTCGATACGTATAAAACAACCGTGTAGTTGTTCAATCGTTGAAATATTTGGTTTGCGCTAACTCAAGATCAATATTTGATTGCAGGAAAGGTAATCCATATTTGAATATTTTTTTTGGGTAAAAGGGCCTTAAAACCCCGGTAAATATATCCAAAAAACTTTGAAGTACAATTGACATAGGTGACTCCCATGTCCTCAGCCCGTTACATAGGCGAATTGACTCTACAAATGTAACAAAGCAACATACATCTGCTAAACGCAGCAACAAACACTAAACTGCTAACAACAGAATAGAAACCAATTACATTTAAACAAACAATCTAAATGTAAGACGACCAGGTTCATAGAACCACTTCCATGGTGAGTGACTATGTCTTCAATTTTCATCATTGCTTGACCTCGATTGCACCACCAACTTCCCAGCTGCAAGCAGCAAACATACACCCCAACCAACTGAAAACCAGCCACAACCAACGGCATACTTTGCATGGATCCCACAATCCACCCAAACCCTAGCCGTAACAAACCCTAGCGAGTACCTTGCAGCCATGCGATCCCAATCAGCACCGCAAACACCCAAGGACCACCAGCAACTTCCAGCTCTTGGTAACAAAATCTTCACCAAGAACCACACACCCACAACATGATCACGGCTGTAACCGACCAGAACCTTATGAAACCCAAATTAGGTTTACTAAACCCTAGCCGTACCATTGGAATATCATCAGCCACCATGCGCAGGAACCACAACCAAGGTAATGTTGAATCGCTCAACAAAAACCCTAGTTACATCAACCGGCCCTAACCCTAGAGCCGCACCACCAAACAACCAAGGCCAACAAAACCCCAACCCTAGCTGCAACAACCCATCGAGGGAGGATGATCACCCCTGCAAAGAGATGATAAATCACCACAAACGCACCCCCGAAAACTCCCCAAATCGGCCAGGAAACCCTAGCACGATCCACTTCCCAATCACCATACAACACAAATGAAAAATCAACATCCAACTCTCTACAACCCACTTACAATACACGCATAGTACCAGATCGAACCAAGCCAAAATCCTAACAAATCGGATTCCTTAATGTTAATTCAGTAATCCCAAAGGCGATTAAAGAAAAAACAGAATAGATAGGAAGAATGATGGGCGGATTTGTTAAAGTTAAGGAGGCCGGATCTGATAAAACAATGGTGTATGTGAGAGACGATTTCAAAGGACACCCCCTCCCAAATCGTATCAACCCATCAAACCCGATTGCATATCACAGATGATAGAGAGGCGGGAAGATGGATGGATTTTGCTGGAAAAGTTAGGGGAGGGTGGCGGCTGAAATCGCCCCAAGGGGAGAGAGAGAAAAAATCATAAGTATATGTGTAGCTTTAGGTATAATCCATATTTGAATATGTATAAAAATATTTGGTTATTGTGTTTTGATAAACCTCACTTGCAGATTGCTAGTGTATTGTATGTATTGTCATGATATTGTTGCTGTTATTTCCAAGTATTAATCTGGTATAAGTGGACTTTTGTGAAGCGGCGTAGAAATGTGACATTTCTTGAGACAGTCAGTCGGACATTAGCTATCTATACATTTGTTGTTGTGTGGACGGATTCGTTTGCCATGTAGCAAATACTACATTTCTTGCGAATGTTCGTGTAAACTAATTCAAGCTCGCATGTCTTAATAATAAAAATACACATGTTTAAGTTTACTTCCAGTATAAAAGTAATTAGTATTGAGGTTATGATAAATGATATACAAATAATAACATATAGACATCACATAGTACACAGCGGAAGACTAAGAATATAACAGCAATTAATTAACTGAAATAAATGCGTAACATACCTCTCGCAATTTGGCTATATCTCTTGAACAAAGAAGATGAAGTGGTTTAAAGAGTTGTCCCTTACCGTTTTACAACTCAAACCAATTGGTGTTGTCCCTTACCATTTTACAACTCAAACCAATTGGTGTAAGAATAATGTTTTACTACCACATTTTTGTACACCCGAATTAACCACGAATCAAAGTGATTGCTAGATCAAACACAAGCCTTTGTTTTATGAAAAAACAAAACCAAAACACCCTATGGGGGGGGGGGGGGGTTCGGCCGAATAATGCAAGAGAGAGGAGAGGGAGAGATTTATGGTTAATTCAATGCACAAAGTTAACCTTAAACCATAACCCTAGACCTTGTATATATAGTGATACAATAACTTGGAAAAAAAGCTAGGGTTTGGGCTTTGGAATAGCCCCCTTGGCCGGCCACATAGAGGAAGAAAAAAGGGAACCCGAATCTTTTCCATTTTTAAGTTATTCACCATATATTATCTCCTTTTACATTTAACGATCGTTAGTCATTTCCGTTAAATACTTAACGATCGTTAGACGGACTTTTGTGTAATAATTAATCGTAATCATTAACATTAATTATTAACTTTAATTCTCATTCGCTAATGTGTGTAATCCCGTGGTCACGAGGTCGAATCCGGACATTCCCGGTTTTCTAAATATATACATATTCCAACAGCTCCCACTTGGATATGTTTACAAAACGTGTAATGACATTGGTTAGCGTCTAGCAACACGCCAATGCCCCCGGTACAACTTGTGTATGGTTTTCTAGAGAAAAACCACTTTGATGATTCATAATCATATTCATCATTTTATTTCTAATACCATGTTAATAAGAATATGGATCTCACTCATTTTTTTAATTAACTATTCTGTTTCTCGCTTTATATGATTGATAACATCAAATTATCCTGAATATTAAGTGTCAAGTTCCCCCGATAATGCTTGTAATTTATACCATTTATATGGATTTACGCTTGTTTTCCATTATTTTCACTTTCAAGTAAATTACGAGCATTGGAGCTAAAGAGACGCGGATTTGGAGAGTTTTATTGAAGATTTATCATAGTATGCTCACTTTGAAGAAGTTACGGCGTAACTCCACTCTCACATTACGCCGTAACTAAAGCGTGGCTCAGAAAACCAACTTAACAGAAGATTACTGTGTAACTCTATCCAAGATTACGACGTAACCATATTAGGTCAAATGAGGTTTCGCGCCGCTACTAATTACGCCGTAACTCATGCTACAACTATGGCGTAACCAAGATTTATTGAAGATACAGCGTAACTCCTTCCAGAGGTTACGCCGTAACCAGCATTTTAGTGCAAAATACGAAGAATTGTATGTTATGGCGTAACTCTTATAATTAGTTACGCCGTAACCAGATCTGGCCTACAAATACCCCATGATTTCCAGCATTTCAAAGCATCCCATTTCACACACAACATTCAGAGAATGTGAGAAGAAGTCGAAGGCAGATCTAGAGGAGCATACGGAGCTATCTCCAAGGGAGAAATCACTCCCCTACGATAAGCATTAGCTTTTTATCTTTTCGTTACTTTCAATTCATGTATTCCGTAACATTAAATATTGAATCGATTGTTATAGTTAATATGAGTGGCTAAGCACCTCTAGGTGCTGGCCTAGTTATGATTCCTTAATTGTTTTGCTTGCATTTACATTGCTTCCGTATAATTATTTCTAAGTGTATGCATGCATAGTTTGTTGGTAGCTACCTTTGTTTCGGTAGTTTTTGAATGGCGGTAGAGGTTAGTTGCTTAGGAGATATGACCAACTGACCCTAAGTGAGTAGACTGAGATGGGAAGGGTAAGATATGACCAACTGACGACCATTTCTACTTGTGCGATTGACCAACTGATCACCTACCGTTTGGATGAACTTAAGAAGTAAGGGGTGAGTGTTTAAGATGCTAGCGCCTGGGCACTCACTATTATGAATCTAGCATATAGCGGTACTTAATGGCTTGGCTTAGGGGACCAGGAACAGCTGGACTCTTGAGGGGACACCTGACTTCTCGAGTGGGACCCTTTGCTGATAGGTTAGGACGAACTGACCAAATGCTGTCCTAGCGAATTTGACCCCACCTGAAGTAATTGGAAGTAATTAGACGTAAACATTACTAATTAGGATGATTAACTAGGTTAGCACCCCTCTCCTCTATTGATCACATCTTTCGCCTTTATTTGCTTTATTAGTTAAATATATCAAAATCATATTAAAATCTGTGACACCTAGACTTAGTTTTAATCCACACACATAGTTCTTGGGACGACCTCGGTTTTACCGATTACTACACTACACGCGACCGGGTACACTGCCCGTTAGTGCATTAGGTTAGACCATAGGTATAACGAGTAATTATAAATATTAAAACCTGGTCAGTAAAGCCAGCATCAAGTTTTTGGCGCCGCTGCCGGGGAGTTATATTTGGATTTCTGTTAAGTCTTTCATCTTGTTTTAAAATTTTCTCAAATTCTCACGATCTCTTTTCAAGTTTCATGGACCATGGAAGTTGTTAACATTGATGATCTCACTCTTGAGGAATATCTGGCGTTGACAAGAGAAGAACAAGGGCCGGGGCTCGTAAGACCGGCAATTGGAGCTAATGTCTGTTTCGAGATTAAAGATCAATTTATGAGGGAGCTTCATGCTAACCCTTTTTCAGGAAATAGGGACGATGATGCGTATGAGCACGTTGAGAATGTCTTGTACATAGCAAGCCTTTTCAACATTCCGGGTGTGTCTCATGACGCTGTTATTCTAAGGGTGATCCCCATGACTCTTACTGGGGCTGCAAGAAGATGGATCGAAAGATTGCCCGCCGGGGCAGTTAATACTTGGGCTCTACTAAAGAAGCACTTCCTCTAGAGGTATTGTCCTCCGTCGAAGATATCTAACCAGCTCTTGGAGATCCATAATTTCAAGCAAGAAGATGATGAAACATTGTATCAAGCCTGGGATAGATACAACGATCTCCTCTACAAGTGTCCTACACATGATCTGAACAACCAACAAAAGGTCAACATTTTCTACAAAGGAATAAACGTGACTACAAGACAGATGCTGGACTACCAAGGACCAATTCTGAGCATGACACCAACTCTAGCAATTGAAGCCATCCAAAAAATGGCCGATCATTCCCAAAAATGGCACGATGGAGGAAGCAAAAGGAACCAAGGCGGAAATCTTGACGGAATTACAGCCATCGCTAGCAAAATTGAAAATCTGAGTCGAGATATGCTAAAAATCAGAGAAACCATTCATGCCATCCAAGTAGGTTGCGAAAGCTGTGGGGGAGGACATCTCACCAAGAATTTTCCTCACAATAACGAAGAAAACATAATCGAAGAAGCTAAATATGGAGAAAATCGACCGTTTTACGGAGATAATCGAAATAGTAATGGTTATCGTGGAGGATCTGCTGGAAACTACAATCGTGGGCCTTATGGAGAAAAAAGGCCCAATATTGAAGAGATCATTAATAAATTCCTGGAAACTTCAGCCAAAGACAAAAGGAACAAGATGAATGGCTAAAAGAATTCCAGGAAAACACTGATAGAATTCTTTCCAATCACGACACAACCCTAAAGAACCTTGAAACAATGGTGGAAAAACTTAGTGAGAAGGTGAGGAAGAATAATACTAAACCGGAAGGGACAAAACCCACAATAGAATGTAAGGTCATATTTTCTGATGAAGTCTCAAAGTTACAAGCCAATTCTCCCTCAGGAAGTTCGGATTCAAGTGGAACTTCCGGTGACAGTGAGAAGTTACGCCGAAAACACCTCTTACAAATTACGGCGTAACTATATTTTTTACAGCGATCGTGGCATTATGAAGAACACTGATGATAATGACACAGCGGAGTTACGCCGTAACCCAACATTACAGTTACGGCATAACTGGGATACGTGGGTAGACAGGTTTCTCGAGGTAGACGAATCAGGGACACAAGTTATTAACGGATGGTCCGACGATATTAATTTATGCCCTCTGGCCCCATCTAAAAGAAAGTATCATTGGTGCAAGAAAATACCCGTAGCTATGGGCGACTGGTATGATCTATGGGCTTCGTGCGACCCTCGAAATGAAATTTGCGATGTAGGAACCGATAAGGATAGGGTCAAAAATAAAAAATTCATGTGGGCTGCATATACTGATGAAGAAAGATTGGAAAAGCTCTCATTCGAAGAAGAGGAGCCACCTATCACTCACTGCTGCACTCCGATAATCATAACTGACGATGAGTCCACGCGAGCATGGCCTACATGCGACCCTTTCCATGAGTATTGCAACGAGGGTGGTAGCCTGAAGGAAGAAGAATGTACGTGCCCTCACGAGCTTGAAAGACATGATGTCAAGTTCGGAGATTTGTCATTTGATGATTGGTATGCGATATAATTCGGGAATGCTAAAATTAACCCAAATCTTCTAAAAAGGCTCGAGATTGACTACGAGGATCATTATCGGAAAAAAGAATTGGTTAATGATGACATCTACCACATGGAAGATCCTTTAAGCGACACTGATGACAAAGAAGGCCGAAGTAATTGGTGTGAAAAGATAAAAACTCCTGGGGAAGTTTTCTGGGCATCGTGCAACCTTTATGACGATAAATGTAATGAGGGAAGCAGCTTAATGAGAGTTGAGGAGGATGAAATCTTTTGGACCTCAACCAACGATGCGGAAAGGACTAAACTGCCTTGGTTAGACAACTTGGGATTAGATAGTTGGGTCAAGATCAAATATGGAAAAGTAGATGCGTTGACAAAGGAAAAGATCTGGAAAGAATATATGAGTAAAGGAAATCCAAACCACGAAGGTCCTAACGACTTAAGTGACATAACGATTGAGAATACCAAAGAGTCGGTGAGAAACGAGAAAGAAGAATGCAAACGTATTCTGGTAGAAGATTTGCTCGACGAGGAATGGTTTAAAGGCACCGAGTCTGACGACGATGACATAGACGGGATTTTAGATTACCTTTAGTTGCACGGGAAAGAGGAATTTACTGACCCCAATGATGAAGCATACGAGCAAAGGAGGTGCAAACTCCTTGGGATTCCATATAAGAGACCACCGCCGATTGTTGCTGAAAAATATGAGTTTACTAGATACCACTTGGGGCCGAAGGAAAAATTTTGCAAAATTCGGAAGATCAGACAAAACTTGATGAAAGACATGGAGGAAGTTGGCCAAGTCCAAAGGCCACCATAAAGCCCCAAGGCTCTGAGTCTAACTTAAAGACTCGTAAATAAAGAAAAGTGCTCTTTCGGGAGACAACCCGAATTATCCCTTTCATTTGTTTTATTTTCAATTCTGTTGGGTTTTGTGTTTTTAACCATTTTTGCAGGAAACGAAGAAAAGTTGCTGCTGCAGCATGCTGATCCGACCAGAGTTACGGCGTAACTCATTCTCATGATTACGCCGTAACAGGCCCTTTTGCAGCATAACTTCAGAAGCATTACCAATTACGGCGTAATCCCACTCAGAGGTTACGCCATAGCTACACTTTTGCAGCATCTGCCAGGTTTTGCCTAATTACGGCGTAGCTCCTTGTGAAGTTACGACGTAACTGTCCTCTGCATTACTTCTTTCATTTTAAACACAATAACCTTGTATTAGTTTTCAAATAAACTTTGTGGGTATGTTCCCTGTAATCCCTCACGAGACTACACTCGTCCACTTGGGACACCAAGTGGTTTAAAAGGGTTGTTGCATGCGCTAAATGCAACCGTGATTCCTACGAAAGTGAGTTAGGTTTGTTTTTCATTTTTCATTTTTTTTCTTTTTAGAATTATGCTTGTCGGTAGTGTGATTTCAGGGATTGAAGTTTGCTCGTGGATGCTTATGCGAAGGCACGACTCTTTCGTGGGTCTTCTTTCTTTTTGAACAAATTTCAGGGAAGTTCTCGCTCTAATTCTACTTTTCTCTTCACCTTTATTTAATGCTTAGTACAAAAGGACTTTGTACAATTCAAGTAGGGGGGGGGGGCAGGAGTAGAATTGTCTCTTGAACTTTATTGCCCTCGTTTTTCTAGTTTATTTTGAAAAATTATGCCATTTTTAAAATTTTGACATGTTTTTCTTAACCTAACGAGATTAGACCTTAGCCGAGCACATTTAACCCTTGATACTACATGGTGAGATTAGCCTTATCCGTTTCCAAATTTTTACCGCAAATCTACCAAATTATGAGTGTGCCGGTAGCTTGTAAACTTTAGAACTTGGCCTTTACATCATTTCGAGACCATAGATGAGGTATGTTGATTTAGCTCGATGTATTTGGACTTTTCAATTAAAGAAGGCAGTATTATACGATTATCACCCAAATAGCCTACATTTGTGTGTCTATCGATTAGTCACCTCGACTTCTCGACCCCCTTGTGAAACCCTTTTGTTGCACTCATCTTTAGTGCAAGATACCCCTAGATACACCCATCCGAGCCATTCCTTTCATTTTGTTAACCCAATATATTGTTTCGTTACACCCATACACCTTAGCCTACCCTTAGTCTTTATTTGTGATTGGGAAGTCATCATTTGCCTAAATTCAAGATACAAGTGGAAAGGTTCGGGAATCACGCTTTCGTCGACGACATATTCTTAAAGATCATTGAAGACCCCCCGAATTCCCATTGTTCATCTCAAGTGGGGGGATGTTATGTTTATTTGTTATGTTATTGATTCCCAAAAAAAAAATATATTTGATTCGAAAAAAAAAAGTTATGTATTTGTTGTTCAGTTGATTGTAAAGTGCAATGTTATAAGCACTATGTTATGAGCTTAATATATATTTAGTATCGAGGAGGCCACCTCGGTCACATTTGAAGATTGGAGTTGGTAATTGCGCCAACAGTTGGAGAAAGCTAGTGTGCCCATCCTGACGTCCTCTAATGACACATCTACCTAGTATATCATGATCCGGTTTCTTAACTTCGAAACTTGAACTTTTGGCGAACGGTAAGTGGTGATGACTTGGTTATAGATTTAGATTATTTGCTTGATTTTTGTTTTACACTGTTATATATCCCATGTTGTTAGGATCCTATATTTATGTTGTTTAGATGATTCGGGTGGTCTAGGATGATGATAGTATATGAATGCCATGGTTAGATAGATGAAGAGAGTAGAGAGGGAATTCTATAGAGATAAACAAAAGTGTAAAAGGTTAGATTAGAACTTCCAACCCTCTACCATGGAAGGTAGAGGGTATTTATAGGTTACAAACTAAACGACCTCCTGACAGCCTGTGGATCAGGTATACAGTGGGTAAAGACCCGTCCTTCCTCCACGGTGTTACTCTAAACTATTCTACGCTACTGACTAACTAATTAACTACTAAATAACGTAAACAACGACAAGTCTACGAGCTAACATATGCTAGACCATAATTGGGGTGACCGGCACTTTAACATGGAATTTCCAATTCCTAACAATCTCCCCCTAAGGGAGGTAACCCCATGAAATACATTTTGCATCCTAGCATTCTATCTTTGTCTTTAGTTCTGAGCTCGTAGACTTCAATTCTTCAATGTCCGCAAACTTTGTGCTTTAGTAGCGATTCTTCAAAGTCCGCATAGTTTTGTACTTATAGTGGAGGCCTTTAACTGATCCACATCTTTGATGATCTTCGAGCTTTCTTCGAGATTATCAGCCACAGTAAATCTCTGGATCACCCTTTATTGTGTTGCCATCATGTGAAGTTGTGACTTTCGGACCGACATGCTCACACTTTTGGATCATGACATCTTTCCATCGGAGTAGCGGAAGCTTTACTGGTTTATGATATTTGAAGCAGCGTAGCAGAAGCATAGTTATAAAAATATCAGAACCAGGTTATGTAGATATGCACCAGTCATGATTTCTTCAATTAAGTGTAGATGCTGTGAGCATGCGGCTTTGGATTGACTCCTCAATTCTGATCAGCTGCAACCATCCAAATGTACCTGCAAACAACAATTAGCAATAAAACACACGAAAGTGTCTTTGATCACTTTCGTCGAATTGAGGTACACTGCCCATGGTTCCCCGTTGATCAGTACAAGTACTTCCTATGATCAGGTAGGATTCCTAAGAATCTCCTTGACAGGGTTTCGCAGCCACTGATTGATGAAAAATGATTTGAAAAACAATCGCGTATTGCTTAGAAGAAAGAGTTTTGTAATACGACGAAGGTTTTATGAGAAAGATCAATTTTCAATCAGAAATACTTTTTGTATTTGAGAAGAGTACACATTCGATGTGCTAGAGAAAAGAAGATTTGCACATCGAACGGTTTTTTCAAAAGTATTTTTTTCAATCAGAGATACTTTTTGTGTTTGAAAACATGAATACACATTCGATGTGCTAGAGAAAAGAAGATTTGCACATCGAACGGTTTTTCCAAAAGTATTCGTTAATTCATATCCTGGACCAAGGATGATTCAAGAATGAATCGCCCCATTGTTTCTATCCAGTTGTCACAAGCTTGATCTTTAGAAAAGATCTCACATGTCACCCACCAAGAGCTTGTTTGATGTTGGCTCTAGAAGGATTTCCATCTTCATCGTGAATACTTTTACATATCACTCGGATGTTCTAGCAATACCACAAGGATAATGCGTAGGACTCTTAATCTATACTCACTTTCCACATTGTGTGAAACAGCAAGTCTTCATTAATTTTGTGTCCTAATGAGATATTGTGGATGATCTCTTGGCTCTAGACTCAATAGTGCATTTTGTTTCCTATGCCGGAGACTAGGGAGAGGGTCTCCTTCTTCAATATCAACAATCTCTAAGATAAAGTCAATAGATTATGTAGGTTCTCCGTGAGAATGAAACAAGCCCTTTTAAGAGGAACTTGAGTAGCTTGGGAAGTTTAGTGCAGTGCGTCACTGGGTCCATGACGTCTTGTCTTCAATACCAGTGTTACCTTAGTAACCACCAGTAGTATATGTATTGAACCGGGTTTTTGCCCTAAGGTTGAATTAATGGAGGGCTATTTCTTATCACCCTTTTCTCATTTCATTTCTTTTTCATTCTTCAACCCCTTCTGTGCTTACCGAGACTTCATAACTAGAACCTTGTTGGGTTTATTCCAGTTCTAGCTCTATCTCAGTCCGCACTCTTCTCAATTCTCACTTTTCTCCTTTTTTCAATATACCTAAGGACTCTACACAATCTAGTGGATTGTCCCTGGGTAGATCCCTCCGGTTCTGGCGGATCGTGGGAATTAATACCAAACCTCACCATCCTTATAACTCTATGCATAAAGTAAAGTGGTCGGTGTTTTGGTACAGTTTATTCCTTCACGAAACCAATTGAAAAATCATTTGGAAAATCAATCAAGGTACTTGTGATATAAAATCAAAGCATTTTGTACCTTAATTGTTTTGATCATTTAGAAAAGCTCCCCCTCAACATGTGCATGTGATTTTGAAATTGTTTAGCACATGGAAGCAAGAGTTCTTTGAAATATTTTCTTTGATCACAATTTTCATAGAAAAAGCCATTTGATTTTCTTGGTAAAATTCTCCCCCTCAATATGTGCGTAGGATATTTGAAATCATTTTATCACATAGAGGAAAGAGTTCATTTGAAGTACATCCATGATCACAAAAACCATTAAGAAACCATTTAGAAAATCAATCAAGGTACTTTATGTAGAAACATAGAAATCTTTGTAACTTGAAAGTTTATTTTCTTTTTGAAATGCTCCCCCTCAATATATGCTTCGAGATTCAAAAGTATTTAGCACATATGGGAGAGCAGCCTGCACAATTGAATCAAAACGATCACCTTTTATCAAATTTTATTATTAAATCACAAATTCTCCCCCGATCAAAATTATCAAACCCTTTGAAATTTTGGATCCCAAATGATTTAATACGGTTTAGAAAACATGGGAGAAAATGTGCCTGATTTAAAAAACTCATCTTGTTTTTGGATAAATGCTCCCCCTCAACATGTGCATTATGTATACTGAAATCGTTTAGAACATGGAGGCAGGAGTGTCTTTGAAGGACTAAAACCAATTCCATTTAAAATAGATTTGAGATTTAAATCACAATTTCTCCCCCGATCAAAAATTTCAAACCATTTGAGATTTGTGATCCCAAAAGATTTAAATCATTTAGAAAATTTTGGGGAAAGACGTGGCAAGATTTGATTTTGAAAAATGACAGATAAGGACCATTTTAAGACATTAAAGATTGTTAGTGTCAGGTATGATTGTTTTAAGAGATCTTTTAGTAAAATAAAACAATTTCACAATCAAACAAGAACAGAAAAAATTTCATTTTGAAAGATCTTTGAGTTTTAAAGAAAATCATACCATGATATAACATTAAATCTTTAGATCACCACTTTATTTCGTACAAATCGGAACTTTTGTGAAGAAATATCGTTTGAAAAGATTTTATTTTAAATCACTCTCCCCCTCAATCGATGACCGTAGTCGATGATTGAGTGACTTAAGTTTTCATAAAATGAAGTCCGGTGATTTTCAAAATTAAGACCAATTTATTTTCAAAACAATATTTTTCCATTTTCAAAACAATATTTTCAAAAATTGTTTAAAAATGGTATCATCACTATTATCCTGCACAAAGATACGTTAGGTGGTTGAGAAGCTTCTGTTGTTGTTGTAAGGCTGGAAGAAAACCATCTGCTGAAGCAGTGAGACCTCTTACGTTGCATGTTTTTATGGCAACTCTCCATAGAGGTAAAATTAAGCTCCGTTTCTTCATTTGATATGAAGAAAACCATCTGCTGATGCAGTGAGACCTCTTACGTTGCATTTTTTCATGCCAACTCTCCATAGAGGTCAAATTAAGCTTCGTTTCTTCATTTGTCAACCCAAGATATAGTTACCCTTTCTTTCGGCATCCAATCATCATCATTTGTGGGATCCGGATTGGGAACATTCTTTTATACCAATATACCTGCATACGTTAGTATACACAAACAGATATATGGTGGTCGACATCACCCATAACAGTAATCGACTAATTAAAGTCAATCCAACATATCAATCAGTTCATATAAGGCATGGGATTAATGTGTTCATCAAACTCTAATCATCTAATCCTAACAATCATATCCTAGGCACCTAGTCCTTCAACGTAGGTTAACATCATTTTTCAGTTAAGCATATAGGATAATTAGATAAGCTCGTTTAGATGATATAAATTTGAAAACATTCTCCCCCTCAATCAATGACTTATTTTCTGAAAAGTTTAAAAGCGCTGAAGTCATTGATTGAGTTTTCAATTTTTTACGAAAACACTGAATCTGATTGATTTACAAGCAACTCATTTACCACCATTTTTGAAAACAACAAATATTTTTCTGAAGAATTTATAAAAGGAAAAACATTTGTGTAGGAACAGCAGTCCTTCGACATACTTTCCTCAATTTCTTTTTAGGATAAGTGTACGAATTTTGAAAAATGGTTTAGCGCAGCACTTTCCTTTCTTGAAGAACGGGTTGCTATCTGAAATAATAGCAAGCCATGGTTTAAGCACGGGTTACAGTCTGAAATAACTGCAAGCCATCATTTTTGAAGCGCGGTTTACAGTCTGAAATAACTGTAAGCCATAGGTTTTTGAAGCGCGGGTTACAGTCTAAATTAACTGTAAGCCATTTTTGAGACATGTTTTGGAAAATAATATTTACACCTTCTGGTCGAACTTCATCTAAGGTCACGTGCCATTATTGAATGACATTTCTAAGACCGTAGATGTTATCGATACCAGAAGACATGTCTTAAAAAAAAATATTTTTGGTATTTTTCAAATTTTTTGATTTTTATGGATTTTTGAAACTAGTTTATATTTTTGTATTTGGTTTTTGATAAATATATACAGATAGTATAGATGATATAGTTTAAGAAGGATGATGATACGAGTACCGAGATAAGGATATCGAGCAGCCCCGTTGTAGAAGAACTCATCATCTCTTAAACTTTCACCACCAAAGCTTCTGAGGCTCCAGAATAGAAGATAGAATATGAGCCTTAGAGAAAGAGAGACTTTGGCAGCTTCCCCCCAAACCGAAAATCCATTAGATGAGCAGATTCGAAGCTCTATTTCAAGTTTTCCTTAGCCAGGTGCACAGAGAAGCACACCATTATCATAAATCCCACTGCTCCTTTTAAGAACGATAGTCGAGATTCTTCGTTCGGGGTTATATCATCAACAAGAACAACAACGTATCATCCCACTCTTTAAATTTCTTCTCATATTTCACTACCACTGAAGTCTGAAGCGATCCATACCAAAAAGTTATCAAGAGACCACTTCCCCCAAGTAGATGAATTGATGCAGTCAGTCTCTTAGACTAGATCTCACAAACCCGAATACACATATACCCGAAGACAGAGAAACTTATACCATCGAAGTAGCAGATTAAGTCCGATAGCCAAAGAATAACCCCGATGTATACTTTTCTCTCACCTGATGATAGTGTATGAAGCTCAAGAACCCGAAGTACCCGAATGCCCAAAGAGAGAATAACCGGTAACATTGAAGAAGCAGGCCGAATCACTGATTATCTCTGCGGATGACTATCTCTGCGGACGTCAACTCCGGAATAAGTGATTATATCTCTGAATCACTGATTAAGCTCTCAAGTGATACAGCTGGGCGCCCCCAATGTACACAATTCTCTCTCCCCTGATGATTGCGATAACATCGAAATCATCACACACTTGTGTACCTCTTTTTATCTTCAAAACCTTTCTAATACATCACTTCCCCCACGTCGTTGGAATAATAACACAAAAAGCCTTGATGAGTAAAACCTTGAGTTTCTCTGCGGTCATGACATTTGTCTTCCCGGGATATCTTCAATTACTTAGAAGAATTAAGTTCATCAAGTTTACTCGCTTTGTGTTTAGATTTGTGTCTCCTTCCCCCTTGTTGGTTTTGATACTTCAAAATCAGCAACTCATTGTAAGCCCATATACTCGAAATCTTTTGAGAAGAATACCATTAGCACAAATATATCTGTGAGAATCAACTTGCTGAGGAATATGAGCAAGTCTAATTGGGGATTAAATCTGACATTTCACTCTCCCCCAATTAGTGCTCTCCCCTAAACCGACAATTTGTTAGATAAATGCCCGGATTAAGAATAAGTCTTTAGATCGTTAAATGCAACTCGTCTTTAGTCTTCTAACATGTAGCAGAGAATGTAGAACCGACTGTAGACTCGACCTTCTTTAAGATTGTCCAATTGAGGAATAGAAAGTCAACATCTTCAACTCACCAAATACATTTCGGTTAACTTACAAATAGCAAATCCCCTTAAGTTAAATCCCTCCCAATCAAACAAGAACAGAAAGATGTTCATTAAGGAAATCAGCCCCGTAACTGGAAGCACTTTGTCATTAATCAACTCAGCCTGTGTGAAGATGTCAACCAACGACTCTTAGTAGAAAACTCCATATGAAGATGACCCGATAAGAAGAAGCTCGGTTCTTACATGAGTTTGGAGCCGTTTGACCATTTATTCTCAGAAATCAATCAACCATGCAGTAAATTCACACTTCTTCTCCCCCTCAAGAATTGCATACGGAGTTGCCATTCTTGATTGAATAAGTGAATATCTTCAACAAATGTAGTTTATTCACACTTCTCCCCCGCAAAATTAGCACATGATGTCGCCATCGTCATTATAATTGAGCAAGTGGAATAAGAAAACAATCAACAGTAGTCCGGTTCACTTGATAACTGAAAGAGCGTGGAAAAAGTATGAAGCATGTTGATGAGAATGGTCATTAATGAGAAGATTTCTTTTCTTCCGAAGATAATGCGCACTGAAGCGTACACATTTCTTTTCTTTAGAGTACGAGGCTTGAACTGTTATGTTCAAACGTCATAAGAAGATTTATCTTCTTTTGAAGATAAAGAGCACTGAAACGTACACTTTTCTTTTCTTTAGAGTACGAGGCATGAACAGTTGTGTTCATACGTCATAATATCTCTCTTTTCAATCTCTCTTGGCAAACTTGTAATCAATCCCATTATCATTCAGTAGGCTCTTTGTCGTGACAGCTGATTGAGAAAACCCAATATGATGAATTTGACCCTGAAGTAAACTAACCCGAACTCGTGACTTAAACTTGCACAAGTGTAACAAAGAGCGGTGCCTAGACTTCATCCTCCATTGAATCTCTAAGTACTCTATACTCTTCATCCAACCAACCATCAAGTATAAGACGTACATCACCTCTTGAAAATCCACAATTGAATGTGACACTGAGCACTACAACGTAACTCCTTAAAGTGATAGTTATTTTGTGGTGGTAAGAGCCCAATTCCCCCAAGTGGTAAATGAAAAGGTAAAAGTCACCCAAAAATAACTAGATTTCCAAGTCTTCGTTTTTGATAATAAGCTTGAACAAGGATCTTGAAGAATCTTCATCCAACCATCCCCGATACCTTCAGATACTAAGTACACTTGCCCGTGATATTTCACTTCAACCTCAAATAAATAATAGTGAATTGACCCCGTTGACACATCTTCTGGTTAAAAGCTTAAATCTAGCCTCCTTTGACGATTTAAGTGAACTATGATAATGGTTTCATCCCGACCATGGTTAGAAGCACATAACCCCGTAAAACCATGTAATAACCAAACTGCCATGAGGACAATCCAAACAAACAAACAATTCATGAAGTACACCCTTTTATCCCTTCTTCGAAGTAGAAACTGTAGCACCAGCATCAGATAAGATCCTGAAATACACTTTCCTTTCTCCAGGATTGTTCCATTATTATGGGATTTTACAACTCTATGGTTTAAACCGAGAAATAGTTTCTTTCGCGGGATTTTACAAAACCAAGAATAAACCGTAAGATAGATCCGGAAATGCACTTTTACAATTACCAGGATGTTTCCATTGTCACGGGATTTTACAAGTCTATGATTTAAACCGAGAAATAGATTCTTTTGTGGGATTTTACAAAATCAAGACAGAACCGTAAACAATGTCAGCTTGAATGTGCTAAGACAACTTTGGTTTCAGTGAATATATGTTTTAGGGGAACATGCAGCGATTCATCAACGGTTCATTATCCAACATCAACAATATCATCAACCATCCAATAAACACTTTGGTAAACACATCATCACGCATTCTGTCGGCTATTGCAGTGACAACATAGTGAAGTAAACCCGATATGCCAAACTTGAGCATGAAGTAAAATTCCCCAGATTTGTTACTTAAGCTTGTACTAATCCTCGTGAAAAAGAAACGGTGTACCCAATGTACAAAACCTCTTGACATTCTCAACTGAGTGAGACACCGAAGTGATAGCTACGTTGTGGGTTAAGCGAGAAAGAATCACAAATGTAACTAAATAGCCAAGTCTTTATCACAATCTATAAATGTCCAAACAAGTCATCTTCGCGGTCAGGTAGAAAGAAAGAAGACGAAATAAGTAGACACCCCCGGAAATACTCACTTCAAATCCAAATAAGAGATACCATCCAAACAACCCCGTAGTCAACATTTTCCAATCATCAATTCAAGCCGTGAAATAGTGTCCTCCGTGATAATGTATAAACCAAAGTATCAAATCGCACAGCACAACAAATTTTATCATCAATCCCAAATTTCGTCATTTAATATACTACTCAAGCCTGGTCCATTCCATTAGTTCCGCATTCAGTAATCTCACAACTTAACACACACATTACTTATACCTTACAACTCTTAAAAAACAATTTACACGCCCACCTTTTGTATGTCAAGTCCACATTTAATCTCAATTCACGGCCCAGTAATTCGTTGAAGCCCAACTCAGAAAATGTGGCCCATGTATTCAATATACACGATCTAGTCTTCCATACACTCCATTGGCCCATCAAATACAATGCCCTAATAATACGGGATTATAAAACACTCACACATACCCACATAACCCTAAAATCTCTCACATATTAACCTAAATATTCTCCTTATCACCTCTCTCTCACCAAACGTATCTCATCCGCCTCCCATCTCCTAAACATTCTCACAGATCTGAATCAATTCTCATCCTCACAATAACCAGATGAAATCAATCTCAGTCATCTTTCATCAATCAACTTGAATCATCTCTTATTACAGTCACCTCCTTCCAATCGCATTTGTAGTACCACAAATCAAGCGATCCTCCTTTTACACAAATCAAATAACAAACATAACCTTTGCATCCTTTTTCCAAAAATCGAATCCCTTAGTCACAAAAGTAATATATCTCGATCAACAATGATGGTGTCGCCAAGGACTTCGAGTTTTGAGCTTCTATATATGTTGACAGATCTCGGATAGGTGTGATGTTTTTGTATTCATCAGATTAATATGCGGTAATCACTTAATTGATTTCAAATTGTTTTCAGTTTGTGAACGAATCAAAGAAAAATGGTAACATGATTGTTATCCCATTTTTCTTTAAATTCGGATATGAAACGAGGCCTAGCTTCGAAATAGATCAATGAAGAGATAGTTCAAACATTTAAGATCTTTATTCTAAGATGTTATTGAATAAAATATGAGATCGTGTTATCATTGAAACGAATCTGTGATGATGTATGTTGAGGACTTTGGACCAGATGTTTGGTCACGTTATACATAACGACACCTTGATGTAATCTGAGGTCAAACTTACTTAAACCATAAGTAATTTTGAATCTTTCTTGGATGTGCATATTTTAATGATGACGTGTAACTCTCATTTTATAGACCTTTCATGAGTCTAGATAGAACTTTGAATAGCATTAGAGACAACTCAGAGAACTTGCAACAATTATTATTTTAGATTGTTGAGATTCGATAGGGTTAGGGTTCAAAAGAGTCGTGACTAGGTAAGGATAAGATTAGAAAGGTTGAATGAAGTCACATAAGTGAATGTGATTGATGTTTGTTTGTTGTTTGTTATGATATTGGGTTTATAGGAGAGATAGTTCTTGATGATGTTCGATTTTGTTGATGTAGGTAGATGTTAGATGACAGTATGAAATGAATTAGATGTAGAGTGCTTGTTTGTATTGTTTGTAGAATGATGTTGTTTGTAGACTCGTTGATATTTCTTTGATCTTCTTTTCAAAGAGCGCACATCCATTAAACATCAAAAGCGCATACTGCATTTTTATCATCACTCAGTAACGTTTTCTTAACAACAATGGACCGGTTCAATATATTACTTGACCGGTTCAAATCGCAGTTGACCAGTTCACATCGTAGTTGACCAGTTCACATCGCAGTTGACCAGTTCACATCCCTTTATCAGTTCAAATCGCTTGTCTTTGAGTCAAACCGCAATAGTTATGCCAAATCGCATGAGGTTATGTCAAAACACACCATTGTATAACAAATCGCAACAATTTGTTAAATAACAAATCGAATCAGTTTTAAAACATGACAAATCGCCTAACATGAACCAGGACAAATCGCCGTTGACCAAAGTCAACATGCATCAAATACATTGAACCTGG
This sequence comes from Chrysanthemum seticuspe, assembly GCA_019973895.1. NCBI lineage: Eukaryota > Viridiplantae > Streptophyta > Magnoliopsida > Asterales > Asteraceae > Chrysanthemum > Chrysanthemum seticuspe. The sequence continues at coordinate 86,400,962 of BPTQ01000005.1, forward strand.
ACAGATAGGACAAATCGCATGCCAGTAAAAGACAAAACTCTCAAAAGCAGTTTGTGACCCAAATCGCTTATATGAAAACTGGATAGAAAAAATAGTCAAACCGCATATAAGCACATATCTGTCATAAACAGAATCTGAATAAACACAGCGTACAGTAAACAACATATCTAGCAGCAACATCTAATACAGCAGCAACCATCAAACAGCTGCAACAACCATGTTGACTCAAAACAATATACGACTCAAAACGCAACTTTTTCCATAACCATATGATTCAAAACAACATCAAATCGCATCCAAGATAACCACACAAAAACCATAAGAATCATCAAAAACAACACAACCTAGGCTCTGGTACCAATTGTTAGGATCCTATATTTATGTTGTTTAGATGATTCGGGTGGTCTAGGATGATGATAGTATATGAATGCCATGGTTAGAGAGATGAAGAGAGTAGAGAGGGAATTCTAGAGAGATAAACAAAAGTGTAAAAGGTTAGACTAAAACATCCAACCCTCTACCTTGGAAGGTAGAGGGTATTTATAGGTTACAAACTAAATGACCTCCTGACGGCCTGTGGATCAGGTATACAGTGGGTATAGACCCGTACTTCCTCCACGGTGTTACTTTAAACTATTCTACGCTACTGACTAACTAATTAACTACTAAATAACATAAACAACGACAAGTCTACGTGCTAACATATGCTAGAACATAATTGGAGTGACCGACACTTTAACATGGAATTTCCAATTCCTAACACATGTCTTATCCAACTCTTTAGTCATGAAGCATGTCTAGGTGATGCAGCGAGCAATCTTTGGTGTCTTGGCCATGGATTTGGTCATGTACCATTGGTTTTGTCCACTTCGTCGTGACATGTTAGTAATGACGAGTCACCCTTAACCTTTGTCGTGTCTACCCATATTGCCTTCGAGAATTGTTTAGCCCTTAACTCTAGTGGTGGAGATTTGTGTAACCGCCAAGCTTATGATAGAATACATGTTATGACTGTGCAATGAGTGATCACCCCAAAATTGAAACTTATAATAGTTGAGAGATTTGAGTGTTTTGTTCCCATTTCGTGAGGTGTTCGGCTTTGTTTTATTCTAGCATAAGGGATTTGTAAACTTATATTTTCCAGGTAATGGGTGATATCTTTTTAGGAATCTATCTAATAAGGTCTACTTGAGGGAAAGTAGAGTTCAAGTAGGGGGTATTTGATAACATCAAATTATCCTGAATAGTAAGTGTCAATTTCTCCCGATAATGCTTGTAATTTATATCATTTATATGGATTTACGCTTGGTTTCCATTATATTTCACTTTCAGGTAAATTACGAGCATTGGAGCTAAAGAGACGCGGATTTGGAGAGTTTTATTGAAGATTTATCATAGTATGCTCACTTTGAAGAAGTTACGGCGTAACTCCACTCTCACATTACGCCGTAACTAAAGCGTGGCTCAGAAAACCAACTTAACAGAAGATTACGGCGTAACTCTATCCAAGATTACGACGTAACCATATTAGGTCAAATGAGGTTCCACGCCGCTACTAATTACGCCGTAACTCATGCTACAACTACGGCATAACCAAGATTTATTGAAGATACGGCGTAACTCCTTCCAGAGGTTACGCCGTAACCAGCATTTTAGTGCAAAATGCGAAGAATTGTATGTTACGGTGTAACTCTTATAATTAGTTAAGCCGTAACCAGATCTGGCCTATAAATACCCCACGATTTCCAGGATTTCAAAGCATCCCATTTCACACACAACATTCAGAGAACGTGAGAAGAAGTCGAAGGCAGATCTAGAGTAGCATACGGAGCTATCTCCAAGGGAGAAATCACTCCCCTACGATAAGCATTAGCTTTTTATCTTTTCTTTACTTTTAATTCATGTATTCTGTAACATTAAACATTGAATCGATTGTTATAGTTAATATGAGCGGCTAAGCACCTCTAGGTGCTGGCTTAGTTATGAGTCCTTAATTGTTTTGTTTGCATTTACATTACTTCTGTATAATTATTTCTAAGTGTATGCATGCATAGTTTGTTGGTAGCTATCTTTGTTTCGGTAGTTTTGAATGGCGGTAGAGGCTAGTTGCTTAGGAGATATGACCAACTGACGCTAAGTGAGTAGACTGAGACGGGAAGGGTAAGATATGACCAACTGACGACCCTTTCTACTTGTGCGATTTGACCAACTAATCACCTACCGTTTGGATGAACTTAAGAAGTAAGGGATGAGTGTTTAAGATGCTAGCGTCCGGGCACTCACTATTATGAATCTAGCATGTAGCGGTACTTAATGACTTGGCTTAGGGGACCAGGAACAGCTGGACTTGTGAGGGGACACCTAACTTCTCGAGTGGGACCCTTTGCTGATAGGTTAGGACGAACTGACCAAATGCTGTCCTAGCGACTTTGACCCCACCTGAAGTAATTGGAAGTAATTAGACGTAAACACTACTAATTAGGATGATTAACTAGGTTAGCACCCCTCTCCTCTATTGATCACATCTTTCGCCTTTATTTGCTTTATTAGTTAATTATATCAAATTCATATTAAAATCTGTGACACCTAAACTTAGTTTAAATCCACACACATAGCTTTTGGGACGACCTCGGTTTTACCGATTACTACACTACATGCGACCGGATACACTGCCCGTTAGTGCATTAGGATAGACCATAGGTATAACGAGTAATTATAAATATTAAAACCTGGTCAGTAAAACCTGCATCAATGATTAATCAAGATTACCAATTATTCTGAACATATTCCAGAAGACCTTTGGCACGGCCATGCAAACACCTTGATAACCCTACGAGGGCCCCAACAGTATTATACTTCAAAATAAAGTTGAAGGAAACAAATCCCGTTTTGAATACAAGCAGAATTCATAAATTTCGCAACACTTCTGAAAACAGCCCTTATAACTACCAGTTACGTATAGCGTTAGATTGCTTCACAGAAATGCACTACATCCATGATAGTTCTCTAGTATCTCAAGTTAGAGGATAAATATTCACGATGTACTTAATGACTAAGATCCTTAAAGTACCATCATGTGGGTGGGATAAGTCCTATACTCAATCCATTGAATATCATCTGAAATTAGTCATGCTATGCATCAATATACTTTTAAGTATATTCTAACTAATACTCAGATTTGTCTTAATTCAATATCATTCCCATGTTATTGATCGACAACGGACTATTTAGAATAGCATAAGTTATTCAAGGATTTAAACATGCAAATATAGGATAACATCATAATAAATGAATAATAAACATAACAAAATACTTTATTTCATTTGAATAATAATGTATATAATATCCTTTTATCTAAAATACTTAGTTACAGATAGGCATGAAACTACTAGCTAAGCGAAGTCCAAACTTATTAGACAAATGATTAAGTTTTTCACCAGGTAAGGCCTTCGTCAAAGGATCTGCTAGGTTATCATCTGTGTGAACTTTAAGCAACTCAATTTCACCTATCTCGACTTGCTCTCGAACATAGTGATATTGTCTAGGATAGTGTCTAGTGCCTTCATGACTCCAGGTTGATGGGCAAAAGTAATTGCAGCAGAATTGTCACAATATACTTTAATAGGATTTTCAATCGACGGCATAACACCAAGCCCCGAAACAAACTTCCTTATCCAAACAGCTTCCATGGCAGCCTCAGACGCCGCTATGTACTCACTTTCTGTAGCAGACATCGCAAGAGTGGTCTGTTTCTTGCTCTTTCAATCCACAACACCTCCATTGATGACAAATATGTAACATGTTTGAGACTTCATATCATCTTTGTCACACTTCCAAGATGCATCGCAGTAACCTGTAACAGACAGTTCTGCTTTTGGATTTCCCCCATACACTATGAACATATCTCTTGTAGCCCTAAGGTACTTGAGAATATGTTTAACAATAGTCCAGTGAATTTCACCATGATTCTGTCGATATCGACTGGTCAGGTTTTGAGCAAACGCCACATCAGGCCTTATGCATCACACTGCATATATGATAGATCCTACAGCCGAAGCATAAGGAACTTTCTTCATGCGTGCCACCTCTACAGGTGTTGAAGCACAGCCTTCGCTACTCAAACCATGGTTTACTTGCATCGGCAAAAATCCCTTTTTGGAATTTTGCATATTGAATATCTTTAATATTTTGTCAATGTAAGCACTTTGGCTTAAACCAATTAGCCGCCTTGATCTATCCCTGTGGATCTTGATTCTGAGTATATATGTTGCTTCCCCTAAGTCCTTCATCGAGAAACATTTACCAAGATAGGCTTTCACCTCATTTAGACTTGGTATATGATTTCCCATGATTAATATGTCATCGACATACAGAACAAGGAAAGTAACATGACTCCCACTAGCTTTGTAATATACACATGGCTTATCAAGATTCTGAGTAAATCCAAAACTTTTGATTTATCCATCAAATATTTTATTCCATTGCCTTGATGCTTGCTTTAGTCCATAAATGGACCTTTTAAGCTTGCATACACGGTTAGGAAATAGTGGATTCACAAACCCCTCAGGCTGTGCCATATAGATGTCTTCATCTAGACGACCATTCAGAAAGGCGGTTTTGACATCCATCTGCCAAATCTCATAGTCATAGTGTGCAGCTATAGCAATGAGAATCCTAATAGCTCTTATGTCCGCTACAGGAGAGAATGTCTCCTCGTAATCAATGCCATAGGTTTGAGTAAAACCTTTAACTACCAGACGAGCCTTATAGGTGTGTACATTGCCATCCATGTCAGTTTTCTTCTTGAAGATCCACTTACTTCCAACGACTTTAGCATTGAGAGGAAGGTCAACTTCAATCCAGACATCATTATCCTTTATGGATGCAATTTCCCCATTCATAGCAATTTGCCATTTACCCTTTTCAGGATCAGCCACGGCAGCCTTGTAGTTGGCAGGTTCATTAAGATCCACAACCATATTTTCCTACACTTCTACGTTAAGCCATAGACGGTCAGGTGAACGTATAGTCCTTTCAGACTTATGAATGGGAACAACTTTTGGAGGAGCGCCCAAGCTTTCAGGCTCTTCTTGAAGTTGGCTAGTATTATCAGAAGGTGTTGTATCTTCATGATAATATTCCAGATCATATACTCTCCCACTGAGTTCTTGAGATATGAGATTCCTTTCAAGGAAGTCTCCATACCTAGCCACTATGACTTTGTTCTCAGCTGGGTAGTAGAAGTAGTAACCCATAGTTTCCTTAGGGTATCCTACAAAGATACACTTAATAGATCTTGGTTGGAGCTTATTTGGTGAGTCACTTTTAAAAACGCCTCACATCCCCAGACTTTTAAGTAAGAAAAGTTGGGAGCTTTTCCTGTCCATATTTCATATGGAGTCTTAACAACCTTCTTCGTTGGAACCATATTCATAATGCGAATAGCAGTTTCAAGGGCATAATCCCAAAAAGTTAAAGGAAGAGTCGTAAGATTAAACATTGATCGTACCATGTCAAGTAAAGTACGATTTCTTCTTTCAGATACACCATTTTGTTTTGGAGTATAAGGAGATGTGAGCTGCTGGATAATTCCACACTCAACTAAGTAATCTTTGAACTCTTGGCTTACATATTCACCACCTCTATCGGATCGAAGAGCTTTAATCTTCTTACCAAGTTGTAATTCTACTTCACTTTTGAAAACCTTAAATGTTTCAAAGACTTCATGTTTATGTTTAAGTGAATAAACATAACCATAACGACTGAAATCATCCGTAAAGGTTAAGAAGTAGGTAGCACCACGTTTTGACACATGTCTAAGTGGCCAACATACATCAGTGTGTATCAATCCAAGTAGATCTGAAGCCCTTTCCACTTGCTGTGAAAAAGGTTTCCTTGTCATCTTCCCAGCTATGCAAGACTCGCATTTGTCAAATGATTCATCATCGTCACTTTGTAAAAGCCCTTCATGTTATAGCTTTTCAATGCGTTTCTTGCCTATATGAGCAAGGCGACAATGCCAAAGATAAGAAGAGTCCCAGTTAGACTTGCTCTTCTTATTGTTAATGCTATACAACAAATTATTTCCATTGGACACACAACCATCCATATCAATTCCAAACACACCATTTATAGGAATTGCATTAAAATAAAACACATTATTAAAAGAAACCGAAATTCCATAACTGGTAAAAGTGTGCATAAAACCAATATCTTTTAACAAAGAAACTGAAATAATACTCCTAACAATGGAGGATGCATAATGACAATTATTTAGTTCAAGAATTAAGCCTGAAGGCAACACTAAATCAAAAGTCCATATGGCTTCAACTACTGCACGTTTTCCATTGCCAACGTACAAGTATCTTTCTCTACATGTCAGCTTCTTCGCTCCTCTAAGTCCCTGCGATGTATTACAGATGTTAGTACCACATCATGTATCATAAATCCAGGAATTTTGCTTATGAGGAAAAGAAAATAATTAAAACATAAAAATACCTGATGAGCTAGGCACCCTCTTATTTTTATTCTGAAGACACTCACTCAGCAACAATGGACAGTTCCGCTTCCAATGACCTGGTGAGTTACAGTAGTGGCAAGTCGAATCCTTCTTAGGATTCTCCTTTTTCTTTGCATGGTTCTTCTTAGGAGCTGGTGGGATCACAACTTGTTTCCCCTTTCCTTTGCATTTCCATTTCTTATCTGCTTGCGGCTTTGGCTTATTCACCCTACCAAATTGTATTGCTAGTACGGCAGGTGTAGGTGCCTTCTTAGGTAATCTTTTCTCGAAGACTACAAGCATTGCATGTAACTCATTCACTGTCTTCCCCGTGCAATGCATATTGTACTGGCGCACAAAATTACCAAATCGTTCCTGATTAAGGGAGTGATTGATGAGGCCAACACACACATCTTGGGAGTAACCACAGCCGAGCTTCTCCAATTGGTCCAAGTAATGTTTCATCTCAAGGACGTGGTCGGAGACAGATTTACCAACCTCCTTCTTGCAGCTATGAACCTTTTCAATTAGTTCATACAATTCAGCTGTTGGTGGCTTTTCAAACATACGTTTGAGTTCATCTAGCATGTACATAGGTGGATAGTGCTCAAATTATTTTTGCAATTGAGCAGACATCCCCGAAAGCATAAGACACGCCACATCATTGTGCTTCTCATATTCAACACGGTACTTCTCTTTTTCATGCGCAGTAGTTGTATCAATAGGAGCATCAGGCAGAGGTGTAGTCAAAATATCAAGTCTTTTGGCAACACGAAGGATGATCCTAAGTGCACGATGCCAATCATTGAAATTTGGGCCATTCAGCTTGTCTCGTCCAATCATATCTTTGAAATCAGCACTCATTAAGCTCATAGTGTTATCAAGTTGATGAGCCATCTACAGAAAAAGTTCAAAAAAACATAATTAGTATTTTGATAATTCTCCTTTTCAACAAAATTAAATACCCAAGGTTCATATTCATATAACCAATTAATTATTATTGAAAACTAGGATCCAAATTGTAACACCCCCAATTTCGTGATACGCAGCGGAATTCAAGTTGGGTGTTACTTCATGGCTCAACAGTTATAATGATAGAAAACGAACTCTAATTGTGTCGTTTTAAAAGATTTATCATTCGATTTATATAAATATCAGAGTTTACAAAATGAGGTCCCAGTGGTTTTACAGTTTATTAAATAAGTTTTTGAATGATAATATAGCCTTCTTGAGTATGCGTGCCCTTTCGTGCCATCCTCATAAATTACGAACCTGAGATAAACATGCTAAAAGTGTCAACACAAAGGATGGTGAGTTCATAGAGTTTATAGGTAAAACAATTGAGTTCAGTAGTTTCGAGTTTGAGTGATAATCGTAATAAATATAGATATCGATAAAATAAGTAGTGGGCTATGTTGTTATACACCCATAGTTCGTTTGCTTAATAATCAGTTGAACACAAGTTTCAAGGTTGGGCCATGTTGTTGCACCCGTAAATTCAGTAGTTGTAGCATTTGTATCATTGCAACACAGTATATATTGCCTTAAGTCTCATGAACGCAAACCTTAACACGAACGCGTCATAATAATGACGTAAGTTACAAACATCATAATAATGATGAGAGCAACAATGCCCTCTGGTAGGAGTTTGCCATTCTCCTAGTATTCTCAAATAAAGTGCATTTGGTTACCTATCCGGCTAACACAAATGGGGCGTCAACTGCCAATAGATCTATTCACTATATTCGCGTTCACTTGTAAAGTGATTAATGGTTCATGATATGAGGGACTTTCAGTGGCAATAGTGTATAACTTAGGCAATAACAATCCGGATCGCATACAGATAGTACTAGTGTTCAGGTTTGTAGCAAAACGTATAAAATGTGATTATAAACTCATAGTAGTATGTAAAAGCTTTAGAGTACTTGTGAAAGTAAAAACGAGTAGTTAAGCATGTATCTCCCCCAAAAATAGTATAAAACAATTGAAAATGGGGCTATGAAACTCACAGTAATTCATAAGAGTTTAAAATAAATGTAAAAATATAAAGCAATATTTGAGCATGTATCTCCCCCAAAACGTTCAAAATAAGGAAAAGAGGGGCTATGACTCACGGTAATTCGTAAGAGTTTAAAATGAATGTAAACATATCAAGCAATATTTGAGCATGTATCTCCCCCAAAACGTTCAAAATAAGGAAAAGAGGGGCTATGACTCACCTCGATGTTACAGTAGTCTGGATGGAAAACAAATTAAGTAAAGTTGATAAACTGCTCCAACTTGTGACCTGAGTTAGTATGTCATGTTTTTAGTATTCGAATTCAAGTTTATGCGATGATAATGTTTTATCGGTAATTGGGTAAACATGAAGTCTCTTCAAAAATTAGTAATACTTATCATACTTATTTTTATGGCTCGGGAGGTTGTTAATAAATTTTATCGAAACCCAAGTTGTTAAATATGATATGTCATATTTTACCATTTTGAATATTTTACGATTTTTACCCTTGCACTTTCAAAAATGACACTTTATACCCTCAACTATGGGTTTTTGACAAAATCAGCCCTTGTATAATTAACTTTGAAGAAATTACATTTTTAGCCCAAGAAAACTTTATCTTTCAAAAATTACAATTTTTATACTTGTAATTTTATAAGAAATATTCACTTGTTTTAGGCCTAAATTGACAAAAGTGCGGGTAAATATAAGCGAGGCCTTAAAAGGTTTTTACTACGTTCTTGATCCCTTCAAGAGTTTGTCCGGTGGTCTTTCTAATTATTCAAACTAGAAGTCTTAATCTCTTACGGTTTGGTCGCACTAATTTCTCAAAGTAGGGGGTTAGGCGCCTTTTGTTGGTTTTGGACGATAACAGGGCCAAACGAGGACAGATTCTACACGAGGCAAGCTAGTATTTTTACAAAGCATTTGACCCTTTAAACACTTTGCTGTAAGCTCTTCTAAATGGTATAGGTCTCATATCCTAGTCATCTTTGGTTAGAAAGATACAAGTCCGTGAACATGGCCACTTGGCCACGACGCGTTTTAAGGAAATTTCCTTTTTGACTCATTTACTTTTACGGTGTTACCTAGGGACATTGTAATAGGTTAATTAACTCTTTTTAATTCATTATCCAACATTCTATGACTCCTACGACTCAAATTTAGTAAAGTGCACGCAAGGCCTTTTTATGAAAAGTCCGCGAGTCACCTACTTTGTTGTTGATTATAAAGGAGACTATAAGTGCTTTTAAAGACATTATTGGGGCATTAAAATCCTTGCAGCGGTCCCTTTAAAACGGTGTAAATCTCATACTTTGCAACCCTTTAATTAGCAAGCTATTAATGATAGAAAAGGGCTACTTAGGCTAATCTTGCCAAATTGAAATTCTCGTTTTTAAACCATAAAACTTTATATCTTCTGTATGAAACCTTGTGAAATGTTGTTTAACTCATTTCTAATGTTTTTAAGATAGTTCATAATCAAATTTATCAAAAATTCTGAGTTTTTCCCATATACCTGTTGTAAAGTACTTTTGGGTGTTTAGGACTTTTGGCCCAAATGAAGTGTTGTTTTTAAGCATGACGACTAGGCTTTTCAACCGGGTTATGGGGGCGTTCTAGAGTGTCCTAGGTGGTATTTACAACGGTACTTTGGTTGACCCTAATACCTTTGACATGATGTAAATAAATGGGGCGCAAGTAGGGGGTGCTGGGCTGTTTTGTAACATATATATAACACTTGTTGGAATTTTTATTAAACTATGACTTCGTTATGCGTTTTCTAGACCCATGCCCTTTAGTTTTTGAAGAAAACGTTGTTTCGGACAACTTTCGTGCTTTTACTTTTTCATGAAACGGACCAGAAATGCCTCGTTTCGCGTGCCCAACCCTTCTGTCCACAGAAAGTTTCGGACAGATTTTTGGTTACTTCATTTGGTCATAACTTTTGATTCGTGTACTCATTTTAAGTGATTCAAATTGCTATGTTTTCCTTATAAAATCCTTTTTAACAGTATGCACTTAATATTAAAAGTTATAACGAAATGGAATGAGTTTAAAAGTCTTACATGCTTGGGATTTGACAAGAACCAAAATGAGACCAAATGGATTTCTAAGTTGAACAATACTTCTTCCTTCCTCCTAGGCTTTCCTATGCTCTTCCTTGGCTGCTACTAAGACCTCAAAATCAGAGAGTTCTGAGTGTGGGTGTTGTTTGATGAGTTTCGAATGGGTGTGAAGAAAAAGAATGAATGAGGGTCGATTTATAAAGGGAAGGAAGCAAGGGTTTCTTGAGGCTTTTGGAGGGTCCAAGTCACCATGTTTAGGGGTAAGTGACATGGTGATGTGGTGTATTGGAGATTGTGTGGTGCTTGTGATGGTGATGAGGGTGGCGTAGGGTGGCTGTTTTCCAGCCATGAGTTGTGCCCCAATTTTTTACCATGGTAAACTCTTATGGTAAAAGAGGTGATGTGTTAATCTAATGTGCAAGTAACTAATTGTGGTTAGGGTAATTACGTATAGCATGTAGGGAACTAAGTGGTAATTATCTAGTTCAATTCTAACCATGGTAACAAGGGGGCGTTAAGCTCTAGAGGGTAGTACCTAGGGCTTCGCATGTTGTACCTATAGTGTAATGGTGTAAGTACTTAGTTAGGTTTGCTAATTTATTTTAAATAAATACTAGTTTAGGTTAATTTAAATGTAAATAAATAAAAGTAAAGGTTTTAGGTTGGTGCTTTATTGATTGTACATTGGCATTAGGGTGTTGTACTTAGGTTTATTAAGTATAAGAAAATATATTTTTAAAGCTTGTGCATACAACACTTGTAGTATTTGCTCTATGGTGAGTACGATGAGGTTTATAATGTGCTTTATATAAATAATTACCTCTTATACATTAAAGACTTGTACGCTAGGTATAAAATGTTGTACTTTACTATTTATGAAAAATCGTAGTTATAATAAATTAGGGTTTCATGTAAACTCAAATAAATGGTTAACGTTTAACTTGAAAGTTTAATAATTGTATGTTAACGTAATAACGTTAAGTGGTAAATAAAAGTTGAAAACTTTTATAGTTTAACATATAAAGATGTTTATGTTTATTAAAGATGTGAGTTTCATCCCATTGGCTAGTTGTTGTGATCAAATAAGTGGATATCGTTTCTAAAAAAAAATTGGACGTAGAAAATGGGTAAGTATTCTTTCGTTAGAATATTATATTAGTTTAATACGAGGTGAAATTTACCGGTGGTTACACAAATTGTCATAATCTCATCACGTCAGTTGATCTGCTAGTAATGAATTTATACAAAATGGTAGAGCCCTTGCTCAATTGCCAATTTCAATTGCAATTCCTAGATTTATGGGATTTACATTTAGCCAATTTCAATTGCCATGTAAACATGTTTTATCCCCATCTTATGCCTTTAGTTGCAAGTTCTCACCGCCTAACTCAATTAAGTTGTCCAACTTAAGAAACTGCAAAATCATCCATGCCCGTTCTCACGTCACGTGGACATTTTACCCTTTGATTACGATCTAAATCAAGTTCTCACGCAAATAAAAGGTAATCTCAGGTGTTTCCGTTTCGTTGGATGGCATACAACTTAAATTAAGGGTAATAATTTTGATGTCAAATCAAATATGTACAAAGATGTCATTCATTAATCTTCGTAGCATAAGTTTTTATTAAAATATTTATATCCTTGTTTTAATGTTTAAGCTTTTCATCATCAAACTTTAATCGAGGTATTGGTTAACCAATTATGGAATTATGTTAGGAATTAGAAATTCCCGGTATTAAAGAGTCGGTCACCTCAAGTATATGTAATCGTTAGAAAGCTCGTAGTCGTAGTTTTCTTAAGTTAAGTAGTATTTAGTTTAGTATCACCGTGGAGGACGGACGGGTCTTTACCCACTGTATGCCTGATCCACAGCCCGATGTGTGGCAATTTATGTAAGACTATAAATACTCTCTACCTCCCAAGGTAGAGAGTTGGAGCTCATAATAATATCTTTCACTTTCTCTCACTAAGTTCCCTAAACCTCTAACTTTCTCTCTCTAGAATTCCATCTATATGCTACTTTGTGTTATGGTTTGATGTGTATGTGAAAAGTTATATCTTACAATTGGTATCAAGAGCCATGGTTGGATCATATCTTGCACATCTTTGGATTTCTAGTGGTTTTTAGGTGGTTTTTGAGTTTGAAAAAGTTTAGTGGTTTTTGCATCATTTGGTTGATTTCTTGTGTTAAAGTTTGAATTTTGTTAGTACTTTTATGTTTAGAATCATCACAAGTGTTTAGGTTTTCATTTGGTAAGCTTGAATCATCTTGGTTGGGTTGTTTTTGGATTGAAAAGTGATGTTTATATGGTTCTTCAAGCTAGCAACTTAGCTCACGGATAATTTTCTTCGTAGCGACTTGCTTCACAAAATTGTAGCGAGTTACAGTGTTAAACCTAGCGAGTTAGATCTAGCGAGTTAAAGTACAAGTAGTGGACTCTCCACTACGAGTAGCGACTTGGTGGTAGCGACTTGGTCTGTAGCGAGTTGCTCTTTAGCGACTTGTATCTCTAGCGACTTGTGTAGCGAATTGCTGCCAAAATTTTGCTAGCGACTTGAGGGTTAGCGAGTTACTACTTAGCGACTTGCTTGTTGTCTAGCGACTTGGGACTCTAGCGACTTAGCTGTCTGGCGAATTAAGTGTTAGCGACTTAGTGCACTATCTTCTAGCGACTTAGTGCATTATCTTCTAGTGACTTAGTGCATTATCTTCTAGCGACTTGAGTGATTGTTTACGGTTTTCTCTTGATTTAGTAAAATCCCGTGAAAGAATCTATTTCCCGGTTTAATCATAGAGTTATAAAATCCCGTATAATATGTTAACATGTCTACCAACGTTCCTACTGTCATCTCCACTGTCGCCGAGGATGTTCAAGCAGCTGGCTCAGATACTCGTCCACCCATGCTTGACAGAACTGACTACGATTCTTGGGCTCAACGAATCAGATTGTATTGCCTTGGAAAGGAAAATGGTGTCAACATTCTCAAATCCATTGATGAAGGACCATATCGAGTTGAGACGACTAGAGACATACTAGATACTAATGAAGATGGTACTCCTGTTTACGGAATGGACAGACCTAAGATGTATGATGAGCTTGATGATAAGGAGAAAAAGAGATTCGATGCAGACATCAGGGCTTCAAACATTGTTCTTCAAGGTCTTCCTAAAGACATCTACAAGCTGATCAATCATAACACAGATGCTAAGGCAGTTTGGGACAATGTAAAGATGCTTCTCTCAGGTTCAGAATTAACTATGGAAGACAGAGAATCCCAACTCTATGACGAATTTGAGCACTTCAAGATGAAACCAGATGAGAATGTCTATGAGTACTATGTGAGATTTCATAAGTTAGTTAATGACATGAGGAACATCAGAATGACTATGCCTAACATTCAGTTGAACTCAAAATTTGTGAACAACATGAATCCCGAATGGCACAAGTTTGTTACCGCTGTGAAGCTCACTAAAGGATTGAAGAATACAAACTATGAGCAACTCTATGCCTTCCTCCTTCAGAATGAGAGACATGCTATGTTTGAAAAATTGATTCTCAATCAGTTCAAAACCAACCAGGGAGAGACCAGCTCGTCTAATGACTCTACAGCTTTCTACTCGAACATCGGAATCACAACCAAAGCATCACAAGTCATTCCTTTGGGTAATGGTAATCACAAACTCATTCCTGATCCTATGTACAAACAAGCTGATGTTGATGCTCACGTGGGTAGCTTCATTAATCAACTTGCTCTTCTCATTAGTCAAAACATGAATACTCTCCCACAAACCAACAACAACCTCAGAACTGCATCTAACCCACACAATCAAGCCATTGTTAAAGATGGAAGGATCGTGGTGCAACCAGTTCAGGAAAGACAGTATGATCAGGGACGAGGTGGAGCTGGGAGAGGTTATGTTGGCAACCAGAATCGAGGAAGGAATGGTAACCAAGGTCAAGCTAAGCCCATCAAATGCTATAACTGTGGTGGTGAGGGACACATTGCAAGGAACTGCACATCTCCAAAGCGTCCACATAATGCTGATTACTTCAGAGATAAAATGCTGCTGGCACAAGCTCAGGACAATGGTGCTGCTTTGAATGAAGAGGAATTGCTGTTTCTTGCTGAGGGCAATGCCAAGACCTATGATGCAGATGTGGATGAGCAGCCTATTCAAGAGATAGGTCACAATCATCAGAATGCCTTTCAAGTCGCTGACTGTGATGCATACGACTCTGATGTAGATGATGGACCTACTGCACACACAATTTTTATGGCTAGCATTTCTCCAATGGTCTCTCCCAAGGTCTCTTCTTCACCACAAGCTGGCCCATCCAAGGACAAACTCATCTCAGAGGTATTAAAACTATACGATGATGCTGATGTGCAACAGATGCATGACAAAGTACAACCAACTGAAACTATTGAATCAAATGTTGAAAATATGGGTAATAACAATATTGTCCCATACGATCAATACGTGAAACAAAGTGAAAGTGAAGTTGTACCAAGTGATGCATCTTCTGCAGTCAACAATGACTATGTCTTTGATGAATACACTGCATGTGCTCCAGATGATTCCGTAATTTCTGAACTAAATGCCTATAAGGAACGTGTTGCTATTTATGAACAACGTGCAAAATTTGAGTTGACCACTCGTGAGCAGGAAATGGATGACCAAGTGAGTACAGTAATTAGAAAAAGTAAGTTTAGAGAAGAAGTATTGAAACAAGAATTACATTCCTTGCAAGAAAAACTTTCTAAAACAGCTAAGCAAAAACAAGAACTTCAAGAAAATGTGAAAATGCTTAAGCAAGAATTTAATGCAAAGGAATCAAAACTCTTGAGAGATTTTTCTAATCTGAAAACTTTGAAAAACAAACTTGAAAACAAGTTGTACATACAAGGAAACACCATTCAGACTGCTCACATGGTCACCAAACATCGAGTCTTAAGCGATAAGCATAGCATTCCCCTTGTTGAGGAACCAAATCCAGAGGTAATTAAAAAGGCTAGAAATGCTCATAAGGTGCTTTATGATGGTAATGAAGTCCTTAAGCCTAGGCAGAAACCTAGTTGCGTTGAGTGCACTGAGGAAGATAAGAAATTAAATGAAATCACTAGGGAAAAGATGAATAAGAAACAAAATGATCCCAAATGCAAAGAGAAAAACATAATTATCTCTCCTCATGATTACAAGAAGGAAAACTAGATTTCCTTGAACAAGTTTAAACCTCAGACTTTGTTGACTCCCGAACAAGTCTTCTGGAAAAAAGATTTAGATAAGCAGAAAGCAGAAAATATTGTTGAAACAAACCCTCCCCTTTGGAAAATGCCTAGAGCGACTGTGTATCCTCCTAATACATCAATGCATCTTGTACCTAGAACAATTGCCACTAAAAGCAAGACATTAATTAGCCAATACGTTATATTTCAACTATTTGTTGATTTTGAGAAAACTTGCAAGAAAAGGATCACACCCACTGGTATAACTGAAGGAGAAAGGGGTTTTGAACAAATGAAAGAATGTTATTTAACTGAGGTCATGCCCTTCTTTAAACTTTTAAAAGATCACTTTGAGAGTCTTAAAAAGGGGGTAGAAACTGATATTAAGGGTATGGAAAAGGAATTTGATGCAATGGTTGTTGAAGTTAGTGACTATGAGCGTGCACTGAAATATAATGAGATTGAAAGAAAGAACTTGCATACATTAAATGAGAATCTTATTACTGAATGTGTTGCTCAAGATGTGTTTTTCACTGCTTCAAATTGCTCTATTAATGCTTCCAAATTTCATGAACTATCTGTGGCCCTGAAAGTCTCCCATGATCGTGTCATTGAGCTTGAACAAACTAATTCTAAACTAAACGAGAAAATTGAACTGGATGATCACGACAATTTCGTTAAACATTTTTCTAAACTAGAAGTTGAACATTTTAATTTACAACTAAAATATCAACATCTTAAAGAAAATGTCAAAACTTCAAATGTCAAGACATCTTCAGATGCTCCAGAGTTTGATGCAGTTTTTCAAATTAACAAACGTGATGAACAGATCCAAGCTCAGTGCAACACGATCAGAAAGTTGAAAGCCCAAATCTCTCAATTAAAGGGTCAAACAAACAATATGACAGGCTCCCAAATGCCTCCTCCTTTTGATTCTCAGAATTCTCAAACGTTTCATCTTCAAAACCTAGTAAATGCTTTACAAAAGGAAAACGAAAGTTTTCTGGAAGAAAATGAAAAGGTTAAACGTCATTTCAATGAGTTATTTGAATCAATTAAAGTCACCCGTAACAATAACAACGAACAAATAGCTTCATTGCAAAAAGAAATTGAGAATCTGAAGAGTCAGGTTAAAGGGAAAATGCCAATGACTAATGGGGAAAATGGTGTATCAAAGGTTCACTCTTGTAATAAATATGCTTTGTCTGTGACATATGTCCCTCCTCATCTAAGAAACAACAAACTTGCTATTCAAACATACTTCTCATCCCTTAAGGATTGCCTAGAATGTCTGCGTGAGATTGTTGAAGAGGATAAGTTAGAGAAACCTCATGATAATGCAATTGGACATGCATGCCTATATGCCAAACGATCTCAAGAAATCTTAGAATGCTTGATCACAATATGCCCAAAGTCATTAGGTGAGAGAGTTAATCCTTTGATTCCATGCTCGATGCCTAAGGCCAAGCATGATATGCACTCGATTCCCAATGTTTTGAATATGAACCGTAGTGTGCCTTTAAGAGGTTCAGATTCTAGATCTGTCAATGCTAAGAAAGAGAACTCAAGTGTGCCTTCTAGGAGTACAAATCTCAGTACCTCTAGTGTTAAGAATGTGAACCGTAGTGCACCTGCATGTAGTTCAGATCCCAGCACATCTAAACAGGTGGTGTAAAGAGTAGTAAAACAAACTAATGTTCCCATTCCCTCTACAGGAGTAATCAGTGACATTAAAGGGAGCAGGTCAAAGTCTCAAGACAATACAAGGAATGATAGGACCTCGCAAGCTAAGAATGTGCACTGGAAAAGAGTAGAAGAACAATCTAGGAACTTTAAGTTTGAATCAAATAAAACGAATCGTGTTGATTCTAGTATTAGCCATAGGCGTACTGTAATTAATTCGAATTCTGATACTATTTGCAAACCTTGTACTGATGTCTGCTTGAATTCTGTTTCTAATCATGAATGTGGTGTTACTGTTCTGCCTAATGACGTTAATTGTCCAGTTAATATTGTTAATGCTAAAATTCTTGCTAAGAAGGCTAAAAGGCAAAAACGAAAGAAAGTTAGAAAACAGTGGAAACCCACAGGAAGAACATTCAGTAAAATAGGCTTTTATTGGACACCTGTTGGTCTTAAGACTAATCAGATAATGCCCACTAGAAAATGGATGCCTACCGGTAGAACTATTCCCTTAAGAAGTGATCACACTATGAACAGGGCTAATACTGACACTAGTACTGCATCTATTCACAACGATTCCATTGCCTCACTTTCTGATATGAATTCTTCTATTTCTGATGTGGGTGTTCCAAACATTGTTACTAACCAAATGGAACCCATTCTTGCATGGGGATCCCAATTATCCAGTTATCCATTCTTGTCTGTGTTCAGACTGCTCACATGATCACTAAGCATAGAGTTCTAAGCGATAAGCATAGCATTCCCATTATAGATAAACCCAACCCTGAGTATGGAAAGATAGCAAAAGCAGCTCAAAGTGTTATCTATGATGGCAATGAGATTCTTAAACCTAGACAAAAACCTAGTTGCATTGAGTGCACTGAGGATGACAAGAAATTAGATGAAGTCACTAGGGAGAAGATGAATAAGAAACTAAATGATCCTAAATGCAAAGAGAAGAAAGTAATTATCACTCCCCATGACTACAAGAAGGAAAACTGGATTTCCTTGAACAAGTTTAAGACTCAGACATTGTTGACTCCCGAACAAGTCTTCTGGAAAATGGATTTAGATAAGCAGAAAGCTGAAAATATTGTAGAAACAAACCCTCCCCTTCGGAAAATGCCTAGAGCGACTGTGTATCCTCCTAATACACCAATGCATCTTGTACCTAGAACAATTGCCACTAAAAGCAAGACATTAATTAGCCAATACGTTATATTTCAACTATTTGTTGATTTTGAGAAAACTTGCAAGAAAAGGATCACACCCACTGGTATAACTGAAGGAGAAAGGGGTTTTGAACAAATGAAAGAATGTTATTTAACTGAGGTCATGCCTTTCTTTAAACTTCTAAAAGATCACTTTGAGAGTCTTAAAAAGGGGATAGAAACGGATATTAAGGGAATGGAAAAGGAATTTGATGCAATAATAGTTGAAATTAGTGACTATGAGCGTGCACTAAGATATAATGAGATTGAGAGGAAGAACCTGCATACATTGAATGAGAATCTTATTACTGAATGTGTTGCTCAAGATGTGTTTTTCACTGCTTCAAATTGCTCTATTAATGCTTCCAAATTTCATGAACTATCTGTGGCCCTGAAAGTCTCCCATGATCGTGTCATTGAGCTTGAACAAACTAATTCTACACTAAACGAGAAAATTGAACTGGATGATCACGACAATTTCGTTAAACATTTTTCTAAACTAGAAGTTGAACATTTTAATTTACAACTAAAATATCAACATCTTAAAGAAAATGTCAAAACTTCAAATGTCAAGACATCTTCAGATGCTCCAGAGTTTGATGCAGTTTTTCAAATTAACAAACGTGATGAACAGATCCAAGCTCAGTGCAACACGATCAGAAAGTTGAAAGCCCAAATCTCTCAATTAAAGGGTCAAACGAACAATATGACAGGCTCCCAAATGCCTCCTCTTTTAGATTCTCAAAATTCTCAAACGTTTCATCTTCAAAACCTAGTAAATGCTTTACAAAAGGAAAACGAAAGTTTTCTAGAAGAAAATGAAAAGGTTAAACGTCATTTTAATGAGTTATTTGAATCAATTAAAGTCACTCGTAACAAAAACGACGAACAAATAGCTTCATTGCAAAAGGAAATTGAGAATCTGAAGAGTCAGGTAAAAGGGAAAATGCCAATGACCAATGGGTAGAATGTTGTATCAAAGGTTCACTCTTGTAATAAATATGCTTTATCTGTGACATATGTCCCTCCTCATCTAAGGAACAACAAACTTGCCATTCAAACATACTTCTCATCCCTTAAGGATTGCCTAGAATGTCTGCGTGAGATTGTTGAAGAGGACAAGCTAGAGAAACCTCATGATAATGCAATTGGACATGCATGCTTATATGCCAAACGATCTCAAGAAATCTTAGAATGCTTGATCACAATATGCCCAAAGACATTAGGTGAGAGAGTTAACCCTTTGATTCCATGCTCGATGCCTAAGACCAAGCATGATATGCACTCGATTCCCAATGTTTTGAATATGAACCGTAGTGTGCCTTTAAGGGGTTCAGATTCTAGATCTGTCAATGCTAAGAAAGAGAACTCAAGTGTGTCTTCTAGGAGTACAAATCTCAGTACCTCTAGTGTTAAGAATGTGAACCGTAGTGCACCTGCATGTAGTTCAGATCCCAGCACATCTAAACAGGTGGTGCAAAGAATAGTAAAACAAACTAATGTTCCCATTCCCTCTACAGGAGTAATCAGTGACATTAAAGGGAGCAGGTCAAAGTCCCAAGACAATACAAGGAATGATAGGACCTCGCAAGCTAAGAATGTGCACTGGAAAAGAGTAGAAGAACAATCTAGGAACTTTAAGTTTGAATCGAATAAAACGAATCGTGTTGATTCTAGTATTAGCCATAGGCGTACTGTAATTAATTCGAATTCTGATACTATTTGCAAACCTTGTACTGATGACTGCTTGAATTCTGTTTCTAATCATGGATGTGATGTTAATGTTCTGCCTAATGATGTTAATTGTCCAGTTAATATTGTTAATGCTAAAATTCATGCTAAGAAGGCTAAAAGGCAAAAACGAAAGAAAGTTAGAAAACAGTGGAAACCCACAGGAAGAACATTCAGTAAAATAGGCTTTTATTGGACACCTGTTGGTCTTAAGACTAATCAGATAATGCCCACTAGAAAATGGATGCCTACCGGTAGAACTATTCCCTTAAGAAGTGATCACACTGTGAACAGGGCTAATACTGACACTAGTACTGCATCTATTCACAACGATTCCATTGCCTCACTTTCTGATATGAATGCTTCTATTTCTGATGTGGGTGTTCCAAACATTGTTACTAACCAAATGGAACCCATTCTTGCATGGGGATCCCAATTATCCAGTTATCCATTCTTGTCTGTGTTCAACTGCAGATCGTTCAAATCGTTCTGTGGTACCTGGACTCAGGTTGTTCCAAGCATATGACTGGAGACTGGTCGCGGCTCATGAACTTCGTGAGCAAATTCATCGGGACTGTTAGATTTGGTAATGATCATTTCGGTGCTATCATGGGTTATGGAGATTATGTAGTTGGTGATAGTGTCATCTCTAGAGTTTACTATGTAGAAGGTTTGGGTCATAATCTGTTCTCTGTTGGTCAATTCTGTGATTCTGATCTAGAAGTTGCCTTCAGAAAACATACATGCTTTGTTAGAGATCTTAATGGTAAGGAACTGCTAAAAGGAACTCGTGGGTCAAATCTTTACACCATCTCTATCGATGACATGATGAGGGCTTCTCCAATCTGCTTGCTATCAAAGGCTTCAAAAACAAAGTCATGGTTATGGCATCGTCGTCTCAATCACTTGAACTTCGGCACCATCAACGATCTTTCCAGAAAAGACTTAGTTGTAGGTTTACCTAGACTAAAGTATGAAAAGGATCATCTTTGTTCAGCATGTCAATTGGGAAAAAGCAAGAAGTATGCCCATAAACCCAAACCTACTAACTCTGTCACAGAAGTTCTTCATATGATTCATATGGATTTATGTGGACCTATGAGGGTGCAGAATATCTTTGGGAAGAAATATGTGTTAGTTGTGGTTGATGATTACTCTAGATTCACCTGGGTCAAGTTCTTAAGGACAAAGGATGAAACTCCTGATATCATCATCAAACTCATCAAACAGCTGCAGGTTCGACTAAACAAAACTGTCAGAATTATCAGAACAGACAATGGAACTGAGTTTGTCAACAAACAACTTAGTGAATTCTATGAAAGCGTTGGAATCAGCCATCAAAGAAGTGTTCCACGAACCCCTCAACAGAACGGTGTAGTTGAAAGACGAAATCGTACTCTTGTTGAAGCCGCTAGAACAATGCTGATCTACTCAAAGGTTCCAATGTTTCTCTGGGCTGAAGCAATTGCCACTGCATGCTACACACAAAATCGTTCCCTGATTCACACTATTCATGGAAAAACTCCATATGAACTTGTCCACAACAGAAAACCTAATCTATCCTTCCTTCGTGTGTTTGGTGCATTGTGCTATCCAACTAATGAGGGTCAAGACTTAGGCAAACTTAGAGCTAAAGCTGACATTGGAGTATTTGTAGGATATGCATCAAACAAAAAGGGATACCGAATCTACAACAAAAGAACCCGAAATATCATGGAAACAATTCACGTTACGTTTGATGAGCTGACCGGTCAAATGGCTCCTGGACACTCCAGCTCAGGACCCGCACTTCAAAACAGTCCCATTGGATCATCTCTTGTTCCAAACTCCTCTCAAGAAACTCCATATGTACCTCCATCTGAAGATGATGTAAAGAAATTATTTGATCATATGTTTGATGAACTGTATGATTCAATTACTAATGAGGTGCTGATCCCTACAACAGAGGATGCTCATATTCCAGTGAATGAAGTCAATCCTTCAGTCTCAATATCTTTAAGTCAAGAAGCACCTGCTGCTGATCCTTCAGTCTCATCAACAAATCATCATTCTTCAAATGTACATCATGGAAATGTTTCTGGCATCAATGATGAAGTTAATCCCTTTGCTACTCCTGAAGATGCTCCATTTGAAAACATATTTGCTACTCCTGAATCATCATCAGAACCATCTTCTTCAGGAGACATCGACTCAGCTACCTCAGTTCCACAACAACTGCCACATGAACACCTCAGAAAATGGACTCACGATCACCCCTTAGACAATATCATTGGGAATCCCTCTCGCCCTGTATCAACCCGGAAACAACTCGCAACCGATGCCTTATGGTGCTTCTTCAACTCCGTACTATCTAAGATCGAACCAAAAGATGTTAAAACTGCCATGAATGAAGATAGCTGGTTCAATGCCATGCAAGATGAAATTCATGAGTTTGATCGTCTTGATGTATGGGAGTTAGTACCTGCTCCAGACTGTGCTATGATTATAGCTCTAAAATGGATCTTCAAAGTAAAACTTGATGAGCATGGTGATGTGCTGAAGAACAAGGCTCGATTAGTTGCTAAAGGATATCGTCAAGAGGAGGGTATAGACTTTGAAGAATCTTTTGCTCCAGTTGCTCGAATCGAGGCAATCAGAATCTTTCTGGCTAATGCTGCTAGTAAGAACATGGTAGTTTATCAGATGGATGTAAAGACGGCATTTCTGAACGGAGATCTTAAAGAAGTCGTCTACGTCAGCCAACCTGAAGGATTTGTGAATCAAGAGCATCCTACTCACGTTTATCGTTTGAAGAAGGCTCTTTACGGTTTAAAGCAAGCTCCAAGGGCATGGTATGATACACTGTCAAAGTTTCTTCTATCAACCGAATTCATCAAAGGAGCAGTTGATCCTACATTGTTCACTAGGAAGTCAGGCAAACATTTGATTCATGTTCAAATTTATGTTGATGATATTATTTTTGCCTCGACTGACCCAATGGAATGTGATCGTTTTTCAAATGAAATGAGTTCAAAGTTTCAAATGTCAATGATGGGAAAAATGTCATTTTTCTTGGGATTACAAATTTCTCAAAGTCCCGGAGGCATTTTCATAAATCAATCTAAATATGCAACAGAGATTTTAAAGAAATTTGGATTTGATTCAAGTGACCCTGTTGACACCCCCATGATTGACCGAACCAAACTAGATGAGGACCTCTCAGGGATCATGATTGACCAAACGAAATATCGGAGTATGATTGGATCCCTGATGTATTTCACTGCTAGTAGACCAGACATCTTGTTCGCTGTTTGCATGTGTGCTAGATACCAGGCTAAGCCTACTAAAAAGCACCTTGAAGCAGTTAAACGGGTCTTTCGGTATCTCCAAGGAACCATCAATATGGGACTATGGTACCCGAAGGAAACCGGTATGTCACTAACGGCCTATGCAGACGCTGATCATGCAAGTTGTCAAGATACTCGTCGAAGTACGTCAGGAGGTGCTCAGTTTTTGGGTGATAAGCTTGTGAGCTGGTCTTCAAATAAGCAAATGAGTACTTCTATTTCCTCTACAGAGGCTGAATACATAGCCATGTCATCTTGTTGTGCTCAAATCTTATGGATGAGATCTCAATTATCTGACTATGGCTTTGAATTCAACAAAATCCCTCTGTACTGTGATAATAAAAGTGTTATTGCTCTCTCATGCAACAACGTTCAACACTCAAGAGCAAAGCATATCGAAATTCGACATCATTTCATCAGGGAACAAGTGGAAAAAGGTGTGGTGGAACTATATTTTGTGAGGTCTGAATATCAGTTAGCAGACATCTTCACCAAAGCTCTTCCAAGAGAACGTTTTGAGTTTATTCTTCCACGACTTGGCTTGAAAAGCCTTCAACCAGAAACTCTCAAACGTCTTCAGGAGGAAGACGAGGAGTAAAGGTCTATCTTCATCTATCTCTTGTATATATCTATTCGAAAAACAAAATACAAAATTATAAAACCTTCAAAAATCAAATAGAAAAATATAAAACTTTCAAAATCCATAAAAATTTGAAAAATTCGAAAAATCTTCAAAAATTATTGTCATTTTGTCATGTTTCTCTCGATTCGATAATATCTACGGTCTTGATGTTGTCATTCAAAGAATGACACGGGACTTTAGATGTTGTTCGAATTTTTATATTAAAAAAAAAAGAAAAAAAAAGAAAAAAAAATATATATATATATATATATATATATTTTATTTTTGGGAGAAAGAGAAACAATGGTTTATTGTCATTTTTTCAGGCAATAACCCGGTTTTAAAAGAAAGAACAGAGCCATGTTTTATCATGTTTTCAAAATTCCATGCTCTGATTCTAAAAACATTTATCTGCTGAAAACTAAATGCTTTGAAAAATAACTCGATCTCTATTTTTGATAATCATCAGGACTTATATGTCAAAATCTCTATCTCTCAATCAACAACCTATGTCATTGATTGAGGGGGAGAATGATTTCAATTAAATTAAAAAGTTATTTGGCATTAAATTGTTTTCAAAAGATATACATGCATGTTTTACCAATGGAGTTTAAAGTCTTAAAATCCGATCCTTATCAGTTAAAACGCTTTCATAATCAAGTCACAATTCTCCTTAAAAGCTTTCAAAATCAATTTAAATCTACAAGAGATCACAAATCTCAAATGATTTGATAATTGTGATCGGGGGAGAATGTGTGATTTAAATTGGATTTAAACTGATAATTCGGTAAATGGTTTTATAAGGATGTACATGCTATCCTGCCCACATGTGACAAACGATTTCAATTTTTCAATGCACATGTTGAGGGGGAGCATCTATCTTAAACCTATGATTTGAAATGTGATCAACTTATCTCAATGTGCAGGTTCCCTCTAGTATGTGCAAAACTCTTTTCAAACCTCGAGGCACATATTGAGGGGGAGCAAATTTATGGAAACCTCATCCTTCCCGGAAATGCTATATCTACTTGATTTGATGTGGGAAGTGATGTTGATATCTTTTAGAAAATGGTAATCAAAGAAGTTAATTCTTTCTCTTGCCTCCGTGTGCAAAACATTTTCAAATACTTGATGCACATGTTGAGGGGGAGTTCTAGTTCTAAAAATATCAAAAACAATTCAGGTACAAAATGCTTTGATAATATATCACAAGTATCTGAATTGATTTTCAAATGGTTTTCAATTGGATCCAATGGCAGATGAACAATACCAAATAGACCGACCAACTTTACTTTATGTACGGTGATATAAGGATGATAAGGTTAGGTATGTGTTCCCATGATCCGCCAGAACCGGAGGGATCTACCCAGGGACAATCCACTAGTTAGTGTAGAAGTCCTTAGGTATGATGATAAAAGGAGAAAAATGAGATATGGGAAGAGTGCAGACTAAGACTGAGCTAGTACTGGAATAAACCCAACAAGGTTCTAGCTATGAAGTCTCGGTAAGCACTGAAGGGGTTGAAGAACTAAAAAGAATTGAATGAGGAAAGGGTGAAAACAAATAGCCCTCCATTTATTCAACCTTAGGGCAGAAACCGGGTTCAATTCATATGCTACTGATGGTAACATCGGTATTGAAGACAAGACGTCATGGACCCAGTGACGCACTGCACTTCAACTTTCCAAACCACTCAAGTTCCTCTTAAAAGGACTTGTTTCATTCTCACGGGGAACCGACATTATCTATCGACTTTCTCTTAGAGATGGTTGATATTGAAGAAGGAGACCCTCTCCCTAGTCTCCGGCACAGGATCCAAATATGCACAAATTGAGTCTAGAGCCACGAGATCATCAATAAATCTCATTAGGACACTTTCAATTAAGACTCTCTGTTTCACACAATGTGGAAAGAGAGAATATATCTTGAGTCCTACGCATTATCCTTGTGATATTGCCAGAACATCTGAGTGATGTGTTAACATATTCACAATGAAGATGGAAAGCCTTCTGGAGCCAACATCAAACAAGCTCCTGGTAGGTGGCATGTGAGATCTATTATATGGATCAATCATGTGACAACTGAACAGAAACAATGGGGCGATTCAATCTCTTGAATCAATCCTGGTTCAGGTTATGGATTGACGGATACCTTTGAAAAACCGGTCTTTGTGCTTAACAACTCTTTTCTTTAGCACATCGACCGTGTACTCATTTTTCAAACCAAAAGGTATTTTTATGATTGATAATGGATTTTCAATAAAACCTTCGTTGTATTGCAAAAACAATTTCTATTGAGCAATACACGATTGTTTTTCAAATCTTTTTAACTCAATCAGTGGACTTAAAATTCGCTGGTTCACTCACTCCGTGTTGTCTTCTTTGAGACGTTCCGGTTTGAGAACAGCTAGAACAGCTGCGAAACCCTGTCAAGGAAATTCTTCGGAATTTTACCTGATCACAGGCAGTACATGTACTGATCAACGGGGAACCGTGGGCCGTGTACCTCAATTCAACGAAAGTGATCAAAGACACTTTTGTGCGATTTATTGCTAACTGTTGTATGCAGGTACACCCGACGTTTGCAGCTGATCAGAATGAAGCGGTCAATCCATAGCCGCATGCTCACTTAACACATTCAACTCAAAGAAATCATGATTAGTGCATCAATGACTCTGATATTTTCACTCCAAGCTTCTGCTACGCTGCTGCCAATATCATGATTCAACAAATGCTTCCGCTACTCTGATGAGAAGATATCATGATCCAGAATGTGAGCATGTCGGTCCTAAAGTCACAACATCACATAATACCAACACCACAAAGGATGTCACAGAGATTTTTGATAGCTGATGATCTCAAAAGATGGCTCAAAATTATTATCACGTGGATCAGTAAAAGACCTCCACTTGGAGTATCCAAACATGCAATGTGAAGAATCAATGACTACGAGCTTAGAAGCAAAGGACTACATCAAGAATGCAAGAACAACTTTTTATGTAATATCTAGTTGTATTCAATGTAATTTTGGTACATGATTGAGGTGACCTCCCTTAGGGGGAGATTGTTAGGAATTAGAAATTCCCGGTATTAAAGAGTCGGTCACCTTAAGTATATGTAATCGTTAGAAAGCTCGTAGTCGTAGTTTTCTTAAGTTAAGTAGTATTTAGTTTAGTATCACCGTGGAGGACGGACGGGTCTTTACCCACTGTATGCCTGATCCACAGCCCGATGTGTGGCGATTTATGTAAGACTATAAATACTCTCTACCTCCCAAGGTAGAGAGTTGGAGCTCATAATAATATCTTTCACTTTCTCTCACTAAGTTCCCTAAACCTCTAACTTTCTCTCTCTAGAATTCCATCTATATGCTACTTTGTGTTATGGTTTGATGTGTATGTGAAAAGTTATATCTTACAAATTACCTTTAATTACCACTATATCCTACTGCTGCATGAGTCATAAGACCCAAGTTATTCGGATAATTACCACAAAAGTGACGCATAGAATTTTAGGTCAATTCACCCTTAAGATTTTATGCACATTCATAGGAATACTTGGTAGCTCCATTAAGACGCACAAACGAGCGGAGAATTAGGTCAGCGCGAAGCATATTATATACCCTCATCTTTAAGGTCACAATTTAATGCGTTCCAACCTTGTACCCATCACACCGTTTGTCATTAATGGGTGAGCCGTTCTAACTATTTTGTGCATAAAAATCAATCAATTAAACGATTACTATTACGATTCCTATGCTTAAAAAACACATGTTTCACCATTGTTTAGGTCAGTTTCTTTTTTCTTATAAAAATACCCTTGTTACACATAACAAACAAGCAAGTATTTAAAAAAATAAACATATAAACAATGAATATATAACTTAACAATTAATCATGCATATCAAATAGCCACATGCAAACCTTTTAATAAATCCTATTAATAATCAATTCTAGATGTGTCAATATGTATGTGTCTAATTAAGACTTTCACCCGTTTTCATCAATGTACAAGGTGAGCCACATGCATCGATTCATCGATTGCGTAAGTCAAAATTAAAACATATACCACATAGCACATAATTGATTTAATAATGATGATTCAGGTCTTCCCCAATTTTACATCTATCAAAAATTTAGTGTATATCACTTAACCAAGTAAATCATATAATAAAAGCAGATCCATGACAAAACATGCATGTATTTATCATGGACATAAATTACACTTAACAATTAATGCAATTAAACAAGAGTTACGCAATTTAATACACATAAAATTGCATGCAACCTAGGGTTTTCTAATCCAATTAAAAACAAAAGTTTACAAAACCCTAATTAGGGCACACAAAAAAACGCCCCCCCCCCCCCCCCCCCCAAAATTAAGGTTTAGGTTTTGCAAACCCTAGATCTATACATAGAATTAATAACACAATACATTTATTTGGTTTGTGCGTTTCAGTAATTAATTACTTATTATACAAGGCTCGTGATGCCACTGTTGAGGTTATGATATATGATATACAAATAATAACGTATAGACATCACAGAGTACACATCGAAAGACTAAGAATATAACATCAATTAATTAACTGAAATAAATGCGTAACATACATCTTGCAATTTGGTTAGATCTCTTGAACAAAGAAGATGAAGTGGTTTAAAGAGTTGTCCCTTACCGTTTTACAACTCAAACCAATTGGTGTAAGAATAAAGTCTTACCACCACAGTTTTGTACACACGAATTAACCACGAATCAAAGTGATTGCTAGATCTAACACAAGCCTTTGTTTTATGAAAAAAACAAAACCAAAACACCCTATGGGGGGGGAGGGGTTTCGGCCGTATAATGCAAGAGAGAGGAGAGGGAGAGATCTAGGGTTAATTCAATGCACAAAGATAGCCTTAAACCATAACCCTAGACCTTGTATATATAGTGATACAATAACTTGGGAAAAAAGCTAGGGTTTGGGCTTTGGAATAGCCCCCTTGGCCGAAAACATAGAGAAAGAAAAAGGGGAATCCGAATCTTTTCCATTTTTAAGTTATTCACCATATATTCTTTCCTTTTTACATTTAACGGTCGTTACTCATTTCCGTTAAATACTTTACGATCGTTAGTGGACTTTTGTGTAATAATTAATCGTAATCATTAACATTAATTATTAACTTTAATTCTCATTCGCTAATGTGTGCAATCCCGTGGTCAGGAGTTCGAATCCGGACATTCACGGTTTTATAAATATATACATATTCCAACAATTGTTACTAGCAGAGTACCAGCGCGTTGCGGCGGCGGGTACACTGAAATTAAAATTTTTGACGTACAATATATATTACTATTATATTTTTACCGTGACAATAACTTTATAGAAAAATAGATTTTTTGTTGTAATATCTTTAAGCAATAGCCTAGTATTTCATATAAAAGTGTTAGTGCACCCACGTTTAATCGCAACCAAAACAAATATTGATAACTCAAAAAATCATTTGCCATACCCAGTACAACTTGTAGTATTCGGCTCAATATAATTTTTTTTACAAACATTAATACAGACCCATTATTGCAAATAACCCTAATTGATACTAATACTAATGTTGCCCTATTTTCTTATTTACCAGCCACCTCTTTTCTCCTTTTTCTCATCTCAATCTCATAAACTCACAAAAGTCACCATCTCATCTTCACTAAAGTTTAAAACCGAAAATCCCACCACCAAAATTCCCGCGTTCTCTAATCCAAACGACAAATACAAACTTGTCACTGGTGATTCTTGTTTCTTGTCTTAATATCGAAATACAAACCCAATAAGCACCCTTCTATTTCTTATTTTTGACTCACGAAAAGGAAAAACAACAATTCCTTTGAATCTTGTTTGTGACTCGCAAACCAGGTAGGTGGTTTCGAATTTTGTTTTTTCCAAGATCAATGAAGGGTTTGTTGGATCTTTAAGGATCTATGAGTATTTTGAAAACCAAAACCGAGATTTTGTTCTTGTTCTTGTTTTTATTATTATTTTTTCGTTTAAATTTTTTGGGAAAGACATGGGTTTTGTTGTGGTTTGTTGTTTGTTGAAGTTATAACTATGTAGTTGTTGTTGATAAGATGATGGGTTGTATCATGTAGAATAAGCAAAAGTAAATGATGAATATGTTGTGGCATCCATACACAACTAAAAATCATAAAAGTTGGTTTACTGCAAAGAAAAGAAATGGAGTTGGAGTAGCTTTTTTTTTTTTTTTTTTTTTTTTTTTTTTTTTGTACATTTGTGCTACATTTGTGTGTACATTGTGCTTAATGATTTGTATTTATTGGTGAAGGGTGTATTAATTGTAAGTAAGAAAGATAGTGTTTCAAGATGAGAATTATTTGTGCTTAACATACTTGTAAAGATAGTGTTCCAAGATCAATGAAGGGTTTGTTGCATCTTTAAGGATCTATGAGTATTTCGAAAACCAAAACCGAGATTTTGTTCTTGTTTTTGTATTTATTATTATTTTTTCGTTTAAATTTTTTAAGAAAGACATGGGTTTTGTTGTGGTTTATTGTTGGTTGAAGTTGTAACTATGTAGTTTGTTGATGAGATGATAGGTTGTATCATTTAGAATAAACAAAAGTAAATGAAGAATATGTTGTGGCATTCATACACAACTACAAATCATAAAAGTTGGTTTACTGCAAAGAAAAGAAGTGGAGTTGGAGTAGTTTTTTTTTTGTACATTTGTGCTACATTTGTGTGTACATTGTGCTTAATGATTTGTATTTATTGGTGAAGTGGTGTATTAATTGTAAGTAAGAAAGATAGTGTTTTAAGATGAGAATTATTTGTGTTTAAGATACTTGTAAATAATGCTTTTTCACTTGTAGTTGTTTAAAATCTATATTAGAAAATCTTAAAAATTTAATAGGAGGGAAGTGCTTAAATGCATTATTAGGGCATCTACTATGATGAACCTATAAAAAGGTTTATACCAAGGTTGTCAAGATCGGGATCATATCTAGGATCGTTTTCGTCTTTGCAAGATCGTGATCGTAAGATCGGATCGGGATCTTAAGATCCTACTCTAATGTTATTTCTTAATACTTTATGTAATTTTATACAAATCTACAAATTCTAATACATTATAACCATAAAATACTATGAATGTTTCATATAAATGTTGTCCTAAATTATGATTATAAAATGTTAAAAAAGATTAACATATTGTTTTTTGAATTCTACAAACAAACAACCCATAAATTTGTAGTTTTTTAGTTTGTAATCCGAGAAAAGTAAGATCGGATCGGATTAGATCGTAAGATCGTATGGTCCAGATCGGGATCCTATAAGATCTTAAGCTTGCAAAGATCCTATGTAGGATCCGGATCGTTTTTGCTTTGCAGTATCGTAAAATCGTAAGATCCTAAGATTAGGATCGAGATCCTGACAACCATGATTTATACATTTAAAACTCCATTAATTTATAAATCTTTCCAAATTATAAACCTATTTCCACTATAGATAAACTTATTTATAAACCTTTTCATATCATAAAACACTCTCAACACTCCCAATGTACATAAATTTTAGACCTCTTAAAAATTCTAGATCTATTCATGCCACATAAAAGTAAAATGGTTTCTCACTATGGTACACAAATTCTTGAACCTCTTCAAAAAATTTAAATCTATTTTTGAAACACAATAATGGATGCTATAAGTAGTATAGATTACTAGTAGATAGAAAGAAAAATTGTCATCACATCAACTTCAAACTATAACAATCAAACTATAACAATTATGTTTCATCATATAACATTATATGTTTATTGCCACAACTATTTTGAGAGAGAGGGATTATCAAGTAACGTAGTCATGTTAATGAAATATTATTCTTTTAACATGCATCTTTTGAAAAAACATACTCGATAGTTTATGCCTTAGACTTATATTTATTATTATTATTATTATTATTATTATTATTATTATTATTATTATTATTATTTATTGATTTATTTATTTATTTTTTTAACATTTGTTGCCATAACTATGTCGTAGCGTGTTAGAGTGGAGAATGTACAATATGAATATATTATGTTATCGTGTTATTCTTTTCTACGACTTGATCATAAATCAAACAAAAAGAGAACGTACCATCGTTACCAAACCGGCCAGGGCAGGGGTCCGGGTCGAGATATTCCAATCGTCGGTGTAAATGATCGAGGAGACCACCCTTTAAAATTGTGAAAATGGGTCCATACGATCTAAATTTGACCCCCTTTCAGATGCTAGTATTAGTTTGTTATAATTATTCTGGACCAGAGTTTAATTGTTTTGATACCACTTGCTTGCTCTTGTAGATCTTTTATTAGTTTGTGAATCAATAAATAAGAAAAGCTGTTGCTTTGTCACTTCTTTATTCAAGTCAAATTATTAACTACACACTTGCATAATTTGGTAAGCTCTATGTAAGTTTTTTTGTTCAGTTTTAGTCAATTTAACTGATGCTATAAGTTTTCCGTTTAGAACATAAATGCTGATTTGAATAATTTGGCCAAAAGGAAATAAAAGCTATCGATGAATAATGAATTTTGATTAATGGTCAAATGCATGACATTATTATGTAACAATGTATTATTGATTATTTATGTGATTATACAAGTGTATGTACGCAATTTTTTTTTATCAATGATTAAATTGAATTTTCTCTTTGGAGGTAAATTTATATGCAAACGTATAACAACTTCAAAAGATTAACCTGAGAGGATCTTCATCCAAAAAGATAATAAACCATGACAAACAAGTTGTCAAGAAGCTAGACGTACTCGACACCTAACCAAAACACACTACAAGAAAAAGTAGCTTTAGTGACGAGAATTCAGTGACGAAATTTTTTTTTTGTCACTATTTAGATGAAAATAGTGACGATATAATTTTTCGTCATTATTTTTGGTCATCGGTAGAAAGTCAGTGACGAAACTTATAAATCGTCACTAGTTAGTCACTAAATTACATGAATAGTGACGAGAAATTTCGTCATTAAGTATTAGTGACGAAATTTTAGTCACTATTTCACATATTGCTAATTCTATAAAATGGTAAAGAGAATAAGGGCATTTAGATATGTACTTATTAAACCTTGCATATTCGTATATTAATCCAAAAATCGTAAACACTATCAAACGTTAAGAATAAAAAACTTGTATTATAGAGAAATATGCAAAATTGCAAATATTTTACTTTATTTGATGTATTCTCCTCTAAACAAATATTTAAGTCACCGAGTTACTGGTTTGACCGCCGACTCAACCCGGTTTTATATTAAAAAAAACTATTTTTTTCAAGTGGTTCGACCACCGGGTCAACCCGGAGTTCTATAAAAAAGAATTAAACCCAGTCTACCCGGGTCACTTAAAACCCGACAGATATAACTAGTTAACACGTTTCTAAAATCATTCTACCCGTCACATATTATATTTTACTGATATGATAAAGAAAAAAAAAAAAAAAAAAAAAAAAAAAAAAAAACTTAAATAAATATCAAACATGTATTCAACAAATAATAATTTACTTTAACCCGTCCATTCACAAACCCTTTTCATAAATATCTCAAATAAAAAAAATTAAACCATATCTGACATCGCCGGCATCTCCATCACCATCTTCGGTCCTTACCATCACCACCATTGCACCGCCATCATCACCTTCGTATCACCGTCACCATCACCATCACCAGCGTCGCGACGTCAAGATCACCGTAATCACTTCACCATCGCCGTCGTCACACCGCCACATTCACAATCACCACCGTCGTCTCCGATTCAGAGACATATGTAAGGTTAATTTCTGATTTTACCATCATCAATCATCTTTGTTATTGTAAAATTGAGTTTAACCTAATTTTGCAATTGATGTGTATTGAACTACTAATTGTTATAATTGATGAATTGTTATTTTATTGATTGGTACTAATTGAAGAGTTTAGTAATGTAATTCTCTATGAATTTAGTTGTTCAAGTGAGTAGTTTGTAAGTGATGATTATTAGTCGTGTGTCGATTTTAGATTCCTGTTTTTGAGATCGACAGTCAAATGTGCTACCGCTTTAGAATTTGACTAGAAACGTATTGTTTATAGATGAAAAACAGATAAATTTTTGGTCAATGGAAGTTTTTGTGATAGAAATTTTTGATCCATGAAACTAGGTAGGTGGAATTTGAATATGTAAGGAACTGGGATGGCGCACTTCCGTTTAGCTTAGGAGATTTGGTATCGAATGATAGGTCTGTCACCGGTGTCTTGGACTTTGTCGCGGATAGTTCAACTATGACAACTTTTTTACATTTAACGATCAGAATTCCTTCAATGTTTGAGTTAGCGATGCTAAAATCATCTGTAAAGTACCTTTTATGTGATCTGGTATAAAAATAATAGTTCGTATATATGAAACCTATTTTATGTAACTATACATTTAAACAGCTTAAGCTTATTGTATACTGAAATTTGATACACCATGTCACTGAGAGATCTGGGCGAAGGCTCCTCTGATTGCGGATGATGTTTATGAAATTGATATAAGATATATTGCACAAGCCACATCTAAACCATTGTATTTTATTCGTTTCATTTAAAATTAATATATCTCGGCGAGTTTGGCCCGCTTTTGTTAGTAAATATTACCCCGTTTTATTCAGCCCATATTTCCTTATATCAATAGGCGATGATGATTTCCTGCATTTATATTTTATCGGATCACGGTTTACTGACGGCCGTGTCTTGGCGGGGCATCCACACTCAGAGGGTGGTTGCAGCCATGGCGCGTGTTTCATAACGATCCGATATTTGCATATCTGAGCCTCATATTTTGCAGTCCAATTATGCATTTTGTTGTTATTTCTCGGATGTTGAAATGATCACCAGATTCGCAGCCCTTAACTGGACTACTAAGAAGTATAAGGTAATAGCCATTTCCTCTTTGCTAATTTGGTTTATAGTTATTGTATGAAAATTGGAAAAAGCTTAACATTATGGACTACTTCTGAGTTCTACGCCTTCGTCGCTGACACACGTTGCTACAGATAGTATGTGGCAGAAATCTAAGACATGTTTGTAATGGGTTGTGTCAGTCTTTGTCTTTTCATACATATCTTTTGTATTTTGTCCTCTTTTGTCTTTTGCTATTTCTAAATGGTGTTATTTTTGGTTTGGTATAGATGCAGCGCTAGGAATGCGGCCACAGAATCTGGATTTTGGTTCAGGTGTCGTTCGAGATTCTTATCCGTCGGATGCTCATGTGTTCCCAACGTCAGATTTCAAAGACCATTTTCATGTGGTAGGAGTATCAGGTTTCCTATAGATTAAAAAAAGCTATTGCATATCTTGGTGAGCAATATATAGCATTTATATCTGTTTCCTATACACGTTGTCGGCTATATATATGTTTTTAGAACCATGCTCTCTCTTAAACTTATTTGTATTGAAGTTTGTCAATACGAGGACTCGGATCTCATGGACAGAGTTTGTGTTTGTTTTCTCATCTAGTGAAATTAACAATTTAATCCCTCAAAATGAATATCGATTGTTTGCAGAAAAGCAAAAATTAGGATTTTGAGAAATCATTTACAACAATTGACTGTCTTTAAATCAGATTGAAAGTTTTCCAAAGTCAAAGCTCAAATGAAAGTGCCAAACTACCCTTAGAAGTGTGATATATCAGCAAAAATTTCCAGCAGCCTGCCTCATCTTATTCACCTTTTTGTAGCTAAGGAAACTTGCATGGGGTCCAATAATAATTGCTTGTAACATATAGCTTGTTACACTAGTCTCTTCAACTATTGATCTATTCTTATCTAGCATTCAGAATGCTAATATACTTAACAATTTTTCGCTTAGTTTTGTGAAAATGTCTTACGCATGGGTTTAACAACTATACTTAATCCTGCCGGGGTGGGTTATACATGTGTTTAAGTGAAATAAAAATTCACGATGACCTCAGTTTGTGATGTTCTTTAGTATTCTATATCAAGTTTAATGAATTTTGTTTTTTTACAGGCTCTCAGAGAACAGTTGGTGCAGTTGATGTTTGAAACCTTCAATATCTCCGGCTTCTATGCTTCCGAATAAGCAGTATTGTCACTCTACGCTGTAAGACGTATTTCTGGGTGCACTGTGGATATTGGTAATGGAAAAATAGGTATATTTCTTTTACCACGTTGCTAATAGACTAGGTGTATGTGATACATTGGGCGAGTGCCACTGAGTCAGCATTTTCCCTTTTTTCTCTACAGTGGGTGTGATATAAGACAAGTCTCGAGTGGCCCTTTTTCCTTGAATCATTTTTGCTATTTTAAAAAACTCATTACCGTAACCACTCCTAGTTAGCTTTTATACATTTGTAGCTACTTCTAGTGTTCTAACATTCAAATAATGTGCAAATATTCATGTGTCTAAATTAAGTTATGTTTCCTTTGTAGGATGGGAGCAGGTGACACAGAATAGAACATCTACGCTTCAACACAAATATTTGTAGTTGCTCATAATGTTAAATGTTTTAACATTATGTGTGTTGGAAGACATATTTGTGATGATTAGTGAAGAAATCACACGCCGGATGAATTTGTGAATGAAGTTAATTTGTTAAATTTGCGTTGCTACATATAATTAGAATTTTGTTCAGTTGTATATTGAAAATTGGTACATATTTTTTTTTGGTTATATGCTCATTTCAGTGACCACCTATTTGGTCTCTAAACTCAGCAATCTGTGACGACTTTTTGGTCACCAACAGTAAAAACAGTGACGATTTATTCGTCACTATTAGTTCTGTGACGAAATTTTTCGTCACTAACAGGGGTAAATAGTGACCACTTATCTCGTCACAGATTAGTGACCACGTAAAGTTTCGTCTCTAACTGAATTTGTGACGGAGCTTTAGTGACGACTGGTGATGACCTGAATTTGGTCACTAAACAGTTTTGTGACCACTTTTTACACTGTTAGTGACGAAATCACTTTTGTCACTATAGGGCTTTTTTCTTGTAGTGACATGAGCTCAAGCTAGTGCTCAACTCTAGCGATTCATTCGAATACAACTAAAAAGTTGTTTACTAAATTAAGTGGTTTGAAAAGATGTTTATTTAAGCTTTTTAATTGAGAAATAAATTTTTGTGAACCTTCTCAATAAGAGAAAATAAATGTTTGAACTCACCCATTCGGGTTCTCCATCCAATTCAACCACACTAGCTTTTCAATTAAAAAAAAAAAAAAAAAAAAAAAAAAAAGGGTAGTTAGGCGAGAATCTACTCGAAATTTCTTTTTTTTTTTAAATCTTTATATATAATAAATAAAAACTTTTTTGAATGACATATGACCTCATTCTGACGTCATATTTGACGTCATATTACCACGTGTCACATATTGACGCCATCTCTATTCCACAATTTCCTGCTTCACCCTCTTTCGATTAATAATAACTGATGAACCGTTTTTGAAATTTCAGCTAATTTATCTCGGTTAGATTCTTTCATCTTGCATCTCCTTCGGGATCTGTTAACAAACACGTTGTCGTATAGTAAATATATCCAGGTTTTTATCTTATTTCTTATTTTACCCGTTTATTTATCTGAAGTTATTGTTATAAATTGGTCTAAATTATGTCACATGATTTAATCTTATTTTAAGGCTCACTTATTTTGTTGGAAGTTCGTTTTTGTTTTTATCAGAATTATGCAGGTTCATCATGGTTGTTAGAGGTGTTTATATGGAAAAAAATTAATCTCTAATGATCCCTAAGACTAAGATTATCATAGCTTTCGCACGCTCTGTAAGTCTTTTTCTTACCCCAGTCATGAGGTATCTGATTATGATGATATAGCGTTTTCTGTTGAACAATGTGTTCTTTTTTTAATACCCACCAAGTGTTTGTAAAAATGTCTCACTCAATTAATCATTTTTTAAACAGGTGACTACTAAATTGATGCATTAGTATGGATGCTTTTTAAATTGACATATTGAAATTTGGTGGCTGGTGTTCACGTTTTATTAAAGTGTTTGGTCTCAAAATGCTACAGATAATGTAATTCAACCCATGAAAGCTCATTATGTACTTATATTAGACTACAAGAGTAAGGACTTTATAACTCTAATTCAAGCTCTAAATAGTCTTTTGGAAACTTTATTGTCTTTTGTGCTTAGTTTCTGGTGTAACCGATGGTAATTTTGTATTCTTAAACAAACATGGCTTTTTAGCTGGATCTGATATGAACGGAATTTTCTACATATACTTTGATGAACTTTGAAACAGATGGTTGTTTCCAGGATGATTTCCCGTGAGCCTCATAAACTGTTATTATAATTGTAGTAGTCTAGCAAAGGCACATTGATAACTTAAGTTGCTTCATTACAGACATGAGATTGTAGGTGTGTGACTAAGGTGGGCAGCAAGTTTAAAAAAGTGAAAGTAGGAGACAGTGTTGGGTAGGTTGTTTCGTTGGATCTTGCCGTTCATGCGATCAATGTGCAGTTGATCAAGAGCAATTAAGCCCAAAAATGGTGCTGACCTACAATGCCACTACAGAAGTAACCTATGGCGGCTACTTTGACCACATGGTTGCCAATCAACACTTCATCGTAGTATGGCCTAAAAATTTTCCCTTTGATAGTGGTGCGCCTCTACTCTGTGCTGGTATTACTGTTTACAGTGTGATGCGTTACTATAGGCTTGATAAGCCTGGATTGCATGTTGGTGTCAATAGTCTTGGTAGGTTAGGCCATGTCGCTGTTATGTTTCTCAAAACTCTTTGTATTAAAGTTATTATGATAAGTTTAAGCACAAAGAAAAAAGAAGAAGCTATTAGTAAATTTGGTGCTGATTCATTCTTGGTCAGTTGTGATCAAGCAGAGATGGAGGTTTCATCTATGACTAGATGAGTTTATCTCGACTCATTTACTTATGAATGGATCAGTTTAAGGTGCGTTAAATCTTAAACGGGTCAAAGTATAGCTTAGATGGAATTGGTCAAACAAGCTGAAACTGTCCAAAATATATTTTTAATGCATACCACCTGCAAAGTCATTTTATTCAAATAATTTGGATCACTATTGTAATAATATTGTTCTTTTGTTCATAATAAAATGAATTAATTCGTAAACTAGAATTAAGATAGACTAAAAAAAGTTAGTAGGTTAACTCAACCCTACCTGAACTAATTATGACCCGCTTAAAATCAACCCGTTTTGACTGTTACAAAGCTGCTCATCTGATCACTTTTACCTATGACCAATTGATATTGCCTTTACTCTTTATTATTTATGGTCAAACGTAGGACTTCTCATTTCTAGAATCTACTTTAAAAGTCACAGCATACTTCAAAATTGTTCATCTTTATAATTTTGTCTTTCTCAACTGTTTCTACAGGCAACTGTGGGTACTATGGATGGTATTATCAATACTTTTTCTACTGACCATCCTCTCGTGCCTTTGATCGGTCTCCTGAGATGAATGGGAAATTGACTTTGGTTGGTGTTCCAACAAAGCCACACGAAGTACCTGCTTTCCCTTTGCTTGCAGGTATGAATTTGTATTTAATCATTGTATTTCAAGTTTTTAGTATAACAGTTTCATTGCCATGGATGTGATTTAGGATATTGCTTTTTCACACATGTTCAACATATTTGGTTTTTTTTGTGTGTGTGTGAGTGTGTGTATGCGCGCACAGTAGATGGGAAGCCCAAAAATTGGTGGGTCGGTAGAAACCATTTTGACCCATGAAGTTACCTTTCGTGGCCATTATATTCTCTAGAATGAGGAGCGCGCTTTCACTCGTCATCACTAATAGGTTTACTTGGCTTATTAGCTTCATGGATGCACATGTTCGGAAGACTCTCATGCCATGCACCTTATATGTTAGCTCCTAATGTTATTCCATTTGTCATATGTTTAGGACAACTGTGAGTGGAGTTCTATATCTTTATAGTGCATGTTGTTTAAGATTTCGATGTGTATCTTTTAGAGATTTTACATTGCATTTACCCCTGTATCCATGTACTTTGTTATATTTTAATCCATTATTTTAGATTGTACTTTGTTATTCCAACAATTTTTATTGTTATTTTTTTAATTATATATTGATGTTCCTGTGTTTATGAAGTAATATTTGAACAAATAACACATTCAATCAAGATATGTCATTTTT
Source organism: Chrysanthemum seticuspe (assembly GCA_019973895.1). Lineage (NCBI taxonomy): Eukaryota > Viridiplantae > Streptophyta > Magnoliopsida > Asterales > Asteraceae > Chrysanthemum > Chrysanthemum seticuspe. The sequence goes on from BPTQ01000005.1 coordinate 86,441,497, forward strand.
TAAAATATATTTTATTTACTACATATCTTTTAGTTCTAACCAAAGGATTCCAGATTTATATTGGTATATGTTTGTTCAACGCATCATTTTTGAGCACAAACACTTTTATATGTTGCCCGCGAATTTCGCGGGTCTATAGTCTACAATGTACATTGTACTCTTTATATGTAATTGTGCTATCTATAATACATGGTTTGATTATGAGCAATGTTTTGGAAACCGGATTTATAATCGACCCGGTCGAGTCACTCGTTCGACCGCCGGGTCAACCCAGTTTTTCATTAAAAAAAAAAATTAACCGGTTCGACCGCTGGGTCAACCCGGTTTTTATAAAAAAATATTTGAAAAAAATAAGCCCGGTCTGGTTTCGAGAACCGGGTTGACCGGGGTCACTCAAAACCTGGCGGGTCTAACCAGTTAACCCGGTTTTAGAAACCCGGGTTTTTTTTACCCGTTTTTTGCCCATAACTGATCCGACCGGTTAACCAGGCCGGGTCGACCCAAGTTTCAAAACATTTACTCTTTTGTAAATTGTAATATTAGTCTTTGATATGCAACTTACTTTGTGTGCCTTGCATGTAAAGCAAATTTTCTTTTGCCACCCGCGAAACCCGCGGGTCTATATTCTAGTAAAATATATGTTGAAAACACCTTTTTGCCAAAGACTTGGAAAATTATGAATGTATCTTCTTATTATTATTTTCTTCAGGCATGAAATTAAAATTAATGCTAGCAAAATGCTTGTCTCTTCTTATTATATTTTTTTTATCGAGGTTTATGGAACATTTATAAAAAACAAAAGCGTTGTTACATATTTTTTAACCAAAATTATTTAGTTAATTACATAAATATAGTATTTCCATACCAAGATTCTATCTATTATTTAAGTTTGCTGGTCGTATTAATATTTATTTACGTTGTTTTATAGTAACTGAAAGTCTTTAAAAATATATGTTTCACAAGTTTTGTTACTTGGTCTTAAGAGATGTTTAGAGTTCTCTTATAAGAGGGAAGGGTGTGGTAGCTTGGCTGCCTCGCCATTTTTATATAAAGGTGCAAATGGCGAAATGCACGTTACTACACAGGAGGATCCTTACGCCGTCTCAAATGTGAGTGAGTTGACATTCGCTAATTGCATACTCATTTAAAAAAAATTGACCGTTTGAGGCACAAAATGGCTAGTTTTTCAAGTTCTTTTCTTTTTCTTTTTTTTTTTTAACTAAAACTATTACTTACATTTTACCACTCTATATAAAACCGAATATACAACTACTTTTACACATAATTACTTACTTCCATCTTAACTTCTTTACACACTAAACATATTTACTTTCATTTTCACTTACAAAAAAAGGTCTCAATACCCTAACGATCAATTTTTCCAAAATCTTCTCAATATGTCGCAACAATCATCCTCGTAAAAACCTCTAACACCTTCGTCTAGACACTCGACATATTCTAAATATCCTCCGTTTGGTACCAAATTTTCTATGTCTACATTAACCCCCGAACAACTATAACAAGAATACCAATGACAGTTGCTTAACCAGCCATTTCAAAATCTTAAACAAAATCCACCACAAGAAACACAATCATTGCTACCACCAACCGAGCCCACTTCGTCCCGCGGCGAACAAAAGTTCCGAAGAAAAGGAAAACGAACCGCAAAACGTAACTTAATCGAGGTACCCGACAAGGAAGATGAACCCACACGAGCTCATTATCGTTTGACGACGGCGAAAGAAACTTTATTAGCCTCGTGTTATGTTAGCGTTTCTGAGGATAACTAAGTAGGAAATGACCAAAATGATTATTCGTTTTGGAACAATGTTCTTTTCGAGTTCAATAGAGCTTCTCATCACAAACGTACCAAGGATATGTTGACGGGAAAGTGGGCAACTTTAAACTCTAACTGTCACAGGCTTAACGATATTTACGAATGTTAAAAATGTGTGGGTCGAAGTTGGGAAAACGACAATGATCTTATGAAGCGTGTTAGGCAAGCATATCGTGATGAGTCCAAATCGGAAAATAAAGCATTTACACAAGACGGGGCGTGGGATATATTGAAACAATACGCCAAGTGGGATTCACCCGACCCGGTTGATCTCATCAGACATGCCGAGCTATTTGGAGATGATCCGAGACCACGTCCCTCGGGCAAGCCACGTGCCGCGAAAAAACAAATCTGCAACCTTGTTGAGCATCAATGGAAATAACCCGCCAGAATTTGCGGGTGTTATGCAAAATGTGTTTCGGCTCAAACGAAAAGCCGCTCAAGCAGCGTACGAGTCGGCAATGAAGAAAGACTAAGGCTAAAAATGAAATAATTGAGGTTTCTCAATACTTTAACCGACCTCAATTTGCCATAGAACCGAGCCTTTCTCATCGAAATGCAATGAAATAATAAGGAAATATCGACAACAACAAAATTAGTTATTGATTTTTTTTTTTTTTTAGTTTCGTATGTGTTATTTATTTTATATAACGTTTTTTTATTTCGTATGTTTTATCTTTAATTTTATATTATGATTTGTATATGTAATGTATATATTTCATCATGTAAAAACACAACAAAAATACATTAGAGGGCAAACTTGTGGGGGCCATAACCCTTCTATGTCCCTTCTTGGCTCCGACTATAATTATGAATAGAAATTAAGAAGATATAACAATATCGTCTTAACTATGTTTTGAAAAGCCAAAGTTAGAAGTCTGGTAATCACCGAACATAATAATTCAGACTTTAATGGCGACACCATACATTATGGTGCATTAGTTTAAAGAAAGCAAAGTCTGAGTATTGGATAATGCTTAATTAAACAAAATCCAAAAGTGTACAAACGACAAAATACTCGAGAATATTTGATCTTAACTACTACAATCTCATAATTTGGTCCAAAATATAAAATAATATAACAAGAATACATACATGATATTATAATTACCTACCAGAAATAATACCATAAATTGTAACCGAAAAGCTTTGACTCAACTGATACTAATTTTCAAAAGTTTATAGATCCACAGGAGAGATTTCGTTAATAACAGGTCATGAATTCGAGTTTTGGTTCGTGTTCACTCTAATTGATGCCCTAATGAGCAAGAAAGTTGTTGGATCTATTACTTGTGACGATAAGTGACAACCTCAGTTTTTGTCACTAAGTAAGATTTGTGACGACTTTTTGCTGTTAGTGACGAAATACCACTTGATACTAAAAGCAGTTTTACTTGTAGTGATGGGCTGGTATATATCAAGACATTTGAGATTAGATTGTTTCTCTCAATTCACACTTTTTGTTGAATACCACAAATTGTATTAACAATTTCTTTTTCTTTTTAACCGCAACTAGCTATTTTACAATGCATACATTACAAAGTAACTCACATGTTCGCAATAAACCTTGAACCTACAATTAGAGTTTCTAACAACAGTTATGAATGAAACACAAAGCTTTTGATACAAATTGCATTAACATTGTTTTTTTTATTACTAACTGAACCCCACAACGGATTTTCACAACAAACAAACTACAACATTTTAGACTTTCAAGTAAAAGAAAAACCTAAAATGCAAAAAGTAAAAAACAAAAAAAAAATCCTAAAAACGACTTAACGACCGTTAACAAGTTGTGTAACGGCAGGTGGTTTGCACGGACTTGGAGGCAAACTAGTGCTAGTTCCAGATGCTACAAGTCGCTGTACAAAGTTTTCAATTCTTTGTCCGTTAGTTTCCGTCAGTAACCGTTTACCACCAAACGGCAACGACTCCACTCCTCTCTCCGTCAATACTTCCTCCTTTGTTGGACCCACTCCTCCCTTTGAACAACCGTTTGCCTGCAAAAATGAAAAATTAAACTATTATCATATTGTTCTAGCTTTTACCGACAAAAATAAGAGTTCTAAACATATAACAAGCCCAACTCGAGCCTAATCGAGTTTCAGCAAACGTACGATCTTGGAATACACAATGATTATAACGGTTCAGTATCTAGACTTTATCAAGTTTGAGTGTAAAAATAGGCTCGACGAGACGAGTTTAACGAGCTTATGAGCTTTCATTTTATCTACTTGGGCTTATGACTTAAAAGGCCGTAAACTGAACCTAGTAAGCTTATAAAATGAAAAAAAATTAGCTTATGAGTTTTTCCAAATTTGCATAGAGCTTAGCTAACACAAACAGCTTAAAACTTAACTCGAATTTTTGACTTAAAGCTTTTTTTTCTAGAAAGCCATAAATTGAAATATATAGCAAGCTACACCCGAGCTAGTAAAAACTGTGTTCTAGCACACATAAACCAGCTCGAAACATCTATAGCTTTTGGTGTCATTTGTACAACATGTATATATTTTTGAAATATTTAACCATAACCAAGCCTAAATATACACAAGTATATTTAGATCACTTGATTGTCGCAAGTAATTGCCCAAACGAGACTTGCTCGTCAAGGTATCAAGTCAAGCATTCAAAAAAAAAAAAAACTATTCAACAAACAACACATTACCTGAATCCGAACATAATCCATATGATTCCAACAAAAAGCATTACCCATCATCTGATCAACAGTCTCAGACACCCCATCACACACAACCCCAAACACAAACCTACTATCACAATAACCACTCTTATCAACCACCTTCCTCATTCCCATTCCCCCAATCCCATTCCCATTCCCATTCCCATTCCCTAACGACAAAACCAACAAATCCTCAACACCATTAACCAACGGAAAATCACGTTTATTATGCAAAACATGCGTCACAACAGCAGCAGTAGGGTTATTCATTACCAACCCCCCATCAATTGCATTACACAAAGTCTTCCCATCAACTGACTTCATTTCAAAAGGCTTCAATACCGACGGATCTGTGGCCGTTGCACGGCATATTTTCCATAGCTCAAACTCAAAGCTCGCGTTCTCCACCGCGTCAGCGCGTGAGAACACGAACGGCGCGTGAGTGTTCAAATCGTAACACGGAACTATCATTGGCTTACACGTGTCACTCAACGTCAGCACCTTGCCGTCCACACACCTAGTCAACGCCTTCTTCATCACATTCTCCATACTTTCACCAGAAACCCTAGTTTTACGACGAAAAAAGCCGTTTTTTTTAAGTTTGTAAATTTTCGTTAGGTTCTCATTTAGAAAGTTAACCGCTTGTTTAGCCGTGAAAAGCGGACGGCCGTTACCGGTACCGTCGTCAGCGTTCAGCATGACAGCTAGAAGAGCACCAGTACCAGTACCGGCAATGATATCGAAGTAGTCAATGATACGTGAATCGGAGTTACCGGTTTTGAGTTGGATTTGGTGTTCAAGGTGGATTAAGGCGGCGCCGGCGACGGCACCGCCGCCGTCGATGGTGAGGACACGTGTCTTTTTGGAAGTGATGGTGTGGTTTGTGAGCCATTGGTGTTCTAGTTTTGTGAAGATTTCTAAAGTGAGGTTGCTGAATTGGTCCATTTTTTATTTATTTATTTATGTTGGAACTAATGAGGAGAAGTAACAGTTTTGTGTTAGTTAGAAGTGGAGAGAGTGGTGAGTGAAGGCAGAGTTGCAGAATAATGAGAGGGTGATGCAGGTACTTATATATACTTACTAGAGAGTCATAAAACATAGGGTTTAGGCCGTACAATAGACGTGTACTTTTCGAAATGTATCGTTTTGATACGTGAACTAAAATCCGTTCAATTTTATGTTGCGTACTTTTATGTTTTGTATCATTTTGCACGGTTAAACTTGTTTTACCGAAACCAAAATCATTATTGTCACGTGTGCACGCCACGTCAGATTTCCACTAACAAAAATAAGTTAAATAATAGGGTTTTGGCCGCTAAATAGCTACGTACTTTTTCAAATGTACAGTTTTGGTACGTGTATAAGATTTTGTCCGTTTTTATACGTTTTCGTCCGTTTTCTTCCGTTTTTCTTACGTTTTTACCCGTTTTTATACGTTTTCGTCCCTTTTTATACATTTTTCTTACGATTTCAAACGTTTTACCCCCAATTTATACGTTTCTTATGTTATTGCCCGTTTTTATACGTTTTCGTCCGTCTTTTACGTTTTTGTCTGTTTTTTTCGTTTTCGTCTGTTTCTTTACGTTTTTAGGTTTTCGTTCATTTTTTACGTTTTCGTCCATTTTTGACGTATTCGTCTGTTTTTTTTGTTCTTGTGTCTTTTTTATGTTTTCATCCCTTTTTTTACGTAAAAAACAGACGAAACTGAAAAAAATGGACAAAAACATAAAGATACGGACGAAAACCTAAAATAACATATGAAAACGTAAAAAACAGACGAAAACGTAAAGAAACTGATGAAAACTTTAAAAAAAACAGGCGAAAACAAAAAAACGGGATGAAAACGTAAAAAAACAGACGAAAACGAAAAAAACGGACGAAATTGTAAAAAAGGAAACGTAAACAAAAAAATGATGAAAACGTAACGAAACGGACAAAAACGTAAAAAAACAGACGAAAACCAAATAGACGGACAAAAACGTAAAGAAACAGATGAAAACGTAAAAAATGATTAAAAGTTTATAAATAATGGATAAAAACGTAAAAAACGGGCGAAAACGTAAAGAAGCAGATGAAAACGTAAAAAAACGGACGACCAGGGACAGTAGATGCAATTTGGGACAAACAAAAAGGACGATCTATGTAATTTACACAAAAAATATGCCACATAGGCATTTTTACCGGTTTTATACATTCCCAACCGGTTGCCTGTAAACATGCGTGCAAAATGGTACAAAACGTAAAAGTACGCAACATAAAATGAAACGGATTTTAGTTCACGTATCAAAACGGTACATTTCAAAAAGTACACGTCTATTGTACGGCCTAAACCCTAAAACATATACTCTCTAGTTAGATGTACAAATTAATTTCTCCTTCACGAATTTATATTCTATTTTTCCTTTTTATTTTTCCATTATTAAAAGCAGATAAATAAATTTGATCAAGTTTATTAGGCTGGTCCCAATCGTGACAGGAGATGACCTATGTCACCAGCGCCACGTCAGATTTCTCTCTCCAGCGACCAGACATGACCTAGAGGCCACAGTCGACGACCCAAGGTTTTGTTTTGTTTGTTTTTTTTTTAATTCAAACATTTTAAACATTAAATTTAATACGAAATTAAAGAAAAAAAAAATTATAATAGTAGCGGGATTATTTAAAATTCAAATTCTAATAGGAGCGGGATTATTTAAAATTCAAGTTTAAAATCACAACTACTTGATGACACTATATATACAACCCTACTAGTCCACCAATTCACACACAACTCACACAATTCAAACACAAAAATGTCTCGCAAAGATTTTTCTCAGCAATTCCTAAGTCCACCAAAGTTGCCGGAAACAAGCTTTTCAAATTCACCACAGTTTCCTCCAACTAGCTTTTCAACTTCAGAAGAAGTTGAAGTTTACTCAACACCACCGTAAAATGTCTTTCCGGTTTTCCAACCGGAAAACCTATTTTTAAACACTCCACCTGTGAACAATCCAATTGTTCCAACTCCACCTGTGAACAGTCCACAGGTGGATCTTCAAAACAACCCCCGCGGGTTAAGTGAGGCTTCCCTTCGTCAACTAGAACAAGATCTTGAAAACTATAGGGAGATTATGGAAGAACAGGCACGCGAGGAAGCTGCTCGTTGTGAGCAATAAGCAAGGGAAGCTCAATATCTTCAAGACAACTACTTCGACATAATGGAGACTCGGCTCGTTAATGGCGAGTTTAATTCCCCTTCAAGTTCTGAGGGTTGGGTCTCAGATGATTCGTTTTTTTAAGTTCTAGTAGTTTTATCTTCATCAGTATGCGTTATAGTTTTTTATGTTTAAGCGTATTATGTATTTCATGTTTTCAGTTAATTGTTCAAGTTTCAATTTGTGTTTTTCCCAACTCAATAAATAAAAAGAAAAAAGAGGGAGAGAAAAGAAAAAGAAAAAGAAAAAGGAACAAGCAATATTTTATCGGTCGAAATTCGAACCGATATTTTATTTTTTTGCCACACAACCGATGTGGCGCCCGATCTCTACATCCAACATACACGATGTCCACATCGGTCAAGTGATGAAATCTTTGGTGCCCAACCGATTTCAATACTACGATTGGGACCAGCCTTATACTATCCTCGCAGGAAAGCGATTTGCACACTCTCACAATTGATTGATACTTTCAAATTATGGGTGTCTTGACATTTATACCCTCATATCATTTTTACTTATTTTTATCCTGTAAGGGTATAAATATCGAAACACTCATAATTTGAGTGTACCAATCAATTATGGGAGTGTGCAAATCACTTCTCATCCTCGAATGAGATGATTTTATAAACTTCACATAAATTTTTGTTAAATTAATTAATTTTAAAACTATCATTTTATAAAAAGTAAAATAATTTTTTTTAGATTTTCACACTTATTTCTCCACGTAATAATAAAGAAATGATCTACGCTACTTAATTAGTGTGTATAAAAATATGCACATACAATAATGTGAGGAAACAAAATCCATTCAACGGATAACTAAAATCACGTTCCCTTCATGAAAAACATATCGATAAAAAGCGTCCATAAAATGCAAGAACTACACACCTACTAAAATGCAAGAACTTCACAATGTACAATTTAAACAAGTTACGACATAATTCAAAATATAAAATAATTAAACACACTAATTAATGTTATTCTTAAAGCACCCTAAAATGAAAAGTACATGTTATTATACACATTATACAAATTAATAAAACACAAAGCTTCATACAAGCTAACAAATTGATAGTACATATAGTTTTGAAAATCGGACCGGACGAACGGGTTCAACCGGGAACCGGTGTCGCCACCGGTTCGGCTAACCAATAAAAGCCATACGAAAACGAACCGGAAAGAACCCGTTGAAACCAATACAAACTGGTGAATCAGGTCTCATCGAGATCTATTTCTCCGGTTGAACGTCACAGGGTACCCGCTTCCCAACATATCATAAGATTCCCGTTCTTGAAAATCCACGCTTTTCTAAACCCAGAAAACAGACGGAATTCTAGGATCCCTCCTCGTGGCAAATACTTTTATGCATACCTCTTCTATTTGATCCACACCATACTCTATTCTAGTAAGATGATACACACTAGCTAATAGTCCGCCGGGTGCTACATCATAGGCACATTGGGAGCGGAGATAATTGTAACCATATACATATATAAAAAGTGAAAAGTTGAAACTAAAAAATGAAATGTTGAAAACCTATGTGGAAAACGTAAGGGGGGAAGGTGAATACGTTTCCGTTTCAAACTTAAAACTTTTGTATCAAATATAGTATAAACCATTGCTTTTGCTAATCTCAACGCGAGGATGCATTTAACGCATTACGACATATAAGGCCAACCCCTTAATATCACATAAGATTCCGCAAGATTAATGGTTTTAGTCCGGTTTGTTTTACTTGATCAAGCGTGTCATAATGTGTAAAGTGTCAAATATAGTTTATGACTATATTAATACTTAAAAGACCAAGTATACATAACAATCATAAACATCAACCACATAGACAATCAACAATATAAAGCAAGAATAAAAGTAAAGCGATAAGTAAAAGGATACATAAACCAACACGGGGATTTCTAGTGGTTCGGTCACGAAGCTCCTCTTCGCCCTACTCCACTCCCCGAGTACCCGACTCGAGAGTTACTTCACTTGATCAACAAACTCCATTCTCGGCGTATAAAACCTTATACAACGTTGCTTACACTTTATCCGGTACAAAGCTAAATACCGAGTCCTTCACACAAGGTGGAACCAAATCTTATCACTACGCCGCCTACACTTTATCCGGTACAAGGCTAGATACCGGGTCCTTCACACAAGGTGGAACCAAACCTTATCACTACTTCGCCTACACTTTATTCGGTACAAAGCTAGATACCGGGTTCCATTACAATGGAGGAACCACTACCCGACGAACACGACACATCTATGACACCCATTATGTTTTGTGGCCCAACATAAAAAACCTTGTGTTTTATGGGACAAACACATAAACTCTCTAATCTAGTTATGGATACAAGAAGATGATACAAGACAAGATCCAAGACAATGTGTCTAATGGATATAAAATCCTAAACCAAACATCAAAAACACAAAGCATGATGTAGTTAGTCTTTCATGAATGAAGATGACAAGTTTCCCAAGCTTGTTGTAGAAGATCTTCATGTGCTTGTATGCTTGTGATGGAGGATCACTTAAGTAGGTAAGGATGCAAGATCTCTAGGCATGCTTTGGAGGATCACTTCGGGAGTATGCTTACAACAAATGAAAGTTAGAAGCATTATAATCATATGAGATGATGGTGTTTTACATGTTTCCTACTGATCTAAATATGTTAGAAATGGTGGAGAGAAAGTGTGTGAAAAGGTACAAGAAACAAAGAACTATGGTTTGCTATTTATAGACAGAAATATGTTTCTGCCCAAGGACCCCTTCTGAAAGGGATCCGCCTGCCTAACCCAAAGGGATCCGGCGGAACCGCCGTACTGGGTAACAAATCCGGGTTTTGGGTTACAAACCGGGTGATGGGTTATGGGTAATGAATCATGGGTCATGGACTTTGGGTCATGAGTACCCAACAAGATACAATGTATCTAGACAATGGGTTATGGGTCATGGACTTTGGGTTATGGGTTTTACCCAAGGTTGCAAAAATCGCTAGGCGGTAGCTGGGCGGATGGGTACCGCCTAGCGATTAATCGGTTAGGCGGGGATTAATCGGGGATTAATCGGATTGGACTTTTTATATATAAAATTATAAAATTTTGAAACTATATGCCCGATTTGACCGATCAAGCCAATTTTTTTTACCGATTTGGCCGATTTACGCCCAATTTGGCCGATTTTTAGCCGATTAATCGTTTTGTTGACCGATTTTTGACCAAACCGATTAATAAAGCCGATTAGTGAAAATCGAGGCAGTTAATCTCTGCCTAGCGATTAATCGCCAATTAATCGTCCGCCTAGGCTGATTTTTGCAACACTGGTTTTACCCTACATAATTTCATGCATGATGTCATGCAATGGGTCATGTATTATGGATCATGGGTCATGGGTATGGGTTATGGATCATGGTTTTTGCCCAACACATTTACTTTTGTTTATGTATTTTATTAAATGTAATGTAACCAAGATTACTTATGTGTTTTATAAAATTGTTTTAGTTTTATATAAGATGTTTAACTAAACATGTATAATGGTTTGTTAGGGGTTTGATTATAACGCAACGTAACAAACATCTACGAACCTGTGTTGTAGCATACAAGGACTTGAGTCGTCAAGAGGTATTGAAAGTATGTTGAGATAAAATAATATTACGAGTAACTTATACATTTTACGTTATGTATTACAAGTTACATGTTTGTCATCAACAAAACAAATGAGACTGTATAGGTTAAATATCGTAATATTTGCACTAACAATCTCCCCCTTTTTGATGATGACAAAATATATGTAAACATAATAGATAGGTAAAATGGCAAAGTTACTTGTGTCCGTACTTCCTTTACATTACCTTATCCGTTTACACTCTTCTCCCCTTTTTGTCGAAACAAAAAGGCTGTGTCCTTGGAGTTTAAACTTCATTTCTCCCAAGAATGGCGAGCTTGTATCATACCTAGTGAATTTAAACTGAAAACACCTTATTGCTCCCATTGTTGTACACAATTGACACACCACGCCAATACCTTCAACACGAAATATTAATGGATGAAAAGAAGAATTATCAACAAGATTCACTTCAGTGGTCTTGATGATGACGAAGCCTAGCAACTCATGACCTTGAGCTTGTACGTCTTCAAGAGGTTATGATCTCGCCTTTTAGAGGAACCTAGAGAATCACATAAAAAAAGAAAAAAATACATAGAAAGATCCTTTAAATTATAACCATTGTTGCCAACGGATCAATGGATCAAATTTTGAGGCTTAACCTACATCAATGTTAGTGTTGTGGAATGAAATAAAAAATATATGATGAGAAAGAAATCTCCCTTTGTAGAAACACAAAGGAATTTTGAAGAATGAATGTGTGCACGCTCCTCCTTGACGGTTGCTCCCCCTTGTTAGGGGCATCAAGTATTTTAGGAAGGCTAAGATGAAGGTATTGCAAAATTTGCAATGTTTTTGCTTTAACGAAAGCTCCCCTTGCTCGAGGGCGATAAGTACTCCTAGTGTGTTTTAAAAATCTACAAAATAAAAAGTTATGCAAAGATATATTCGTCCTTAGACGAATAAGTCATATGATGCACTCCGTAAATGCTTGATGGAAGCTCCCCTTTGCTCGAAGGCGTCAAGAAGAACCTATAAAAAAATAGGTAAACCTTGTCCAGAGACAAGTGTGTCATATACAAAACCATGTATATGTGTGAACCTACAAAGGAAAAATTAGTGTAAAATTTCATCCATAGACGAGAATCCCATACACATCAAAGTGTATATATATGAACCTACAAAGAAAGGATTAGTGTAAAAAAAGAGAATAATCCTACTACTTGCATCATCGTGGTTGGTTTAGAGGTTGTAAGGTTGTTCAAGGTAAGAAAAAATGTATTTGGGGATGAGACGCATTTCATTACAAAATTCACTTGGCTTTTTACAACATAGATGTTTGCGGAGGATGGTTGAGCGACCATGAATGGTAGTGGTAGTGAGACACTTGTAGGATGTGGTTGATACAAGTAGGTTGTGGTTGACACAAGTAGGTTGTGGTTTGAGGTTGTGGTTGACACAAGTAGGATGTGGTAGAACATGAAACGTACTTCATCACGTAGTTCATGAACTAGACCTTGGACAAAGTGATAATGATAGCAATCATCATCATGAATTAGAAGTATGGAAGTGTTGTAGAGGTGATGAGAGGTCAAGTTTTACTAGATAAGAAAGTGACTCAAGAGTAGCAAGGGATAGTGATGAAAGGTACCAAGGTGACTCTTTTTGTTGACTCGGTTGATGACTCAATAAAGGATTTTTCACTAAGACTGGCCTTGTTGGTTAATCAAGTACTTGAGGTGGTAGACATGATGACTTTGTGAGTAGTGACAAAAGTGGAGGAAGATGGTGAGGATGATGCAAGATGGGGAATATGAAAATTGTATGAATGAGCACAACTTGAATTGATAATGAAATCGACCATTGTCAACCTCCACAAATCCAAATGAGTTAGTACAAAAGGAAAACAATTATACAAACGGATAAATTGTTCACATAATAGCATGGAGACAAAAGAGAACACATAGATAGTCACATATATGGAACTCATTTATAAGCATAAAGTTTCTTCTTCCATAAGAAATTGATAATCCTATGTGTTGAGCAAGTTTTTGAGTGGAAAAATAAAATTTAAACTTATTATCTCAAGAGATAATACAGCTACTGTTTGCCCAGTTCTACCGGTTCCCTCACTAGAGGGATCCGGCTAACAGATGAGGTGAAAAGGAGATGATTGGGTTCTAGCAAGGTCTAGTACATACATATCCTAATTTAGTCAGTTCATTAAGGTACCTTACATGGCATGAGACCTAAGTGGTCAAGACTAATAAGTGAGGTTTGTTAGTGATGACTTTTGTGGGAAAAATGGAGTTTTAGAATCACCAATGAGTGATCATGGATGACACTAAGAGTTTTGAGGATGGTAAATGGTTATAGAAACCAGATGGTGATCAAAGAAAAATTTACAAAATTCCTTAAAAATCACAAGAAATGAAAAACTAGATTTTAGAGCATTTTAAGGTCATAATGAGTAAAATCAATTTGTTAAAGTTGAGAGAAATATCAAACTATGTGTTTTGAGATGAAAGAAACAATGTGTAAACGCTGGAGCGAAAAGATGGTGAGTTTTGAAGTAATGATAAATTAAAAACACCTTAAATGTGACCCTAAGTCATCCATGAGTGAATGTGAGATCAACTGAGCGTAAGAAAAGTTTAAGTGATCCTAATGTAGCATGTTTAACTAGTCCAATAAGGTCTGAAATGTTGGGTTGATGCAAGAAAGCTAAAAATGAACTTCTGTCCACCCGGATCCTACGGATCCTTCCCTTGACGGATCCGGCTAGTTATAGCCAAGGGACCCGGCATCTGAGACAGATTTACTTAACAGAATGGTTGCGAGATTTTGTTCCACGTATCGAATTTTAAAACTAATGATCTCTACAGCGAGCATATATGTATATAAGTAGGACATAGTAAGTATAGCATGTAGAAGTAACATATAGGCAATCAAATGAGATCAAGCTCATAAATAACATAGAGGTTTATCAAACTTAACAAGCACTATTCAAGAAGATCAAAACAGATTTACGGTCTAGATTAGTAAGTCATTTGCACTAACAATGGCGTGCAATGTATGTGTCCAGATAAAAAAGAGCACAAGATAGTGTTCAAGACAAAAGAGTTATGAGGAGCTAGTTTAGGACAATCTAGACTACATTTAGATCCAGAAGGTGGAGTTGTTATTTGTAGAGATGAAGGAGTTGTGTTTAGAAGAGTATGTGTTGGATTTAGAAAGGCTTGAAGCAAGTACGGTTTTGTGAGTTGGTTTTAGCTAAGAGATGTTTACCTATGTGTTGGTATTGAAGAGTAAGAAACATATATATATGCGTCCTTAAGAAAGTGAATTGTTTAGAAGATTGTTTTGGTCAACAGAAGCAATGAACTATGTATAGTCATTACGGATGGTGATTATCATATAATGAACTTCATCCATGAAGTCATGTATCTCTTCTCGATCAAAGCAAGATAATCGCTTGATGAGGAAAGTGGTTGTGATTGACTAACAAAAGAAAAATCAATTTTACAACTTGTTTGATTAGTAATCCTAAGACAATGCAAAGTATTTCCATTGTAAACTTACTTTAGAAAAAAAAAAAAAAAAAAAAAAAAAAAAAAAAAGGAGTAGAGATTTCCCAAGTGAGAAAATTAATATGAGACTATCAATAGCGGTGCTCAATTACGGCTAAACATTACCATTTTTACGGGTGATTCCACATAAGACACAATGTTATTGAAAGACTAAAACATCGGTCTCCAATTAGATCAAAACTTTGTGCAAAAGTTATGATCGAAAAATGACTTTTTATTATAAATCAATGTGTTAATACAAATATCGTCATTAAACGTTATTTATATTTTTGATCTTTACCTAAGTTTTGTTAACGACAAAAGTAAAATTAATTTTTATAAAGCTTAAAGCTTGTCAAGTTTAATAGATATTAAAACAAGCTTTTCCAAAATAATATCTTCATCACTCAAGCATTTACATTATGATTAATCATATCTTGATATGAATCTAAACCATAATGTATGATAGTAGTTTTTAGTTCTAGAATGTTTTGGTTTCTTAAAAACTAAACATTACATATGTATTTACATATTTCTAAAAATAGAAAAACAAACACATGACATCATGTAGTACATCATTGAAATCCTTAGAAGATTTCACTAGATTCTATATGTAGATTTAGACTCTACATATCTTACACAATCTTGGATAAATATGGTTGACTTTGGTAAGATTTTGAGATCTTGCTGTCAGACCTCGGCGGCACCAAATATTAACACGGGGCGGAACCCTTTTAAGAGTTCCGTGGTCCGTGGTGCTTGCTGATGTTTTTGGCTATAATTAGCAAAGCCAAACCAAGTTGTTTTTCATCCATTTCTATCATATTCTCATACATTCCTTCTCTCTAAAATTTCTAACTCAGTTTCATATCATATTAGTGATCTCTTTTGTAGCAAAGAAGATCAAGATACATTCAAGCTTCAACAAGAAGTTGGAAGTCTTGTTTGTTTGTTGTTGTATGATCTTGTGTTGATTCATACATCATTGTTGTACCAAACCATCAAAATCTTATGAGTGTGAGTGGTTAGTATTTTAGTCCTTAAAATACATTGTATGTGGGAGTGGTTGTACCCTTGAAAAGAACTCGACATCTAGCTTAGTGTCGGAAATAGTGTGTAAGCGAAGTGTAAAGGTTTCTCCGCCGGTGAAAGGAGCTTGTTGACTAGTGAAGTTAAACTCTCGAGTGTGAGACTCGGGGAGTGGATTTGGGCAAGGAAAAAGAGTCCTTGTTCCGAGCCACTATAAACAACTTGTTGTGGTTTGATTGTTTCTTTCCTTATCTACTCTTTATATATTGTTTGCATATTTCACTAACATATCTAAGATCAATATCAATTGATCTTTCAATAAGTTTCAAAACAAAGTTTTTAATCGGTAAACTATTCAACCCCTTTCTAGTTTTCCACAATTGGTACCAGAGCCTCGTTGCTCAAGAATTTCTAAAATATATTGTATTTTATAAACTTGAAACGATCCTTGGATTCTAAAAACTTTAAAGAAGGGCAATCTATCTATTGGAAACGATACACCACTCTTTGAAACCAATGGATTTATCTATTGGAAAAACCGTTTTGAAACATATGTAAAATCGAAAGATATAGATCTTTGGTTTGTTATTGTTAAAGGGGATTTTAGTTCTACAACAAAAGATATTTCCGTTGATGAACAAAAAAAATTAATTGCTAAAAATAATGAAGCTAAAATGATGCTTTTTAATGCTTTGCCTAGAAAAGAATATGAAAGAATTTTTATGTGTGAAACCGCCAAAGATATTTGGGAATCTTTGATTGTTACACATCAAGGAAATTCACAAGTCAAGGATAACAAAATTGATCTTCTTGTTCAACAATATGAACAATTTGTTATCCCTGAAGATGAAACAATTGATTGTGGCTTTGCTCGCTTTAATACTATTATTACATCACTTAAAGCACTTGATGAATCTTTTCGTAGTAAGAACTTTGTCAGGAAATTTCTTAGAGCACTCCATCTGAAGTGGAGAGCTAAAGTGACGGCTATTGAAGAATCAAAAGATCTCTAAAAAATGTCACTAGACGAGCTAATCGGAAACCTCAAAGTACACGAAATGGTGATGGAGAATGATTTGGAAATGATCAAAGGAAAAAGAGAGAAAATCAAATCTGTTGCTCTAAAAGCAAGAACGGAGTCAAGTGATGATGACGAATCTTGCTCCGGTAGTGAAGATGAGGAGTATGCCATGGCTGTTAGAGATTTCAAAAAGTTCTTTAGAAGAAGAGGAAAGTTTATAAGACAACCTCGAGAAGAAAAAAGCCATTCTGAAAAGATCGGATGACAAAAAGGGTAAAGGTTAAAGAAAGTGTTTTAGATGCGGTGATGCAAGTCATCTAATAGGAGATTGTCCCAAGCCACCTAAAAGCAAAACTCAACAAGCTTTTGTAAGTGGTGCTTGGAGCGATAGTGAGGATGATGAAGAGTCGAGCAAGGATGAGATCGCTCCAATGGCACACGAGTCAAACGAGGTACATTCCGACTCATCTTATTCCTCTATTGATGATGACACCTTGCAAAAACAATATAATCAATTGTGTGAGCTTAGTCTAAAAATCATAACTAAAAATAAATTTTTAAAAACTGAAAAGGAATTTTTAGAAAATGAAGTCTATGAGTTAAAAGAAAAGGGAAAACGATTAGAAAAGGGAAAAGCAAATGACGATTGTTGCAAATCATGTCAAGAGCTTAGTCTTGAAATAGAAAAACTAAAGCTCACACAAGATGTTCTAATCGAGCATAATTCTAAATTTAAAAGGTTTAACAAAAACATTGCTTGTGCCGATGAAATAGTTAGAATTCAAAAAACACCAGGAAACATGAATGGGCTGGGATTTAATGAGGTGTTAATTCCAAAGAGTCAAACCAAAACAGGCCGAAAAAGACAAACAAACTGTCAAAACTGCTGCAGTGTAGCACGGACCAGACGGAGCCAAAATAAGGGCTCCGTCCTTTGTAAAAATGGTGTCGTGGGAACTGCAACAGGACAGAATGTTTGTGATACGGACCGTAGTGAATTTGTCAAAGTAACAAAGAAAACCAAGGATAATGTTAAACTAAAACCTGATGTTACATCAGGTGTAGGACTTGCTAAAAATGAATTTAAATAAAAAAAACTACTCAACAACGACATAAAACACCTTTTGCCAAACGCCCCTTTCCTAAGAGCAACCACGACATACAACCCAACTATCAACATATTGGTTCGAATCAAAACTTCCCTAGACCATATCAAACTCCAGATTACATGCCATGGAACTCTTACACATCATTTTCATACATGAACCAAGTAAATGGTATGTTTAACCAAAACGGACTCATGAGATATTGGGGACCAAATGCTTGAGTTATTTGTGTCTTAGGTATGCTTGAAAGTTGGATTTGAACCTGATGAGTGGATAAAAGATAATGGATACTCACGACACATGACGGGCAACAAAAGCCTCTTCTCAACATACCAAGAGTATGACGGAGGTAATGTCACTTTTGGTAGCAATCTTAAAAGCAAAATTATTGGCAAAGGTATGATCGCTCATAACTCCCTAACTATTAAAAATGTTGCTTATGTAGATAGGTTAGGATTTAATCTACTTATGTTAGGATTTAGAAAATCCGTTGGTTAAAGTGTCGGTCACCTCAAGTATACGTATTCGTTAGAAAGCTCGTAGTCGTAGTCAAGTTATGTTAATAAGAAGTGAGTTAAGTAACACAGTGGAGGACGGACGAGTCTTTACCTACTGTATGCCTGATCCACAGCCCGTAAGAGGCGTATCTTGTAAGAAACTATAAATACCCTCTACCTCCCAAGGTAGAGGGTTGGAGCTTCAATACCATTTTTCTTTGTTTTATCAAGTTCTCAATTCTCTCTCTACTTTCTCTCTCTAAACCTTTAAACCATACGCCCCTCTTTTAATATGTTTTGATGTGTTTGTTAAATCCAATATGTTACAAATGGTATCAAGAGCCATGGTTTGATCATTCATCTTTCATGTTCTTGGATTTCTAGTGGATTTCATAAGGTTTTTGGGTTTGAATGAGTTTAGAGTAGTTTGCATCATTTGGATCATTTCTAGTGTTAAAGTTTGGATTTTGATTGTACTTTTGTGTTTAGAATCATCATAAGTGTTTAGGTTTTGATTTGGAAGGCTTGAATCATCGTGGTTGGGTTGTTTTTGGATTGAAAACTGGTGGTTTTTGAATACTGGTACAAAGCGATTTGTGTCTCGTTGAGAATTTCTTACTTGCGAGTTGTCGTGTTCTGTGAAGCGAGTTGTCAGATAAGCGAGTTGTCGTTTAAGCGAGTTGCTTTGGAAGCGAGTTATCAGCTTATGCGAGTTGTCATTTAAGTGAGTTATATCTTAAGCGAGTTGTGCCCTAAGCGAGTTGTTGTTGAAGCGTGTTGGGTTTTATGCGACTTGACTATTAAGCGAGTTGTCTCTTTATGTGACTTATCTATTGAGCGAGTTGTCTTCAAAGCGAGTTGATCAGGGTGCGACTTGTCAAGTATACTACTTGTCTATTGAGACTTGTCATTTCGTCGTGTTACATTTTACGGTTTTTCTTTTGATTTAGTAAAATCCCGTGAAAGAATCTATTTCCCGGTTTAATCAAAGAATTATAAAATCCCATAGAATCTGTAATCATGTCTACCAACGTGCCTACAACCATCTCTTCTGTAGCTGAGGACGTTCAAGCTGCAGGATAAGATACTCGTCCACCCATGTTAGACAGAACTGATTATGACTCATGGGCTCAACGAATCAGATTGTACTGCTTGGGTAAGGAAAATAGGGTTAACATTCTCAAATCAATTGATGAAGGACCGTACCAAGTTGAGACTACCAGAGACATACTTGAAATTGCTGCTGATGGCTCAGTGACATTAGGATTGGATAGACCAAAGACATATGATGAACTTATTGATAAGGAGAAAAAGAGATACGATGGTGATATTAGGGCCTCAAACATTGTACTTCAGGGTCTACCAAAGGACATCTACAAGTTAATCAATCACAACACTGAAGCCAAAGTAGTTTGGGACAATGTCAAGATGCTTCTCTCCGGTTCAGAATTAACTAAAGAAGACAGAGAGTCTCAACTGTATGATGATTTTGAGAACTTTAAGATGAACCCAGGGGAAAATGTCACTGAATACTATGTGAGATTCCACAAGCTCGTGAATGACATGAGGAATATCAAAATGACTATGCCAAATATTCAGCTCAATTCAAAGTTTGTGAACAACATGAATCCCGAATGGCACAAATTTGTCACTTCAGTCAAGCTAACCAAAGTTTTGAGGCACACTAACTATGAGCAATTGTATGCATACTTGCTTCAGAATGAGAAACATGCTATGTTTGAACGAATGATCCTGGAAAAGTTCAAAACTAATTATGGTGATGCAAGCTCGTCAAATGATTCAATTGCATTCTACACAAATGTAGGAATAACCACCAAAAGCATCTCAAGTGATACCAACTGGTAATGGTAATCACAAACTCATTCCAGATCCAGGGTATAAGCCTCCAGATTCAGAAACATTCATGGAAAATCTCGTTAATCAACTGTCTCTTATGGTTAGGAAAAATCTGAATCTCACTCCACACACCAACAATAACCTCAGAACATCATCCAATCCCCACAATCAAGCTACTGTTAGAGATGGAAAGGTAGTGGTGCAGAGTGTGCAAGGAAGACATAATGCATACCTTCCACATAATGAGCAAGGGAATGTTGGAGCTGGATATGGGAATGTTGGAGTTGGATATGGGAATGCTGGTGTTGGATATGGGAATGCTGGCGGTAGTGGTGGATATATGGGTAATCAGAATCGTGGAAGGAACATGGCTCAGGGTCAAGTAAAGCCCATTAAATGTTACAACTGTGGTGGAGAAGGACACATCGCAAGGAATTGCACTCTTCCAAAACGTCCACAAAATGCAGAGTACTTCAGGGACAAGATGCTGTTGGTCCAAGCTCAAGACAGTAGAGCAATGTTGAATGAGGAAGAATTGCTATTTCTTGCTGAGGGAAATGCCAGAACTTATGATGCTAATGTGGATGAACAGCAGTGCAGGGTATGGGTCAGAACAATCCTAATGCATTTCAAGTCGCAAACTGTGATGCATTTGATTCAGATGTTGATGATGAACCAACTGCCCAGACCATCTTCATGGCTAATATCTCACCAATGGTAACTCCAAGGGCTTCTTCACCTTAACAGGCCACTCCCTCCAAGGAATCAATCATATTTGAGGTATTAAAACTATACGATGATGTTGATGTGCAAAAGATACACGAAAAAGTAAAATCAACTGAAATTATTGAAACAGATATTGAAAATATGGGTAATATCAATGTTGTCCCATATGAGCAATATGTAAAACAAAATGAAAGTGAAATTGTACCAAGTAATACATCTTCTGCAGTCAATCATGACTATATTTTTGATGAATTCACTACATGTGCCCCTGATGATTCTATTATTTCTAAACTAAACACCTATAAAGAACAAGTTGCTATATATGAACAACGTGCTAAGCTTGAACTGACTACCTGTGAGCAGGAGATGGATGACCAAATGCGTACAATTATCAGAAAAAACAATTTTAGGGAAGAAATGTTAAAACAAGAGTTAGATTTCTTACAAGAAAAGCTTAACAAAACTGTTAAACAGAAACAAGAACTTCAAGATAATGTGAAAGTACTTCAACAAGAATTCAATGCTGTAAGATATTAGTTTTCACATACACATCAAACCATAACACAAAGTGGCGTATGAATGGAGTTCTAGAGAGAGAAAGTTAGAGGTTTAGGGAACTTAGTGAGAGAAAGTGAAAGATATTATTATGAGCTCCAACTCTCTACCTTGCAAGGTAGAGAGTATTTATAGTCTTACATAAAACGCCACACATCGGGCTGTGGATCAGGCATACAGTGGGTAAAGACCCGTCCGTCCTCCACGGTGTTACTTAACTAAATACTACTTAACTTAAAATAACTACGACTACAAGCTTTCTAATGATTACATATACTTGAGGTGATCGACTCTTTAATACCTGGAATTTCTAATTCCTAACAATCTCCCCCTAAGGGAGGTCACCTCAATCATGTACTAAAATTACATTGAATACAGATAGATATTACATTAACAATTGATCTTGCATTCTTGATGTAGTACTTTGCTCCTAAGCTCGTAGTCATTGATTCTTCACATTGCATGTTTGGTTACTCCAAGTGGAGGTCTTTTACTGATCCACGTGATAATAAATATGAGCCAGCTCTTGAGATCATCAGCTAACAAAAAAATCTCTGAGACATCCATTGTGATGTTGTGACTTTAGGACCGACATGCTCACATTCTGGATCATGATATCTTCTCATCAGAGTTGCGGAAGCTTTAGTTGATTCATGATATTGGCAGCAGCGTAGCAGAAGCATGGAGTGAAAATATCAGAGTCATTGATGCACTAATCATGATTTCTTTTGAGATGAATGTGTTAAGTGAGCATGCGGCTATGGATTGACCGCTTCATTCTGAACAGCTGCAAACGTCGGGTGTACCTGCATACAACAGTTAGCAATAAATCGCACGAAAGTGTCTTTGATCACTTTCGTTGAATTGAGGTACACGGCCCACGGTTCCCCGTTGATCAGTACATGTACTGCCTGTGATCAGGTATAATTCCGAAGAATTTCCTTGACAGGGTTTCGCAGCTGCTCTAGTTGTTCTCAAACCGGAACATCTCAAAGAAGACAACACGGAGTGAGTGAACCAGCGAATTTTAAGTCCACTGATTGATGAAAAAAGATTTGAAAAACAATCGTGTATTGCTCAATAGAAATTGTTTTTGCAATACAACGAAGGTTTTATTGAAAATCAATTATCAATCATAAAAACACCTTTTGGTTTGAAAAAAGAGTACACGGTCGATGTGCTAAAGAAAAGAGCTGTTAAGCACAAAGACAGGTTTTTCAAAGGTATCCGTCAATCCATAACCTGAACCAGGATTGATTCAAGAGATTGAATCGCCCCATTGTTTCTGTTCAGTTGTCACATGGTTGATCTATATAATAGATCTCACATGCCACCTACCAGGAGCTTGTTTGATGTTGGCTCCAGAAGGCTTTCCATCTTCATAGTGAATATGTATGCATATCACTCAGATGTTCTGGCAATACCACAAGGATAATGCGTAGGACTCAAGATATAATCTCTCTTTCCACATTGTGTGAAGCAGAGAGTCTTCATTGAAAGTGTCCTAATGAGATTGATTGATGATCTCGAGGCTCTAGACTCAATTTTGTGCATATTTGGATCCTGTGCCGGAGACTAGGGAGAGGGTCTCCTTCTTCAATATCAACAATCTCTAAGAGAAAGTCGATAGATAATGTCGGTTCCCCATGAGAATGAAACAAGCCCTTTTAAGAGGAACTTGAGTGGTTTGGGAAGTTGTAGTGCAGTGCTTCACTGGGTCCATGAAGTCTTGTCTTCAATACCGATATTACCATCAGTAGCATATGAGTTGAACCCGGTTTCTGCCCTAAGGTTG
The DNA here is from genome assembly GCA_019973895.1 of Chrysanthemum seticuspe. Classification (NCBI taxonomy): domain Eukaryota; kingdom Viridiplantae; phylum Streptophyta; class Magnoliopsida; order Asterales; family Asteraceae; genus Chrysanthemum; species Chrysanthemum seticuspe. Next base: position 86,464,969 of record BPTQ01000005.1, read on the forward strand.
AATAAATGGAGGGCTATTTGTTTTCACCCTTTTCTCATTCAATTCTTTTTAATTCTTCAACCCCTTCAGTGCTTACCGAGACTTCATAGCAAGAACCTTGTTGGGTTTGTTCTAGTTCTTGCTCTATCTCAGTCCGCACTCTTCCCATATCTCATTTTTCTCCTTTTATCATCATACCTAAGAACTCTACACTAACTAGTGGATAGTCCCTGGGTAGATCCCTCCGGTTCTGGCGGATCATGGGAACAAAAACCTAACCTTATCATCCTTATATCACCATACATAAAGTAAAGTTGGTTGGTCTTTTTGGTATTGTTCATCTGCCATTGGAACCAATTGAAAACCATTTGAAAATCAATCCAGATACTTAAGATGTATTATCAAAGCATTTTGTACCTGAATTGTTTTTGATATTTTTAGAATGAGAGCTCCCCCTCAACATGTGCATCAAATGTTTGAAATCGTTTTGCACACGGAGGCAAGAGGAAGAATTAACTTCTTTGATTACCATTTTCTAAAAGATATCAACATCACTTCCTTAGTCGAATCAAGTAGATAAAGCATTTTGGGGAAGGATGAGGTTTTCATGATTTTGCTCCCCCTCAATATGTGCCTCGAGGTTTGAAAAGAGTATTGCACATACTAGAGGGAACCTGCACATTGAGATAAATGATCACGTTTCAAATCATAGGTTTAAGATAGATGCTCCCCCTCAACATGTGCATTGAAAATTTGAAATCGTTTGTCACATGTGGGAAGGACATCGTGTACATCCTTATAAAACCATTTACCGAATTATCAGTTTAAATTCAATTTAAATCACACATTCTCCCCCGATCATAATTATCAAATAATTTGAGATTTGTGATCTCTTATAGATTTAAATTGATTTTGAAAGTTTTTAAGGAGAATTGTGACTTGATTATGAAAGCGTTTTAACTGATAAGGATCGGATTTTAAGACTTAACAAAACTCCATTGGTAAAACATGCATGAAGATATTTTGAAAACAATTTAATGCCAAATACCTTCTATATTTAATTGAAATCATTCTCCCCCTCAATCAATGACATAGGTTGTTGATTGAGAGATAGAGATTTTGACAAATAAGTCCTGATGATTATCAAAAAAATAGAGACCGAGTTATTTTTCAAAGCAGTTAGTTTTCAGCAGATAAATGTTTATAGAATCAGAGCATGGGATTTGAAAACAAGATAAAGTATGGCTCTGTTCTTTCTTTGAAAAACGGGTTACTGCCTGAAATGACAATAAACCATTGTTTCACTTTCTCTCAAAAAATTTTTTTTATTTTTTTTTAAATAATAAAAAAATTCGAACAATATCTAAAGTCCCGTGTCATTGTTTGAATGACAACACCAAGACCGTAGATATAATCGAATCGAGAGAAACATGACAAAATGACAATATTTTTTGAAGATTTTTCGAAATTTTCAAATTTTTATGGATTTTGAAAGTTTTATATTTTTCTATTTGATTTTTGAAGGTTTTATAATTTTGTATTTTGTTTTTCGAATAGATATATACAAGAGACATATTTAGATAGACCTTTACTCCTCGTCTTCCTCCTGAAGACGTTTGAGTGTTTCTGGTTGAAGGCTTTTTAAGCCAAGACGTGGAAGAATAAACTCAAAACGCTCTCTTGGAAGAGCTTTGGTGAAGATGTCTGCTAACTGATATTCAGACCTCACAAAATAGAGTTCCACCACACCTTTTTCCACTTGTTCCCTGATGAAATGATGTCGGATGTCGATATGCTTTGCTCTTGAGTGTTGAACATTGTTGCATGAGAGAGCAATAACACTTTTATTATCACAGTACAGAGGGATTTTGTTGAATTCAAAGCCATAGTCAGATAATTGAGATCTCATCCATAAGATTTGAGCACAACAGGATGACATGGCTATGTATTCAGCCTCTGTAGAGGAAATAGAAGTACTCATTTGCTTCTTTGAAGACCAGATCACAAGCTTATCACCCAGAAACTGAGCACCTCCAGATGTACTTCGACGAGTATCTTGACACCCTGCATGATCAGCATCTGCATAGGCTGTTAGTGACATACCGGTGTCCTTCGGGTACCAAAGACCCATATTGATGGTTCCTTGGAGATACCGAAAGACCCTTTTAACCGCTTCAAGGTGCTTTTTAGTAGGCTTAGCCTGGTATCTAGCACACATGCAAACAGCGAACAAGATGTCTGGTCTACTAGCAGCGAGGTACATCAGGGATCCAATCATACTACGATATTTCGTTTGGTCAATCATGATCCCTGAGTGGTCCTCATCTAGTTTGGTTCAATCAATCATGGGGGTTTCAACAGGGTCACATGAATCAAACCCAAATTTCTTTAAGATCTCTGTTGCATATTTAGATTGATTTATGAAAATGCCTCCGGGACTTTGTGAAATTTGTAATCCCAAGAAAAATGACATTTGTCCCATCATTGACATTTGAAAATTTGAACTCATTTCATTAGAAAAACGATCACATTCCATTGGGTCTGTCGAGGCAAAAATAATATCATCAACATAAATTTGAACATGAGTTAAATGTTTGCCTGACTTCCTGGTGAACAATGTAGGATCAACTGCTCCTTTGATAAATCCGGTAGATAGAAGAAACTTTGACAGTGTATCATACCATGCCCTTGGAGCTTGCTTTAAACCGTAAAGGGCCTTCTTCAAACGATAAACGTGAGTAGGATGCTCTTGATTTACAAATCCTTCAGGTTGGCTGACGTAGACGACTTCTTTAAGGTCTCCGTTCAGAAATGCCGTCTTCACATCCATCTGATAGACTATCATGTTCTTACTAGCAGCATTAGCCAAAAAGATTCTGATTGCCTCGATTCGAGCAACTAGAGCAAAAGATTCTTCAAAGTCAATACCCTCCTCTTGACGGTATCCTTTAGCAACTAATCGAGCCTTGTTTTTCAACACATCACCATGCTCATCAAGTTTCACTTTGAAGATCCATTTAAGAGCAATAATCATAGCACAATCTGGAGCAGGTACTAACTCCCATACATCAAGTCGATCAAACTCATGAATTTCATCTAGCATGGCATTGAACCAGCTATCTTCATTCATGGCGGTTTTAACATCTTTTGGTTCGATCTTAGATAGTACGGAGTTGAAGAAGCACCATAAGGCATTGGTTGCAAGTTGTTTCCGTGTTGATACAGGACGAGAGGGATTTCCAATGATGTTGTCTAGTGGGTGATCGTGAGTCCATTTTCTGAGGTGTTCATGTGGTAGTTGTTGGGGGACTGAAGTAGCAGAGTCGATGTCTCCTGAAGAAGATGGTTCTGAAGAAGATTCAGGAGCAAATACGTTTTTGAATGGAGCATCTTCAGGAGTAGCAAAGGGATTAACTTCATCATTGATGCCAGAAACAGTTCCATGATGTACATTTGAAGAATGATGATTTGTTGATGAGACGGAAGGATCAGCAGAAGGCGCTTCTTGACTTAAAGATATTGAGACTGAGGGATTGACTTCATTCAAAGGAATATAAGCAGCCTCTGTTGTAGGAATCGACACCTCATTAGTACTTGGATCATAAAGTTCATCAAACATAGGATCAAACAATTTCTTTAAATCATCTTCAGATGGAGGTACATATGGAGTTTCTTGAGAAGAGTTTGGAACAAGGGATGAACCAATGGGACTGTTTTGAAGTGTGGGTCCAGAACTGAATTGTCCAGGAGCCATTTGACCTGTCAGCTCATCAAACGTAACGTGAATTGTTTCCATGATATTTCGGGTTCTTTTGTTGTAGATTCGGTATCCCTTTTTGTTTGATGCATATCCTACAAATACTCCAATGTCAGTTTTAGCCTTAAGTTTGCCTAAGTCTTGTCCTTCGTTAGTTGGATAACACAATGCTCCAAACACACGAAGGAAAGAGAGATTAGGTTTTCTGTTGTGGACAAGTTCATATGGTGTCTTTCCATGAACAGTGTGAATCAGGGAACAATTTTGTGTGTAGCATGCAGTGGAAATAGCTTCGGCCCAGAGAAACATTGGAACCTTTGAGTAAATCAGCATTGTTCTAGCGGCTTCCACAAGGGTTCGATTTCGTCTTTCAACTACACCGTTCTGTTGAGGAGTTCGTGGAACACTTCTTTGATGGCTGATTCCAATGCTTTCATAAAAGTCACTAAGTTGTTTGTTAACAAACTCAGTTCCATTGTCTGTTCGGATAATTCTGACTGTTTTGTTAAGTCGAACCTGCAGCTGTTTGATGAGTTTGATGATGATATCAGGAGTTTCATCCTTTGTCCTTAAGAACTTGACCCAGGTGAATCTAGAGTAATCATCAACCACAACCAACACATATTTCTTACCAAAGATGTTCTGCACTCTCATTGGTCCACACAAATCCATATGAAGGGTATGAAGAACTTCTGTAATTGAGTTTGTAGGTTTGGGTTTATGGGCATACTTTTTGCTTTTACCCAATTGGCATGCTGAACAAAGATGATCCTTTTCATACTTTAGTCTAGGTAAACCTACAACAAAGTCCTTTCTGGAAAGATCGTTGATGGTGTCGAAGTTCAAGTGATTGAGACGACGATGCCATAACCATGACTTTGTTTTTGAAGCCTTTGATAACAAGCAGATTGGAGAGGACCTCATCATGTCATCGATAGAGATGGTGTAAAGATTTGAGCCACGAGTTCCTTTTAACGGTTCCTTACCATTAAGATCTCTAACAAAGCAGGTATGTTTTCTGAAGGCTACTTCTAGATCAGAATCACAGAATTGACCAACAGAGAACAGATTATGACCCAGACCTTCCACATAGTATACTCTAGAGATGACACTATCACCAACAACGTAATCTCCATAACCTATGATTGCACCGAAATGATCATTACCGAATCTAACAGTCCCGATGAATTTGCTCACGAAGTTCATGAGCCGCGACCGGTCTCCAGTCATATGCTTGGAACAGCCTGAGTCCAGGTACCACAGAACGATTTGAACGATCTGCAGTTGAACACAGACAAGAATGGATAACTGGATAATTGGGATCCCCATGCAAGAATGGGTTCCATTTGGTTAGTAACAATGGTTGGAACACCCACATCAGAAAAAGGAGCATTCATATCAGAAATTAAGGCACTGGATTCATTGTGAATAGATGCAGTACTAGTGTCCGTATTAGCCCTGTTCATAGTGTGCTCACTTCTTATGGGAATAGTTCTACCAGTAGGCATCCATTTTCTAGTGGGCATTGTCTGATTATTCTTATGACCAACAGGTATCCAATAATAGCCTATCTTACTAAATGTTCTTCCTGTGGGTTTCCACTGTTTTCTAACTTTCTTTCGTTTTTGCCTTTTTGCCTTTTTAGCATGAACATTAGCAACATTAACTGGACCATTATCATCATTAGGCAAAACATTAACACCACATTCATGATTAGAAACAGAATTCAAGCAGACATCAGTACAAGGTTTGCAAATAGTATCAGAATTCGAATTAATTACAATACGCCTATGGCTAATACTAGAATCAACACGATTCGTTTTATTCGATTCAAGCTTAAAGTTCCTAGATTTTTCTTCTACTCTTTTCCAGTGCACATTCTTAGCTTGCGAGGTCCTATCATTCCTTGTATTGTCTTGAGACTTTGACCTGCTCCCTTTAATGTCACTGATTATTCCTGTAGAGGGAATGGGAACATTAGTGGGTTTTACAACTCTTTGTATCAACTGTTTAGATGTGCTAGGATCTGAACTACATGCAGGCACACTAAGGTTCACTTTCTTAAAACTAGAAGTGCTGAGATTTGTACTCCTAGGAGGCACACTTGAGTTCTCTTTCATAGCATTGACAGATCTGAAATCTGAACTACTTACAGGCACACTAGGGTTCATATTCAATACATTGGGCATCAAATGAATATCATACTTGGCAATAGGCATCGAACATGGAATCAAAGGATTAACTCTCTCACCTAATAACTTTGGGCATATTGTGATCAAGCATTCTAAGATTTCTTGAGATCGTTTGGCATATAAGCATGCATGTCCAATTGCATTATCATGAGGTTTCTCTAACTTATCCTCTTCAACAATCTCACGCAGACATTCTAGGCAATCCTTAAGGGATGAGAAGTATGTTTGAACAGCAAGTTTGTTGTTCCTGAGATGAGGAGGGACATATTTTACAGACAAAGCATATTTATTACAAGAGTGAACCTTTGATACACCATTCTCCCCATTGGTCATAGGCATTTTCCCTTTTACCTGACTCTTCAGATTCTCAATTTCCTTTTGCAATGAAGCTATTTGTTCGTTATTTTTGTTACGAGTGACCTTTATTGATTCAAATAACTCATTGAAATGACGTTTAACCTTTTCATTTTCTTCTAGAAAACTTTCGTTTTCCTTTTGCAATGCATTTACTAGGTTTTGAAGATGCAACGTTTGAGAATTATGAGAATCTAAAGGGGGGGGGGGGGGGCATTTGGGAGCCTGTCATATTGTTCGTTTGACCCTTTAATTGAGAGATTTTGGCTTTCAACTTTCTGATCGTGTTGCACTGAGCTTGAATCTGTTCATCACGTTTGTTAATTTGAAAAACTACATCAAACTCTGGAGCATCTGAGGATGTCTTGATATTTGAAGTTTTGACATTTTCTTTAAGATGTTGATATTTTAGTTGTAAATTAAAATGCTCAACTTCTAGTTTAGAAAAATGTTTAACCAAATTGTCGTGATCATCCAGTTCAATTTTCTCGTTTAGTTCAGAATTAGTTTTTTCAAGCTCAATGACACGATCATGGGAGACTTTCAGGGCAACCGATAATTCATGAAATTTGGAAGCATTAATGGAACAATTTGTAGCAGTGAAAAACACATCCTGAGCAATACATTCAGAAATCAGGTTCTCATTTAGTGTATGCAAGTTCTTCCTCTCAATCTCATTATATTTTAGTGCTCGCTCATAGTCACTAACTTCAACTATCATTGCATCAAATTCCTTTTCCATTCCCTTAATATCAGTTTCTATCCCCTTTTTAAGACTTCCAAAGTGATCTTTTAGAAGTTTAAAGAAAGGCATGACCTCAGTTAAATAACATTCTTTCATTTGCTCAAAACCCATTTCCTTCCGTTATACCAGTGGGTGTGATCCTTTTCTTGCAAGTTTTCTCAAAATCAACAAATAGTTGAAATATAACATATTGGCTAATTAAGGTCTTGCTTTTAGTGGCAATTGTTCTAGGAACAAGTTGCATTGGTGTATTAGGAGGATACACAGTCGCTCTAGGCATTTTCCAAAGGGGAGGTTTTGTTTCAACAATATTTTCAGATTTCTGCTTATCTAAATCCATTTTCCAGAAAACTTGTGCGGGAGTCAACAATGTCTGAGGCTTAAACATGTTCAAGGAAATCCAGTTTTCCTTCTTGTAATCATGGGGTGTGATCTTTATTTTCTTCTCTCTACATTTAGGATCATCTAATTTCTTGTTCATTTTTTCCCTAGTGACTTCATCTGATTTCTTATCTTCCTCAGTGCACTCAACGCAACTAGGTTTCTGTCTAGGTTTAAGGATTTCATTGCCATCATAAAGAACCTTATGAGCATTTCTAGCCCTTTTAATGACCTCTGGATTTGGTTCCTTAACAAGGGGAATGCTATGCTTATCGCTTAAGACCCTATGCTTAGTGATCATGTGAGTAGTCTGAATGGTGTTCCCTTGTATGCACAACTTGTTTTCAAGTTTGTTTTTCAAAATTTTCAGATTAGAAAAATCTTTCAAGAGTTTCGATTCCTTTGCATTAAATTCTTGCTTAAGCATTTTCACATTTTCTTGAAGTTCTTGTTTTTGCTTAGCAGTTTTAGAAAGCTTTTCTTGCAAGGAATTTAACTCTTGTTTTAATACTTCTTCTCGAAAATTACTTTTTCTAATGATTGTACGCACTTGGTCATCCATTTCCTGCTCACGAGTGGTCAGCTCAAATTTTGCACGTTGTTCATAAATAGCAACACGTTCTTTATAGGTATTTAGTTCAGAAATTACAGACTCATCAGGGGCACATGTAGTGTATTCATCAAAAATATAGTCATTGTTGACTGCAGGAGATGCATCACTTGGTACAACTTCACTTTCACTTTGTTTCACATATTGATCATATGGGACCACATTGATATTACCCATATTTTCAATATTTGATTCAATAGTTTCAGTTGAAGGTACTTTGTCATTCATCTTTTGCACATCAGTATCATCGTATAGTTTTAGTACCTCTGAGATGAGTTTGTCTTTGGATGGGCCAGCAAGTGGTGAAGATGAGACCTTGGGAGAAACCATTGGAGAAATGCTAGCCATAAAGATTGTGTGTGCAGTAGGTCCATCATCCACATCAGAGTCGTATGCATCACAATCAGCGACTTGAAAGGCATTCTGATGATTGTGACCTATCTCCTGAATAGGCTGCTCATCCACATCTGCATCATAGGTCTTGGCATTGCCCTCAGCAAGAAACAACAATTCCTCTTCATCCAAAGCAGCACCATTATCCTGAGCTTGTACAAGCAGCATCTTGTCTCTGAAGTAATCAGCATTCTGTGGACGCTTTGGAGAAGTGCAGTTCCTTGCAATGTGTCCCTCACCACCACAGTTATAACATTTGATCGGCTTAGCTTGACCTTGATTACCATTCCTTCCTCGATTCTGATTACCAACATAACCTCTACCAGCTCCACCTCTTCCCTGATCATACTGTCTTTCCTGAACTGGTTGCACCACGATCCTCCCATCTTTAACAGTAGCTTGATTGTGTGGGTTAGATGCTGTTCTGAGGTTGTTATTGGTTTGTGGGAGAGAATTCATGTTTTGACTAATCAGAAGAGCTAGTTGATTAATGAAGTTACCCACGTGTGCATCAGCATCAGCTTGTTTGAACATAGGATCAGGAATTAGTTTGTGATTACCATTTCCCATGGGTATGACTTGTGTGGCTTTGGTTGTAATTCCGATGTTTGAGTAGAAGGCAGTTGAGTCATTAGACGAGCTTGTCTCTCCCTGGTTGGTTTTGAACTGATTAAGAACCAATTTTTCAAACATAGCATGTCTCTCATTCTGAAGGAGGAAGGCATAGAGTTGCTCATAGTTTGTATTCTTCAATCCTTTAGTGAGCTTCACAGAGGTGACAAACTTGTGCCATTCGGGATTCATGTTGTTCACAAATTTTGAGTTCAGCTGAATGTTAGGCATAGTCATTCTGATGTTCCTCATATCATTCACCAACTTATGGAATCTCACATAGTACTCATAGACACTCTCATCTGGTTTCATCTTGAAGTGTTCAAATTCGTCATAGAGTTGTGATTCTCTGTCTTCCATAGTTAATTCTGAACCTGAGAGAAGCATCTTGACATTATCCCATACTGCCTTTGCATCGGTGTTGTGATTGATCAGCTTGTAGATGTCTTTAGGGAGACCTTGAAGAACAATGTTAGAAGCCCTGATATCAGCATCGAATCTCTTTTTCTCCTTATCGTCAAGCTCATCATACATCTTTGGTCTGTCCATTCCGTAAATCAGAGTTCCATCTTCAGCAGTATCAAGTACATCTCTAGTCGTCTCAACTCGATACGGTCCTTCATCAATGGATTTGAGAATGTTGACACCATTTTCCTTTCCAAGGCAGTACAATCTGATTCGTTGAGCCCAAGAATCGTAGTCAGTTCTGTCAAGCATGGGTGGACGAGTATCTGACCCAGCTGCTTGAACATCCTCGGCAACAGTGGAGATGATAGTAGGAACGTTGGTAGACATGTTAAAAGATAATACGGGATTTTATAACTCTATGATTAAACCGAGAAATAGATTCTTTCACGGGATTTTACTAAATCAAGAGAAAACCGTAAACAATCACCCAAGTCGCTAGAAGATAATGCACCAAGTCGCTAACACCTAATTCGCTACACCCCCAAGTCGCTAAAGTCCCAAGTCGCTAGACAAATGCAAGTCGCTAAGTAGTAACTCGCTAAGCCTCAAGTCGCTAGCAAAATTTTGGCAGCAATTCGCTACTCAAGTCGCTAAAGATTCAAGTCGCTAAAGAGCAACTCGCTACAGACCAAGTCGCTACCACCAAGTCGCTACCCGTAGTGGAGAGTCCACTACTTGTACTGTAAATCGCTAGGTCTAAGTCGCTAGCTCCAAAACTGTAACTCGCTACAAAATTGTGAAGCAAGTCGCTACGAAGAAAGAAGTCCGAATGTCAAGTCGCTAGCAAGAGAAACCACATAAACATCACTTTTCAATCCAAAAACAACCCTACCAAGATGATTCAAGCTTACCAAATGAAAACCTAAACACTTGTGATGATTCTAAACATAAAAGTACTAACAAAATCCAAACTTTAACACAAGAAATCAACCAAATGATGCACAAACCACTAAACTTTTTCAAACTCAAAAACCACCTAAAAACCACTAAAAATCCAAAGATGTGCTAGATATGATCTAACCATGGCTCTCTGATACCAATTGTAAGATATTAGTTTTCACATACACATCAAACCATAACACAAAGTGGCGTATGAATGGAGTTCTAGAGAGAGAAAGTTAGAGGTTTAGGGAACTTAGTGAGAGAAAGTGAAAGATATTATTATGAGCTCCAACTCTCTACCTTGCAAGGTAGAGAGTATTTATAGTCTTACATAAAACGCCACACATCGGGCTGTGGATCAGGCATACAGTGGGTAAAGACCCGTCCGTCCTCCACGGTGTTACTTAACTAAATACTACTTAACTTAAAATAACTACGACTACGAGCTTTCTAATGATTACATATACTTGAGGTGACCGACTCTTTAATACCTGGAATTTCTAATTCCTAACAAATGCTAAGGAATCAAAACTTTTAAATGAATTTTCCAACCTAAAAACTTTGAAGAACAAACTTGAAAATAAATTGTACATACAAGGGAACACCATTCAAACTGCTCACATGATCACTAAGCATAGAGTTCTAAGTGATAAGCATAGCGTTCCACTTGTAGATGAACCAAATCCTAAGACGTGTAGTAAGGCTAAAGCAGCTCAAAAAGTAATCTACGATGGAATTGAGATTCTTAAGCCTAGACAGAAACCCACTTGTGCTGAGTGCTCTGAGGAAGATAGAAAATTAGAAGAAGTCTCTAGAAAAAAATTGGATGATAAATTTAATAGTCCCTTGTGCATAAGAAATAAAATCATCGTTAAAACACCAAATTATTCTAAGGATAACTGGATTGCCTTTAATAAATTTAGACCTCAGACCCAGCTGACGCCTGAACAAATTTTCTGGAAAAAGGATCTGGACAAACAAAAAGCTGATGATTTTATTGAAAAGAATTCCCCTTGTAGGAAATTGCCTCCAGCCACTGTGTATCCCCCAAATGCACCAATGCATTTAGTGCCTAGAAATCTTCCCACTAATAGCAAGACCTTAATCAGCCTTTACGTAGTTTACCAACTATTTGTTGATTTTGAGAAAACGTGTAAGAAGAGAGTCACACCCACTGCGATAACTGAAGGGGAAAGGGGTTTTGAACAAACTAAAGAATGCTATTTAACTGAGGTTATGCCTTTCTTTAAACAACTTAAAGGACAATTTGAGAGTCTTCAAAAGGGAATGGACATAGAGATTAAAGAAATGAAAAAAAATGTTTAAAGATATGGAACTTGAGGTTAGTATGTATGAACGTGAGCTTAAGAGTAATGAAATAGAGATAAAGAATCTGCACATCATTAATGATAATCTGATCTCTCAATGTGTTGCTCAAGATGTGTTCTACACTGTTACAAATTGTTCTATTACTGTGTCTCAATTTCATGAATTAATTGTTGCATTGAAAGTTTCCCATGATCGTGTCATTGAGCTTGAGACCACAAATTCAAAATTGCATGATAAAGTAGAACAGGATGATCATGATAATTTGGTAAAACATTATTCTAAACTGGAAGTTGAACACTTTAATTTACAACTTAAATATCAACATCTCAAATAAAATGTTAAAACCTCAAATATCAAAACATCCTCGGATGTTCCTGAGTTTGATGATGTTTTTGAAATAAACAAACGTGACGAACATATTCGAGCTCACTGTAACACGATCAGAAGGATGAAAACCCAAATTTCATAATTAAAGGGTGAAAAGAACAATGTGAATGGCTCCCAAATGCCTCCTCCTTTAGATTCTCAGTATTCTCAAAACTTTCATCTTCAAAACATCTTTAATGTATTACAACAAGAAAATGAGAGTTTTCTAGAAGAAAATGAAAAGGTTAAACGACACTTTAAAGAGTTATATGATTCAATGAAAGTCACTCGTGACAAGAACAATAAAAAAATAACTTCTTTGGAAAAGGAAATTGAGAATCTGAAGAGTCAGGAAAAAGGGAGAATGCCACTTTTCAGTAATAAGAATGTTGCATCAAAGGCATCTGCGGATTCTAAGTATATTGTGACTATAAAATATATTCCTCCTCATCTTAGAAATAACGAACTTGTGTTTCATGACTATTTCTGTCACCTTAAGGATAGTCTAGAATGTCTTTTTTTGAGATTGTAGAAGATGATCGCATAAATAAACCACTTGATAGTGAAATTAGGTATGCATGCTTATATGCCAAACGATCTCAGGAGCTTTTAGAATGTTTCAGAGCAACATGCCCTAAATCCTTTTGTGAGAAAGATAAAGCTGTTATGCCTTGTTCTATGCCTAGTGTTAAGCATGCAACCCATGATATGCCTTGTTCTGTGAAAGTCAAGCATGTGAGCTTTGATGTGCCTAAAATTACTTCAGATCCTAGCACTTCTAGATCAGGAATGCAAAAAGTAGCAAAACCAACTAATGTTCCCATAATTCCCTCTACAGGAGTAATCAGTGGTACAAAAGCGAGCGGATCAACGCCTCGAGGCAATACAAAGCAAGATAGGACCTCGCAAAGTAAGAGTGATCAAACGAATTTTGCTACTATTTGCAAAACATGTAATGAATGCTTGATTTCTGGTATTAATCATGAATGTGTTATGAATGAGATGAGTAATACTGCAAAATCTTCTGTTAATATGGTTAAAAATAGACAACAGGATAAAAAGGTCAGAAGACCAAGGAGGAAGAGGGCTAGAAAACATTGGAAACCAACAGGAAGAAAATTTAGTAATGTAGGTTACCAATGGATACCTATTGGCCGTAAATTTAATCTTAATGAGTTGTGCCCTAAATTATCTAGATCAATGCCCATTAGGAAATGGATGCCTACTGGTAGAACTATACCTTTAAGAAGTGAACATACTTTGAATAGATCTACTTGTTGAGTTTATGATATATAAAATACAATAAAACATAAAGACATCAAGAGTACACAGCGGAAGACTTAAAGATCATAACAAATAAATTAATTAACTGAAAGTATGCGTAACGTACCTCTTGCGAATGTCAAATCCCTCGAGCAAAGCAAAACAACCCTCGAGCAAAGCAAAACAACCCTCGAGCAAAGCAAAACAAAGAAGTACTTATTGGTGTAAGAATAATGTCTTACAACCCCGTTCTTGTACACACGAATTAACCAAACGAATCAAGCGATTGCTAGATCTAACACAAGTCCTCGTTTAAGAAAAACGAAACCAAACTCCCTTACTTGGGGTGTTCGGCCGAATATTAGACTAGAGAAAGGAGAGGAGAGATCTAGGGTTAATTCAATGCACAAGTGTATGAAACCCTAGAACCTATCCCTCTTTATATACTAGTAGGTAAACTTAGAGAACAAGTTAGGGAATTAGGCCTTGGAGAGGCCCTATGGCCGGCCACTATTGAAAGCCCAAAGCCCAACCCATAACTTTTCCAAGTTTTCCATTTCTAGTCCTTTCTCTTTTCATTTAACGGTCGTTAGTCATTTTTCCGTTAAATACTTAACGATCGTTAACCGGACTTAATGTGCAATAATTAATCGTAAACATAAACATTAATTATTAACTTTAATTCTCATTCGCTAATGTGTGCAATCCCGTGGTCACGAGTTCGAATCCGGACATATGCGTTTTATAAATATATACATATTCCAACAGCTCCCACTTGGATATGTTTACAAAACGTGTAATGACATTGGTTAGCGTCTAGCAACACGCCAATGCCCCCAGTACAACTCGTGTATGGTTTTCTGGATAAAACCAATTTTGATGATTCATCATCATATTCATCCTTTTGTTTCTAATACCATGTTAATAAGAATATGGATCTTACTCATTTCTTAATTAACTATTCTGTTTCTCGCTTTATATGATTGAATAAGATTACCAATTCTTCTGAACATATTCCAGAAGACCTTGGGCATGGCCATGCAAACATCTTAACAAACCTACGAGGGGCCCAGCAGTATTATACTTCAAAATAAATTTGAAGGAAACAAATCCCATTTTGACTACAAGCAGAAATCATAAATTTCGCAACACTTCTGAAAACAACCCTTATAACTACCAGTTACGTATAGCGTTAGATTGCTTCACTAAAATGCACTACATCCATGACATATCTCTGGTATCTCAAGTCAGAGGATAAATATCCACGATATACTTAATGACAAAGATCCATAAAGTACCATCATGTGGGTGGGATAAGTCCTATACTCAATCCATTGAATATCATCTGAAATTAGTCATGCTACGCATCAATATACTTTCAAGTATATTCTAACTAATACTCAGATTTGTCTTAATTCAATACCATTCCCATGTTATTGATTGACAACGGACTATTTAGAATAACTTAAGTTATTCAAGGATTTAAACATGCAAATACAGGACATAATATTATAAATGAAATTAAACGTATACCATACTTTAATTCATTAATAATAATTGTTCAACATCCTTTATCCAAATACTAAATAGATCAATGCATGATAATACTAGTTAATGAATTTTGCCACAAGTCATGAAAATCATACTTGTTGACAAGGCATAATTTCAATTAACTTTGATCTATAGGAATTTTGAGAATACTTATTTCAATAAGTGACTTTCTTGTATATGTTTACACATATCTTGATATTGTCATATCATTCCATAAGGTGCGTGATAACCTGAACCACCCTTTTATGACAATTATCTTTCAAAACTTTAAAGTTTTAAAGTATTCTTTATTCTTTAATGTATAATGCAACTATGCTCTTAGATGAGCATAACTAGTCAACATGGTCATCATCAAGAATACCATGACTAGAATTGAGTGTCATCTCAATTATACCAGCATCATTGTGTACAACAATATGCTCTTTAAACATCCGTAAACTTCGAACAGTTATAGTGTAATGTTGGTGCCTACCAAACTCAAGTTTGTTGGCAATGACAATTATGAAATAATTGCCATATTTTCGTCCATAGAATCTAGGAGCATATCCAGACTGTGGAATGTGATTCTAAATCCAAACATTTTCCTTTTAAAATATTTATTACACTAACAACTTTCAATGTTGTCAAATCATCTTGTAACCAAGCATGACACAACAATCTTATACACAACATGATGTACATGATGAATCTTCAAGTTAAACTTTAAGATCTCATTCATATTATATCTTGTTAAAGATATGTATTTATCATGTTTTATTAGACTAATTTATTTTACCGCATATGTTTATAAACATATATTCCAAGGTTGTATGTCTTATTTCCAAATCTTACAAACAAAGTTTCATTCCCAATTAAAACTTAATTTAGGTGGAATGTAGTTGCCCATACAACATATAAGATTTAAGAAAATAATACTCCCACTAGCTTTCAGGAATACTTATGAGCTATCTTATTTTAATTTATTAAATCAAACATTGATTTAATATTAAACATAAGAATCATCTCATAGATGCATGCATATATCCATTCATGGATTTTTGCAGTTTGTACATATTCAAAGATTATTTGAATTCATAAAACTCCTTTGCATTACTTATCGTCCTCGCAAAAGTAATTCCAAAACAAAAAGTTTTGATATTCATTGTCAAAATTTCATATCAATGAAACTAAGTATGACAATTATAATCTTTATACTTCTATTTAATGTGTCTAGGAAAGAATATTCAATCATAGTTAATTGCTTAAGTATGATTAATATTATTATCAATAGACATACATTAAATACGTGTACAATTTTGTCCATATGATTTCTACACAAAGATTTAAACCACTAGGGTTTCCATCCTTTGAAGAAACTCATATTCATTATTAAGATAAACCAAGTATCTAAAGTGGATTATCTTTATGGACATCATCTCAACATTCATAGTATGATTGATTTATCACAATTCAACATTTGGTAAATTTATCATTATGATTAACAGGCTTACCATGATCCTGTAACTCATATTCCTCAACATATTAAATATCTGAGATATCCTTACGGATCTATGAATGACAATTCCATCATTTTGAGGTCTATCATTTACATGTTTAGCCTCATCATGATATTTGCTAGTGCATTTTAGAAGATTATGTATTTTGTAATTTAATCTTTCAAGATCTAAACAAAACTCCCACTTGCCTTTAACAATTTAAAGATTACCTTTAAATAGCTTTAGCAAGTAGAGCAACAATACATTGTTCTCTTTTGGGATATTACAAAAAACATTGACAGTTCCTAACATTAGTTTGTTACAACTCACTCTATAAGTAGTTTAACAAATTCAGAACTTCATTATAAGACTTAATGTGATTCATCACATTCCATAAACAAATGGTGTCTTATCAATCTTCTAGGTTGGAGTCTTATTGAGTATATTCAATCTATACTCAATCTACTAACCTTGATAACATGTGGAAGAAACTATAGTTATCTTGAATCAAACATGCCAATAGATTTTGATTCTTCTAACTGAACATACCATAAAACTATGGTATTTCATTAGAATTAATATTGTAAGATAATCTAACAATATTTAAGATAACATCTACTATTTGGCTTACCTATTTACCAATAAAGTAAAACTTAATGGTACAATAGAATTACCAAGTCAATTGCATGTATTATAACACAAGTATTTTTGACCAAGTCAAAAGACAAAACAGTTATAATCCCACTATACGTTATAAGTCTTTGATCAACTCATTGACTTCATGCACATGTCTTAAAACATAGCAAGTTAACGTCTTACTTTATTTTGTAAGTCTTTTATTAACAGACTTCATGTTTGTGACTTTACCAAATCATAAACATTTATAATTAAAGTAATTATGAACACCACCTCGGGTTTCAATTAATATTTCAAGTTAATATTTACTACATATATTTAAGTCATTCAAGGAATACTCAAATTCAAAGTAGTATCAGATTACTTCATTTAATTATGTCATTCCATGAAATGTTCAATGTAAGAAACTGCAGAATCATCCATGCTCGTTCTCACGACACGTGGATATTTTACCTTGGGCTATAATCTAGTTCACGTTCTCACGTAACATAAATTGTAACTACAAGTGTTTCTTAAATATTGAATGACATAAATTTTGAAAATAAAGTAGTCTTTGTTATCATCTTGACACATGTTCTTAATAAGGCAATCATACATATTTAAATGTATAATTCCTATTGGAACGTTACTCTCTTACCTTGCGGTCAAGAGAATCATATTTATATGTGTTGTACCTTGCACACAATAAAGATTTCTCCCACTTATGCATGGAACAACATCATGTAGCAGATAAACAACACGATACACGTTCGTTTATTTGATTAATATGATTTGTGTCATAGATATAACAAGTAGATGTAGGACTATATTGTTTAGTAAGGAAACGCACATGACTTTCCTTAAAAACATAAGTGTCTACAATTGGAAAGTAATTATCTTTGAAGATAATCTGGGTTACTACACAGGAAATAAGGCTTGTAGCTCCCACTGAATTAGAAATCATTAAAACAACTTCTTATTCAGTAATGCAACACAAATGCTCCCACTGAATCTGACAACATTGTAAGTGTTGCATAACCAGTGAAAACAACTTGCTTGCTTTTTACTTTCCTACACCTTTGAAGAACCATACGTAATCATTACTAAGGTACTAAAAGGTGTATTCTACTCTGTGAATGATGGGTTATCCATCAATGTTATTAACTTGAAAAATTGGGTATGCAATTTCTTCCTTAACAGGTCTACCATCCCCATATTGGTATGTAGCACCTTTAAAGGTTAAAGTAAACCAACTAGATAAATTAAGCTAGTTTTCCTTTTACCAATTTTCGCGGTAATTTGTCTAGCTTCTAATTTTGTAACTTATATACACGTTTTCCAGTTAACCAACATTCATGTTTGTTACAAAAGGATTCATTCACCTAATGAAGGTAATGAAATCTTTATGGAAAATATGACGTGCAATTCATTGCTATGAGTTACATTAGAATTTAGACAATTCAAAACGTTCCTATTATACCTTTCTCATTCATGAAAAGGAATAGGATTGAGTCTAATGCTTCTCCCATGGAAAAGAGACTTCGTTTGTCTTTTCAGTAAATTATTCTCGATCAAACATTTGTTTGCAAGCAGAATGGATCAATTTACTGATCAAAGACTAAACCTCATTTACGGTTAAATGTTGCATTTATACATTCAAAAGAATTACAAAATTCAATTTTAGAATTTTCGATAATTTTCCTTTTCAATAAACAATTAAATACCCAAGGTTCATATTCATATAACCAATTAATTATTATTGAAAACTAGGACCCAAATTGTCATAATTTCATTACGTCCGTTGATCTGCTAGTAATGAACCTTATACAAAATGGTAGAGCTTTTGCTCAATTTCCAATTTCAATTGCAATTCCTAGATTTATGGGATTTACATATAGCCAATTTCAATTGCCATGTAAACATGTTTTATCCCATCTTATGCCTTGAGTTGCCAGTTCTCACTGCCTAACTCAATTAAGTTGTCCAACTTAAGAAACTGCAAAATCGTCCATGCCTGTTCTCACGACACGTGGACATTTTACCCTTTGATTACGATCTAAGTCACGGTCTCACGCAAATAAAAAATAATCTTAGGTGTTTCCGTTTCGTTGGATGGCATATAACTTAAATTAAAGGGTAATAATTTTGATGTTAAATCAAATATGTACAAAGATGTCATGCATTCATCTTTGTAGCATAGTTTTTATTAAAACCTTTATATCTTGTTTTAATGTATAAGCTTTTCATCATCAAACTTTAATTGAGGTATTGGGTTCACCAATCAAGGAATTAGTGTTAATTATCATCCATTATACCGTACTTTTGCATAAGTGTAAACACTTAGTGTTTCGGATAATTACCACCTAAGTGGCGCATGGAATCAACACTAATTCGCCCTTAAGATGAGCTTGCACATTTAATGACTTACTAAGTAGCTCCACTCGAACTTACAGGGGGCAGAGGACCAGGTACGCGCTAAAGCACAACCTTAGACATCCATTCAGTGTGACTGTGCGCACTTCTTTAAACCCCTTTTATTAGTTCATTCTCATGGGTGAGCCGTTCAGTCATTTGTACCAAAGTCATCAATCAATTAAACGATTATGATTACTATTCTTAAAAATACATGTTTCACCATTGTTTAGGTCAGTTTATTTTTCTTATAAAAATACCCTTGTTACAAAACACAAACAAGCAAGTATTTATAAAAATAAACAAATAAACAATGAATGCATAACAAATAAAAGTCATGCATATCAAATAGCCACATGCAAACGGTTTTGATAAATCTTATTAATAACCAATTCTAGATCTGTCAATATGCATATATTTAATTAAGACTTTCACCCGTTTTCATCTTTGTACAAGGTGAACCACATGCATCGATTCATCGATTGCGTAAGTCAAAACTAAATATATACCATATAGCTCATTATTGATTAAATAATAATTATTGAGGTCTTCCCCAATTTTAGATCTATCATAATTTAGTATATATCACTTAAACATGAAAGACATACAATAAAAGCAAATTCATGATAAAACATGCAGATAATTATCATGGACATAAAATTACACTTAACAATTAATGCAATTAAACAGAGTTACGCATATACACATAAAGTTGCATGCATCTTAGGGTTTCTAATCCAATTAAAACAATAGTTTACAAAACCCTAATTAGGGCACCAAAAAACGCCCCCCCTCAAAATTAGGGTTTAGGTTTTGCAAACCCTAGATCTAAGCATACAAATAATAACACATTCATGTTTATTTTAATTATGTGTTTCAGTAATTAATTACTTGTTATACAAGGCTCGTGATGCCACTGTTGAGTTTATGATATATAAAATACAATAAAACATAAAGACATCAAGAGTACACAGCGGAAGACTTAAAGATCATAACAAATAAATTAATTAACTGAAAGTATGCGTAACGTACCTCTTGCGAATGTCAAATCCCTCGAGCAAAGCAAAACAAAGAAGTACTTATTGGTGTAAGAATAATGTCTTACAACCACGTTCTTGTACACACGAATTAACCAAACGAATCAAGCGATTGCTAGATCTAACACAAGTCCTCGTTTAAGAAAAATGAAACCAAACTCCCTTACTTGAGGTGTTCGGCCGAATATTAGACTAGAGAGAGGAGAGGAGAGATCTAGGGTTAATTCAATGCACAAGTGTATGAAACCCTAGAACCTATCCCTCTTTATATACTAGTAGGTAAACTTAGAGAACAAGTTAGGGAATTAGGCCTTGGAGAGGCCCTATGGCCGGCCACTATTGAAAGCCCAAAGCCCAACCCATAACTTTTCCAAGTTTTCCATTTCTAGTCCTTTCTCTTTTCATTTAACGGTCGTTAGTCATTTTTCCGTTAAATACTTAACGATCGTTAACCGGACTTAATGTGCAATAATTAATCGTAAACATAAACATTAATTATTAACTTTAATTCTCATTCGCTAATGTGTGCAATCCCGTGGTCACGAGTTCGAATCCGGACATATGCGTTTTATAAATATATACATATTCCAACACTACTGTTACTACTAGTCCGGAATCTACCTCTAACGATTTCATTGACTCTTTTTCTGATGTGGATGTTCCAATCTCGTTTTCTAACCAAGTGGAACCCATTCTCGCATGGGGATCCAAACTATCTAGTCATCCATACTTGTCTGTGTTCAACTGCAGGTCGTTCAAATCGTTCTGTGGTACCTGGACTCAGGCTGTTCCAAGCATATGACTGGAGATCGCTCACGGCTCATGAACTTCGTGAGTAAATTTATCGGGACTGTTAGATTCGGGAATGACCATTTTGGGGCAATTATGGGTTATGGAGATTATGTGGTTGGTGATAGTGTAATTTCCCGTGTATACTATGTTGAAGGTCTTGGTCATAATTTGTTTTCTGTCGGTCAATTCTGTGATTCTGATTTAGAAGTGGCTTTTAGAAAACATACATGTTTCGTTAGAGAACTTGATGGTGTGGAACTTTTAAGAGGAACACGTGGTACACACTTATACATCATCTCTATCGAAGATATGATGGAGTCTTCTCCAATCTGCTTGTTGTCAAAGACTTCAAAAACAAAATCATGGTTATGGCATTGATAACGCTACACGCGTCGTTCGGGGTCAAAGGAACTTCCTTTTCTTCGAGCAAGTTTTATAACACCCTAGGCAGTGAACCTAATCGTTGTAGTGTAGTATTAGGGTAAGCCACGGGTATTGATATCGTTCTCTAGGGGAATATGAATGCTAGTGAGAAGTTACTACGCTAAGGTTGGGGTTGAGGAAGATTATTTTTTATCTTTTTATATTTTTTAGGAATTAGAAAGGTACGAATCTCGGGGTTTGGATTTGGGGGTTGGTATTTCTACCGATTACTCTACTTATCTAATTATCTAATCTAAGGTGAGGATAGTCTATGTCTATTGTTGTGTGCTCGTATGATAGTTAAAGATGTGTTTACCTAGATGCTACTACTCCCTAGTTATCTCCTATTGATGGTTGAATTGTCACGTCCTTATTCTTAACGCGATGTGTTTCCTAAGGTTGTAAGGTGTGCATTCCCTAACTCTTTGAAGTCACCTTTAAGTGTAGTAAACGAAATCCACTAAGTCATTCATAAACTAACTTTGAGGTTATCTTTGGGTTTAGTAAACGAAGTTCACTAAGTCATTCATAAACTATCAAAGATTTATTAAGTATTAAACACAACGATAGCCTAGTCGCACTCCTAAGCCAATTACAATTAAGATAAGAGACAACCTAACAATAATTAACAACTAGGTTTCATATATCTAAGCAAACACACAAATAATTTAGCCGGACATGGTAAACATGCAAGCATACACACAATCAATTGAAGACATAATTGAATTAATGAAGTAAAACACTTATCTTGTGGTAAGATAGGGTTTGGAACCCTAAAATACTGTACAAGACAGCCTTGGTTCGGTTTAGGTTTTTACTCCAAAAGACTACACTATAAAACTGAAAAATTCGGATTCTATATATAAGATTACAATCGCGACGGCGTCACCTTATGATTTGTGACGCCGTCGGGTCGCCGTCATTAGGGTTTCGTCTTGGCCACGTTAATCTTGCGACGGCATCACCTTATGGTTGTGACGCCGTCCCCTTCAGTCTCTGACTCCGTCTGGATCAAATATAGGCCGTCTGAGTTGTGACGGCCTACTCTTTTAAAGCCTGACACCGTCACTTGAAAATAAGCAATTTGGCTACTGAGCCGTCACAGAAGTGCTCCGACGGCGTCGCAATTAACACCTGACGCCGTCCCCTTGTATTTCAGCAGCTTGAGTGTCTCGATTCTTGACTTTGGACATTTTCTTCGTATATCTGCGCCTTTTCATCCAAATAAGTGCCATTCCAGCAATTTGCCTTCAAGAGACCTAAAAAGTGAAAAGGAACGATATTAAGTAATAACGGATACAAAAGTGATCAAATAAGGGCTTAAACGATCCCTCAAAAAGGTACATTTTAAAACCTTATCAAATATCCCTACACTTGGTATTTGCTTGTCCTCAAGCAAATGTGCTTTTAGCCAATTAATTTGTAAGTTAGGGGTCATGAAACATTGCTTTAAAACAATCCACAACACATATAAGCCCCGCAAAAGTCATAACAAGCACGGAAATTACATACTAGCACCTCACATGGGGTGTTTGGATACTCACATCTCTCGGGTGTATATGAAATATAACAAGTTGGAAATGGAAGATAAACACTCATTAACCGGTCCTAGTACATAGATTACCATAGGCTTGAGAATAGATCAAACCTCCATCGCTTTGGCGTAAGCACCTAGGAAAGACTATCAAAGAGGTCTTTAAAGGGTTGTAATGTTAGGCGTACGGTAAGGAAACAAAGGGTTTGGTGGGATAGGCTATTTAGTGGTGGCAAGTCAAAAATCTTTATGTTACAAGCATACGAAGAATGGCGTTGCTAAGCCAAGACTCGACACTCTAAACTCTAGATAACTGAAACAAACAAACATAAATTTAAAGATAGATGTAGGATGGTAGCCCGTATGTTTTTTTTTCAACACTATTTTTTTTCTTTTTCTCTTTTTCTCTTTTTCTATTTTTTTTCATACACTTTTACTCTACCATCCTCTACGGTAACATCAAAATGATAGGGATTTATAGGCACATCCCTACACTTGAGTTTTCATTACTCTAACACTAATTAGACCCGAATTGAAAAGATCAAAACACTTGGAGTACATTATTACGCAAATAAAGGGAATTTGAATTTAACGTTCCCTTCCAGTCATTTCATAAACTTTAACTTTTCCCATGAGTCCCAATCGTCCCAAAACTGTGTACAAAGGATATGACTCGACTTAGCAACTTATGCAAGCAACTAGATAATTGAACTTAGGGTTTAGGGTGATAACAATAATGCACTAAAAGTGAGTGCATACAAGGTAGGCTAAGGCAATTTGGGTGTACATTTGGGGGTGGGGTGTAAACAATGCTCTTCATTGATATTTCGGAAAAACCAAAATATCACGAGAACCGCGAAAAGGATAGGCTCTGAGGGGTTAACTAGGGGTATCGTGTACTAAAGATGAGTACAACGCAAACGTGTGGGGGAATTACTTAACCGATGTGGAAAAAGTAATTATATTACGGGTATCAAACAGAGGTTATCCTAATGCCTCTTATCATTTAGTTATTACTAACTACACAAGTGTAGTCTTACTGGCGATCTCGGGATGCATCACAAAACAAGTTCTAGAATCTATTATACTACCGGTTCACACTCTAAGCATTAAAGATGAATGCTTTAATTCCTACTAATCTAAAGGTGATCCTCACATTTTGGGTGGAATTAGGTGGTAAAGGGTTTTTGTGCTAGTCATGCAACTTCTTATCCATGAGACGCTTTTTGTTAAGACTAATGGCCCACTCCTATATGTCATGAAAAATTTTAAATTTGGTGCCAAAATTACCGTAACCGACATTTTCTCATGGTTTATTACACAAATACAATTGGACAAAGCAAATAATCAAGGATAAGCATAGTTTCAAAGTTCCTGTTTTATTTTCCCTCCCTACACTTAAACTGAACATTGTCCCCAATGTTCCCCGAAAGTATCAAAGTTATGATAATAGAAGGTAATTAAAAACGAAACAAACTAATACTCCCCTGATCAGGTCGGTAGGATCCGTGTAAAGTGGTGGTTAAATCCTTTTCAAGAATAATGTATGCGTGAAAAGCTCCTTCCAATCTTTTGTTTCTTCTTCTTTATAAATAAAACCTGCACACTTGAAGAAAACAAATGAAACATTCGCGTAAAATCGGCGGTAATAATATATATATAAGACTCTACTAAACTAGGATATAATGCTTGTGGAATGGATGTTTACAGAATTTCTGGAAAATTAAGACCTGGAAAATTCCAAAAATTTATAAGTAGCTCAGAAAACGAGAAAAAAGTAATCTGTTGTTTTTACTCCTTCCTGATGCCGTCAGGTTATCCTGACAAAAACTGGTCTGCGATTTTCTGGAAAAAATTCTGGAAAATTTGCATCTTTAGAATCTGGAAAAATTTCTGCAAAACATCCATTATGACTCGATACAAGCATTTGACTCGAACAAACACATATATATCTTTTAATTAATTGCAATTCTCATGTTTACGTTTCTTTTGAAAACGTGTGTAATCCTCCCTACACTTATCCTTTATGTAAAATACCTTTATATGCAATTAAGACGAGGTTAAAAACAAAATAAAGCATTTTTACAAATTTAAACATGAGAATAAGCAATCAATAAAAGATATATGACACTAACAAGCAAACAATTAAGCATGGGTTGCCTCCCACGAAGCGCTTTTCTTTATTTATGAGTCTTGTAGCTAGACTCGTAGTCGTGCTCCTACGTGACTTCATTGCCGTCCTTCTTTTCTTCCACTAAGCCTTCATCATAAGGTTGTAGACGTTGTATGCTCACCGTGAATTCTCTTCCAACATCGTCTATTACGATAACGGTTTTATTTTTTAGATTAGTTTCTTTCACCGTATAAGGTCCAAACCATCTTGGCTTATTCCTTCCCCATAATGCTTTTATTCTTGATTTATATAAAAGCACCTTTTCTCCATTCAAAAATTCCTTAGGGTTCTTTTGAGTTTGTGGTATTGTGGTATAGTTATTTCCTAACTTTTTATCACGTTTTCACAATGTCGCATTTAACCCTTGAACCATGAATTCTCTAAGCCCCTTTTCCCATTCAGCCATTTTCTTCTTAACGGCATTATTGGACACCTGCGAATTCTTATCTTTTACCTTATCCATAATCTTCAAAGGATATCTCGGAACAATAGGTATCCTAACTTGTCCTTTTCCACTTTTGAGTATCATAATCCCTTCACCGCATTTGATGGTTGCCTTGGCGATGGTCAGGAAAGGTGTTCCCAGGATTAATGGCAGGTTTTTATCTTCCTCAATGTCTACAATTGCGAAGTCCACCGGATAGACAATATTGGAAACCTCAATTAAGACATCCTCCGCTATTCCTATGGGATAAACATATGAATGATTTGCTAAGGAAAGTCTAAGATTGGTCTTGGTCGGTTCCTCCTTAGTCAACTTATTATAGACTGACAACGGCATTATGTTTACATCGGATCCCTGGTCAGCCAAGGCATTTAGGTTCTCTAAGTCACCTATGCTACACGGAATTACAAAGTTCCCAGAGATCTCTTGCTTCTTAGTTACTGGCTTTCTCAGAATCGACTCGTACATAGGTCCAATAGGCATGGTGTCATACTCTTCCTCTCATATTTCACCTAAGAGGGCTTTTCTAAGAACATCATTGCACCTAAAGTTTTTCACTTGGTTAACGATTGTTTTCTTATTGATCTCATGCTTAAGGTAATGCTTGATGAATTTGGGTTCATCATCAATCCGAGCCTCATTCTTATCCTTACTATCCTTGCTGCTCTCAAGCTCCTTCTTCTCAACTGCTCCATCCTCATCGGAAGCAATGGAAATGGCATTAACAGACAAAGTGGGGTGGCGTGCTCATCGTTCCTCACTAGCACCTTCTCGGGAATCTTCGTCTTAGTGTTCTCTTTCACTAAGTCCATCATCTCCGCCATTTTTTCTTGTATTTCATCCCTTTGTTCATTGAAGGCTTTTAAGAGGGTGTCGAGCTTGTTGCCATCTCGCTTTGTCGTTGCTTGAAATCGGCTTCAAGTTGCGTCAATCGAGCTTCTTGAGATGACATGAATTTGGACACCATTCCCTCAAGACTAGTGGAAGTTCCGGTGTTTGGAGGGTTGTTGTAGGATTTTCCTAAGTTATTAGGCTCGAGCTTAGGAGTCTCGTAGGAGCTCATTAGGAATTTGACTTGATCTTCAAGTTCGAGCATCCTATGATTGGAAGGTTGTGAGTCAACAGGAGGCAAAGAGACTGCCTTATCAGTTTTGGACAACTCACGGGGGTCATTCCAACATTCGTTTTCATATAGGGCAAGGTCCTCTATTATACCCCATGATTCTTCCACGGTGAGTTTACTAAGTTTTCCACCGGCCGCTTGGTCAATGGATCGCTTAGTGGGGAAATTGACATGATCGTAGAAGATTTGGACTTGAAGCCAAAGATCAATGCCGTGATGAGGGACTCTATGGAGTAAGTCCTTGAATCGAGTCCATTCTTCGTAGAGAGATTCACCTTGACGTTGTTGGAACATCAAGATATCATTCCTAAGCTTAGTGGTTCTCCCAGGTGGGAAAAATTGAGCAAGGAAGCGAGAGGTGAGATCATCCCAACTTGAGATGGAGCTGGCGGGAAGTCGCTCAAGCCAATTACTAGCTTGGTCCCGTAGAGAGAATTGGAAGAGACGCAGACGTGTGGTCTCCCGAGTAATAGCATCGAGGTCAATGGAATCGATAATTTTAAGGAAATCCTTAAGATGCTGATTAGGATCTTCGGAACGAAGTCCATGGAATGCACATCCGTTTTGCACCAACCGGATGGTGTCGGATCGCAGGGTCGTAGTTTGGGCTTGGTCGGGAAGCTCAATGGTGTTCCTATAGCCTAGGTGGCTTGGTCTCGAGTATTCACCAAGAGTACGGCCTCTTGGCGGGTCATTTGGTGGTAGGTTGATGAATGGTGGTTGGTTATCACCTTCCATGATGAAAAGTGATGGGGTTACGAACAAAGGTCACGAAGAAGGGGGATAGACTACGAGAAAGCTAAAAATGAGAAAAAATTTACTTGATAGGAATCAAGCAAAGAAACCTAAACGAGGTGGACTACTAACTAGCTATTCTATTCCCCGGCAGCGGCGACAAAAACTTGATAACGCTACACGCATTGTTCGGGGTCAAAGGAACTTCCTTTTCTTCGAGCAAGTTTTATAACACCCTAGGCAGTGAACCTAATCGCTGTAGTGTAGTATTAGAGTAAGCCACGGGTATTGATATCGTTCTCTAGGGGAATAGGAATGCTAGTGAGAAGTTACTACGCTAAGGTTGGGGTTGAGGAAGATTATTTTTTATCTTTTTATATTTTTTAGGAATTAGAAAGGTACGAATCGCGGGGTTTGGATTTGGGGGTTGGTATTTCTACCGATTACTCTACTTATCTAATTATCTAATCTAAGGTGAGGATAGTCTATGTCTATTGTTGTGTGCTCGTATGATAGTTAAAGATGTGTTTACCTAGATGCTACTACTCCCTAGTTATCTCCTATTGATGGTTGAATTGTCACGCCCTTATTCTTAACGCGCTGTGTTTCCTAAGGTTGTAAGGTGTGCATTCCCTAACTCTTTGAAGTCACCTTTAAGTGTATTAAACGAAATCCACTAAGTCATTCATAAACTAACTTTGAGGTTATCTTTGGGTTTAGTAAACGAAGTCCACTAAGTCATTCATAAACTATCAAAGATTTATCAAGTATTAAACACAACGATAGCCTAGTCGCACTCCTAAGCCAATTACAATTAAGATAAGAGACAACCTAACAATAATTAACAACTAGGTTTCATATATCTAAGCAAACACACAAGTAATTTAGCCGGACATGGTAAACATGCAAGCATACACACAATCAATTGAAAACATAATTGAATTAATGAAGTAAAACACTTATCTTGTGGTAAGATAGGGTTTGGAACCCTAAAATACTGTACAAGACAGCCTTGGTTCGGTTTAGGTTTTTATTCCAAAAGACTACACTATCAAACTGAAAAATTCGGATTCTATATATAAGATTACAATCGCGACGGCGTCACCTTATGATTTGTGACGCCGTCGGGTCGCTGTCATTAGGGTTTCGTCTTGGCCACGTTAGTCTTGCGACGGCGTCACCTTATGCTTGTGACGCCGTCCCCTTTAGTCTCTGACGCCTTCTGGATCAAATCTAGGCCGTCTGAGTTGCGACGGCCTACTCTTTTAAAGCCTGACACCGTCACTTGAAAATAAGCAATTTGGCTACTGAGCCGTCACAGAAGTGCTCCGACGGCGTCGCAATTAACACCTGATGCCGTCCCCTTGTATTTCAGCAGCTTGAGTGTCTCGATTCTTGACTTTGGCCATTTTCTTCGTATATCCGCGCCTTTTCGTCCAAATAAGTGCCATTCCAGCAATTTGCCTTCAAGAGACCTAAAAAGTGAAAAGGAACGATATTAAGTAATAACGGATACAAAAGTGATCAAATAAGGGCTAAAACGATCCCTCAAAAAGGTACATTTTAAAACCTTATCAGGCATCGTCGTCTCAATCACTTAAACTTCGGCACCATAAATGATCTTTCCAGAAAGGACCTAGTAAGAGGCTTACCCAGATTAAAGTATGAAAAGGATCATCTTTGTTCAGCATGCCAATTGGGAAAAAGCAAGAAATATGCCCACAAACCCAAACCTGCAAACTCAGTTATGGAAGTTCTTCATACTCTTCATATGGACTTGTGCGGACCCATGAGAGTGCAAACGTTAAATAGGAAGAAATATGTATTAGTCGTTGTTGATGACTATTCTCGATTTACTTGGGTTAAGTTTTTGAGGACAAAGGATGAAACTCCATATGTCATCATCAAACTTATCAAACATCTGCAGGTTCGACTTAACAAGACTGTTAGAATTATTCGAACAGACAATGGCACTGAGTTTGTTAACAAATAACTAAGTCAATTTTATGAAAGCATTGGAATCAGTCCTCAAAGAAGTGTTCCACGTACGCCTCAACAGAACGGTGTAGTTGAAAGACGAAATCGGACCCTTGTTAAAGCTGCAAGAACAATGCTAATTTACTCAAAGGTTCCAATGTTTCTTTGGGCTGAAGCTATTGCCACTGCTTGCTACACCAAAAATCGTTCCCTCATACACACCACTCATGGAAAAACTCCATACGAACTTGTCCATAAATGAAAACCAGATCTCTCCTACCTTCATGTATTCGGTGCTTTGTGCTATCCAACGAATGATGGTCAAGATTTAGGTAAATTAAGAGCCAAGGCGGACATTGGAGTTTTTGTGGGTTATGCACCAAACAAGAAGGGTTACCGAATCTACAACAAAAGAACTAGAGATATCATGGAAACTATTCACGTCACGTTCGATGAGCTGTATGGGCAAATGGCTCCAGGACAATCAAGTTCTGGACCCGCATCTCAACATTTGATAAGTAGTCCCATTAGTTCTTCTCTTGTACAAAATCCCTCACCAGCAATTCCATGTGTACCCCCTTCGGAAGATGATTTGAAGAAATTGTTTGATCCAATGTTTGATGAACACTATGAGCCTATTGCTAATTATCCGTCTAATCCATCAACAGAGGCTGCCCCTAACCCAGTCAACGTAGATAACCCTTCAATTTCTATATCATTAAGTCAAGAAGCGCCTACTGCAGATCACTCATCATCATCATCAAATCCTCAGTCATCGAGTGTACATCATGGAATTGTTTCTGACACCTATGATGGAGATAACCCCTTTGCTACTCCCGAATATGCTCCATTTGAGAACATATTTGCTCCTGAACCAACTTTAGAACCATCTTCCTCAAGAGATCCAAACTCTGCTACTTTAGTTCCTCAACAACAACCACACGAACACCTTAGAAAATGGACACATGATCATCCATTGGACAACATCATTAGAAAACCTTCTCGTCCAGTATCCACTCGTAAACAACTTGCAACTGATACCTTGTAGTGCTTCTTCAACTCCGTACTATTAAGGTCGAACCAAAAGACGTTAAAATAGCTGATTGATGCTAAACAGTCAAGTCTAATCACACAAGCTAACCACTTGTGAATGGTTAACCGTAACAGACTTAAAACAGTTCACACACCAATGCAATTTAAGATCAGAGGAATATAGGGGATTCCTGGGTCGTTAAGTCCCACGGAGGATGAATTGGTGTATAAACACTTACTCAGATGATAGAATGATCACTAAGGATAGTGATCAGTAAGGTTATTGGTGGAAAATTACCTAAAGAAAAGATTTACAAATTACAGCGACTTAAATGCAAATTAAAAGAAATTAAAAAGTTAAAATCTATTAAATAAACGCTATCACTATTTTTACAGATCGATGAACGTTTATTTGATTTTATAAAATAAAATAACTTAAATAAACTATATTAACTAAAACGTAAACTCAAATTATCTAAAAACTAGGTTTAAAATGAAAACGAGCGTTACGTTTTAAAAATTACGCTGGAGCGCAAGACAAAATGTAAAATTTATGAAATAAAAGGCCTACGAATGTAAAAATAATTTTATTACGTACTATATGATAAAAGAAAATTTTAGGAAAAAGCGGAATATTTTTTTGAGTTTTATATTATTTATTACGAATTAAAAACAATTTTAATCTAATTAATTAATTAAAAATACTAAACTATTTAAGAAAAATCTAAAAAATTCACATAAAGTACTTTGAACAGTGATGATCCTAAGAAAAATAAAAAACTTGGTGGTTGCTTTGTGAAATAAGCTCCAAATAAGCTAAAGAGAGCTTATAGCAAAAACTGCCCAACTCCCTTATGTATTAAATGTTGCAAACATTGACAAGAAAGACCCAAGGGCGCTATTGGTACAGGTACACATGCTATCACTCTCAAAGGGGTGGAGGTCTCAGGTTCGAGCCTGCCTCCACCCTTTTTGCAAAAATATTTTATTTTTGGAATTTTCTTTTTGCAAACTATTAAATACAAGAAAATAAGCAACTTTTAAGCTTTTTACAAAAACGACTAATAAGCTCTTAACTAGTTGAAGATTTCTTAACAGTGGGCTTTTAAGATTGAATAAGCACTAGATTTAGCTAAATTGTCATTAAACTAATGAATAAGCAATAAGCTAAACTGATAATAAGTTAAACAATAGATAATAAGCTGAATTGAAAACTGAAAAAAACACAAGTATTTAGGAATAAGCACTAGTTAATAAGCATAAGCTTAACTGATTTTGCACAGGACACTTTCTAAAGTATCTAGGTACTTTCTAGCTTAATATTAAGCACTTAAATAAGCTAATAAATGAAAAGGAACATTGGAACTAACTAGCTAACCAGCTGGGCTATCTAAAAAGCTAAATCTTTAATATTGGAGTTCACTAATGAGCTTATAGTGAGCTTATGAAAAAGCTTGGAAAAACTGTATGCTCAGTTTACTATATGAAATATACAAAACAATAAGCACTTTGCAGGCTTATTAAATAAGCTAAAATTGGAGAAAATAAACTTGGAACCTTTAGATAGCTAGGTGGCCTACTCAAAAAACTAAAGTACATAAGCTGAGACTCATCAATAAGCTCTGTGAGAGCTTATTAAACTGGGTAGCTCACTGGTGCACAGGGGAGGTTTTCAGTTAAGGGGTTCAAAAGAAGCTACAAAATAAGCTATTAATAAGCTAAATTTATGAAAGCTAGTATTTTTATATTTTTATTTAGCAGCTAAATATTATTTTCCCAAAAGGAATTAAGCTAAAACTTACTATTGAATCCTACACAAAATTATTCATTTTATTCAAAAACGACTTAATGGAAATTTTGACTTTTAAAATTACTAACTAGTTTGACTTTTATGAACTTAGGATTGAATTTACTCACTAATTATGTTGTAATAAGCTGTTATAATATGAAATTAAGCTATGGTAATAACTTTTAAGCATAAAACATGAATTTGGAAATCCAAATTCTTAACAGCAACTAAATAAGTGAGATTGAAGATGAAATTGACTTTTTAGCAAATAAGTATTGTAATTTATATTTTGACTGATCTATTATATCCTATTATGACTGAGAACAATAATAAACAACAACTCAAATACCTTCTAACTCAGTTCAATATGCAGAACCAAACAGTACATTAGAAAGAAAATTAGAACTTACAAATTATCCAGCTCATGAGAAGCTTAAAACATAACCAAACCAACCTATTCTATCACTATTTCAAACCAAATTCAACCCAAAACCAGCTCAGCTTCAACCATTCCCAATCTTGTACCAGTTTTTACCTCCAGTTGACTTTTGTTGACCAAAGTAAATTTTGAAATGAGAATCTGAGAGTTGAGTTTCTAAGTGTATAATAAGCTAAAGTTAGCTTATAAAAGCTTATATAAGATCTTATGATTGCATAACAACAACTGCAAACAACATTCAACAATTTTGGAAATTTGAACATTGAAATAAGCAAAAACTGAATTAGTAGACAATAATTTAAATTGAGACTGAAAGTGAGTTTTTATTAAACTGAGACATGATTACAAATTCTTTTAAAACTTAAACATACATTGGAGAATTTAAAAAGCTTAAAACGACATAAGTAAAAATAAAACTACACTACTTTACTCTACTGCCTTGCTTCTTTCAGCTTCTTTTCCTTTTTATAGTCATCAAACAGTAGCTCTGAATCTTCCTCAGTCCTTAGATTGGTCAAAATTGATCCTAGCCCTTGATTTTCACTTTTGGCGCCAAAAACTTGCAACTGGGTCTGGTAACGTGTTTTAGGAGAGGGAGCATTAATTGCTTTTGGGATGTTGTAAAGGTGGAGGGGACAAGGTGGGAAAGGTAGGTATGTGCTGGAGAGATAAGGGTGATGAGGTGGTAGTGAAACAGGTGGCAATGGAGGTGGAAGGTGAACAGTGGAGGAGGGCGGTTTAATTTTAAACACTGGGTTGGGTTTTGGGCTTGGGGAGATTGGGCCACAGCTGGGTTAAGTGGATTTGGTTTATTGGATTTGGAATAATAATAATACAAGGACCATGGTTGTAATTTGTGAAAAGTTAAGGACTGAAACTGTAATATTTCCAAACTTATCACAAGGACTAAACCTGCCAAATAAGATTAGTACAAGGACTAAATTTGCATAAATTTCCATTTTTACAAGTCCAAGGACTAAAATTGCCAATTTAGAAACTCTAGGGACCAAACTTGTAATTTTCCAAAAGTTTATCATAAGGACCAATTTTGTCATTTATTAATAGTACAAGGTTAAAATTTGATAATTTTGATTTTTTAAATTAACCAAGGGCTATATTTGACAATTTTCAAAGTTAAAGGACTAAAGTTGTCAATTTGTGATTTTTAAACTTTGAAGGGTTTATTTTGACAACTTTTGAATCTCATGGACCTTAAATGACATTTTACAAGTTTTTGAATTACCAGGGACTAGTTTTGACAACTTTTGTAACTTGGGGGACTAAAACTGCCAATTATGCAAACTTGATACGTTTTTCACCAGATTTTGGTGTTTTTGCATTTAAAACACATAAAACACTTGTTTGTGATATTTTAATCATTTTGATGCATTTCTGAGTGTGTTCAGATATTTTTGCAGTCTAGATAGTACAAAAATGATGAGTATTTAGACACTCATCAATCCCCCACACTAAGATATTGCTAGTCCCTAGCAATGATTTGGAAAAATTAATGGATTTTATCTCTTTACCAAAAGTCATTACTTCTGGAGTAGCCAAATGTTTCAGTTCAAGTAAGAACTTTGGTACAATGATAACCAAATGATTTTGAGCAAATCATAAGCTGTGAACGGATTTGATTTGTCTTTACCAGAAGCCGTTTGCTTCTGGACTAGCCAACTCTTAGATAAATTATCAATATTATCTTTGGTGAGCCGATTACCAATTATGGATTTTCAACTGCCTTTACCACAAGCCATAAACTTGCGGGCTAGCCAACTCTTCACTAATTAAAGATATGGTGAGCTGAACACCATACAATTTTGGGCAAATTGCAAGCCATAAACGGATTTGAGATATCTTTACCAAGAGTCGTTTGCTCCTGGATTAGCCAATCCTTATGTGGGTTAGACATGGTGGACTGATTACCATTTGTTGTGTTTAGTACATAGTACTTCCACTAAAAAAAAATTAAAATTTGGCCATTTTGGGGGAAAAGGGACTAAAAGGGTACATTTATGATCAAATTCGCCAGAATTTCCCCCCCCCCCCCCCCCCCACACTTAGAAATGAATATTGTCCTCAATATTCAAAGTACCGGCTGTTATGCCGAAACTTAGAACGTAAAAAGATAACATTACTAGCTAAGTGTAGAAACACAACAATTATTCTCTTTTTTAAATATTTACAATTTTCATTCATTTTTAAGATCTATATACAACATGTGGAGTATCTCCCCCACACTTAGGTGGTACACACGGGTGAAAACCCATGTTTAGCTACTGTTTTTGATAACCGAGTCGCTAGCTTGACTCGACCCCGAATTAATTGGTTCATGGGGAAGCAAAGTGGAAAAAACAATCTCCATCGGACTTTCATTCAAGATGTTTGTATAAACATTGAAGTACGTGAAAGTTCCACACCGATGAGATATACATAGAACCGGCTCAAAAATGATTAATGAAAATGCCGGGGTCAAAGATAATGTCTTCATTCCCGAAGGAGTGAAGAACAGGAGAAGCCACGGGATAGGTGAAGAAGAGAAAGAAAATCATGATAAACATCATGACTAACTCATCATCATCAGAAGAAGAATTCATGATTTCTGGATCATGAATCTCATCATTTAAGCTCATTTGATCAAGACATATTCTGGGTGGGAGGGATGGGATTTTGATATCAGGCAAGTTCTCATGGCTGAGAACATTTCCCTCCGGAACACAAAGATCATTTATGTCTAGATCAAAGTGGAAGTTATCATACTCTGGTAGAGATATGATATGAGTGAGTTCAAAGGAGAACTCTTCGTAAAGAGAATTATTCACGTGATGTAAATCTGTGAACTCTTGTTCTACTGTAGACTCATCACTATCCTCGTCAAAGATTGGATTGTTAGAAATCCAAGTGAATTCAGATTCAAATTCAAATAGAGGATTGGTGAAAGTAGCTTTGAATGTTTCAGGAACAAGGTGATTAACATTCTCTATTGGACTGTTAGGGTGAGAAGTGAGTGAACGATCATTATAAAGGAGACTTTCAGTTTCTCCTAGGTTGGCTTTGAAATCAAAGAGATCATCATCATTTTCTGATGAAAGTGGAATGAAATCGGAGAAAATCTCAAAATGATCTTTTGAACACTCAAGAGGGGAAAGGATATCACACAAATGCTCAAAAGTTCCCTGTGACTCTCTCGGGATTGGGACAAGGTCCTCAACACTAGACTTTATGAATTCGTCCGATTCCTTTTCAGGAACAGTGTCAAGATGCTCGTCCCCCATGTTCAGAGAGTGAGTGGGAGTTTCGGGTGTGATAGCAGTTGTTTGAGAATGAATCTCAACTGCTGGAATATCCACTGATGAACTTGATGAATCTTCAAGTGTATCCTCATCATCACTGTCATCAGGAATAAAATGAAATTGAGAGCTAGATCTGGCTGCTTTTTCTTTTGCAATTAATTCCCTAATAAACTTTTCAAAAGCAATTTGGGAATTTATTTTAGCAACCTGCTCTTCAGCTAGCAATTCTTCCATGGATTTCTCATGTGAATTTTGAATGATGGGACATTGTGGGAGTGGAGATTTGTCAAAACCGGAAGGTTGACATTGATAATCATCATGAGGACCCCCACAATATACACAAGAAAAACTGGGAACATTATGAAATGCTGTCTTACTCAACTCCTCAGTTCTTTTCACTGACTCCAGAAGCTCTAGATAAGTGTCTTGTTGAGTTTGCTGAGGAGTTTGAGTTATTTGGCACTGTGGAGATTGGTCGTGATCTGGATAGTCATAATTGTTACAAGGAAATGGATTCCCTGTTTGACAATCAGAGCTGAAATGGGGACCTCCACAATTCTCACAACAGTAAAACTGTTGAGCTTGGATTGGTGAATCATATGGATATTGATCATACCCAAAGTTCTGAGCATCACCGGAAAACTGTTCATAGACAATCGTGTTTCCGGATTGACACTCAAATCCTTGGTGAGGACATCCACAAAATTCACAGCAGTATTGTTGATTATATGAAGATAAGTCGGGTTGTGGTGGGTAATTAGAAAAATTTGAGGGATCGTTAAATGAGTTCGGATTAGGATCATAATCAAATGAATTCCTCGAACCACAAAACAAACAACTCCCGTTCTGAATATCATTACCACATTGTACACACGTACACCAGCGACATGGTGAACCAAAAAGAGGCTCACCACAACCGACACAAGGAATAAACGATTCTATTTGAGAGTTATGAGAAGGAATCGGTTCATTCAAAGAATCAACAAAACCAACATGGTGATCTGAATGACTATTAAGACTCAAAGAACATTTTGAAAAATCCGGAGGTGGGACAAGTGGTGTGCTCTGAGAGCTAGCAATTTCCACCACTTCCGTTATGGTCTCTGGTTCTGGTTCTTGAGAAACGTGAAGATTAGGCAAGTCATTCTTGCTAGTCACCGGTCTATATTCTGCATGTTTGCTTTTAACCGTAAATCGTGAATTCTAGACGGCTTAGGAGCAATTGAGGGTTTAGATCTTTGGATAACCGTAGGTTGGACGTATTTAGCACCTCCATTATCAAAAGGAAGTACCTGGTCCTTTGTCACCCCGGTTTCTCGTTTTATTTCCCTACGCAGAATCAATGGATCATCACGAACAACACGAATTCTTGACATTTGTGATAAAATAGGAAGTTTTTCAACTTCGTTCCAGATTTCGTCGTAGTCGAGAGATTCCATGAGAATAGAAGAAGTTAGAATCAAATGGATAGAGGGTAAATGGATAAAGAATCAAAAAGGGTAAGAGGTAAAAGATGAATATTTTTGGATTTTTGGATAAATATTTTGTAAAAACAAAGAATGAAAATATTTTTGGCGTTATCAACACTTTATGAAAAGTGTTAATGAACTTTTTGATTTTGATTAACTTTACAAAAAATTGTTTACAAACTGTGGTATATGTGCAAGAATGGATCTGGAAATGCTTAAAACACGCTTACAGCCTCCCCGGCAGCGGCGCCAAAATTTGATCTGTGCTGAAAACAGTCAAGCTACCTCACGCAAGCCTGCCACTTGTGAATGGCAGACCGTAAGAAGCTTAAAACTGCTTAAGA
The DNA here is from genome assembly GCA_019973895.1 of Chrysanthemum seticuspe. Lineage (NCBI taxonomy): Eukaryota > Viridiplantae > Streptophyta > Magnoliopsida > Asterales > Asteraceae > Chrysanthemum > Chrysanthemum seticuspe. Next base: position 86,502,958 of record BPTQ01000005.1, read on the forward strand.
CACAAATACAATGAAGTCCAGGAGAATATAGGGGATTCCTGGGTCGTTAAGTCCTACGGAGGATGAATTGGTGTATAAACACTTACTCAGATGATAGAATGATCACTAAGGATAGTGATCAGTAAGGTTATTGGTGGATAATTACCTAAAGAAAAGATTTACAAATTACAGCGACTTAAATGCAAATTAAAAGAAATTAAAAAGTTAAAATCTATTAAATAAACGCTATCACTATTTTTACAGATCGATGAACGTTTACTTGATTTTATAAAATAAAATAACTTAAATAAACTATATTAACTAAAACGTAAACTCAAATTATCTAAAAACTAGGTTTAAAATGAAAACGAGCGTTACGTTTTAAAAATTACGCTGGAGTGCAAGACAAAACGTAAAATTTATGAAATAAAAGGCCTACGAATGTAAAAATAATTTTATTACGTACTATATGATAAAAGAAAAATTAAGGAAAAAGCGGAATATTTTTTTGAGTTTTATATTATTTATTACGAATTAAAAACAATTTTAATCTAATTAATTAATTAAAAATACTAAACTATTTAAGAAAAATCTGAAAAATTCACATAAAGTACTTTGAACAGTGATGATCCTAAGAAAAATAAAAAACTTGGTGGTTGCTTTGTGAAATAAGCTCCAAATAAGCTAAAGAGAGCTTATAGCAAAAACTGCCCAACTCCCTTATGTATTAAATGTTGCAAACATTGACAAGAAAGACCCAAGGGCGCTATTGGTACAGGTACACATGCTATCACTCTCAAAGGGGTGGAGGTCTCAGGTTCGAGCCTGCCTCCACCCTTTTTGCAAAAATATTTTATTTTTGGAATTTTCTTTTTGCAAACTATTAAATACAAGAAAATAAGCAACTTTTATAACTGGAGCTTTTTACAAAAACGACTAATAAGCTCTTAACTAGCTGAAGATTTCTTAACAGTGGGCTTTTAAGATTGAATAAGCACTAGATTTAGCTAAATTGTCATTAAACTAATGAATAAGCAATAAGCTAAACTGATAATAAGTTAAACAATAGATAATAAGCTGAATTGAAAACTGAAAAAAAAAACACAAGTATTTAGGAATAAGCACTAGTTAATAAGCATAAGCTTAACTGATTTTGCACAGGACACTTTCTAAAGTATCTAGGTACTTTCTAGCTTAATATTAAGCACTTAAATAAGCTAATAAATGAAAAGGACCATTGGAACTAACTAGCTAACCAGCTGGGCTATCTAAAAAGCTAAATCTTTAATATTGGAGTTCACTAATGAGCTTATAGTGAGCTTATGAAAAAGCTTGGAAAAACTGTATGCTCAGTTTACTATATGAAATATACAAAACAATAAGCACTTTGCAGGCTTATTAAATAAGCTAAAATTGGAGAAAATAAACTTGGAACCTTTAGATAGTTAGGTGGCCTACTCAAAAAACTAAAGTACATAAGCTGAGACTCATCAATAAGCTCTGTGAGAGCTTATTAAACTGGGTAGCTCACTGGTGCACAGGGGAGGTTTTCAGTTAAGGGGTTCAAAAGAAGCTACAAAATAAGCTATTAATAAGCTAAATTTATGAAAGCTAGTATTTTTATATTTTTATTTAGCAGCTAAATATTATTTTCCCAAAAGGAATTAAGCTAAAACTTACTATTGAATCCTACACAAAATTATTCATTTTATTCAAAAACGACTTAATGGAAATTTTGACTTTTAAAATTACTAACTAGTTTGACTTTTATGAACTTAGGATTGAATTTACTCACTAATTATGTTGTAATAAGCTGTTATAATATGAAATTAAGCTATGGTAATAACTTTTAAGCATAAAACATGAATTTGGAAATCCAAATTCTTAACAGCAACTAAATAAGTGAGATTGAAGATGAAATTGACTTTTTAGCAAATAAGTATTGTAATTTATATTTTGACTGATCTATTATATCCTATTATGACTGAGAACAATAATAAACAACAACTCAAATACCTTCTAACTCAGTTCAATATGCAGAACCAAACAGTACATTAGAAAGAAAATTAGAACTTACAAATTATCCAGCTCATGAGAAGCTTAAAACATAACCAAACCAACCTATTCTATCACTATTTCAAACCAAATTCAACCCAAAACCAGCTCAGCTTCAACCATTCCCAATCTTGTACCAGTTTTTACCTCCAGTTGACTTTTGTTGACCAAAGTAAATTTTGAAATGAGAATCTGAGAGTTGAGTTTCTAAGTGTATAATAAGCTAAAGTTAGCTTATAAAAGCTTATATAAGATCTTATGATTGCATAACAACAACTGCAAACAACATTCAACAATTTTGGAAATTTGAACATTGAAATAAGCAAAAACTGAATTAGTAGACAATAATTTAAATTGAGACTGAAAGTGAGTTTTTATTAAACTGAGACATGATTACAAACTCTTTTAAAACTTAAACATACATTGGAGAATTTAAAAAGCTTAAAACGACATAAGTAAAAATAAAACTACACTACTTTACTCTACTGCCTTGCTTCTTTCAGCTTCTTTTCCTTTTTATAGTCATCAAACAGTAGCTCTGAATCCTCCTCAGTCCTTAGATTGGTCAAAATTGATCCTAGCCCTTGATTTTCACTTTTGGCGCCAAAAACTTGCAACTGGGTCTGGTAACGTGTTTTAGGAGAGGGAGCATTAATTGCTTTTGGGATGTTGTAAAGGTGGAGGGGACAAGGTGGGAAAGGTAGGTATGTGCTGGAGAGATAAGGGTGATGAGGTGGTAGTGAAACAGGTGGCAATGGAGGTGGAAGGTGAACAGTGGAGGAGGGCGGTTTAATTTTAAACACCGGGTTGGGTTTTGGGCTTGGGGAGATTGGGCCACAGCTGGGTTAAGTGGATTTGGTTTATTGGATTTGGAATAATAATAATACAAGGACCATGGTTGTAATTTGTGAAAAGTTAAGGACTGAAACTGTAATATTTCCAAACTTATCACAAGGACTAAACCTGCCAAATAAGATTAGTACAAGGACTAAATTTGCATAAATTTCCATTTTTACAAGTCCAAGGACTAAAATTGCCAATTTAGAAACTCTAGGGACCAAACTTGTAATTTTCCAAAAGTTTATCATAAGGACCAATTTTTTCATTTATTAATAGTACAAGGTTAAAATTTGATAATTTTGATTTTTTAAATTAACCAAGGACTATATTTGACAATTTTCAAAGTTAAAGGACTAAAGTTGTCAATTTGTGATTTTTAAACTTTGAAGGGTTTATTTTGACAACTTTTGAATCTCATGGACCTTAAATGACATTTTACAAGTTTTTGAATTACCAGGGACTAGTTTTGACAACTTTTGTAACTTGGGGGACTAAAACTGCCAATTATGCAAACTTGATACGTTTTTCACCAGATTTTGGTGTTTTTGCATTTAAAACACATAAAACACTTGTTTGTGATATTTTAATCATTTTGATGCATTTCTGAGTGTTTTCAGATGTTTTTGCAGTCTAGATAGTACAAAAATGATGAGTATTTAGACACTCATCAATAGCCATGACTGAAGACAGCCGGTTCAATGCCATGCAAGAAGAAATTCATGAGTTCGATCGACTAGATGTATGGGAATTAGTACCTGCTCCTGACTGTGCTATGATCATTGCTCTAAAATGGATCTTCAAAGTAAAACTTGATGAGCATGGTGATGTGCTAAAGAACAAGGCTCTATTGGTTGCAAAAGGATATCGTCAAGAGGAGGGTATTGACTTTGAAGAATCATTTGCACCAGTTGCACGTATCGAGGAAATCAGAATCTTCCTGGCTAACGCTGCCAGTAAGAACATGGTAGTCTATCAGATGGATGTAAAGATGGCTTTTCTTAACGGAGATCTGAAAGAAGTAGTATACGTCAGCCAACCTGAAGGTTTTGTGAATCCAGAGCATCCTACTCGTGTTTATCGCTTGAAGAAGGCCCTTTACGGTTTGAAGCAAGCTCCAAGGGCATGGTACGACACGCTATCGAAGTTTCTTGTATCTAATGGATTCAGCAAAGGAGCAGTTGATCCGACATTGTTCACCAGAAAGTCAGGCAAACACTTAATTCATGTTAAAATCTATGTTGATGATATTATTGTTGCCTCGACTGACCCCAATGAATGTGACCGTTTTTCTAAGGAGATGGGCTCCAAATTTCAAATGTCAATGATGGGACAAATGTCATTTTTCTTGGGATTACAAATTTCACAAAGTCCCGGAGGCATTTTTATCAATCAATTTAAATATGCTAATGAAATCTTAAAGAAATTTGGATTTGATTCTTGTGACTCTGTTGACACTCCCATCGTGGAGCGTACTAAACTGGATGATGACCACTCAGGGATCATGGTTGACCAAACTAAATATCGTAGTATGATTGGGTCCCTGATGTACCTTACTGCCAGTAGACCAGACATTCTGTTTGATGTATGCATGTGTGCTAGATACCAGGCTAAGCCTACCAAAAATCACCTTGAAGCGGTTAAATGGGTCTTTCGGTATCTCCAAGGAACCATCAACATGGGACTTTGGTACCCGAAGGACACCGTTATGTCACTAACAGCCTATGCAGATGCTGACCATGCAGGGTGTCAAGATACTCGTCGAAGCACGTCAGGAGGTGCTCAGTTTTTGGGTGATAAGCTTGTGAGCTGGTCTTCAAAGAAAAAAATGAGTACCTCTATATCCTCTACAGAGGCAGAATACATAGCCATGTCATCTTGTTGTGCTCAAATCCTATGGATGAGATCCCAATTATCTGACTATGGCTTTGAATTCAACAAAATCCCTCTGTACTGTGATAACAAGAGTGCCATTGCTCTCTCATGCAACAACGTTCAACATTGAAGAGCAAAGTATATCGACATTCGACATCATTTCATCAGGGAGCAAGTGGAGAATGGTGTAGTGGAACTATATTTTGTGAAGACTGAATATCAGTTAGCAGACATCTTCACCAAAGCTCTTCCTAGAGTACGTTTTGAGTTTATCCTTCCACGACTTGGTCTAGAGAGTCTACAACCGGAAACACTCAAACGTCTTTAAGAGGAAGACGAGGAGTAAATGCTTTTCTTCATCCATCTCTTATAAATATTTATTTAAAAAAAATAGAAAAATATAAAATTTCAAAAATCCATAAAAATCAGAAAATCTTTGAAAAAGCTCAAAAATATTATTTTTCCCATCTTTTTTCTATTCTTCGATAACATCTACGGTCTTTTATTTGTCACTCTAAGAATGACACGGGTCTTTAGATAAACTTCGATTGTACATAAACTTTAAAAAAAATAAAAAAATAATAAAAAAAATAAAATAATAATAATAATAATAATAATAATAATAATAATAATAATAATAATAATAATAATAATAATAATAATAATAATAATAATAATAATAATAATAATAATAATAATAATAATAATAATAATAATAATAATAATAATAATAATAGGGATGGAGAAAAATGGTGGTTTTTATTGTCATTCCAGGCAGTAACCCGTTTTAAAAGAAAGAACAGAGCCATGCTTAATCTTATTTTTCAAATCTCATGCTCTGATTCTAAAAACAAATGTTTGTCACCAAAAAGACAAATGTTTCCTTCACAAATATTTTTCTTTCTATAAATTCTTCTGAAAAATATTTGTCATCTAATGAAAACTAAATAGCTTTGAAAAATAACTCGGACTCAATTTTTGAAAATCATCTGGACTTGTCATTTGTCAAAATCTCTATCTCTCAATCAACAACTTATGTCATTGATTGAGGATTTGAATGATTTCAATTAAATCAAAAAGGTTATTTGTCAAACAATTACAATTTCTTATACAATTGGTTCAAGACCTTGGCTAATGTTATGTTTTCATAAGATACTTAAGCATGCTTGAACATTGGAGTTTAAAGTCTCAAAATCTGATCCTTATCAGTTAAAATGTTTTTCAAAAGCTAGTCACATTTCTCCTCCAAAGTTTTCAAAATTAATTTAAATCAATGGAGATCACAAATCTCAATGGATTTGAAAATTGTGATCGGGGGAGAATTTGTGATTTAAATTGGATTTAAACTGATAATTCGATAAATGGTTTTGTAATTGATTAGCAAGATCTCCTCCCTACATATGCCAAATGATTTCAAATTTTTCCAAGCATATGTTAAGGGGGAGCATCTATATCAAACCAAAAAGGATTAAAACGTGATTGATTTGTCACTAAGTGCAGGTTCTCTCTAATATGTGCAAAACTTTTTCGAATCTCGATGCACATATTGAGAGGGAGCAACTTTTAGAAAACCACATCTTTTCCCAAAAAAAATATCTTTAACAAAGTATTTAAAATACTAATTTTGATCGGGAGAGTGATGTCGATATTTTTAGAAAATGTTGATCAAAGAAGTGAACTCTTCATTCTCAATTTGAGATTTTCAAGTCCTCTTGCCTCCATGTGCCAAAGAAATTTCAAACATACGATGCACATGTTGAGGGGGAGCTTTTTCTGAAATATTAAAAACAATTCAGGTACAAAATGCTTTGATCATATATCACAAGTACCGGGATTGATTATTCAAATGGTTTTAAATTGGTTTCAATGGCAGAAGAACAATACCAAAAAGACCGACCAAATTTATTTTATGCATGGAGATATAAGGATGGTCAGGTTAGGTATTCATTCCCTCCAGAGCCGGAGGGATCTACCCAGGGACAATCCACTAGATAGTGTAGAGTCCTTAGGTATGATGAAAAAAGGAGAAAAATGAGAAATGGGAAGAGTGCCGACTGAGACTGAGCTAGTACTGGAATAAACCCAACAAGGTTCTAGTTATGAAGTCTCGGTAAGCACTGAAGGGGTTGAAGAATGAAAAAGAAATGAAATGAGAAAAGGGTGAAAAGAAATAGCCCTCCATTAATTCAACCTTAGGGCAGAAACTGGGTTCAATACATATGCTACTGGTGGTTACTAAGGTAACACCGGTATTGAAGACAAGACGTCATGGACCCAGTGACGCACTGCACTAAACTTCCCAAGCTACTCAAGTTCCTCTTAAAAGGACTTGTTTCATTCTCACGGGGAACCTACATTATCTATCGACTTTCTATTAGATATTGTTGATATTGAAGAAGGAGACCCTCTCCCTAGTCTCCGGCATAGGAACCAAATGTGCACTATTGAGTCTAGAGCCACGAGATCATCAATAAATCTCTCTAGGACACAATCAACGAAGACTCACTGTTTCACACAATGTGGAAATTGAGATTATATCTTTAGAGTCCTACGCATTATCCTTGTGGTATTTCCAGAACATCTGAGTGATATGTAAAATATTCACGATGAAGATGGAAATCCTTCTAGAGCCAACATCAAACAAGCTCTTGGTGGGTAACATGTGAGATCTTTCCAATAGATCAAACAGACAACTGGATAGAAATGATGGGGCGATTCTATATTGAATCAACCTTGGTCCAGGAAATGGATTGACGGATACCTTTGAAAAACCGGTCGTTGTGCTTAAAACTCTTTTCTCTAGCACATCGACTGTGTATAAATATTTCAAAATAAAAGGTGTTTATGATTGATAATTGATTTTCCTTAAAACCTTCGTTGTATTGCAAAACACTTTATATTAAGCGGTACACGGTTGTTTTTCAAATCACTTTTCATCAATCAGTGAATCTCAATTCGCTGGTTCACTCACTCCGTGTTGTCTTCTTTGAGACGTTTCGGTTTGAGAACAGCTAGAGCAGCTGCGAAACCATGTCAAGGAGATTCTTAGGAATTATACCTGATTACAGGCAGTACTTGTACTGATCAACGAGGAACCGTGGGCCGTGTACCTCAATTCAACGAAAGTGATCAAAGACACTTTCGTGCGCTTTATTGCTAACTGTTGTATGCAGGTACACCCAACGTTTGCAGCTGATCAGAATTGAGAGGTCAATCCATAGCCGCATTCTCACACAACACATTCATTTCTAAAGAAATCAGGATAAGTGCTTCAACGACTCAGATATTTTCACTCCATGCTTCTGCTACACTGCTTCAAATATCATGAATCAACTGAAGCTTCCGCTACTCTGATGAGAAGAAATCATGATCCAGAATGTGAGCATATCGGTCCAATGTCACAACATCACATAATGTTAACACTACAAAGGAAGAGTCAGAGATTTATGGTAGCTGATGATCTCAAAGCTGGCTCAAAACTCATCATCACGTGGATCAGTTAAAGACCTCCACTTGGTTTAACAAAACATGCAGAACATGAAGAATCATTGACTACGGGCTACAGTGCAAAGAACTTAATCAAGAATCCTAGAACAATCAAATGTAATATCTGTTTGTATTCAATGTAAATTGAGGTGACCTCCCTTAGGGGGAGATTGTTAGGATTTAGAAAATCCGTTGGTTAAAATGTCGGTCACCTCAAGTATATGTATTCGTTAGAAAGCTCGTAGTCGTAGTCTAGTTATGTTAATAAGTAGTGAGTTAAGTAACACAGTGGAGGACAGACGGGTCTTTACCCACTGTATGCCTGATCCACAGCCCGTAGGAGGCGTATCTTGTAAGAAACTATAAATACCCTCTACCTCCCAAGGTAGAGGGTTGGAGCTTCAATACCATTTTTCTTTGTTTCATCAAGCTCCCAATTCTCTCTCTACTTTCTCTCTTTAAACCTTTAAACCTTTAAACCATACGCCCCTCTTTTAATATGTTTTGATGTGTTTGTGAAATCCAATATGTTACAACTTAGTATTAGCCAATTATGTGATAAAAAGTATAAAGTACTATTTGAAGAAAATGGTAGTAAAATACTAAAAGATGGTATCACCATAGCTAAAGGAGTTAGGAAAAATAATATATACGTCATGAAAATAGATAAAACATCTAATGACAAAATTTGTCTAACAACTTTAGATGATAGCTCAACTCTGTGGCATAGACGTTTAGGTCACGCTATTATGAGACTTATACAAAACCTATCTTCAAAAGAGTTAGTTAGGAATTTACCAAAACTAAAATATGACCAACATTTTTGTGACGCTTGCAAAATTGGTAAACAAACCCATAGTAGTCATAAGGCTAAAAACATGGTGTCCATATCTAAGTGTCTAGAACTTTTGCATATTGACTTTTTTGGTCCATCCGCTATAAGAAGCTATGGAGGCAACTTATATACTTTGGTCATAGTAGATGATTACTCAAGGTTTACTTGGACGTTGTTTTTTGAAAACCAAAAATGAAGCTTTTAATAAATTTGAAATTCTTAGCAAGAAAATTCAAAATCAACTAGGTGTTAAAATTGTGTCGATCCGAACGGATCATGGTCGTGAATTTGACAATGAAACACAATTTGGAAACTTTTGTGATGCAAATGGTTTAACACACAACTTCTCGGCTCCTCGAACACCTCAATCAAATGGAGTTGTAGAACGTAAAAATAGAACCATTCAAGAAATGAGTAGAACAATGCTTAATGAACAAAACATTCCTCAAACGTTTTGGTGTAACGCCGTTGACACTTCTACATATATTTTAAATAGAGTCCTAATACTTCCTTTCTTAAACAAAACACCATATGAGCTTTATAAAGGTAAAAAGCCAACTTTATGATACTTTAGAGTATTTGGATGTAAATGTTTCATTCTTAATACTAAAGATTATCTCACCAAGTTTGACCCAAAGTCTTATGAAGGTGCATTTCTTGGTTACTCTCAAACTAGTAAAGCTTACATTGTCTTACACAAAGAAACAATGAGAGTCAAGGAATTGTTGAACATAACATTCGAAGAAAGTCCACCTCCCTCTAAAACATCACCTTTGGTAGATGATGACTTAGTTGAAAGTCAACTTGTAGAAGGTCAAGAAATAATTGAAAATGACAAGGAAGATGAACCATTAAATAATGAAATTATTAACATCAAAGAATCCAAAATCCATCCTTTAGAAAAGGTCATAGGACAACTTAATCAAAGAACCTTAAGATCACAAGCCCAAAATCAAAGTAATCATTTTTGTTTTGTATCTACCATTGAACCGAAAAACATAAATGAAGCAATAAAAGATGAATCTTGGGTAATTGCTATGCAAGAAGAATTAAACCAATTCGTTAGAAATGATGTTTGGAAGTTAGTTCCAAAACCTAAAGATCAAACTATAATTGGAACGAAATGGGTTTTTCGAAATAAAATGGATGAAAATGGTGTAGTGTCTAGAAAAGCTAGGCTTGTAGCACAAGGTTATAATCAACAAGAGGGGATTGACTATGATGAAACTTATGCACCGGTAGCTAGGCTCGAGTCAATTAGAATCTTACTTGCATATGCATGTGCTTATGATTTTAAGTTATTTCAAATGGATGTTAAGAATGCATTTCTTAATGGGTTTATTAACGAAGAAGTATATGTTGCTCAACCTCCTGGTTTTACTGACTTTGAGAAACCACATCATGTCTTCAAACTTAAGAAATCATTATACGGTCTTAAGCAAGCACCAAAAGCTTGGTACGATAGACTTAAGACTTTTCTTGTTGAAAATAAATACACCATGGGATTAGTAGATAATACTCTTTTTACCAAGAAAAAGGAATCATATATTATCATTTTTCAAATATACGTTGATGACATCATATTCGGATCAACTTGTCAAGAGCTATGTGATGATTTCTCTAAAATCATGCACGATGAGTATGATGGGTGAATTAAACTTCTTTCTAGGACTTGAAATTAAACAACTAGAAGATGGCATATTCTTTAACCAATCTAAATATATAAAAGATATGCTAAAGAAATTTGGTCTTGAAGACTCAAAACAAACTAGGACACCCATGTCCTCGGACACTAAACTCGCCAAGGATTAGGAAGGTGAATCAGTAGATAACACTAAATATAGAGGAATGATCGGTAGCTTACTCTATCTCACGGCTAGTAGACCCGACATTATGTTTAGTGTTTGTCTATGTGCTCGCTTTCAAGAAAATCCAAAGGTATCACACTTAGAAGCCTTGAAAAGGATATTTAGATACATCAAGGGAACGACATGTTTAGGATTATGGTATCCCAAAGGAACGGGTGTAGAAACGGTAGTGTATGCCGATTTGGATCATGCCGGTGACTATGTCGATAGAAAAAGTACAAGTGGTATTTGCACTTTTGTCGGACATTGTCTCACCTCATGGTTTGCAAAGAAGCAAACGGCTTTAGCTATCTCAACTACTAAAGCCGAGTACGTCTCAGCCGGAAAAGCATGTCAACAAGCTCTTTGGATGAAGCAAGATCTCGTGGATTACAAAATTCATCTCAACGATATCGTTATATTTTGCGACAACAAAGGAGCTATTGATCTCAGCAAAAATCCCGTCCAACATGCTCGTACGAAGCATATTGAAATCCGTCATCACTTTCTTCGCGACAATGTTCAAAAAGGAAAAATCTCAATTGAGAAAGTATCCTCCGAAGACAACATTGCCGACATTCTAACCAAGCCTCTAAAACGAGAACCATTTAATCTTCTCAGACTTGGTTTGGGGTTAATGGAACCAAACATGTAGGTAAAACATAGCCTAAACCTTATAACAAACAAAACAAAACAAATTTGTTTGAAACTGCTACTGTTCCCACGGCACCAAACGACAACAAAGGCGGAACCATTTTTTTTGGTGCTGTCTGGTCCGTGGTGACTACAGTTGCAAAAATTCTACCTACAAAACATCTTCTTCCTCACAACCTACTTTACCAAAACATGTAAACATTAGACCTAACTCATTATTGACACTTTCTCATCCACTAATCACTGAAGATAACATCATTGTAAGTATCCTAACTACATTTTATCTCTTAATTCTGAGTCTGGGATTCTAATTTGTGCACAAAATCATTACATGGGGATTATGTATATTCTTGTACAAAACATGGATTCAATTGGCAAATTGCATAACTAGTCATTGAAATTAGGTACTACATTGTCACATTGCATAAACAAATCATGTATACCACTAATCAAAAGATAATGACTATAAGGTTTTATTCAAATAACCAAACACCCAATGTTAAATTTTTTTGAAAAGCTTCTCACTTGTAGGAAAACAAATTTTAATTGTTAATACAAATAGAAACGTTAAATTTTTCATCACTTGCATGCTCTTGAATACTAAAGGTATTGCATAACTAATATGCATTCCCGGGTATATTCAAATGAAGCCACATTAAATTAGGAGCATTTGGGTTATCTCATGCCGTTTTCCAAACACCCCCACTAAAAACCATTTTATGCATAAAATGAGTCGAGATAGCCGCAACTCCAAATTGTTTTCATATAGGCACACACTAGAACCAAAACGTTAAATTTGTTCTCATTTTTAACATGTAAATTCTTGCTCATAGGAGTAACCATGGTAGCCGCAAGATTCTATGACCACAAGGATACTCTCAACTACATTCCCAAACATCACAAAACCAAGGGCCTCTCCAAACAACAAGTCGAAATCTTTAAGAGTCTAGAAACAAGGTACTTCCATGAGGGTAGAACCATTCACTCCTCCTTTGTCGACGAAACCAATCTCCGTCAAGAACTAGCCGCTATTCACTTCGATTGTCTCATTGACATCGATGAACCTATTTGTCCTATGTTTGTGTTAGAGTTCTATGCTAGTGTCACCGGTTTCATTAATGAGGAAGATGAGTTTAGCCTTAGGTTTAGGATCAATCAAAACGACTACACCATCTCCTTAACCCAATTTGCTCAAGTGCTAGGAATTCCCAACCGAGGGACATGTGTCTACTCGGATAAGTGGTCACTCATTATCCTTTATGCAATCAATGACCGCTCTCCTCCCTACCAAACTCCTTTAGCGGATAATGATGTCATCCGTGAGTGCCTCTTTAACCCAAGAGCCGCTCCAACCCGTGTCACCCGAAAGGGAAAGGAGGTGAACTGAGATCCATATGGAATGGAGCTCAATGAATTTAAGCCCGAATTTAAGAAATGGGAGGAACTACTTAGAGCGAACGTCATTAGAACCATATGAAATAGGGACCATATCAACGCTTACCTTTGTCACATGCTCTACAACTTGTCCACCCGTCAACCATTCAATTTAGCCTACTACATTGCTAGGAGAATGATTGACATTCCAACTCAAGGATCGGTTGCTCTTCCTTACGGGATGCTTCTCACCCGTCTCTATAGAGCCTTTGCACCAATTCCACCAAGCCCAAAAGGGTTGCAGCTTGACTATGAGCTCATCCCTCACATCTTTGTGCCCTTGAGTGACGAGCGAGTGGCTAAGACTAAAGGCAAAAGAGCAAAACCTCCAACTCCATCATCATCATCAAATTGCTCTGAGGATGGTCTTCCAAATTTTCGCCTTCCACCTCATGAGTACTATGCGTCTCTCCCCGAGATTGAGAATGAACCGGCAGAGTTCAAGCAAACTAAAGGGATGTTCAAGTGCCTTGGTAGGATGATGAACAAGATCTACAAGAAGTTGGATAAGTGAGGTTCATTTTAAGGAGTGTATGGAACAAGACATTAACTTTGATGTATGATATAATTTGGTTGCTTTTAATTTGTAGGATGATAATATAACTTAAAACAATGATGTATGCTAACAAATTCATGCAGGGGGATAACACAAGTATGTTATCAAATTTTACCCATTTTCACTTTAATGTGAAAATCGTTAGCCCTTGGTCAAAGTCTATGCTCCACTATTTTTGGGTATGTGTGATAAGGTTTTAAAAGGTACCTTTTTGAGGGGTCGTTTAAGCCCTTATTTGATCACTTTTGTATCCGTTATTGCTTAATATCGTTCCTTTTCACTTTTTAGGTCTCTTGAAGGCAAAATGCTAGAATGGCACTTATTCGGACGAAAAGGCGCGAATATACAAAGAAAATGGCCAAAGTCAGAATCGAGACACTTAAAGCGGCTGAAAACATAGGATGACGGAGTCAGGTGTTAAATTGCGACGCCGTCGGAGGATTTTGTGACGGGACAGAAGCCAAAACTCCTATTTTCAAGTGACGACGTCAAGTTATAAAAGAGTAGGTCGTCGCAACTCAGACGGCCTAGATGCAATCCAGAAGGCGTCAGAAGCTGAAGAGGACGGTGTCACAAGCATAAGGTGACGCCGTCGCAAGTCTAACGTGGCCAAGACGAAACCCTAATGACGGCGACCCGACGGCGTCACAAAACATAAGGTGACGCCGTCGCAGATGTAATCTTATATATAGAATCCGAATTTTTCAGTTTTAGTGTGTAGTCTTTTGGAGTAAAAACCTAAACCGAACCAAGGCTGTCTTGTACAGTATTTTAGGGTTCCAAACCCTATCTTACACCTAGATAAGTATTTTACTTCATTAATACAATTATGTCTTTGATTATTTGTGTGTATGCTTGCATGTTTTCCATGTCCGGCTAATTTACTTGTGTGTTTGCTTAGGGAATATGAAACTTGATTATTGAATATTGATTGGTTGTCTCTTATCTTAGTTGATTAATGATCTAGTAATGCGATAGGTCATTCGTTGTGTACTTAATGCTTGATTAAATCTTTGTGAACCTTGGAATATGTCTCCCTGAGTAGTTGTAAGCTAAACCATCCAAAGAGTGCCTTAGAGTAAGAGTTTATTATCCCTAGTGGGTTTTGTAGACGAGACCCTTTTGTAAGTTCAAAGAGTTAGGGAGAAACGCATACCCTACAACCTTAGACACACAACGCAACTAGGAATAAGGACGTGACAATTCAACCACCAATAGGAGATAATTAAGGAGTAGTAAAACCTAAGTAAACACATCTTTAAACTATCATACGAGCACACATTAATTAGACATAGACTACATACACCTTAGATTAGATAATTAGATAAGTAGAGTAATCGGTAGAAATACCAACCCCCCCAAATTCAAACCCCGAGATTCGTACCTTTCCTTTCCTTAAAAAATATAAAAAGATAAAAAATAATCTTCCTCAACCCCAACCTTAGCGTAGTAACTTCTCACTAGCATTCCTATTCCCCTAGAGAACGATATCAATACCCGTGGCTTACCCTAATACTACACTACAACGATGAGGTTCACTGCCTAGGGTGTTGAAAAACTTGCTCGACGAAAAGGAAGTTCCTTTGACCCCGAACGACGCGTGTAGCGTTATCAATGTGTTATTTACTTTTCCTAACTAGAAATAATTAATGTCACATGTTTTGAGCAAAATTTTAGGTTTCGGAAAAGTCCCCGACACCTAAAAACCTGTTATGTGGTGATTTCTGGTGTCCACGGAACAGACGGCACCAAAAATTTGGTACCGTCTCTTATAGAAATTGGTACCGTCATACATGTACAAGCGGACCAGGCGGCACCCTTTTTTGGGTTCTGCCTGTGTATTTTTTTGGTGTCGTGGATCCTACATGTAATTTTCTGAATTTCGCTTATTTCAACATTCCAAATTACCATAAATTGCTTCTAAGTTAATCTTAACTAGTTATTACCCATATTAGAACTAGTATAAAACACTTAGGCACATAGGATATCCATTTTCCACAAAAATTCAAAAATTTCAAAAATCCACCCAAGTAGCCCTTTTGCATAAAGGAAGGAACCAAAAATTTGGTTCCTTGCAATCCGTGGGTAATCTGATTGTTAGGATCTCATAATCATTAGAACACATTTATTGCAAATCTTTGTCTCTTCACTCCATCCTTCTTGTATGGATTGACTTGGGTGATATGACTAGCATTAAACCCACTTCAAAATCATTAGAAACGTTATCTCTTCTATGGTTTAACATCAAATCAAACACATTTCTCCATAATTATCCATTCCTATAAATTAAGAGCTTTTACCATGATCATTTTCACACGTTCTCAATTCTCACCATCTACTAGCAAAAGCTTAAGTCAAAATGACTAAAACTTCACCATCAACCAAGACTTGCAAGAAAACCGCTAGAATAAGCGTAAGACCTTGTTGCTTTGTCAACAAAAGCTCTTCTTCCGAGTCATCCCCACTAACCATCTCATCTCCCATAAGGGATGACACAACCTTCACCTTGGCTACTCCTACACCACCTCTAAAATCACCTATCACTATCACTACTCCACCACCAACAAACACTCCTAGCTTACCACCACCGGCTCCCATCCAAACATCAAAATCACCATCACCTCCAAAATCTCCAACACTCATCCCATTGGAGTTATTCTCTACACAACCTACATCTCCAAATCCATTTTTGGAAAACTTGGAGGACTTGCCTCCTAGGCACAATCATCCACCACCACTACCATCCTTTGGTACTATTGAGCGAATAGCTTATGAGTCTCCACGTCTATCATTTGACCCAAACGCCACCTTAGGGCCAAGACCTCTTCTTTTCCATCCCATCCACAAGTAAATCCATGGTTCTTTATATGGGGATCAACCACTTCCTACATCAATGCATCCTCACTTAGAGGACATTGAGGAATCCATGTGGGAAGATCACCCCACCAAAGAAGAGATTCAAGCCGAACTCCATCATCTCCACCAATTTTCAAATATGGTGGATTCTCATCTAAGTGATGCTATGCAAATGCAAAGTGCTTTGCTAGCCTCCATAATCACCACTCGAAAAACCAACACCAACACCTCCCCCATTCCATCACAACAAAACTATGAACCAAACTACCCTCCTAGGCATGGTTGCTCAAATTGTGAGCGAACCGCCCAAATAACCGAAAGGACCCGGGTGATGGTCTATGAGCTCCAAGAGGAAATGAGGTTCATCCTCAGTCACATCCTAGAGCGCCTAAATGCTCTTGCTCATCCACCACCCCAATAGGAGGGTCCTAGATTATTTCTTTTAAGCATTTTTTATTTTCTAGGATTTTTCTTGTAAATTTTTTTCTAGGATAATTTCTTTTTTAGGATTTTATTATTGTACTAAACACTTCATTGTGTTCTCTTTTCATGATTATTAAATCATGAAAAAAAATTAACAAATGAATGGTGTTTCTTATATTGTTGTTGCTTGTTACATGGTGTTTGAAAATGCTTGTGATGATACTTATAACTAACAATTCTTTTTGTAGCTTTTTCACAATCCATGTATCTTCCTCTTGGCACCTAATTTAGGGGGAGCATTGGTCAAGGGGGAGATAATGGCTCGGGCTCATTACACATTCCGCCTCGCATCTTCTTTTTGTTGAGACAAAAGGGGGAGAAATATATAGAACTTGGTTATATTTGACTTTCTGAAAAAGTCAACTGCATCTATGACTTTCTGAAATAGTCAACACCATGCTTCATTGGTTATATTTGACTTTCTGAAAAAGTCAACTGCACACTTTGACTTTCTAAAAAATTCAACATCATGCTTCAACTAGTGAAGACTTTGACTTTCTGAAAAGTCAACATCATGTCTAAATTAGACATACTTGCATTATCATTTTTATCTTTCAAGTTCTAAAACTAATATTTTTATAGCTCTTATACAATCTTTACATCTTTTCCAAAAATAAAATTTATGTTTTGTCCTCAACAAAGAGGGGGAGATTGTTAATACAAATATCGTCATTAAACGTTATTTTTATAAAGCTTAAAGCTTGTCAAGTTTAATAGACAAAAGTAAATTTAAATATCGTCATTAACGACAAAAGTAAATTTAATTTTTATAAAGCTTGAAGCTTGTCAAGTTTAATAGATATTAAAACAAGCTTTTCCAAAATAATATCTTCATCACTCAAGCATTTACATTATGATTAATCATATCTTGATATGAATCTAAACCATAATGTATGATAGTAGTTTTTAGTTCAAGAATGTTTTGGTTTCTTAAAAACTAAACATTACATATGTATTTACATATTTCTAAAAATAGAAAAACAAACACATGACACCATGTAGTGTATCATTGAAATCCTTAGAAGATTTCACTAGATTCTATATGTATATTTAGACTCTACATATCTTACACAATCTTGGATAGATATGGTTGACTTTGGTAAGATTTTGAGATCTTGTTGTCAGACCTCGGCGGCACCAAATATTAACACGGACAGAATCCTTTTAAGGGTTCCGTGGTCCGTGGTGCTTGCTGATGTTTTTGGCTATAAATAGCAAAGCCAAACCAAGTTCTTTTTCATCCCTTTCTATCATATTCTCATACATTCCTTCTCTCTAACATTTCTAACTCAGTTTCATATTATATTAGTGATCTCTTATGTAGCAAAGAAGATTAAGATACATTCAAGCTTCAACAAGAAGTTGGAAGTCTTGTTTGTTTGTTGTTGTATGATCTTGTGTTGATTCATACATCATTGTTGTACCAAATCATCATAATATTGTGAGTGTGAGTGGTTAGCATTTTAGTCCTTAAAATACATTGTGTATGGGAGTGGTTGTACCCTTGAAAAGAACTCGACATCTAGCTTAGTGTCGAAAATAGTGTGTAAGCGAAGTGTAAAGGTTTCTCTACCGGTGAAAGGAGCTTGTTGACTAGTGAAGTTAAACTCTCGAGTGTGAGACTCGGAGAGTGGAGTAGGGCAAGGAAAAAGAGTCCTTGTAGACCGAACTGTTGGGAATTATATGTTTGAGTTGATAAGACAAAAAGAATGAAACAAGATGGACTTAATACGACAAGAAGGAAACCTAAAAAAATATGGAAGGACTTGCTTGCAAAAGAAGTTTTATTTATTAGTTCTTTGTAGTATTTTGTAAACCCTAATCCTCTAGTATATAAAGAGGACATAGGTGTAGGTTTTAAATACAAGTCTTCCAAGATGTAGTCGACTTAAAGGTGTGTGTGTGTCCTAGGCGTATAGTTTTGTAAACGCCTAGGTTATTAGTTTAGTTAGTAGTTTAGTTATCTAGACGTGTTCCTATAAACGTCTAAGATTAGTTAGTATTAGTGAGTGAAAAACCTTTAGCAATAACATTGATGTTCTTATTATTCCGTTGTGCATTCATGTTTGTCTTTGTTATTGTTATCCCTAGATGAGCTCATAAACGATCTTCACAATTGGTATCAGAGCAGGGAGCTCTTGATATAGGGATCTACAAGGTTTTTCGAAGAAAAAGGTAAAAATTCGAATATGGAAAAAATTTCGTAATACTTCTGCAGCACTGTTTTCAAGAGGGCATAACTTTTTAGTGAACCGTTGGATCGAGCTACAATTTTTCCTGGTGCATCTCCGTATATCCGTCTAACGTTTCACTGGAGGGATTATAAATTAGAGCTCTCAATCAAAAGTTATAAGCTGTCCAAGTCTGCTGCAGAAACTGAAAAAGTTTCGTAAGGTTACTACAGCACTGTTTTGAAACGATCATAACTTATTCGTTAACCGTTGGATCGTGACGAAATTTTGGGTGGACGTTCTCTATATAGCCATATAACTTTCCAGTGAAGGGATTGTCGATTTGAGATTTTATGCAAAAGTTACAGGCTGTCGAATATGGCTACTGACAAAGATTTTCAAAAATGATTTTTAGGGTTTTTATTCATGTATTTAGGATTTTCTCTTTACATGCATTAAAGTTGTCTCAAAACCCTACACTGATCTGATCTTGCATGATGTCTCAAGTGTTTCTTATAATTTGATTCGATCAACTAGGGTTACTACAAACCCTAATATCTATAAAACTAAAAACACCAGATTTATTCAAAGAACTGGAAGAGGCATATGAAGAATGGGTTTTGATTTTTTTGACAACAAGAAAGTGCAGCAGAAGTTGATAAAGGGATGATTGTATTCACATGGGATCATGCACATGGCTAAAGGTACTGCTTCTCATTCAAAGTACTGCTGATTATCCGAAAGTACTGCTCTTGGACAAAAGTACTGCTCTTGGACGAAAGTACTGCTAAGGTCGCGACTTAGCAATGTTCATTCTATTTTTAGTACTACTGTCCTACGTTGGTACTGCTGCTATGTTCCAAGGTACTGCTACCATTGTAATCTTGATAATGCATGTGATGGATGCAAACAGGAGGCACACAATAGAGTTTATTATTGAGCTGTGATTAAACACGTTTTTGTGGACAGTACATATTTTTGGTTCTCGACTGAGTTTGAGAGATATCATTTTACACGCACAAGAAGATGTTTGATTTTTGGAATTGTGGGGAAGTTGAGCATGATATTTCTTATGGATTTTTGACAACACACACATGGGATTTTTGTTCACACACACAAGGAGATGATTTTTGGTTTTAAATTGTTCTTAAACGTTTTTACAAGGCTCGGTTTGGAGATTTATTGAAGAATTGATTACGAAGAAGATTGATTATCATTAATTTGATGTTGTAGTTGAGTTTCACAGGTTTGTGTTCTTATCATATCTCAAAGTGGGTGTTACACTTTGTAGATAACTTGTTCGTGCTTAAAGGATGTTGACGAAGACTTGAAAAATCTAGTTTTCATAGGTCAAGGGGTGGATGGATGAAGACCTAGTTAACTATCACTTAAAGGAGTTACATTGTAGTGCTCAGTGTCTCATTGAAGATGAGGATTTTGTCAAGAGATTGCGGTCTACTTATATTTTTGGTTAGCAGTATAAGTTCAACGTCACGTGGATAAACAAGACATAAGATACAAGTTTGGGTTATTTTACTTCTTCATCAAGTTCGTTATATTTGGTTTTCTTCACAAGTGATCATTACAAGGAGCTTACAGAGTTAAAGAATCATTTGATGTTCACGCACCACTCAAGGGGAAGTGTTTGATTTTTACTACTGTTGATCATTATTACTACTGCTAGTTGGAGTTTTCTACTATTTTAGATTCATTTTTAGTAAGCATTTTGGTGTTCTTCATGGAGGGCAAATTGTAACATTGGAAGGCCTAGATTGGAAGTATGAAATTGGTTCGTGGTGGTCAAGATCATTATTTGCATACGTTCCCTATTTGGATAATAACAAAAAAGGGAAGAGATGTTTGAGTGGCATGGCATGGATTAAGGGGAAGACAAAGGAAGACATACTTGTTTCATTCATGGTGAGATCCCTGATCTCAATTTCTTTACTTTGTCTAGGGAAGTTCGTTCAAGAATGGTTTTGTCATTATCAACTAGGGGAAGATTGTTGGGAATTATACGTTTGAGTTGATAAGACAAAAAGAATGAAACAAGAGGGACTTAATACGACAAGAAGGAAACCTACAAAAAGATGGAAGGACTTGCTTGCAAAAGAAGTTTTATTTATTAGTCCTTTGTAGTATTTTGTAAACCCTAATCCTCTAGTATATAAAGAGGACATAGGTGTAGGTTTTAAATACAAGTCTTCTAAGATGTAGTCGACTTAAAGGTGTGTGTGTGTCCTAGGCGTATAGTCTTGTAAACGCCTAGGTTATTAGTTTAGTTAGTAGTTTAGTTATCTAGACGTGTTCCTATAAACGTCTAAGATTAGTTAGTATTAGTGAATGAAAAACCTTTAGCAATAACATTGATGTTCTTATTATTCCGTTGTGCATTCATGTTTGTCTTTGTTATTGTTATCCCTAGATGAGCTCATAAACGATCTTCACACGAACCACTATAAACAACTTGTTGTGGTTTGATTGTTTCTTTCCTTATCTACTCTTTATATATTGTTTGCACATTTCACTAACATATCTAAGATCAATATCAATTGATCTTTCAATAAGTTTCAAAACAAAGTTTTTATTCGGTAAACTATTCAACCCCCCTTCTAGTTTTCCACACAATGATTCTATAAAATTTTGTTTTGAATCAGTTTATGTAATCATTTTTATGTGAAAGTAGATTCAAATACCTTTCAAACGATAGGTGGCACGACTTCTACATACTTACGGTTAATTAGTTATGAATTTTTGAAATTTAACCAAAGTTGTCCTCTTCAGAGACGGATCCGCCGGATACCTTCCAAAATGGATCCGCCCTTTGATAATAAAGGGATCCGCAGATCTGACATAGATTCACAAAAATACATGTTTTGACCCGACAAAAAGGTTTAACCTTTGTAGACTTTTTTGTAAAGTTATAATATCCATTTTAATCTTTGTTCAAGCTTGAGTAACAAAATATCTAACAACAAAACTTCAAATAAAAAGAATCAACAAAACACTTTTCATATTATGCTTGACTTCACCAAAAAATTTAATACAAGGACCTTACTCGTTTTGAAAACCATTTGTTTTAAAAACTAGAGCCAACCCGCTCTGATACCAATTATGAAAAACGTAGAGGGGGGGGGGTGAATACGTTTCCGTTTCAAACTTAAAACTTTTGTATAAAATATAGTATAAACCATTGCATTTGCTAATCTCGACTCGATGATACAATTAAAGCATTACGGCATGTAAGGCCAACCCTTAATATCACATAAGATTCCGCAAGATTAATGGTTTATTATAAATCAAGTTTCACCATTATTAGTCCGATTTGTTTTACTTGATCAAGCGTGTCATAATATGTAAAGTGTCAATATATTTTATGACTATATTAATACTTAAAATACCAAGTATACATCACAATCATAAACATCAACCACATAGACGATCAAAAATATAAAGCAAGAATAAAAGTAAAGCGATAAGTAAAAGGATACACAAACCAACACGGGGACTTATAGTGGTTCGGTCACGAAGCTCCTCTTCGCCCTACTCCACTCCTCGAATACCCGACTCGAGAGTTACTTCACTAGATCAACAAACTCCATTCTCGGCGGAGAAAACCTTACACAACGTTGCTTACACTTTATCCGGTACAAAGCTAAATACCGAGTCCTTCACACAGGGTGGAACCAAATTTTATCACTACGTCGCCTACACTTTATCCGGTAGAAGGCTAGATACCGGGTTCTTCACACAAGGTGGAACCAAACCTTATCACTACGCCGCCTACACTTTATCCGGTACAAAGATAGATACTAGGTAACAAATCCGGGTTTTGGGTTACAAACCGGGTTATAGGTTATGGGTAATGAACCATGGTTCATGGACTTTGGGTTATGGATACCCAACAAGATACAATGTATATAGTCAATGGGTTATGGACTTTGAGTCATGGGTCATGGGTTTTACCCAACATGATTTCATGCATGATGTCATGCAATGGGTCATGAGTTATGGATAAGGGTCATGGGTATGGGTTATGGATCATGGTTTTTACCCAACACATTTACTTTTGTTTATGTATTTTATAAAATGTAAGATAACCAAGATTACTTAAGTGTTTTATAAAATGGTTTTAGTTTTATATAAACTATTTAACTAAACATGTTTAATGGTTTGTTAAGGGTTTAATCATAACGCAACATAACAAACATGTACGAACCTTTGTTGTAGCATACAAGGACTTGAGTTGTCAAGAGGTGTTGAAAGTATGTTGAGACAAAATAATATTACAAGTAACTTATACATTTTATGTTATGTATTACAAGTTACATGTTTGTCATCAACAAAACAAGCGAGACTGTATAGATTAAATATCGTAATATTTACACTAACAACCTATATTTCAAAAGGAAACTATTAATACATGTCGAAAACCGGGTTGACCCCGGACGCTTCAAACCTGGTAGGTTGACCTGGTTTAATTTGACCTGTTTTTTACCCAACCCGTCGGGTTGACTCGGTTTAAATCGACCCGTTTTTCGACCGCAACGGCTCAACTGGTTGAACCACCCGGGTCGAACCGGGTTTCAAAAAATTATGTTTAATCCCCAAATCATCAAACTATTATTATTTTTCGTTTATAACCCAATAAACTTTTTTCTAACACAAAACGATATGTCGCTATAAAATCCGGTTGCCATGCACGGGTACTCGTCTAGTCTATATCTATACTACTATATAAAGTGTTTAGGACATTCTAAATAAAGAAGTCTTAAAATTTCTAAGACCAAAAAAAGTTCTAATAAAAGTAACACGCTAAACATGTAACCAAAAGTACAGTTAATATAGCACGTGGTACAAAACAATAATACATAAATAATCTATATCTATACTACTATATAATGTGTTTAGGACATTCTAAATACAGAAGTATTAAAATTTCTAAAACTAAAAAATTTCTAATAAAAGTAACCAGCTAAACATGTAACCAAAAGTACAGTTAATATAGCACGTGGTACAAAAAATAATTGATAAATAATCTAACTTGTAACATTCGTGTATCTTAATGCCATAATTAATTATATCGTTTAAATAATCTTACACAAAAGTACAATTAATATAGCATTTGATACAAAATGATAATAATCTAATTTTTCTTTTTAATTAAAACACTCAATAAATAAATTTTACAGATCATTAATAATATAATTAAAATATCCCATCATTTAAAAGTACAATTAACATATCAAATGATACAAAAACATAATGCATAAATTATTTTATCATTTATATCTTTCAAACACACACTAAATGAATTTTACAATTCTGTAATGATATTATCAAAATACACTTTTACTCAAAAAGTACACTTAGTATATCACATGGTACAAAACAATAGCACATAAATCATATTATCTATTATTTTTTCTTTAAAACACCTACCAAATAAAATTTACAAATCATTAAGCGGATCATAGAAATCAATTTTTTGCGTAGTCAGAATTTCTGACACCACCTTTTTCGACCACGCAACGGACCATCATTTACCACCACAACTTAGTAATATAGACACCACTAGATGGTGCTGCTATTTTAAAACGCACTGTATGTTTAAACGATATATAATATTACACTTCCTAAACGACTAGCAATATCGTTGACCATCGTTTCCGTATTGTCATTGTATCGTGATACAAGTCTTTCATTTTTTAAAGCAATATTGTGCGGTAAAGTTGTTCCATTAAGTTATCGCCATGTGTTAAATTAGAATCATGAAAAACATAGAATCGCGAACCCTGCTATAAAAGTTTTTTATTATATTACTAAATGCTTAAGTAAGAAAGCAAACTAAGTTTCAATTAATAACATCTGCCGGACATTCTTTTTATTTTCCTTCTTTTAAAGCAATGCATCGAAAAAATCTTGCTATCGCCAAAAAATATAATCACACTGGTACCCGCCGCTGCAACGCGCATGTACCCGGCTAGTTATCTATAATTTATTTACCACTTATTCTTAAAAGTGAAAAAATAAATTAATGTTTTGCCTAAATTATCCTTAATTAATCTTAAAAAAACTAAATCTATTTGAGGAAATATTAAAACATTCACGAAAGTATTGAATCATATAAATCTATTGCTGAAAACTATTGAAAACATTGCTTGAAAATACGGCAACTATTTAATCATTCACAGAAAGTATGATAGTTTTTTTTTGTTTTTTTGTTTTTTTTTTTTTTCATTTTGTTTTTGTTTTTGTTTCATGATCAATCGGATAATATAGAACTAAATAAGCCGGTTATAGACCGAAAATTCGCGCTACAGGTGGACATGTGTTGATGGTTCTATTTTGACCAATTCCATATTTCATTTTATTTTTCAAAATTGCCTTCTATTAATCTTAGAAATCTTCATTTAAATACATTACTTTATTTTTAATTATCTTTCATTATTTATTATGAACTTGTGTCTATATTTACATTGTCTCTGGCATTTATTGTATTAAATTTTCCGATATTACATCACAACCTTTTTAAAAATGATTTCGTCCTCAAAATCAACGAAAAATAAGTCTTTTACTTTAATGGGTTATTATAATATAGTCACATTAATAAAAATGATTCCATCCTCGTCATAACATTTGTCTTAGTATGATTACTAGACGACTACCCGTGAATAGTAACGAGATTTTATAGCGGCAGATAATTATATTGATATTTTCGTTACATAAAACGTTACACAAAACACTTAACCAAAATATTATTTGTGTAACCAAAATATCACTATAAGTATATGTCGCTATAAATTCTCGTTGATATGCACGAATAGTCGTCTTACATGCATTAGACATGCATCATGCATGTCAATAACTGTGGGGCATCAATTTTTCAAGATAATGTATAATTTACACCTAGCAAAAATAAGTCAAAAGAAAAATAATCCCATTAACTCATGAAGTTTTAACCAGAATCAAATGGATACAATAATAGTTAATAATCAAATATTAAGTCCAAGTATACATGAGTTTCCAGTTCTCATCCGAGAACGTTTCGTTACGGTTAGAAAAATAAAAACCCTTCTTATTAATCGTCCAATAACATCTATTCCTATTAAACAAAGACAAACCACACATCTTTCTATTATCTTTATCAAAAACATTGAACGACGTCCCACTCGTTCTATGTGTTTCTTTTTCAAGCCATGCGAACCAACAATTATACATGTTACTATTAAGAAAATTTTCACGAAACTCTAATGTAGCCGTCTCGCCGGGAAAGAGTATAACTGGTCCTTCTTTGTTACATTGATAGATTAGCCCCGGGACATCTTGATCGATGAGATAAATTGTATATCGTTCAAAAAATTTGCTCGAAGGTGGAGTTTTGGTTTCTAAAGATAAAGTATCAAAACTGTTTACTAATATTGAAAGATGTAACATAAGATATAGAAGAAAGGAACATTTTGTTAAGAAAGCCATGGCTTAGAATGATGTTTTTGTGTCCTATGTTATACACGTATATATACACAGAGATTGTGGTGAATAAAGTAGTAGTAAATTAATTACTAGTTTGCTAGAAAAATGGAAATAGTAGTAAAAAGGAAAATGAAACAGGGAACATGCAAATTAAGTGTAATATTTTTGTTTGGCAAAAAGTTTGATATTATCGTAATACCAATAAATGGTCTTGATGACAAACATTTATATGTTTATATATCTATATAATTAAATTCTAATTTTAAATTTAAATTATAATTCACATAAATTGTAATATTCAGTGAACAAAACGTAACGAGTATAACATGCTCACGGTTTACTGCTTTACTAGGTCTCTACTTTTCTTGGCGGGCATAAATGTATAAAAGTTTGAGTGTAGTAAAAATTAAAAATTACTTTTAATTATGATAAATTATAAATTATAAGTTTTAGTTAACGTTTATCAAATGTAATTTCAATTGTTAAAAAAGGTTTTAGTGTATTAAATACACATTTAATTATACGTGAAATGGTATTAGCAAAGGGAGATGATTTACACACATTACATTTTGATTTGCATACTTTAATGTATAAATAGTTAAAGCAGGATGTATACACAGTACAATAAGTTAATGCATAAGTTGGAGTGTGTACAAATTATTTCCCATTAACAAAACCTAACTAACGGGAGATGATTTGAACACTCCATCAAATGATTGTGACACTCAAATTAATTGTGTTTGGACATATATACCCTCATAGTTACCTTTATACTTCCACCCATGTAAGGGCATAAATGTCCAAACACAATTAATTGAAGTGTCTCAATCATTTTACATAGTGTGCAAATCACCTACCCTAACTAATATGTTACACATATATGTCAATGACTACTATTAGAGTACTAGGTGTCGTGGTGTTGTCCTGCTGGTGCCGTAAGCAAAAATATTGCCACATCATCACCTTTTTTCATAACATCAGAATTCACCATAACACCAAAAACCCCTACCCTCCGATAACATCAGTTTCTGGTGCCGTCGTATTCCCTTAAACCCCACATATTTATTTTCTTCATTTATTTAAATAAATCAAAACATTTAACTAAAATTAAATTTTCATTAATACAAAATACATTAAGAAAATAAAAATAACGGATAAAAAAAATAATATTGACCATTACAACAATATTATATTTACCAACTAAATACATAAAATCCAGACCATGCATGAAAAATGGACCAATATAAACAAGTATAACCTCACCACAAAGCCAACCACGTGTCACATATCCTATACTTAAACAATACTCCCTCCGTCCCATATTAAGTGTCCATAATGAAATTTTGAGATGTCCCAAATTAAATGTGCATAATATATTTCAACCAATGAGATGAGACTTTAGTGGGTGAAAATGATATTTAATTGGTAGAAAGTATAGTTAGTGGAATTTCCTAAAACTTTATGCATATGAAAAGTGAACACTTAATATGATACGGATGAAGTACTAGTTAACATGATTTTTTTCCCTGCAATTTTCAAAACCGAATTAACAACACCATATCTTGTTCTATATATACATCAAGTTCTTGTACCGATGCCCAATGTTCAAAAAAGAGAGAAGAAAAATGGGAAAACGTGAGAAAAAAATGGGAAAAGTGAGCTAAGGTGTCCAGTTGGCGTTGTCCCGTCGCGTTCTCCGGGACCATCTGGGCTGGTCGTGACGGCTCAGGACACGAAAACGCGAGGCTTGGTGTGGTTGTGGCGTGCTCGTGCTGTGTTTTCCGAGAAAACGCCTCTCATGGCGTTAGATACCCTCCCCTCTTAGGGGTTGTTGACACGTATATGTCAAATGATTATTATTAGGGGGTCGTGACTGTTTGTCGATATTGTTTGATTGATTTTGCCATTGACTTGTTGCTTGTTATTATTGGGATACAAGATAGGGTTTGTTAAATCTATATATAAATGATGATTACTAATTCGTTTGTTGTTAGTAATCGTTAATCTATTTATATTTATGTAATACGAAGTACATGTTTATGAAATACAGGGACAAAACCTTGACTAAAATGGACCGATTGCACAATCTTTTACCCAAAATTGTATGCACAAGTTTTTGAGACCGGATGTATTTAGACAAAATCGATGTTTTTTAAAACATAAATATTGTGGAGGAAAATTTCATCGGTGTCTCGTGACATAACAAGACCGCCTTAGTTCCGTTCATGATATTAAATTATTTTTCGTGTAGTCTATCGTGCTATGCGTCAAATGCATTATGGAAGAATGTTGACCGTATTCTTTATGTTTTCAATATATTTATTTGTATTTTTGTTAAGATTAATAAAATCAAGTCGGTCGTGACAGGGTGTGTTATTTCAACTTAGATATCGATTATGATTTGTTAACGGGTATCCACTAAACAAATTATAAGGCGTAAGTATATAAAAAGTTTGAATGTATTAAAAAATTAGTTAATTGTAATAAATTATAAGTTGAATTAGTGTTTATAAAATTCATTTTTATGTTAAAAAAAAGTATTAGTGTATTAAATACACATAAGGAAGTCAAGTTGCTACAAGTTAGTAAATCCTAACTAATCTATACTATCTAAAATCACTTATATTTTTAAAAGTGGAAAACTTAAATTAACGTTTTACTTAAATTATCCTTAATTAATCTATATTATCTATAATTTATTTTCCACTTATTTTTAAATGTGAAAAATATAAATTAATGTTTTGCCTAAATTACCTTTAATTAATCTTAAAAATTGAATCTATTGAAAGAAATATTAAATCATTCACGGAAGTCTTGAATCACATAAATCTATTGATGAAAACTATTTAAAATATTGCTTGAGAATATGACAACTATTGAATCATTCACGGAAAGTATGATAGTGTTTGTTTTATTATTTTTTTTTTCAATTTTTTTTGTTTTAGTTTCATGATCAATCGGATAATATAGAACTAAATAAGCCGGTTATATACTGAAAATTTGGGCTACAGGTGGACATGTGTTGATGGTTTCATTTTGACGAATTCCATATAACCTTTTCTTTTATTTTTCAAAATTGCCTTCTATTAATCATGGAAATCTTCATGTAAATACATTACTTTGTTTTTAATTATCTTTCTTATTTATTATGAATTTATGTCTGTATTTACATTGTCTTTATTAAATTACCCGTTATTACATCACTACCTTTTTAAAAATGATTTCGTCCTCAAAATCGAAAAAAAACAAGTCTTTTACTTTTATAGGTTATTATGATATAGTCACATTAACAAAACTAGACGAGTACCCGCGCCTAGCGGCAACGGTTTCTAGCGTTAGATAATTAATGATTTGTGATATTGTGGTGAGTGTTTTGTGTAGCGTTTAAAATAGAACGTGAACCGATAAAAATGCAATTGCAAACGGTTGTACTATACGATAACTAAAGTCTAGACAAAATTCTTAACATCTATCAAACAATATATAAAAACATTTAATGAAAATGAAAGTAAACATTACATAAGTTATGAGATAAAAACTAACAACACACGTTACTTGTCGTGTAAAAACTAACAAAGATGAGATTAATGGTGACGTTGTTAAGATGAACGCAAGTACCAAAATTAGAATTAATGTGATTAGCCCAAAATAAAAATAAAATTGGTTAATTTTGGCTATTTTGTAAAAGATTTGGGCACATTTAGCCTATCTTTTTTTTTTTTTTTTTTTTTTTTTTTTTTTTGAAATGGGCGTATTTAGCCTATTGAAAAGTTAAATGTGCACTAACGGGCACATGTTTTCTCTTAATTGTAAAACATTATAATCGTTTTTGAAGAAAAACTTATATATATAATATATTTATATATCGAAAGATCGTTTTGTGTTAAAAAAAGTTTATGGGTTCTAAACGAAAAATAATAAAATTAAAACACCCTGTGACGATTAACCGGAGAAATAGATCTCGATGAGACATGATTCACCAGTTTGTATCGGTTTCAACGGGTCCTCTCTAGTTCGTTTTCGGATGGTTGTTATTGGTTAGGCGAACCGGTGGCGACACTGGTTCCCGGTTGAACCCGTTGGTCCGGTCCGATTTTCAAAACTATATGTACCATCAACTTGTTAGCTTGTATGAACTTTTGTGTGTTTTATTAATTTGTATAATGTGTGTAATAACATGTACTTTTCATTTTAGGGTGTTTTAAAAATAACATTAATTAGTTTGTTTAATTATTTTTATATTTAGGATGATGTTGTAGCTTGTTTAAATTGTACATTGTGAAAATTTTATTGTACTTTTTAGTAAGCGGTGTTTTAATTGGTTGTTTTTAATTTGGTAGATATGCTTTTAGTTGGTTGTACAATGTGAATAAATTATTGTACTTTTAAGTAATGGGGTGTTTTATTAAGAGTATTAATTACACAATACATTTATCTCACCTTTGACTTTCAACTTTTCACTTTTCAAGGTTTGACTGTTTTTCTATTATATGTAGTATAGATTGATTTCATCCTCGTTATCACATTGGTCTTAGTATAATTACTAAACGACTACCCGTGAATAATAAAGGAGTTTTATAGCGGCAGATAATTACAGTGATATTTTAGTTACACAGAACATTACACAAACACTTAACAAAAATATTATTTATGTAACCAAAATATTACTATAAGTATATATCGCTATAAAATCCCGTTAATGTTAAACATCCACGTCAATAAATGTGGCCCATCAATTTTTTCAACATAATATAATTTACACCAAGCAACAAAGGTCGAAAGAAAATAATCCCGTTAACTCATGAAGTTTCAACCAGAATCAAATGGATACAACAATAGTTAATAATCAACTATTAATTCCAAGTACACATGAGTTTCCAGTTCTCATCCGAGAACGTTTCGTTGCGCTTAGAAAAATAAAAACCCTTCTTATTAATCGTCCAATAACATCTATTCATATTAAACAAATCCAAACCACACATCTTTCTAATATTTTTATCGAAAACATTGAACGACGTCCCACTCACACTTTGTGTATCTCTATCAAGCCATGCGAACCAACAATTATACTTGTTACTATTAAGAAAATTTTCACTAAACTGCCATGTAGCCATCTCGCCGGGATTGAGTAAAGTTGGTTCTTTTTTGTTACATTGATAGATTAGCCCCTGGACATCTTGATCGATGAGATAAATTGTATATCGCTCAAAAAATTTGCTCGAAGGTGGAGTTTTGGCTTCTAAAGATAGAGTATCAAAACTGTTTACAAATAGTGAAAGATGTAACATAAGATATAGAAGAAAGGAACATTTTATTAAGAAAGCCATGGCTTAGAATGATGTTTTTGTGTCCTATGTTATACACGTATATATACACAGAGATTGTGGTGAATAAAGTAGTAGTAAATTAATTACTAGTTTGCTAGAAAAATGAAAGTAGTAGTAAAAAGGAAAATGAAACAAGGGAACATGCAAATTAAGTGTAATTTTTTTGTTTGGCAAAAATTTGATATTATCGTAATACCAATAAATGGTCTTGATGACAAACATTTATATGTTTATATATCTATAATTAAATTCTAATTTTAAATTTAAATTTAAAAATTCACACACTATTACAAAAACTGGCTTTTGTAAAAATTTATTTAGACCCTCTAAAAAAACGCAAGTCTAAATGTGAATTTTCTCCCACCAAAAGGTATTTAGACTGGTGCAAATAGGAAACACCGGTCTATATAGAATTTTTGCATTTAGACCAGTTACTATGTAAAACACCGGTCAAAAAAAATGTTATTTAAACCGATGTGTTTAATTTACACCGGTCTAAATAATCCGAACAATTTAGACCGGTTCCCTTCATATGCACCGATCTAAATAATATTTGAAAAAAAGGGTGCCCAACGGCTACGAACCAGATCTGCTATTTAATACCACAATACAACTTCAACTTGCATTTAATACACTCGAAAAATATCATTAATTTTCTTATATATACCATACTTTTCCGCATTAACTACAATTAAAAGGTATGTTCTACTTCTTTATACATTTATATTAATACTAACGAGATTTTTTATGATTATTTATGTAAACTTTTCCATAAAAAATGTTATACTTAAAAAAATCACTAATTGCGTGTTTATCGATATAAATTTGTTATTGTGTATAAATGAAAGCTAACATAATATTATTTTATATTTATAGAAATGTGATAACATCAAATAGTCCTTAATATTAAGTGTCAATTTTCCCCGATAATGCTTGTAATTTATATCATTTATATGGATTTACGCTTGTTTTCCATTGTTTTCCACTTTCAGGTAAATTACGAGCATTAGAGTTAAAGAGACGAGGAATTGGAGAAATATCAAAGATTTATCTTAGTATGCTGACATTGAAGAAGTTACGGCGTAACTCATCTCTCACATTACGCCGTAACTAAAGCGTGACTCAGAAAACCAACTCATCAGAAGGTTACGGCGTAACTCTCCCCAAAGACTACGACGTAACTCTATTAGGTCAAATGAGGTTCCACGCCGCTGATAACTACGCCGTAACTATTCCACCAACTACGGCGTAACCAAGTATCATCCCATTCCACACATCACAACCAAAGAACGTGAATAGAAGCCAAAGGCAGGTCTAGAGGAGCATACTGAGCTGTCTCCAAGGGAGAAATCACTCCCCTACGATAAGCATTAGCATTTTATCTTTTCTTTACTTTCGATTCATGTATTTCGTAACTTTGAATATTGAATTGATTTGTATGGTTAATATGAGCGGCTAAGCACCTCTTGGTGCTGGCCTAGTTATGATTCCTTAATTGTTTTGTTTGCGTTTACATTACTTCCGTATAATTATTTCTAAGTGTATGCATGCATAGTTTATTGGTAGCTACCCTTGTTTTGGTAGTTTTAAAAGGCGATAGAGGCTAGTTGCTTAGGAGATATGACCAACTGACCCTAAGTGAGTAGACTGAGACGGGAATGGTAAGATATGACCAACTGACGACCCTTTCTACTTGTGCGATTTGACCAACTGATCACCTACCGTTTGGATGAACTTAAAAATTAGGGGGTGAGTGTTTAAGTTGCTAACGCCCGGGCACTCACTATTATAAATCTAGCATGTAGCGGTACTTAATGACTTGGCTTAGGGGACCAGGAACAACAGGACTTATGAGGGGACACCTGACTTCTCCTGTGGTGGCATCTTTGCTGATAAGTTAGGGCGAATTGACCAAATGCTGTCCTCTCGACTTTGACCTCACCTGAAGTAATTGGAAGTAAGTAGACGTAGACATTACTAGCTAGGAGGAATAACTAAGTTAGCACCACTCTCCTCTATTGATTAAACCTTTGCCTTATTTGCTTTAGTAGTTAATTACTTAATTCCTTATCGAAATCATTATTAAATATTGTGACACTTAGACTTAGTAATAATCCAACACACATAGCTCTTGGGACGACCTCGGTTTTACCGAATACTACACTACACACGACCGGGTACACTGCCCGTTAGTGCATTAGGGTAGACAATAGGTATAACGAGACTTTATAAATATTCAAACCTGGTCAGTAAAACTTGCCTCAAAATGTTTGCGTAAATTGTCTTTATATGGTATCCGAAATGTAGGTTCATTGACCCATGGAAGTAAGGTATGTTCTAAACGAATTACAAAAACAATTATTTTATGCAACATTTCCGTCATTAGTTTAATTCCCGTTAGTTTAATTCTCGTCCGAAAATAATCGTTCTTAATGTAATTCATGAGCCGTTAGTTTAATTCCTGCCCGAAAATAACTTAATAGAGGTTAATTTCAGATTGTCCCCATTTGAAACTGCTTTTTGAATACTTTGCATCATTTAGGATGTGACTGTGTATTATCGTATTGAGTGTAATTTAAGATGGATCGTAGTATATGGATGTACGAGATAGAACGTGTTAGCATTGAATACTTGGAGCATTTGTCTCATTTCCTAAAAAGTTGCCGAAGATGATCGGGTGAAGAAAGGAAAATAAAGAATTCATTGTTCTTGTAAAAATTGTTTAAATTGGGATTGTTTTGCCGATTTGAAAACTATTAAAATCCATCTTATAGAAAAAGGGTTTATGCAAAGGTATACTTGTTGAGATTTTCATGGAGAAGTAAAAGCTAAAAGTAACACGTCTGTTTTCAATTGTAATGTCGAAAATAACAACGAGTCATACAATAATGATATTTTAAATGAGATGTTACATAATTTGGAGGATAATGTTGCTGAAAAAAATCAAAAACAATTTCAACAATTTCTTGTCGACTCAGAAACACCGTTGTATGAAGGTTGTGAGGATGTTACCAAACTATCTGCTGTTTATAGACTCTTGAACATTAAAGCAGTTGATGGTTGGAGTGAAACAGGTTTCAAAACTTTACTAGAAGCGTTACATGAAATGTTCCCAAAAGCCAAGTTGCCTGTTTCAACAAACCAAGCAAAAAAATTGATATGCCCGATGGGAATGGAAATCGAAAAAATAGATGCATGTCCAAAAGATTGTATGTTGTATAGAGATAATGACAAGGACCTACGTGCATGTCGGATTTGTGGTAAATCGAGGTACAAACGAAAAAAGATACGCCACTTAACCCCGACGTGACTAAGAATGGCCCACCTGCTAAATTATTGTGGTATTTTCCTATAAAACCAAGATTGGAACGATTATTTTCAAATGAAGAGGATGCAAAGTTGTTACGTTGGCATGCCAAAGAGCGTAAAAGAGATGGAAAAATGAGACACGTTGATTCGTTGTTGTGAGTGTGGTGAAATAAACACAATATCAAAATATCAAATTAATCGTAAAACCCGACAAATCAACCTTTTAGGAAAAGGGTTAACATGCCAAGTCTCACGAGTTTGATAAAAGTGATACCGGGAAAGTAATTTCCTGGGTCGTGTCCCAACGAGGTGTGAATGGAAGGATTCGTTGAGTTTTGTGATTTATAACTTGAATTGCTTTTAATGATTTTTGGATTTGAATTACGTTTTCTACAAATTAGTGAACGGGGAAGTAATTAAGGCAAGAGGAACAAAGTAAATCACAAATTAACTAATACTAACCATATGGAATGATTAAACTAAGCTAAACTAAGTCCTACGATGCTAAAACGCAAAAAACCAGGAACGACCGGAGCCATAAATGTAAAAATTTTGCAATTTAAGGGCTACGGGTGTGAAAACAATTTTCCTAAGTTCTAATCGACTAAAAAAAATTTTAGAAAAAAAGCCGGGAAATTTTTTGACTTTTAAATTAATTACTACGAATTAAAAACTAATTTAATCTAATCTAATTAATTAAAAATACTAAACTATTTTTGAAAAATCTGAAAAATTCACAGAAAGTCTTTTGATTTTTGCTTGATCTAAGAAAAATAAGAAAACTGCAGCTTGTTTTGGAAAATAAGCAGAAAATAAGCTAGGTAAGTCTGAAAACCAAAACTGCTAAAGCTACTTAAGGATTTAATTGTGTAAGAAAAGAATTAGACAAGTCCCAAGGGCAACTGGTAGTGAGGTGATGTTGTGAGGTGTTGGTGTGTGACTGTGGAGACCCAGGTTCGAATCCTGGCTCCACTTTTTGAAAACTTGATTTTTTATTTTATTATTAATATATTTTTTTTAATTTTCTTTAGCAGCTTATTTCTGGACTTAGGAACAAGACTTTTGAGTGAATTTTTTTTAAATCAACTTAAAAATAAGCAGTTGAGGCTGCTTATTCTAGCAGTCCACAACAAGAACTAAACAAACACCCCTTTAGAGCTTTTAAAGATACAATAAGCAATGAGTATTACTAAAAATGACCTAGAATAAGCAGAAGGGGAATTAAATAGCTGAAATAAAATCAAGGGAATAAGCAGTGGCTTTTGTTATACTAAGGAGGTCCTAAACTAACTGAAATGAAACAAGCTATTCTAAGGATGAGGCGTACACTAAGAGTTGTTCTAATTTTCTAAATATCAACTGACTAAGCTAATTAAGCAATTATAACTCATGAATAAGCTAAAAGAAAGGGAGAGAAAAAAGACAATAGAACCTGCTGATGTGTAGTCTCAGATCAGTCTGCTGTGGCCATTAGAAGCTTAATTTTAATCCACCAAAAGATCTTCCCAAGCTAAGACAAACAAGAATAACAAAGTTAGCACAATAGAGACCCTAAAGATACTAATTGGAAGGTAGATTTTGACACTAATTAGATTAAAAATAAGCTGCAAAACAGCACACCTAGTATGTACTGAGTTCAGATTAGTAATAGAAAACTCTTTTTATTTGTGAAACAAACTTGGTACAAAACTTGATAAACCAAATTCAAATCATTTAAACTAACAAAAACAACAAAGAGGACTTTGGATTAAGAAGTCAAAACGGGTAAAACACTTGTTTTGGAACCAAAAGAAACTTAAACCAAACACTGTTTTTGACCCTTTTCCATCCTAACCCAAACACTCTTTAAAACTCTTACAAAACTAGAACTTGCGAATTCTTTTGGGTGAAAACTGAAATGACACTTGATTACCAGAAATCTAAATTCTATTAAGATTAATACTAAGTAAAGAGTTGTAACAGTTATATCAAAAAAAATGCTTTCATTAAAAAGGAACACTACAACAGAAAAACATACAACTGATTTTTGAAAATAAGAAAAAGGGTGCCTTATACTCATGGCTACAAGTCCCTATTTATACTAAGCTTCTAATGTCTTCAAGTCTTCAAGGGGTGCTTGTTTTGTGAGGAAAAACTAAGATGGGATGAATATGTGCTTTCTTGAGTAAATCCCAGCCATCCATTAATTTTGGAGAAATACCCTTTGATCACTGCCATTGATTGGGTCTTCAAATGAGCTCCAATGGGGAGGCAAGGGATTGCCAAGGTGTACTTGGATCATGTGAAGCTCCTTTGGCCTCATTGTGCAGCTTCCAATGGTGAGAGTGATGGGGGGAAAGGAAGTGGGGAGTGACTAGGAAACGAGTGGGATTTTTGGCGGGATAGGTTTCTTGGGAATTTTTATTTGTTGTGTTTCTGGTTTTGTGTTAAAGAAGAAGAAGAGAAGAGGGTTAAGAGGAAGGGGTCTTTTTTTTTTCTTTTATATATATATATATATATATATATATATATATATATATTTTTTTTGAAAACAAAATTTGGTTTTAAGAAAAATTTGATTTTTACAAAATGGATGTTAAAGGTTTAAAATAGATTTTTGGTTTAAAAGGTGGTTTGGTCATTTTGGGTATCGGGGAACGGTAAAATGGTGATTTTAGGTAAATGGGATGTGGTTTTGAGTTTGTTTCCCCCTGCTCACTCTCAGAACGTGACCCAGGCTTCAGAAATGTAGAAAATCGCTTCCCGGCTACGCCTTGACTGCATTTTTCTAGATTCAGCTCGATTTTTCCCGTTTTCGCTCTGTTTTCAATCTTTTTGTACCTGAAAGACATAAAACACACTCCGAGGATATTTTTGACATATTTTGAGCATATTTGGGTGTTTTTAGTCATTTTTTGTTCTTAGGTGGGTAAAAACGATGAGTGAATAAACACTCATCAAATGCCCCCACACTAGGCAATTGCTAGTCCCTAGCAATCAATCATGAGAAGTAATGAAAGACTCAAGATTACCAAGACTACCCCGTTTCGACTTTTTATTTGATGCGAGATATTTAAACTAGACTGAAAGGTAAACAACATGCTTGATTAACAAAAAGTGGTATCATGGAACGGGATTCACACAAAATGGGTGTCTCCAGGGAATTTGAATCGTCATCCTCTTTTTTATACTCCCAAACTAAGTCTAGACTTATTGTGCAAATGTTTTTGTAAAATGCTAACACTACTTATACAAATAATCTATGTAAGTCAAGACTTAACTTTTTACTCCCGCAATTACTATAAGTTAGGTGTGTGTGCTGTTTTCAAAACTTTGATCACAAAAATCGACACTCATCACGGTTGTTATCTATTCAAGTTGATATTAATTCACCGGAAATCTAAAAACATATGGTTCGAAAAGGTCCTTTTCCATGTAGCGGCTTTCTTCTTGGCACATCCCAAACCAGTTGGCTTTAGGTGACCAGGCTTTTGACACCCCACAGATAATAGTACCGGAATCAGCTAGATTTCGATTCCAAAGGTTTAGAGACTTCCACTAACTTAATATTAAGACTTGAATGGATAACAACCAACGATTATCTATAGATTTGAAAACTCAAAGGCCAAATTACTCCATGTAACGGATTCTTCTCGGCACATCCCAAACCAGTTGGTTTTAGGTGACCAGGCTTTTGACACCCCACAGAGAGTACTACCGAAGCATTCTAAACCTTAATAATCTCTAAATTCCCGCTGCTTTTAAGATAAGATTGACGAATCCGAGTTCAACTCCCGATTTAAATTTGAGAAAAAGCAAGTTTCATACATTTATTCATAATGTTTTTATTTCACCACCATTTTCATTTTTCCATCACTTTTTTCACTTTTTTTTTTGACTTTTTCCTTGCGATTTATTTTTGCATCATTCAAGCACTTTTACGATACTTTCATTTTGCAATATTATTCTGATTTTAAGAAAGTATGCTTTTCCAAAAATTTAAATAAAAAGTTGAACTCTAACTCTTTATCAAAATTGCTTAAAAATTTTGTTGCATAACAAAACGATTTTTATGTTCAAAGGTTTGAAAACAACACTATATTAAGTTCAATTAAGAGCTACTGGGAGAAAAGGCCATAGATTACTTATATAAGCTTTAAAGAGAACCAACTACTCCATGCTTAGCATTTTCATTTGCACAACTTGTAAAAACTTAGCCTAAAAGTTAAGGGAACAGCTAGATCAACACTCTAAAAGTCGGGATTCCCTTTGTTCTAACCTAATCAAGACTAAACTACTATTAATACCGAAGCATTAACGCTTTATTTTCGTGCAAAGCACTTCTTTTTCATGCAATTTTTTTTTAAATTTTGGTCAAAACGGGGGTACTAGGGACTAAAGGGTACAAATGTGACAAAATTTGACAGAATTCCCCCCATACTTAGAATTGAATATTGCCCTCAATATTCAAAGTCCCGGCCGAAGCCGATACTATTGAACGGAAAAAGGTAATACCACTAACAAAGTGTGTGGACGAAATCTGTTATTTTACACAAAAAGGATTTTTGAAAACATATCCCCAGATAAATGTTAGCAAAATTGATCGGATATTGGGCGGCTGGATTTAAAACAGACGCATCAATCATCACGATCAAGGGATTCCTGAAAACATGAGCAAACACACAAGAAACAAACACCGTGGAGGTTTCCCCCCACACTTAGTCGTTAGAAAATAGAAAGAAGTCAGAAACATTGGTTCGTGGGGAAGGTTTGGAGATCCGGGACAACCATGGATGGCACGTCCCCTCCAAAATAATGCTTCAACCTATGTCCATTCACCTTGAAGTTTGGTCCGTCGGTTTGAGATAACTCGACGGTGCCATATGGAAAAACTTTGGCAACGATGAATGGACCAGTCCAACGGGTCTTAAGCTTCCCCGAGAAGATTTTCAGTATATAATTGAAAAGAAGGACTTGGTCACTGACGTTGAAAACGTGGTTCTTGATCTTTGAGTCATGGATCTTCTTTGTCTTTTCTTTATAGATCAATGAGTTCTCGTAGGCTTGATCACAAAGTTCATTTAATTCATTGAGTTTAACTTTCCGGTGATCACCCGCGGACTTGAGGTCAAAATTTACATGCTTCAAGGCCCAATAGGCTTTGTGCTCGAGCTCGATCGGGAGATGACACGCCTTTCCGTACACAAGCTTGTAAGGAGTACACCCGATGGGTGTTTTGTAAGCGGTACGGAAGGCCCAATGTGCATCTTCAAGTTTGTCCGACCAAGAGGCACGGTTTTCACCTACGGTCCTCTCCAAGATTCTTTTCAAACCACGATTCGAAACTTCCACTTGCCCACTAGTTTGTGGGTGATACGCGGTAGAGAGACGGTGAGTGACACCGTACTTAAGCATCACTTTTTCGAATTGGTCGTTGCAAAAGTGCGTACCGCGATCACTAATGATGGCACGGGGAGTTCCGAAACGGGCAAATAGAGACTTTAGAAACTTCACAACTACTCGGGCATCGTTGGTAGGGAGCGCTTTTGCTTCCACCCATTTGGACAAATAGTCGACCGCCACGAGTATATACTTGTTCCCTCGAGAAGACGGGAACGGCCCCACAAAGTCGATGCCCCACACGTCAAAGATCTCGCACACTTGAATGGCATTTTGAGGCATTTCATCTCATTTTGAGATGTTGCTATGACGTTGACAAGCGTCGCAAGATTGGACTAAGTCGTGGGCATCTTTGTAGACTGTGGGCCAATAGAAACCGGAGTCAAACACCTTTTTGGCGGTGTAGTTCGGGCCATGATGTCCCCCCGTGGGTCCATTATGACAAGCCTTGAGAATTTCAGCGGCTTCTTGGCTGTGAACACACCGTCGGATGACTTGATCCGCACATATTTTGAACAAGTAGGGGTCGTCCCAGAAATAATGCTTGACATCTTTGAAAAACTTGTTCTTTTGTTGGGACGACATCCCTTTCACAACAAAGTTACCCGCATGATAGTTTGAAAAGTCGGCAAACCATGGGGTACTCGAATCTCCACGTTGAGATACCACATTAAGTGTTTCGAGATGAAACGTTTCGTTTATTTCCTTTTTCTCGAGCACACCTTGATGAGGATTTTCAAGACGGGATAGATGATCAGCTGCTAGGTTCTCGGCTCCTTTTTTATCACGGATGATGATATCAAATTCTTGTAGGAGGAGAACCCATCAGAGCAATCTCGGCTTAGCATCTTGCTTAGCAAAAAGATATTTGAGAGCCGAGTGATCCGTATACACTATGCTTTTTGACAAGATCAAGTATGGCCGAAACTTCTCGAAAGCACACTCCACGGCTAGTAATTCTTTCTCCGTCGTGGTGTAATGTGCTTGAGCTTCGGTCAAAGTTTTGCTAGCATAATGTATAGGCTGGAAATGTTTTGATTTTTGTTGCCCCAAGACGGCACCTATGGCGAAATCACTTGCATCACACATAAGCTCAAATGGTAGTTCCCAATCGGGAGCAACTAGAATCGGTGCTTCCATGAGCTTCTTTTTAAGAGTTTGAAAAGCTTTAATGCACTCACTAGAGAAGATGAAAGGAGTATCTTTTTCAAGAAGTCGGGTCATAGGCCGGGATATTTTCGAAAAATCTTGAATGAAACGACGATAGAATCCGGCAAGACCAAGGAAATTTCTAACTCATTTGAAGGTTGTGGGAGAAGATAACTTTGCAATAACGTCAAATTTAGCTTTGTCAACCTCAATCCCGTTCTTAGAAATCTTATGGCCGAGACAATGCCCTCTTTGACCATAAAGTGACATTTCTCCCAATTTAGACAAAGATTCGTGTTTTCACAACGTTCAAGCCTCTTGTCCAAATGGGAGAGACATGTTTGGAAAGAGTCCCCAAAGACCAAAAAATCATCCATAAAGACTTCCATAGTCTTTTCGATCATACCATGGAAAATGGCCATCACACACCTTTGGAATGTACCAAGAGCATTACACAAGCCGAAAGGCATGCGTCGGTAAGCAAATGTTTCATAAGGGCACGTGAATGTGGTCTTTTCTTGATCTTGTGGGTCAATGGGTATTTGGAAATAACTCGAGAAACCATCGAGAAAACAATAGTATTCGTTTCCCGCTAATCTCTCAAGCATTTGGTCCATGAAGGGTAAGAGAAAATGGTCTTTACGGGTGGCTTCATTTAACTTTGATAGTCAATGAAAACACGCCATCTCGTAACCAATCGAGTGGGAATCAACTCATTTTCATCATTTTCAACAACGGTTATGCCACCCTTTTTGGGCACACAATGAACGGGGCTCAATCAA
The DNA here is from genome assembly GCA_019973895.1 of Chrysanthemum seticuspe. Classification (NCBI taxonomy): domain Eukaryota; kingdom Viridiplantae; phylum Streptophyta; class Magnoliopsida; order Asterales; family Asteraceae; genus Chrysanthemum; species Chrysanthemum seticuspe. Next base: position 86,545,445 of record BPTQ01000005.1, read on the forward strand.
GGACTATCCGAGATAGGACAAATCAATCCTGCATCAAGAAGTTTTAAGACTTCTTGTTTGATAACCTCGTGGATTTTAGGATTCACTCTTCTTTGTTGTTGAACCGCCGGTTTAAAGTCATCTTCCATGAGAATCTTGTGTGTACAAAATTTCGGGTTAATACCCTTGATGTCGGAAAGTTTCCAAGCAATGGCTCGCTTATGTGACTTCAAAACCTTAATGAGAGCGGCTTTTTCATCCTCATTCAAGTCTTTAGAAATTATCGTGGGCAATTTATCGTCACCCTCCAAAACTGCATATTCAAGATGAGGCGGTAAGTCCTTAAGCTCAACCGAGGGAGGATCATTAGATTTTTTGATATTTTTGATTTCCTCAATATGAAGTTCTTGAGGAGGGAGTGATGAAGGATCATAATTGAGCATTTTCTCGATGAGAAGAATATCTCCCTCGATGTCAATATCGACGTAATCAATTTCCGGTGAAACCGATTCACTCGATAAGTAAGCTTCAATCTCTTATAAGATAAAGTCACTTCCCTCAAACGGAGTGACGGGAGGGGAAGAGAGAGCAATGATGGGATCAACCAAAGTGGGATTGCCACTCGAGAATCCAATAATTTCTTGAGAATACTCCTCCGACACAATGTCAATGACATCAATTTTGTTGACGGAAGTGTTTTCATAATTGGGGGAGTATCTCGACACCTGATCGAGATTGAAAGTAACGGCTTCCTTGTTTACCCTTAAAGTGATTTCCCCTTCATCAACATCGATCAATGCACGACCCGTTTCCAAGAAGCACCTCCCAAGGATGAGGGGCACTCGGGGATCGGCATCAAAGTCGACGACAACAAAGTCGGCGGGGAAATGAAATTTTCCTACTTTCACACAGACATCCTCGGCTATACCTAACGGATGAGAATTTGTACGGTCGGCAAGCTCGAGGATCATACATGTAGGTGTGAGTGGGGGTAATGAAAGCTTTTTCCACATGGAGAGTGACATCAAGTTAATGCTAGCGCCAAGATCGGCCAAAGCGGAGCATTGAACTATTCCTTGAAAATCACACGGGATGAGGAACTTGCCGGGGTCTCCTAACTTTTCAGGAAGTTTTTTAAGGATAATCGCCGAACAATTCTCGTTCAAGGAAGTTTTCACCAATTCGAAAATCTTTTCTATGTTATTCAACAAATTTTTGATGGTAGGACCGAATTTGGGCATTAGAAGAAGAGCATCCGCGAAACTAATCTCGAAGTGAAAATCTTGAAAGATTTGGATAAGCTTCTCCATTTGTTGATTAGTTTTATCACGGAGATTTTGGTCATTAAGCCTTGAAGGATAAGGAAGTGAAGGCTTAGGAATGGTCATCGGAACAACGGGTTCCGGAGTTGGAGGTAGGACAACCGAAGGTTGGACGTGTGCGGTAATTTGTGGGCTTGAGATATGCACCTTGTCCTTTGCCACCTCGGTTTCTCGTTCCACATCCCTCACCAGAGAAGGAGTAGGCATCGAGGGTCCATCATAAGATTTACCACTACGAGTAGCAATAACATTCAACTCTCCCTTTGGGTTGGGAATGGTGTTACTCGGAAGAGCTCCCGAAGTTGAAGCTTGATTCTTTTGACTCATGAGACTAGCAAACATGCTCTCAATCTTGCTTTGAGATTGATCAACCTTGTTACTAGTAGCTCTAAGCTCAGAGGTGAAATCATTTTTCAAAGTGGTAATCTGATTTTGCATGGCCACCATCTTAGCCTCATTGTTCTTGATGTTATTAGCAAGTTCAATGGAAGCTTGAGGAGGTGGGGCTTGCACGTTTTGTTGCGGAGCTTGGAGTCGGTTTTGATTATAATTTCCTTGATTTTGAAAACCTTGATTTTGAAAATTCCGATTCTGATTCTGATTTTGATTAAACTGATTATTTATGTTTTGCACATTTTGATTGTTCTGATTTTGATTGAACCCAGGTGGTCCAAGGTAATTGTTAGAAGGATAGCTTAGAAGGTTACGGTCTCCTTGCGGTTGGTAGGAATTACCTCCCGAATTGTAGGAACCCAAAGCAGCATATACGTTCTCTTGAGTGTAGCCACCGGAGGCTGGACACTCGAAATAAGGATGTGGACCTCCACAAGTCTTACAACTCTTGTTCACGACATTTACTTGTTGATTAGTATTCATTTGACTCATTTTAAGCATAGCGACAGATATTTCTTCCATCTTTTTGGTGAGAGTGGTGTATTCCGAAGATGGAAGAGTGGTGGATCTCGTTGACTCGCCCCTCTCGGCTGAGGAATCCCAATAATTATGGTGGGCAGTCATGTTTTCAATGAGATCATAGCACTTATCGGGTCGCCTTTTCATAAAGGTACCACCGGCAGCAGCATTGATCGTGTCACGATGTATCAATGTTAACCCGTTTTAGAATGTATCTATTTGGGTGACAAGCAACACGTTGTGGTTCAGACATCGATCAATCGAAAGCTTATAGCGTTCACATGCCTCAAATAAGGACTCGTCGGGTTGCTGCCTAAAGTTACTGATTTCATTCCTTAGTTTCGTCCCCATCGACGGTGGAAAGTATTTCGCCAAGAATTTGGAGATCATTTCATCGAAACTATGGATTGAGTTCTTAGGAAGACGATCAAACCATGCAGTGGCATGAAGCGTCAAGGAATATGGGAAAAGGTATAAACGAAGGGCGTCATCGGTGACCCCATTTTGCTTCATACTTTGGGTGACGGTGAGAAATTTGTCGAGATGCTTGTTGGCATCGTCACCCGGTAATCCGTGAAATTGGCAAAAGCTTTGGACTTGTTGTATCATGTGATGCTTAAGTCCAAAGTCCGTGGCTTCGATGTTAACCGGGGCAATTGGACCGCCCCGTCCATCCATTGTGGGATGGCAAAGCTCTTCCATCGTTCGGAGATCGGGAGCTTGATTTTGTGGACCCGGTACTTGGACTTGAGGTCCATTCCCTTGGTTTTGCGCCATGGTGGGTTGTTCAACGGTACGTATCTCGGGTACGTTTGATTGGTTACGGTTACGTCTACGAGCTTGCGAACGAGTGCGCATGCACTTCCAAAAACAACACTTTCAATTAAAATAAGACCAAGGCAAAACACAGTGAACTTAAACCAATAATCCCACGTTAAATGGTCGCTTCTATAAGTAAAACGCACAAAGGAGCGGAGAGACTAGTAGGTCAGCGCGAAGCTTATTAAAAACCCCGTCTCTTTTCAGCCGCAATTTAATGTCAGGCCGTCCTTATACCCCTCACACAGTTTGTTAAACCGATAGAAGTAAACCAACTCACGAGCGACACAAAGGCATGTTTTAAATCTTTTGTTCGGGAACTTATAATGATAATACTCAAGTTAAGAAGTGTTATATTGATTGTGTATTCTATTTTATTTAAAACAACAAGCAAAAATCTTTTTGTATTTTTATCTTTTACATATATACAAAGAAAAGAAAAATACTTTTGTATTGTATTATTTTTTGAAAATAATAACTTCACGAGGAAGGTTCTTCAAGTCACTAATCGCAAAAACCTCACGATATTGTCGCAACACACCTCCCCGGCAGCAACTCCAAAATTTGATTCATTGTTGTGAGTGTGGTGAAATAAACACAATATCAATATATCAAATTAATCGTAAAACCCGACAAATCAACCTTTTAGGAAAAGGGTTAACGTGCCAAGTCTTACGAGTGTGATAAAAGTGATACCGGGAAAGTGATTTCCCGGGTCGTGTCCCAACGAGGTGTGAATGGAAGGATTCGTTGAGTTTTGTGATTTATAACTTGAATTGGTTTTAATGATTTTTGGATTTGAATTACGTTTTCTACAAATTAATGAACGGGGAAGTAATTAAGGTAAGGGGAACAAAATAAATCACAAATTAACTAATACTAACCCTAAGGAATGATTAAACTAAGCTAAACTAAGTCCTACGATGCTAAAATGCAAAAAACCGGAAACGACCCGAGCCATAAATGTAATTTTTTTGAAATTTAATGGCTACGGGTGTGAAAACAATTTTCCTAAGTTCTAATCGACTAAAAATAATTTTAGAAAAAATCCGGGAATTTTTTCGACTTTTAAATTAATTACTACGAATTAAAAACTAATTTAATCTAATTAATTAATTAAAAATACTAAACTATTTTTGAAAAATCTAGAAAATTCACAGAAAGTCTTTTGATTTATGCTTGATCTAAGAAAAATAAGAAAACTACAGCTTGTTTTGGAAAATAAGCAGAAAATAAGCTAGGAAAGTCTTAAAACCAAAACTGCTAAAGCTACTTAAGGATTTAATTGTGCAAGAAAAGAATTACACAAGTCCAAAGGGCAACTGGTAGTGAGGTGATGTTGTGAGGTGTTGGTGTGTGATTGTGGAGACCCAGGTTCGAATCCTGGCTCCACTTTTTGAAAACTTGATTTTTTTTTCTTTCTTTTTTTTTTCTTTAGCAGCTTATTTCTGGACTTAGGAACAAGACTTTTGAGTGAAATTTTTTTGAAATCAACTTAAAATAAGTAGTTGAGGCTGCTTATTCTAGCAGTCCATAGCAAGAACCAAACAAACACCCCTTTAGAGCTTTTAAAGATACAATAAGTAGTGAGTATTACTAACAATGACATAGAATAAGCAAAAGGGGAATTAAATTGCTGAAATAAAATCAAGGGAATAAGCAGTGGCTTTTGTTATACTAAGGAGGTCCTAAACTAACTGAAATGAAACAAGCTATTCTAAGGATGAGGCTAAAGAATCAATTAAGAATGGAATAAGCTACACGTACACTAAGAGTTGTTCTAATTATCTAAATAGCAACTGACTAAGCTAATTAAGCAATTATAACTCCTAAATAAGCTAAAAGAAAGAGAAAAAAAAGACATTAGAACCTGCTGATGTGCAGTCTCAGATCAGTCTGCTGTGGCCATTAGAAGCTTAATTTTAAGCCACCAAAAGCTCTTCCCAATCCAAGACAAACAGGAATAACAAAGTTAGCACAATAGAGACCCTGAAGATACTAATTGGAAGGTAGATTTTGACACTAATTACCTTAAAAATAAGCTGCAAAAAAGCACACCTAGTATGTACTGAGTTCAGATTAGTAATAGAAAACTCTTTATATTTGTGAAACAAACTTGGTACAAAACTTGATAAACCAAATTCAAATCATTTAAACTAACAAAAACAACAAAGAGGACTTTGGCTTAAGAAGTCAAAACGGGTAAAACACTTGTTTTGGAACCAAAAGAAACTTAAACCAAACACTGTTTTTGACCCTTTTCCATCCTAACCCAAACACTCTTTAAAACTCTTAAAAAACTAGAACTTGCAAATTCTTTTGGGTGAAAACTGAAATGACACTTGATTACCAGAAATCTGAATTCTACTAAGATTAATACTAAGTAAAGAGTTGTAACAGTTATATAAAAAAAATGCTTTCATTAACAAGGAACACTACAAAAGAAAAACATACAACTGATTTTTGAAAACTAAGAAAAAGGGTGCCTTATACTCATGGCTACAAGTCCCTATTTATACAAAGCTTCTAATGTCTTCAAGTCTTCAAGGTGTGCTTGTTTTGTGAGGAAAAACTGAGATTGGATGAATCTGTGCTTTCTTGAGTAAATCCCAGCCATCCATTAATTTTGGAGAAATACCCTTTGATCACTGCCATTGATTCGGTCTTCAAATAAGCTCCAATGGGGAGGCAAGGGATTGCCAAGTTGTACTTGGATCATGTGAAGCTCTTTTGGCCTCATTGTACAGCTTCCAATGGTGAGAGTGATGGGGGGAAAGAAAGTGGGGAGTGACTAGGATATGAGTGGGATTTTTGGCGGGATAGGTTTCTTGGGAATTTTTATTTGTTGTGTTTCTGGTTTTGTGTTAAAGAAGAAGAAGAGAAGAGGGTTAAGGGGAAGGGGTCGTTTTTTTTTTTTTTTTTTTTTTTTTTTTTTTTTTTTTTTTAATGGTTTTAAGTAAAATGTATTTTTGTAGTTTTAAGTTCTGTAGGTTTTTTTATTTTTTAAAATTTTTTATTTATTTTTTGAAAACAAAAATAGGTTTTAAGAAAAATTTGATTTTTACAAAATGGATTTTATAGGTTTAAAATAGATTTTTGGTTTAAAAGGTGGTTTGGTCATTTTGGGGATCGGGGAACGTTAAAATGGTGATTTTATGTAAATGGGATGTGGTTTTGAGTTTGTTTTCCCCTGCTCACTCCCAGAACGTGACCCAGGCTTCAGAAATGTAGAAAATCGCATCCCGGCTATGCCTTGACTCACTTTTCCAGATTTAGCTCGATGTTTCCCGTTTTTGCTCTGTTTTCAATCTTTTTGTACCTGAAAGACATAAAACACACTCCGAGGATATTATTGACATATTTTGAGCATATTTGGGTGTTTTTAGTCATTTTTGTGGTCTTAGGTGGGTAAAAACGATGAGTGAATAAGCACTCATCACACGTAGCAGATTCCCTTCAATGGAGGAACATCGATAATAAGTTTAAAGAGGAATTTGGATATGAGATTAGAAATATACGCTTTAGACTTAGTTCAGATGGAATTAATCCTTTCGGAAACATTAGTAGTGTCACCCTAATTACTGTCCCCTGTTTTATAAAATAAAAATAAGTGGGGCGTTTCTCATTTACAGTAGATGCTGACCAACGATAATTAAAATTCCAGGTATATCCACAACAAATCTAGACAAAAGAAAAAACCTCTTATTATCAAGATAGAAATACAGAGTCCTCGAGCCTATTTTCTCCTGGATTGTCCTCCCGACATTTGTGACGTACCTGGTAAGGATTTAAAACGTACACTTTTAAGGGGTCATTTAAGCCGTTAATTGCCCACTTTTATATCCGTTAGTGCTTAATTTCGTTCCTTTCACTTTTTAGGTCTCTTGTAAGCAAAATGCTGGAATGATGCATATATGGACGAAAAGGAGTGAATTCATGAAGAAAATGGCAAAGTCAAGATCGAAGCCAATCAAGCTGCTGGAATTGCATCTGACGGCGCCCCAATCAAAGGGCGACGCCGTCCCTTTATACGAATTAAAATCTCGAACGGCTCAGTAGACTTTTTTGCTAAAATACACCTGACGTCGTCAGGCTTTGAAGAGGAAGGGCGTCACGAAGACTTTTCATCTCAGACGGCCTATATCCAGAATCAGACGACGTCCCTGCTGAAGCCCGACGGCGTCACAACTACAACGTGACGCCGTCCCAACGATTACTTGGCCAAGACGAAAACCCTAATGACGACGATCTGACGGCGTCCCACCTATAAGGCGACGCCGTCCCAAGTGTAAAATTATATATAGAAATCAAATTTTCAGAATTTAAGAGAGGTAGACTTGTGGAGTAAAAACCTTAAACGTTTGTAGTCTGACTTGGACAGTATCTTAGGGTTCTCAAACCCTGTTTTACATCAAGATAAGTGTTTTACTTCATTGATTTCATTATGTCTTCCATTGAATGTGTGTATGCTTGTGTGTTTAACTTGTCCGGCTAAATTTCTTGTGTGTTTGCTTAAATCTATGAAACCTAGTTATTATTTATTGATTGGTTGTCTGTTATCTTAATTGTAATTGGCTTAGGAGTGTAATTAGGCCATCTTTGTGTTTAAATGCTTGAGTAATCTTTGTGAACCTTAGCTTATTAATCACTTAGCGGATTTCGTAGTCTAAACATCCAAAGATAACCTTAAAGTTAGTTTATGATTAATCTAGTGGATTTCGTAGGCAATAACCTTAAAGTAGTCTCAAAGAGTTAGGGAAAAAGGCCCACCCTACGACCTTAGAAAACACAACGCGTTAAGAATAAGGACGTGACAATTTAACCACCAACAAAAGATAACTAGGGAGTAATAATATATGGGTAAATACATTTTTAATCATCATACGAGCACACATAAAAAAGACATAGACTACCCATAGTTTAGATAATTAGATAGTAGAATTAATCGGTAGAAGTACCACCCCCCAAATCCAAGCCCCGAGATTTTACCCTTAGCTTTCTAAAAAAATATAAAAAGAAAAAAAAAATTCCTCAACCTCAACCTTAGCGTAGTACACTTCTTACTAGCATTCCTATTCCCCTAGAGAACGATATCAATACCCGAAGCTTACCCAATACTACACTACAACGATTAGGTTCACTGCCTAGGGTGTTGAAAAACTTGCTCGACGAAAAGGAAGTTCCTTTGACCCCGAACGCGCCTTGTACGAGCATCAAGTTTTTGGCGCCGCTGCCGGGGAATAGAATAGCTAGTTAGATTTCTATCTCGTTTAGGTTCCCTTGCTTGATTCCTATCAAGTGAGATTTTTTCTCATTTTTAGCTTCCTCGTAGTCTATCCCCTTCTTCGTGACTTTGTTCGTAATCCCATCACTTTTCATCATGGAAGGTGATAACCCACCAAACAACAATTCCCCATCGACTTGATCCAACTTTTGCTAACCAACTTCGAGCTCGTATTGTTAGTGAAATTGGAAAACTTAAGAAATTGAATAGGATAATTGAAAGTGCACTTGAAAAAGCCCTTAAGGAATCCACTAGTACTTTAGATAGTGATTCAACCCAAGCGATGAATCGGAGGATGAAATAGGAGAAAGGGATTATAAGGTATTGGAAATTATGGAGGGTAGTGAGGAGGAGGAACTTAGGGAGTATTTCTAGTCATACCCTAATGGAAAGGAGACCGCCTATCACTATAACGTAGTTAACTACCCGCGACCACCTTTCGAGCCATGCATAAAGAGGGGTGACCCTAAAAATATTAAGATACCATGCATGATTGGGTACTTGTATAGGATCACACTTACATAGACTATAGGGCACCCATGAACATAATGTCTAGGCTCTATTACAATTGGATCATGAGCGAAAAGTTAGGACCTATGAGAGATTACTTTTACCCTAGGAAAGTAAGTAACTATGTTGGGAGAGTTAGAGGATTGCATGTCTTCGTAGGTAATTTCACATATAGGTGTGATTTCATGATCTTGGAAGATGTTAAAGGCATCATTGATGGATTTTTAGGAGATGTGATACTTGGGAGACCATTTATTCAGGAATCTATGATGGTTTATGATGAAGAGGAAGGAATAGCCAAGTTCTCAAATGGGACTGAATGTGTTAAATATATAATGCCCTACAAAAATAAAACGTTTGAGGGTATTGATGATTTAGATGTAGACAACATTTTGGCTTTTGAAGTAGATTGGGAGAACAAGGTTTACTACACCGCTTGTCTAGAGTTAGGCCTTGAATATATTCGTGATGAAAGAAGAGTTAAGGAAATCGAATGGGCATCTATCATAAATAAAGAAAAGCGCTTCGTGGGAGGCAACCCATGCTTAATTGTTTGCTTGTTTGTGTGTCATATATCTTTTCATTATTGTATGTTCTCATGTTTGAATTTGTGAAAATGTTTTATTTTGTCTTTAACCTCTTCTTAATTACATATAAAGGTATTTTACAATAAGATAAGTGTAGGGAGGATTACACACGTTTTTAAAAGAATGTGAACATGAGAATTACGATTAATGAAATTGATATATATATATGTATGTTTGTTAGAGTCAAATGCTTGTATCGAGTCATAATGGATGTTTTGCAGAAATTTTTCCAGATTTTAAAGGTGTAATTTTTCCAGAATTTTTCCAGAAAAACGCAGCAGACCAGTTTCTGTCAAGACAACCTGACGGCGTAAGGATTAGAACCTGACGACATCAGGAGGAGCAGAAAGAGCTTATAAAATTTTTCTTGTCTTATGTGCTAAGTATAAATTTTTGGAAATTCTCAGGTCTTAATTTTTCAGAAAATCTGCAAACATTCATTCCACAAGCATTATATCCTAGTGTATTTGAGTCATATATAGTTTACCGCCGATTTTACGTGAAAGTTTCGTCTATTTTCTTAAAGTGTGCAGGTTTTATTTATCAAGAAGAAGAAACACAACATTGGATGGAGCTTATCACGTATACACACTCTTCTTGGGAAAGAATTTAACCACTACTTCACACAGATCCTACCGAGCTAATAAGGGGAGTACTATACCGAGCTAATAAGGGGAGTACTACTTTCTTTCTCTTTTAATTACCTTCCGTTATCATAACTTTGATACTTTCGGGGAATATTGGGGACAATGTTCAGTTTAAGTGTATGGAGGGAGAATAAAACGGGAACTTTGAAACTATGCTTATCCTTGAATATTTGTCTTTTCCTATTTCATTTGTGTAATAAGCTATGATAAATATTTGTTAGGGAAATTTTAGCACCAAATTTAAATTTTTTTATGACATGTACGAGTGGGACTTTAGTCTTAATAAAGCGTCTCATGGATAGGAGTTATATGACTAGCACACAAACCGTTTACCACTCAAATTCCACCAAAAAAATGTGAGGTTCTCCCCTAGATCTATAGGAATTAAAGCATTTACCTTTAATGCTTCGAGAGTGTACCGGTAGTATAATAGATTCTAGAACTTGTTTTGTGATGCATTCTGAGATCGCTAGTGAGACTACACTTGTGTAGTTATGAATAACTAAATGATAAGAGGCATTAGGATAACCCTTGTTTGATACCCGTATTATAATTACTTCTTCCACATCGGACGAGTAATTACCCCACACCCTTGCGATGTACTCATCTTTAGTACACGATACCCCTAGTTAACCCCTTAGAGCCTATCCTTTTCGTGGTTCTCGTGATGTTTCGGTTTTCCGAAATATCAAAGAAGAGCATTGTTTACAATCCACACCCAAATGTACACCCAAATCGCCTTAGCCTACCTTGTATGCACTCACCTTTAGTGCATTATTGTTAGCATACTAAACCCTTAGTTCAATTATCTAGTTACTTGCATGGTTGCTAAGTCGAGTCATATCTTTTGTACACAGTTTTGGGATGATTGGGACTCATGGGTAAAAGTAAAATTTTATGGAGTGACAGGAAATAACTTTAAATTCAAATTCCCTTTATTTACGTACTTAAATACTCCAGGTGTTGTGATCTTTTCAAATCGGGTCAATTAGTGTTAGAGTAATAAAAACTCAAGTGTAGAGATGCTCCTATAAATCCCTTATAATTTGATGTTATCTTAGAGGATGGTAGAGTAAAAGTGTATGGGAAAAAAATAATAATAATAATCGGAAAAAAAAGAGTGATTAAAAAATAATAATAATAAAAAAAAACATACGGGCTACCATCCTACATCTATCTTTATATTTATGTTTGTTTGTTTCAAAGTATCTAGAGTTTAGTAAGTCGAGTCTTGGCTTAGCAACGCCATTCTTTTCATGCTTGTAACATAAGATTTTTGACTTGCCACCACTAAATCGCATATCCAACCAAACCCTTTGTTTCCCTACCGTAAGCCTAACATTACAACCCTTTTAAAGACCTCTTAGATAGTTGTTCCTAGGTAGTTACGCCAAAGCGGTGGAGGTTTGATCTAGTCTCAAGCCTATGGTAATCTATGTACAATGACCAGGTAATGAGTGTTTATCTTCCATTTCCATTTACTATATTTCATATACACCCGAGAGATGAGAGAATCCAAACACCCCTTGTGAGGTGCTAGTATATAATTTCCGTGCTTGTTATGTCTATTGCGGTGCTTTTACTTGTTGTGAATTATGTTAAACCATTGCTTCATGCCCCCTAACTTATAAATTGATTGGCCAAAAGCACATTTGTTTGAGGACAAGCAAATACCAAGTGTAGGGATATTTGATAAGGATTTAAAATGTACACTTTTAAGGGGTCATTTAAGCCCTTAATTGCCCACTTTTATATCGGTTACTACTTAATTTCGTTCCTATTCACTTTTTAGGTCTCTTGGAAGCAAAATGCTGTAATGATGCATATTTGGACGAAAAGGAGTGAATTCATGAAGAAAATGGCAAAGTCAAGATCGAAGCCAATCATGCTGCTGGAATTGCACCTGACGGCGTCCCAATCAAAGGGCGACGCCGTCCCTTTATACGAATTAAAATCTTGGACGGCTCAGTAGACTTTTTGCTAAAATACACCTGACGGCGTTAGGCTTTGAAGAGGAAGGGCGTCACGAAGACTTTTCATCTCAGACGGCCTAGATCCGGAAACAGACGACGTCCCTACTGAAGCCCGACGGCGTCACAACTACAACGTGACGCCGTCCCAACGATTACTTGGCCAAGACGAAAACCATAATGACGACGATCTAACGACGTCCCACCTATAAGGCGACGCCGTCGCAAGTGTAAAATTATATATAGAAATCGAATTTTCAGAATTTAAGAGCAGTATGCTTGTGGAGTGAAAACCCTAAACGTTTGTAGTCCGACTTGGACAGTGTCTTAGGGTTCTCAAACCCTATTTTACATCAAGATAAGTGTTTTACTTCATTGATTTCATTATGTCTTCCATTGAATGTGTGTATGCTTTCGTGTTTAACATGTCCGGCTAAATTTCTTGTGTATTTGCTTAGATCTATGAAACATAGTTATTAATTATTGATTGGTTGTCTCTTATCTTAATTGTAATTGGATTAGAAGTGTAATTAGGCCATCGTTGTGTTTAAACGCTTGAGTAATCTTTGTGAACCTTAGCTTATGAATCACTTAGCGGATTTCGTAGTCTAAACATCCAAAGATAATCTTAAATTTATTTTATGATTAATCTAGAGGATTTCATAGGCAATAACTTTAATGTAGTCTCAAAGAGTTAGGCAAAAGGCACACCCTACGACCTTAGAAAACACAACGCGTTAAGAATAAGGACGTGACAATTCAACCACCAATAAAAGATAACTAGGGAGTAATAATATCTGGGTAAACACATTTTTAATCATCGTACGAGCACATATAAAAAAGACATAGACTACCCATAGTTTAGATAATTAGATAGTAGAAGTAATCGGTAGAAGTACCACCCCTCAAATCCAAGCCCCGAGATTTTACCCTTAGCTTTCTAAAAAAATATAAAAAGATAAAAAATAATCTTCCTCAACCTCAACCTTAGCGTAGTACAATTCTTACTAGCATTCCTATTCCCCTAGAGAACGATATCAATACTCGAGGCTTACCTAATACTACACTACAACGATTAGGTTCACTGCCTAGGGTGTTGAAAAACTTGCTCGACGAAAAAGAAGTTCCTTTGACCCCGAATGCGCCTTGTACGCGCATCAGTACCCTGCAACATATGCCAGGTATTCAATCAATAATGAGAATACCCAAATTGGAAACAATCACAAACAATAGTGTGTAGATAAAACATTGCCAATCAAGTATTAATTGTTTGTAGTTTCAATGGTGCAAAAATCTTACCAATCAAATACTTATTGTTTGTAGGTTCAATGTGGTCAAAGTCTGCCAGCTCAAACGGATATCTGACAAAATCATCAGACTTAACAGAAACTTTTCACGTCGTTGTGGACCCGTTAAATTCAAGCATGAATGAATCTTCTTTTATGATGTGGTATTCTTCCTTGTTTGGTTGGACAACAAAGTTTTTGATGGAGTAAACAACCCTTTCTTTTAGCCTGACAAAATTGTGAGCTATATTGCTCCTTGCAGTGCAGTGCATCGCCTTACCCTGCAAAATATTGTATTAGCATTTGAGGTAAACCTATTCTATTCGTGATGATAAATGTAATCCTGTCTTAACCTCGCATCAAACACAACGAAGTCAGTGCTTAAATAGCGCCGAGTCACAGCATTGACATCCCACACTTTACATATCATCACAACAATGATGCCAATGACACCTACATCAAGCTGGTCCAAGAACAAATCACCCTTCGGCTGGGCAACCTCGATGGCCATGCTATCTAAACCCTTGTTCGAAATGTTATGTTTTTGTTTTAGTTATGCTGGAAGATAAAGGATTTGGTTTCGGTGATGTTGAAAGATAAAGGAGAACTTATCTATTTGATACTCATCAGACAATGGTTCATGGTGTAACTCCCAGGTTGGTTGTATTCCACATATATTGTAACTGTATGTTCATTCTATACCCTCCATTAAGGAAATATGAATGTAACGACATGACTTTTTGTTTGCACGCAATTACTCACGTTGAATAATAAAAGCTCCTAATACACGATTTTAAATCTAAAAACTCTATCATGGTTACTCTACATTTAATCTACGGATTGAATCTTATAGTAAGATAGATAATTAAATTCTAATTTTAAATTTAAATTTTAAATAATTCGCATAAATTGTAATATTCAGTGAACAGAACGTAACGAGCATAACATGCACACGGTTTACTGCTTTATTGTGATTTTTATACATGCGTGTTCTTATGATTTTGTAAAACTGTTCAATTCCAAAGATTATAGTAGTATTTTACAAGCAGATTTAAGTAGAATATAATCGTACATGCAAAAAGTGTTATTGATGTAGATCCTTTTTACTTTATTTAATACGTAGGTACCATTAGTACTGTCGAGTAGTAGTGGACATTTTCCTGATTACATTGGTTCCAATCTCACGTGTAATTTTTGTCCTTACACGTGACCAAGTGGTGTGTCACATTTCACATGCAATTACCTGACTGGTTGACTCTATCTATCATTATTTTATTGAACCCAATCGATCTTTTACTAAAACTTTTTTTTACATAGCTAGACAAGAATAATTTGACAAAATGTACGTATTTTTCTTCTCTTTCTCAATAGGTTTTGACGTGTGCTATTCTATTACTGTATTTTTATTTAAGGTGACTAGACTATTAATCTAGAAATTTCAGCCTTGGTATCATTGCCCAATAAATACCCTGGTAATGTTAGTTTTCTTGACTGCCAAACTCAATTATTGTGAGTTGGTAATTAGTTTTAAAATCCCGTTTATCAATTATCATCGACTTAAACAGGTAAGCTAATCAGAGGGATTCTTTTTATGTGGCTATCCGATGAGTTCGAGACTTTTTGGGCCATGATATGATATAGCGCCACACCAGTATTTATGTCGTTTTCGAGACTTTTCATGACATGAGAGTTTTGAAAACTAATAACGTTATGAAAAATATTTATCACAAAATGTTTAGGGGGGGTTTTGTTCATTGTAAAATGATATAATTGAATATAATTGTAATCTGATTACATTACGTAGCTTGTTTAGTTTGTAGATTGGAGAAAATTGTAATTCATATTCCATTACTGATTACACCGACTGTTTGGTTTCTGCTGTAATTGTAATTCAGTGACCTCAGTTACATCAAGGGAAAGAATTCATATTAAATAAGAAGTTGAATGGAAATTTTTGAATTACGTTGTAATTCAGAATTTTTATACACCGTTGGTCCCTAAACTTGGATCGAAGGATCGCGATGAGACGAAACTCGCCCTTTTCATCGTCGGGGGTCCCTATTTCAAGGTTTTCACTCGCTACAAGTCCTTTGACCAAGTCAACATCTGATTTTTGTTTTGTAGTCGAGGGTATTTTAGTCCATACACATTTATACTTTTATAACACATTTATATTTTACCCCTTCATCTTTCATCCTCTTCATCATCTACCCAAATCATTCATCTCCCCAACATCATCATCTCCCCAATATCGTGATCCAGAATCAGTGATCACCTAAAGTGCACCAGCAAGTACCGTGATCCAACCACGTGATAACTCTTTTGTTGCCGTGACCTTTTTTTTTTCCACTCATGTAAATTGCTAGGTCTTGTGCTTGTTATGTCTAAATGGGTCTGATAAAAGATAAAAGGTTGAGACGGGTCAGATGACTTATACGCAAGTTGCCAATCTTTATGGTTAATTTGTTTGTAAATAAGGTTACAAAAACTATAATATTTGTAATCATAAGTATGGTGGCTTTTTGTGTTTGACTAGGGATTTGTTTTTTGTTTAGCTGTTTTAGGCACATTTTGAACACCATAATGTACATCATCACTACTTTGATTATCATTATTCATAATTTGATTTTCTATCCTCTATACTCTAGTCCTATGTGATAAATTTTGAAGGCCCTCAAATTTAGGGGCCTTGATCAATCGCTTACTTCGATCATCCCCAAGGAAATCACTGATTTCTTGCGGTGGAAGCGTTGACGTTATTACAGCTCTAATGTGTTTGAAGGTATTACAGCTCTAATGTCTTTACATGCATTCTTGTTCAGTTGTTCTTCATAAAATTACTTGCAGCTATGTAAGGTCAAAGTTGGCTTCTGCATAGCCAAAACTAGTTGTATAAAATTGAGTTTAGTCGATCTCAGAGATACTCAAGTACCAAAATATAAAACGTATGTGTTGTGATCAATGCTTATGAAAAAAATAATCTACTACTCCCTTACTCCTACAATTTATTAAAAAAAAAGAAAAAAAGAAAAAAAAAAGCTGGAAAAAATAAATATGTCAATTGTAAACATTATAAGAAGTAAAAAAAAATGGAAATCAAATAATTCAACAAGACCTGTTAGAAAAAAAAAAAAAAAAAAAAAAAAAAAAAAAAAAAAAATTTATTAGACATATATCCAAACATCTATTTGTCATCAACAAATCACTTGAAACTTAACTATATAATACATGCTTTTGAATATTCTGATCAAAATATATGATGAAAAAAAAGCATCATTGGACACTGACACTTGATCGTTAGTCTACCACAATGTTCATGCTCTTGATAATATCAACACCTCCCAATCTTGCAACTCCAATTGTTGTCAGTATACCATGAAAAGTCAAAGTCTTGATTTGGTCAACGCGCAAAAACGAGCTTGTTTGGTGACATATAATTGTATTCTTCTGTCGAGTTATAATGTTGTTGATGAAGGAACTCAGCTGAGTTGCACTTTTTTGATATAGAAGAATCCAACAGTCGTCGTCCTTCAGGCTCTTTCAGAAACTGGGTTGATTGAATGTAGTTCTCTAACGTCATCACAACCTTTTTCACTTTTGGATCGTCTTTTTCCTTCAATTCTTCTAGGAAGTCACGCAATATGATTTTTAAAAGCTTCTTGAATTGGTTTGTGTATCTTTTGTATAGAGCGAACCTTGCAATCTGAGAAGCAAAATCATGTAACTGGTAATTAGTATCATCCCATATGTCCCATGAACTGTTTTTGGGTAACGGGTCAAAATGGGTTTGGGTTGAAACATGTCATTTTCAGCGGTTATGTTCCCACTAACACCTTTTGAATATGAACAACTCACCTCAATGAATGCCGCAAGTGCAACTACAGTGTATATATTTGCAGATATATCATTTAAAAACCTAGCAAGCCATTTCCATCCCTCTTCAATTCCATGCAAATTTTGGATCCCGTCGACTTCAGTCTAAAAACATAAAAAAGACTTATTGTTACTAATTTGATCACTGTTATAAGAGTATTATTACTTATTCAAAAACTAGAAACCTGAATTAGAGTGGCGTATAGTTTCATGTGCTGGGTTAATCTTTCTAGATAACTATCCATGCTTTCAAGCTTCCCATCTTCTTCTTGGTAACCAATAGCTCTCAAGTAAGCATCTTTTGAGCCAAACACAGCCTGTAGTTCATTTTTTTCATAATTAAGTACTACATTAAACAAGATTACAAAACAGTAAAAGAATATTGTTTTTTTCGAATAAATATAAACTAGGAAGTCGACAAGATTAAGATGAGTACCTTTGAGTAGCCAAAATACTTGGGAACAGTAAAGATGCATCCTTCATTTAGTTTGGAAAGAAGATCTTTCATGGCAAGGGGAATCCACATTAATTATGAAATAACAAAGCAAGTTTAATATTTTCATTAGAACTTGGAGAAATAGCATGCATCCTTCTAAACTAAGCAAGAAATCTATTTGATTAATACTTAATTACGATGCTTCACCTTTGAAGTAACCATAACAATGACATGCCCATAACCATATAGAACACTGTTGCTCACTGCGTTTTTGCTTTTGGAGACGATCTGTTACATTAGAGCAAGAACAGTTGTTAATTATAATTAGAGTGTTCAAATAATACCATTAAAATTTTAATACAAGGGTTCTGAAGTTTGTATGTATGTAGTGTTAATTTTTCACATTTGACATGTTAGAATTGATACATAAAGCTAAGTGAACCATTTGTGAGTAACTTACATTATCTGCATTATTTAGGATGATTGTTGGGGAGATGATGATGTTGGGGAGATGAATGATTTGGGTAGATGATGAAGAGGATGAAAGATGAAGGGGTAAAATATAAATGTATTATAAAAGTATAAATGTGTATGGACTAAAATACCCTCGACTACAAAACAAAAATCAGATGTTGACTTGGTCAAAGGACTTGTAGCGAGTGAAAACCTTGAAATAGGGACCCCCGACGATGAAAAAGGCGAGTTTCGTCTCATCGCGATCCTTCGAGCCAAGTTTAGGGACCAACGGTGTATTTTAGTCTTTACAGTATTATTATTATTATTATTATTATTATTATTATTATTATTATTATTATTATTATATATTTTATTATTATTATTATTATTATTATTATTATTATTATTATTATTATTATTATTATTATTATTATTATTATTATTATTATTATGAGAGTTAATTACATAAATCGTCCTTGTGGTTTGCTGAAAATTACGGATCCTGTCCTTGTGCTTTTTTTCTTACGGATCCTGTCCCTGTGGTTTATGATTTTTACGGGTCCAGTTCAAATTTCGACCCGACTCCTAACGGTTGTTAAAAAGGACTTAACGTGAGGACTAACATTGTATTGGTTTTAACGATCGTTACACAAACCACAGGGACGATTTATGTAATTTACTCTTTAAATAAAAATAAAAAAATTTCTTTTTAATTTTAGAAAAAATTACACGTTTGGTCCCTATGGTATACCCCAAATAACAACTTTAGTCCATAAGTCATTTTTATTACACCACAGATACCTATTTTTGAAACCTTGCACGCATTTAGTCCCTATTTTGGATGGGCGTTAGTTAAGTCCGTTAAGTATTTTGCGCTGTTAGTCCTTCGTTAAAAAATTTTGCACCGTTAGTCCTTATTTTTTAAAATATAGTTTTCCCCAGTTAGTCCCTCCGTTAATAATAGTTATCGCCCGTTTTTTTTACATTTTTGTCCGTTTTTATCCGTTTTCGTTCGTTTTTATCCGTTTCCCCCCATTTTTTTTCGTTTTTCGTCCGTTTTTTTACGTTTTTATCGAAAAACGGACGAAAATCGAAAAAAAAGGGGAAAACGGATAAAAACGAACGAAAACGGATAAAAACGGACAAAAATGTAAAAAAAACGGACGATAACTATTATTAACGGAGGGACTAACTGGGGAAAACTATATTTTAAAAAATAAGGACTAACGGTGCAAAAATTTTTAACGAAGGACTAACAGCGCAAAATACTTAACGGACTTAACTAACACCCATCCAAAATAGGGACTAAATGCGTGCAAGGTTTCAAAAATAGGTATCTGTGGTGTAATAAAAACGACTTAGGGACTAAAGTTGTTATTTGGGGTATACAATAAGGACCAAACGTGTAATTTTTTCTTAATTTTGTTATTCAAAATTTTTTAAATTTTATTACAATTCTTTTAAATTACATTACAAATTCTTTTACATATTACAATTCTTTTAAAAATATTTTGCGAACTAAATGCCGCATTAAAGTTTTAAACAATGTTCTCTTATGAGACTTTATGACCGCCTTACCACTATACCACATTGTAACTACGGCTAACCATTGACTTATAAATTAAGACATGTAACTATGTTTAGATAAAAAGCTAAAACCTAATCCGTGGTATCACTATTAATTACTATCGATATGATACAACTTACAACGACACTAAACGACAAATTTGACTCGTCAAAACGAGCTGAAATGTATTAAGACTTAATAGTCTATAAATTAAAATTTACGATTGAAATCATCTATCAATGAAATGAGAAAAAACCATCAAACCCACGAAGCAAAGTACTCTTACCGCTTAATAATACACTTGGTAAAATAAACTTTTGACTTCCTAAAACATCACCCGATAGCGAGCATAAAAACAGATAAAAACCGAACTTAATAATACAATGTTATACTTTACATTATGCTTATTAGACATAAATGATTATGTTTTTTCTTCTTTATGGGTAAAAGGTCAATATGACCCGGTAAACATTATTACTCAAAAAAACATTTAAGTACAAAGGATAAGACTGACATCTCATATCTCAGCCCATTACATGGGTAAACTTACATAATGCACTTCCAATTTTCAAAATAAAACAATAAACCACAACTCACAGGAGATATACTACCAATATACGAACACCAAGACTACTTTTTACCACGCCCTTTGAGCTTAAAGTCATTTAATTCATGTGGGAGATCGTAGACATGGCTCGTGTAATCATCATAATCTTCTTCATCTTCATGTTCATATCCACCACCTCCAGAGGCAAGAAAATTCGCCATCGGGTTATCCTCTGGGAGAACTTGGTCATCATCACTGTCAGAAACAACAATTTCTCCCACTTTAGAGAACGGATTAGTCCTTTTAGTAGGAGAAGCAGAAATGAAAGAAGAAGGCTGACCCACTTCCTGGTGCACACTAGAAACCACCGGTGGCTTCTTCATTTTATCATACACCACAATCCTTCATTTTATCATGCACTACAATCGGAGCTTGTGGTATACTACCAGTCTGTTGAGACCCCTCCTTGTCAGCAGCCATTGAAGGACTAGGCACAGGCGGAGTCCCTTCATTTGTATTAACATTAGTAGGCACAGTACTATCAGTATCAACCGTATTAAGAACTGGAAACGCATTAGTGGTAGTAATTCCACTAGTGTTGGCTACATCTACCACCTTTTTACGTGTACCATCCACCTTCTTAGTCACTGTAGGAGCCTTTGGTTGATACTGAACCTTAGGCCCAACATTCGGCTTAGTAAAACCACCTTTTCCCGGAGCATTTTTACTACCATTCTTACCCGTCTGCTTACCTTTGACAGCCTTAAATCCATCATCAGTCTTATGTGAAGGCTGTACAGTATGAGGGACATATTTAGGACAAGTGCCCCCAGTATGCCCAAAAATCTTGCAAGTATCACACCGAGGTGGTTTCCACTCATATTCAACCCGAATCATTTCAATAGAAAACCCCTGAGTATCAAGTAAGGGAATGGCCACAGTAAGACTCTCTTTGAGAGCCTCATCCGCCTTAACTTCAATTAGACAGCGAGCAAAGCTACTATGGCCCCAAGATTCCAAACACATTTGGCTAGTATAAGAGTCTAACATCTTAGGCGTACCAATCAATGTAGCTAGGAGACTAAGACCATCTTCGGAAAACATAGCAATGGGAACCTCATAGAATTTAACCCACACCGGAATGTTGGTCAAATCCTCTTTAAGCAAATTGGTGTTGACAGTCCAAATTTTAAGAATAATAGGAACATTACGGATCATCCACGGACCATTTTCAAGAACATCATCAACACCTTTCCTAGTAGCAAACTTAAAGAAAAAGAACCCCTTAGCATTCACCATGACCTTTTGAAGACCATACTTACCCCAAGCATTACGTACATAATAGTCCACCACCGGGAAGGCAACCCGTTTACCTAGAAAGTAACCATACAAGGTATTATCAAAACGAGAATTTACCTCTTCAATCACTTTCATAGGGACAGTAAGATCCACGCCATCCGTCTTATTACTACATTCCAACCAACGAAAATTAGCTTTTGTCTTGATAGAAGCATTAGCCGTAGCATTAACATAAGACATTGGACCACTTTGGGGTAGATTGGTATCATCCCTAGACACACTCAGATTCACTTTATCCACCTGATCAGATTCTTGAGATTGACCCACATCACTAGTAGACGGTTTATTAGAACAAGTAGCATTCATACCAGACTTATCATGACCACCCGGTTGTTGATGCTGATAACCAATATTCTTAAGCATATCCTCCAACTCCTTCTGAGACTGCGGCACCATTGGATAACCAAGTGGAGTAGCCCCAATGGAAGTTGTCGAATCCACTATCCCAGCTGGTTTTAATGGTATCCCGTCCTCACCCACTAAAACAAGCTTCCCCTCTAAATTTTTTTGTTCAATGGCACGAATCTTCGATAAAGTATCATGACCCTCTGGTGTGTCATGACTAGGGCTAGAAACAAGTGGAATCGGCTCCACTTGTGCCTTGTTAACTCCAGAATTTCCCAGGTCAGCTTCCATCAACCAATTCATACCAGCATCAAGTTCACGCAATTCAACATCATTCAGCCTCTCCATTCAAACACATAAAACCAACCCTAACACGCAAACACGTTAACACAACGTACGAGAAAACCCTAGTAAACACTAGGGTTTTAATCCTTCAAGCTGCTCGATCAACCCATGACCCAATAATTTGATTCAGATAATAAAAGTATGTGTTAATACAAATAAGCCGTAAAAACGTTTATTTATATTTTACGATCTTCTAATGTTTTGTCGATAACAAACGTAGAATCATTTTAACGAAAAAAATAAAATACATAAATGGTTTGAGCTAATAGTTTTCTAACACACTTACATTTTCACATAAAACACTAAAACAAGTATAAGTGATTTTATGATTTAGTAATACATATGTACAACAACTAGTGTTTACATATTGGGCAAATATATACATAACTAGTATATATTATAATGGGTAAAAACTACAACCCATGGAGCATATCCATAACCCATGGTATTGACCCATACCCATTTGACTAGATGCATTGCATCTATTAGGTACATTGTATATAATGAAATACCCATGGATCAACCCATAACCCATGACCCATGACCCATAACCAAAATACTCATGGGCAAAGGGGAGCGTCCTACGGATCCCCAATATTGCACTGGACGGATCCCTCAAGTGAGGGGTCCGTGGGATCCGTGGAACAGTAAACATTTTCTCTCTATAAATAGTGAGTCATTTCTTCATTATTTCTTACCCCTTTCTTACATACTTTCTCCTTGAGTTAAAAACTCTCTAACCCCAGATCCAAGTGATCTATGTATGTAGTTTTGTTTTTGTGTGATCCTCTAGGTTCCTCTTAAAGACGAGACCACCACCTTTGAAGTCAAGCAAGCTCAAGTCCATGAGTTGTCATGCTTCCTCATCATCAAGACTACTGAAGTTATCATGTTGATGGTTCTTTTTCTAAGAAGTGTAGTGTTGAAGACATTAGTGAAAAATATCTCAAGTGTCAAGACGAAGACATTAGTGAAAGGTGTCGATCGTCCGTATTGTAGGCATTAGTGAAGGGTGCCTAGAAGTCAAGTCACAAGACATTAGTGAAGGGTGTCTTGAAGATCTAGTCAAAGGCATTTGTGAAAGCTGCCTAAGGTGTACATTCGATATGGTGTGATTCGATGTACAAGATAGATTAGTATTGGGTCAAAGGATATTGTTATCCTTGTTGATATTATTATAAGGAGTAGATCTCCTTTGGGGTTAGGTGATTGGTGTAGTGTTGGGTAGTAGTTCCTCCATTGTAATGGAACTCGGTATCTAGCCTAGTACCGGATAAAGGGTAGGCGACGTTGTGATAGGATTGGTTCTCCTTGGTGAAAAGGACCTGGTATCTAGCCTTGTACCGGATAAAATGTAGGCAACGTTGTGAAGGTTTCTCCACCATAAGGAGTCGATGTTGTGTAGTGATTACGAACTCTCGAGTAGGTGACTCGAGGAGTGGAGTAGGGCAAGGAAGATGTCCTTGTAGCCGAACCACTATAAATACTCGTGTTGTGGTTTTGTGCTTCTTACTCTTTATCTTTTCATTACATATTTATATTTCTATATGTTTGTTTATCAACATCCAACACACATCCAAATAGATTTGACATAAGTCGATATAAATAGTTTAAAACGAATTTTAATTGGTAAAACTATTCAACCCCCCTTCTAGTTTTCCACAATATGTATATAATAGATGCAGATCGAAATCAAACTCAGCCCCTAAAAAACGATTTTAGATTAATAAACTATACCGTAACAGATTTAATCGAACACGATCCACAATAAAACCAAGATAGGTTATCAAGGAGATCGGAGGATCGAGTGGGGAAAACCGATTAGGGTAAGCAGGAAGTTGAAAAAAAATCGCCCGGAGAGGTTTAGGGGTGGATCGGTTTTTTCTTCTTTATGGAGTAGCGAGTAAAGCTATCGCGAACTTTTAAGTTTGTGTCATACTCATAAATCAAGGTATGTTTAAGTAAAAGCTATTCAAACTTAACAAGTAAATTAAAGGTTGTGAAGCTATAAGTCTATATCTTCTTAATATGTACAGCTGAATCACCGTATAGATTCTTTATTTTCTTAAACAAGTACATTAGGTTAAACTCATTGTGTATATTCTTTCTAAAAAAGCACCTAATACATAGAGGTA
Organism: Chrysanthemum seticuspe; assembly: GCA_019973895.1. Lineage (NCBI taxonomy): Eukaryota > Viridiplantae > Streptophyta > Magnoliopsida > Asterales > Asteraceae > Chrysanthemum > Chrysanthemum seticuspe. Next base: position 86,569,824 of record BPTQ01000005.1, read on the forward strand.
GTGTGCGTTAGAAGCCTAGCTATGAAATAAAAAGCCGAAATAAAGAAAAGTCACAAAGGAAAACTAGGATATTGTGCAAAGCAAGTTAATGTTTGAAGACATTTTATTGGTCGTAGGAATCAACTAATATAATAGTACTAGCTATAAATCGTACCTTTTATAATAATGAATCATCCTAATCTAGCTACATTATTTCACGGCACGTTTCACATACGCTACACGTAAAATTTACCGGATCCACTTCAATTGTTTTCAAGTGATGTAACTATCTATAGCCGTCTTTCAACGAGTGCAAGCAAAGTCATTGCACAAATTTATCACTTAACGAGAATTACAAAATTGTATGCATTTTTATTATATATGTACATGATATAAAGCTTGAATTTTATTAATTCATGCATTATTCATAGGTTTGCATTTTATATGTGTGTTTAAAAGTCTTTTTATGATAATGTGGAGCCACCGAAATCCATGAAACGTTGTAACTATCATTTTCTTGCGGTTAGCAACTCATGACTTTGATCGATTCACATGTTTTTTTTGTTGTATACAGTAATGCCCAAACTACGGTTTTAAAAGGTGCGTAAACGTGAGGCGTGACCTCCACGTTACGCAAAAAAGCAAGGCGTCGGCTAAAGGCGTGGTGTGAGATAGGTGTAAAAAGGCACGAAATGTGGCGTCTTTTTTAAATTTAACTCCGATGAAAAATGTTTTTTTTAAAGAAAAAAATATTACATGTAAAAATAGTTTATTGACTTAATTTCTCATGTATAACACTTTTCATATTTTATTCCGATTAAGTCACGCCTTAAAAAACACTATGGCTTCACCATAGCTTTTAAGACGTGAGGCTTGGTCACACCGTCACGTAACGCTTCACGCTATTTATAACTTTGGTCCAAACTGACCTAGCGTTTAAAAAGTTGCGCGCCTGGTTACAAAAATGTACTCCGTAGTTGTTATCATTTTGTTATTTTGTTATCATCTGTATACACTAGTATATCGTGAAAACTTACAACGAACTATTGATAATGTAAGTTAAAGATACGGTTTCTCCCAAGTTCTAATTAAGAAACAAAAACTACCCATTGGGCCTCGATTAAAGTACCTTACATTGTCATATCCCATTGTCTTGGTTTCGATCACCACTCATGTTAACTCGACTAAAGTGAAGTCCAAGTTGATAAATCCAAAGTAAGAAACAGGAACAACAAGTGAAAAGGAAGAACCAAAAAGAAGAAACAATCTAACAACGTACTCCATACGTTTGCTTGAATTAATATGTCCAAACTAATTGGTACAATTTCAACTCGTGTGTCGAGCTTTTGCATTACCAAATGTAGATAACTTGATTATCTCAATAACACGTAAAACATTCATTATGTACTTTGATTAGTGGAGTATTAAATAATGAGCCGAATAGAAGTGTCTTTTGTGATGTTTTTATTGACATGGTTTTTTATTGTGTGCTTAAATTCTTTTTAACACTCCAGGGATTAGCTTTTGCGTTTTGATGTGTTGGTTTTAAAATATTGTGCATTTTTCTATGTGTAACGTTCCAGGCGAATCATTATCCGTCGTAGACTAGAGTGATTGTTGGTTCATAACTAAATTTGTGCCTTACTACACAACACGTTTCGGGACCAGTTGGGTGACCTCTCCGTAAACAAAGCCGTATGTCTATTTGCAATGCAGTAACATTGTGGTCGTTATAGGTGGAATGTTATACTATGTCTCCTCAATTTATTTTTATTTTTTTTAATTTTTTTTAACAGCTAAGAGTGGTGGGTATCCTGGTGCCGTAGCCAAAAAGTGTTGCCACTTGTTTATCTCGAAATTCTTTGTTTTATCTAACATGCATGTAAATCACATCTTTCGGTCCAAGTCTCTGGAATGTTCGGCCTTAGATCAACGAACATATCTCTTAAATTCACTTCGAATCTCTCGTCTTCAAATATCATGTTATGTAACATTATACAACAATACATGATTCTTTTCAACGCGTTGATTTCGTAAGCATGCGCGGTTTGTCGTATAATTCCCCAACGACCTTATAGGACTCCGAAAGCTCGTTTAATATATTTTTTAGAGCTTTCTTGAACTCTTTTAAATTTCAACATTTTTCATTCCTTGCAATAGTAAACGTTTTGACAAACACGAGCCATGTTGGATAAATGTCGTCGGCTAAATAGTAACCTTTCTTGTATGTATGTCCGTTTACTACAAATGGACATTCCAGAGCTCTACCGGCAAGTACATAATCAAATAACGGGGAACCATATAACACATTAATATCATTATTTGCCCTCAAAACCCCAAAATATGCATGCTAAATCTATAATTTTTTTTATCCGAAACCGCTTATAACACAAGAGTTGAGTATTTATGATCACGTCTTTTGAATAGAGCTTGTAAGGCCTTTGGGCAATTTCTCCAATCCCAATGCATACAATCAATACTCCCGAGCATTCCCAAAAGTCCATGTTCTTTTTCGTGCAATCATATATTTTTTCAACATCCGCTGAAGTGGGCTTTTTTAAATACTTTTCAACGTATAAAATATGTATGCATTTAGTAAAGTGCTCTAAACATTGTCGTGAACAACGTTCACAAATTTGCAAGTATTCGTCGCATCAGGCGTAGTGTCGTACGACAGTTGGCGTATGACGGATATGCACTTCAATAGAGGACCTATACTTTTACGACCGACAGCATCGTAACATTGTCTAAAAAAATAAAAGTACTCAGGAATAGGGTGAACATCATAACTTAAAATATTATTGAGTATTTTATTAAAAGTCTAGAACTCATATTATACCTTCGCCTAAAATTCTCTTCAGTATATTTAGGAGGAGTCTCATCGACGCCAAAATAGTCGTTGATTAAACGTTGTTCCGCCTCTTCTCGTTCACGTGATATGTATGTTCTTGTCCTCTTAGAACCCGATCCCGATCCCCCTCGCTTCTTGATCACACAAAGCTACAAATTGTTCATACGCCGCATAACTCTGAAGATATTGCTCCCGATCGTCTTGAAAATAAACATTATAATGGTCGTAAGTGTAGGTGTTGTTGGGATTGTTTGGATCCATAATTGAAACAAAGTTGAGTATTATTGAAGTAGAAATTAAATTGAAAGAGCGTATGAAAAATTATAGAATAAGAAGGTATTTATAGAATTTTTAAGAGGTAAAAATTTGAAAAAAGTTATTTTTTTAATTAGCCGTTACCCCAACGTTCAAATTCAATAAAAAAGAAACAAAAAATCTATGAAATAATATAAAAATAGAGCAGTTTTGAAACTTTAATGGTTTTTATAATGATAAAAAATTTGAGGTAACAAATTGAAACTAATCTCAAAATTGATTACTATTCGAGGATTTTCACCTTATTTTTTTTAGCGGACAGTTAATTTCGGACGTAAAAGTGTCATAAGTTTATACTCCGTGTGATTTTTTGAATTATACATATTCTATGCATGAAAACCCAATGGGCTACTTCAGTCCATTACGATAAAAATTAGTAATGACTTTTTGATGGATCTGTGTAAGACTGTATTGGAGGTTGAACATAGCTAACGTTTTACATATCTCAAAAAAACTTATTTGTATGTTAGCATGATAATTCATTAAATTACAAACTTTATTTGTATATAAGGTGTGAAAAAAGAATATACTCGTCATATATACGAAAATTTTATTTGTATGTTATGATGATTCATTAAATTACAAACACCTGACTAAAGATATATCCAAGATATAGACGATTTGTGATTAATATGCATCAATACATGATAAGTTGATAACCAAATAAAATATAAGCGATTATAAAGATGAAGAACAAATTACAAGGTTCACACAAAACAACTTCATGTTCATAACATTAGGTTCAAACGATAAATTTGAAGAAATAAAAACAATCAGTTAATTCAAATCTAACAAAACAAGCAACTTAAACATGAACACTAAAAACTAAATCAAATCACATAACATAAAATAAGACAATCATCAATGTTGCCCATAATGTGGTCTCTAGTTGTTTTGCAGGACTCTTGGCTGCTTCAGGTGCTACTTCAGGGGCCGCGTCAGCATCTGGAGTATCTTCAGGCGTAGACGGCGCCTTTGTTGGCCCAGCCGGAGCTGGACTCACCGCACTTGGTGCTGGACTGGGGGCCGGAGATGGGGTCACCGGACTGGGAGCCGGCACTGGGGTCACCTTAGTGGGGGCCGGAGCTGTGGTCACCTTAGTGGGGGCCGGAGCTGTGGTCACCTTAGTGGGGGCAGGAGATGGTGTGACCGGACTGGGGGCCGGGACTGGGGTCACTGGAGTGGGGGTCGGGGCTGGGGTCACTGGAGACGGGGTGGCTGGAGAATTAACTGGTGATGGTGATGGGATATTTGGTTGTGGGTAGGGGAAGGGAAGTGGTTCCATTGGGGCAGGGGTATCCACGGGAGGGGCGGGGGTAGGAAGTACACGGATATCGACCTTTTGACCTGATTCACAATGATCAGGAGTGCTGCAAATGAAGAAATAATGGCCGGGGTATCTGATTGTAAAAATGTCATTTCCGGAGTTGTAGGTGTCGTAGGAATTGGTGCCATTGCAAGATTTGTAATTTTTGTATGAGACTCTTACCACGTTATGGAATTTTTTAGCATAACGAAAAACTGCAAAACAAGAACAATAAATCATAAAATTATCGACATTTTTAAGAGATCATAAGAGATAATGTAAGCTGGGCTTTGCAACAGGAAATAAGCTAACGATATAGTAATATACTGAACAAAAGCAATGCCGCAAGTAAGCGTGCTTGGCTAAGTTATTTTAGGTGATCATCGGCTTATTGCGTTATCAGAAGTCAGAACACATTGAACTTATTTGAAAGTGTGTTTGAAAACTGCCAAGGTCATACTTACATTAATTATAAACTTATGATTTGAAAACTGCAATATCAACCAGTAACAAAAAAAAGTAACGAAAGTTAAATTACAAGTTTACATTCTACATACACTTTAAACAATAGATCTATGTGAAAAGATACAGCCTGAAATCCTAAATACATATGGAAGTTTGTTTTACACCAACAGATAACTTTATCACAGATTTGTACATTCTATATTTTTATAAAGAAAAATAGCAAACATAACCAGAGGCAGAGATCAAAGGAGAGCAGGGTGGATGTGTGCCCCCCTTGAAAAAAATTGTAGAGTAATTTGGCTATTTTTTCTAACGAACCGATTTGTAGTGTATTTTCTAAAAATTATAAGGTTTGCGCTCTCGACCATTTGGGTCCGCCTCTAAACATAACAGCCAAGTTGATGAAAACTTAGCATTGAGTTATTAACTATTTGAATAATATAACAATACAAGTAGACAAATGTTATAGGGTAGATATTTACCAATGGAGTCACCAACTTGAAAGTGCTTGGTAGCAGCCCAAGTCTTATAATCAACATGACCAAGGTTTGTCCAACCATTACCATCACCAACTATATAAACTTCTCCCCCCTTTGCCGCCGCTGCGGTCGAAAATGCCATCGTGATCACCGCGATAAAAACCGCAAACATCATCTTCATCTTCATAGCTTCAAATAATAGAACTTAGCACAATGTATGTTTTTCAACCGATACAAAGAAATTTTTGATACAAAATTTTGGTGTAGTCATGAAGAAATTTGGTGTATTTATATATGAATTTTGAACAAATTATGGAAAGAATAATGTATTTATTTTTTTGATACACTGAATTACTTTTCATTTATTAGTTGCCTTGTTATGCTTGGTTTCAAGATAAATTCTCTAATTAGTTGATTGGTTTATGATCTTTTTACTAATTTGGATTTCCAACTAAAGATACAATGGATTATCAATGTACGTAACGTTCCAAATCTTTTTCTTTATGGTAAATAGAATCACTTTTGACTTTCATTTTTTTTTTCTTTTTCTTTTGTGTTCACAAATGTAGATAATCAAAACAAAACACTTTTTCAATTTAGTTATTTGAAAACTTTTTTTTTTTCTATCTAATAACTTTATTATGTCATTCTTAATGTTTGTTTTGCGACCCTCAATCTGAGCTCCTTTTGCTTCGCTCATGTATGGGCGTCGCAAAGCTGATGTTCGGTCTCAGAACGTGCCAACCTATGTATATAGGGGAAGCTGTTTCTGTTTTTGACAATGGCCTTCGGAAGGCAATAGAGGCCATTGTGGTTTGTGGGGGCCCTTTTTTTGGGGATTTTCAATGGAGGCTCGCATCCCTTCCGACTCGGTTTGGTGGGTTGGGTTTATGTTCGGCTGAGGATGTATCTACTTATGCTTTTGTGGCCTCGAGGGCGCAATCTTGGAGTTTGCAGGATCACATTCTTCGGGGATGTGGTATTGATGGGGTTGACTCTGATTATGGGTATGCAATGGATCGCTTGCGCATTTCCCTTCCTGATTTCGATCTTAGCGGTTTCTCTAACAAGGACACCGCCCCACCTAAACCCCAAAATGTTTTGGCGTGTGCCCTTTTTAGTGGAATCGTCCGGAGTTTGGGAGAGAAGTTTGATTTATCCCCTCGGCAAAAAGCGGTATTTGAATGTCTCCGAGCTCCTCATGCTCAAGATTTCTTGACGGTTATCCCCATTGAAGGGCTAGGACAACATATGTCGGCCCTGGAGTACCGGACTATCCTTAAGTACCGGCTAATGATCCCTCTGTTTCCGGCTGATGAGCCTTGCCCAGTCTGCCGCAAGGTTTGTTTAGATTCCTTTGGCGAGCATGCGGTCCATTGCAAGGAGTTACCGGGTTTCAAATACAGGCATGATTTGGTTAGGGATGTTCTGTATGATGTTCTTAAACGAGCAGGAATTTCTTCTAAAAAAGAGGCCCCCGTGAACTTTCTGACAGATCCGCTTGAAGGGAGGTCTACTTTACGGCCAGCTGATATACTTGTGTTTGGATGGGCCAGGGGGAAACATGCTTGTGTGGATCTTACCGGAGTGTCCCCTCTTGTTGGGCTAAGGGACAATGGGTTTGTTGCTGGACAAGCGGCGGTGAAAGCGGAATCGAGCAAAGTTGCTAAACACGAGAAAGCTTGTTTAGAGAATCAACACGTATTTACCCCTTTTGCTTTTGATACTTTTGGGTTCCTAGCTTCGGCAGCTGTGGAGTTTTTGACTAGGGTTCAACGGGTTGTGCAAAGTAATTTTGCGACCCCTAAGTCACAAAATTTCATTTTCAGTAGAATTGGTTTTGCCATTCAAAAGGGGGTTGCGGCACAACTTGTTGCCCGTTTGCCTGCCATCTTATTGTAATCCGTTATAAAAGTTTATAATGAATAATAATAAAAAAAAAAAAAAAAAAAAAAAAAAAAAAAACGTATGATTTTTGAATCATTAATTATTTAGGCTTTTATAAATGTCCTTTTATACATTTAAATCGACATAATGATCCGTGTATAACAACTAAGTACATGCATATCCATTACAAGAATTAAATCATTTATGATACGCAAATACTTTCAACTGAAGATTTTATGCTATCCACGAAATATATGTCTACTTTTCAGTTTTTGCTCCTAAAATATAAATTTGGCAAGGTCAATTATACATAGAAATAAAATTTCGTTTGTTAGGATATGTTTTGCCTTATTATTATTTAGTCTACTAATTACATGTAAATACGTACAATATTCTACCATCTAATAAAGGGAAAAATTTCATATGTCGCGTGTTTACATTTTTGGTTGTTACCAATTGCCATTGTCCAAATTATGTCGATGTATATAACTGTAGTCAGATAATATCGTATCTTGTCTATTGTCAATAATGCGGAAATTTACCGAGTCAATGAGATGTGATGAACGGAAGCAAGGCTTTTGGCCTATTAGTATTGCGCGAGATTAATGTTTTCAGCTATCAGTTTGTGGATTCAAGTCGCGTAAGGGACAAATACATGATTTAAGTGTGTGTGCGTTAGTTTGCCTTTCCAAAAACTTTATTTAAAACGCTTGAAACAACCATATAAGTTCACTCATTCTACTATAACTTCTTTCGGACGGCACACATTTTTTTATAGAATTGAACCACAATTATAATATAGAGAATCTGTTAAATCACAGACAGCACAAAAAATGGCTACCCATGTACTCATGTTAATAAGGAGTCAACTTATATCGAGCTAATTTAAAAGACAAACATGAAATAATACTAGCTAAAGACACTATAGCTAAAAGAAAACGTAAAATATAACTAAGCGCCCCACATTGCAACCCAGACTATAGACACAACAACAATGATCATAAGCAGGCAATTAGGGCCAGTTGTTGTTGCAACCGACCTTGGTGCCATTGCACTCGTATTTGGTGCCATATGAGCTGATGGTGTGGTCGATGAGTTGACATTTGTATGTGGGTTGGTGGTCTGAGAATAAGTCTTGAGGACTCTAATATCAATCTTTTGCCCAGCGTCACAGTGACCAGGAAAGCTGCAAGTGAAAAAGTAATGACCGGTTCCTCTGATGGTGAAAGAATCGTTTCCAGTTTCATAGGTCTTCAGTGGTGCGGTTATGTTGCATGACTTGAAACTTTCCTTGCTCACTCGTACTACGTTGTGGTTGGTAGGCCTGTAATGGAACACTGCAACACCAATGAATAGTTTTTACTATCATACATTGCCATTACAAATATTGTATCAACATTTTTTACATTATATTCTTTTATTCGAGTTCAGCATATGCTAAGAAAATCAACTATGTTGCATAGAAAGGTACGAGATTAAGAAAAGGTAAGTTTCTTTTTTCGTTTCACTTTTTAGTTCTAAGCCTCAAATTTAAATGCTTTTAAAGATTTTAACAAAATGTCTCTTATAATTAATGATAAAACAGAAGGGTACTTACGTAGAGTATCACCAACACGAAACTTCTTTCCAGATGTCCAAGTGTAGTAACTCGAATTAACAAGAGTCGACCAACCATTAGAGTCACCAACAGTATAAACTTCACCCATCACCGCCTTCATCAAGGCACCTTCCATCATAATCAATAACATCAAACGAATCATCATATGCACCTTCAACATTGTTGTGCAGATTTGGGGTTTGGTGAATTGATAATAAAATATGGTATAAGTTATGAGATACAAAATGTTTATGTGATGCCCAACTATACCACTTAATCATGTTATCTGCATGAGTCATTTGTACTTGTGCATTTGGTTGAAAGTGCACTTCTTGTGTAACATGCTCTTCTCACTTTTACCAAGTCTTTTCCTTTTACTGGCTTTCTGTTGTTAATCGTAAACAAACTGTTGAACCATACGGAGTATTTGGTAAACGATGTGTATAGTTAACGGTAATTTATTGGTTTTTTTATTCATACAGGAACATACATATTTGCAAATACAACATCCACTCACTTATTTACTCAAGTCATGATTTTGGTCTTCACCGGTATGAAACTTTGCTTATGATACAAAACCTTGTAAGGATATGATGATTCGAATAACTAGTCTTCCAATGACCATAGAAAGTTTTACTTTGTGATGGCGGAAACCAGCTTATTGTCAATGTCTTCTTTTGCTTTTGAATCAAAGGGCTCGTCGCCAATATATAGATCCAAGATTGATCGACATAAGAGTTGGCTTTGAACACTTCCTACCTCCTTGCCATCAACTACACAGTATAAACCAAGAACATTATTGGTACATAGTTTTGTAACAATGAAAAGCACAGACAAAAAGATACATCTTCATGTAATCTGAGAGTGACTGTGTTGTAAGTTGTAGCTAAAGCTATAAAGGGGGTGTATGGATGTGCATATTGCAAATGATGGTAACTTTGAGTGATTAAGGTTAGATAGCATGGGTCTTAAAAACAAGAAGGCGAGAGATATAGTCTTTGAAGTTGTAATTAACAGATGTCGGAGTGTTCAAACAATTCAGAATATTGAGTAATTAAATAAATAAAATCGACTAAATGGAAAAAAGCAGGAGACACTAGTGAAATGAGAGTACAAGTATCTCGTATTGGTTAAAAATGAGTAGATTGGTAATTTATTTTATCCTTTGAATGATCAGCTATGTTTTAAACAAGCCATTGTTCTTGTAAAAATGCCAAAAACAAAACAATCTAGTAAGTGAGAGTCAATGATTTTCAGCATAATGTGCCTAGTACTACTTTTGACTTTGCAATTGCATAAAATGCCAACTCGCTCATTCTTCTTGCAAACTCAAACATTAACATTTTCAGTTTGCAAAGTATAGACAAATCCGACAATTTAATAAGTCAATCACCTATGAACAGTTTCCCCCGTATAAACTTCATCAAGTTCTCATTTATGAACATAACAAAGCACACAACATGAATTTTTACATAGTGGTTGCGTAAACAAGAACAAATATTTGAAAATGAAAGCATCAAACAGAATAAAGTTATCAATTTTTTTATGAGATCAGTATATGTACACTTACTAGTGGTCCGGAGAACGTAGTCCTTTTCCTTTGAGAGGTTTATGATTGATCCACGAGGAATCTTGTATTCGTCACTAAACTGAGAAGTGAACCTATCATATATACAGAAATAGCTTTTAGAACACGTCTCACATCAACATTTCACCTAAACAAAAGCAATCGACTTATCTTACAAATTAAACAATTTCATTTAAGGGGTGGGTAGTGAGGGTTAGGTAACTGGTAAAATGGAGTTAAATTTTGATAGAGGTCAGTTAGCGTTGCATTTGAATGATAGGGGTTCAAAGGTGTATATAGAGCAATTAACTGTATATGAAATGGGTAAAACCGGTTAAAGTTGCTAAACTTGTATTCAGGTGTTTACAATATCCGAAATCGTTTTACTAGAAACAAACTAATATAGTTCTGGAATCAAATTTAAGACATTAATCATATATAAAATTTAAAAAACAGCAGGTCGGCACACCCGACCTGGTCTGTTTAGATCAACCTGCCCGACCCACCCGTAGTTGCACATCTATGAATGAATCGTGATAGCTTACTAATATACATGAACTTGGTTAAAAGTAGATGAAATAACTGCTTACTTTTGAAGTAACTCCTTGTTATCAGATCCTCCAAATTTCTTTAATCTTGTTCCAACAGAATCTTCAAATGCATTGCGAACGGAACGAATGCTAAGTTTTCCATAAACTATCTGTAGTCTAACAGTAACACTTACATCACTTTCCATCAAATCTTGAGTGATGTTAGCATTCTTAAGTTCAGTTGTTGACAGAGTTGCATATTTCTCATTTAAGAAGTTTTTAATATCACTTTCATCGGCATACACACCTACAGAATGTAAATTTCAGTTATATCAAACTTCAAACATTTCTTAAAGGCTGCAAATTTGTGCTTGATAAGAAGGCTGTGGCTGGAAGCAAAAAAGAGATAAACAACCTAATGGCTATATGAACCGTCAACATATCCAATTATTTTCTATCCTTTGACATCAAAAAATCTATTTGGGGATGTCTCATTTTAAAACAAAACAACTGTTAAATATCGAATTGTCGTAATCATAGGCTGGAGGGAGTATCTGTAGAGCACGCTACTTTGGTTATTACGAATTGTCTTAAAACTAAGGGGGCGTTTGGACATGCATCTATACCGGTTATTGCCACTTCAATTTCCGTTTAGAAGTGAAAATGATTCTGATTTTACGATTACTAAAAAAGCAAAATAATCAGATTTTGAAAACTATGTTCTAAGAAAAGCCAATTAATGAGACATACTCATTGATGGCTTTAATCAACTTTAGTTCTTATTATTAAAACTACTTATAATCACTTTCCAACATGCTATCAAAGACCCCAACAACATTTTTCATTCCTTAAAATAATCAACACAACTCACATAACTAATCTTTGATATTAGTATTCACTAACGGGTATATTAAAACTGTTTTTTTTATACAGTTAATAAGCAGCTTCAAGGGTGTTTGGCGATGCTTATGCCAGGGTGAGCATTACAAAATGCTTAATTGATTATTTCTGAAGGCATTAGCAATTTTAATAGAAAGCCCAAACACCCTTCATGTAAAACCATCCGTTTACAAAAGCATTTGGGCATAAAAACCACAAATGTTTCCACTCACATAGTATACAAGTATTACCATCGTTCCACCTAGGTTCCAAACTTTTTTTCTACATTGTTCAGGTTTGAAGAAAGTCCTTTTTATAAATCAGATTGCATAGTCCTTTCTAGTTAAAAATTGAACCTGTGTTAAACTGGGATGGACAAAAAGGCCATTTGATCACATTGACACATTTCAAATTATGTTACACTTCTCAGGATTTTTCAGCATTTTACACACTTATAGTTAGCACAATTCCAATCATATATAGCATTTTTGATTTTGTCATAAAATTTTCTCTTAGGACCCATTTTAACAAATGAATTAATTAAATCCAAATTTTGAAAAGATGAATAAACAGGTTTATATAAAAAAAAATGCTATAAATATTCCGAAAGAGGCTATACTAACTGAAAAAACTGCATCTTTACAAAATTCATACCAATCTATTGAATTGTTTGAATTTTTATGTAAAAGATTTATAGACGGGGTTAACCATTTTGTTAAAATATCCACATCTTTATTAAAAGGAATTCCTAAGAATCCAACGAACAAAGTAAATAGAATTAATATAAGTATTGGGAATAACATGAGTTATTCTATACATTAAAAAGTATCGGTAGACCTAAAACTTACGCCTGACATTATGCCATGGAACAACTTCTTCACAAACCAATAAAACACTTACATAAAACTACATATATTGGTTGGCGACTTAGGGAGCATTCTCACGCAATATGGGTACCGCTTGGCCACAAAGCCTTTGGTGATAAGCATGTGTTTTGATGAAAAAGCATATAACTAATAATACCCACCACCAAGGAGGCCTAGTGGTCAAGGGTCTCCTCACCAGATATCTCGAATTCAAACCTTACAAGGTACCCCGGTCAGGGCGCGTATATCTTAATTAAAGTCTTGCCCTCCCCTCGTAACCCGACCAACGAAAACCTCATCTTTTTACATATAATAACTAATACTCATGTTTGTAAGTGGAGGTAAACATTTTAGATTAAGCAATTCCAATTCCCAAACACCTTCGAGGTTTCGATCACTGAACTTACGATTAAAAAATCATGTAAACCAAAATTAAACTAATAACATTGCTACTAAATAGTAAAATGTATAAAATTGTAGTAATTACCAAAGGCGTAAACATCAATGTTCTTCAACCCAAACAAAACCTTCCTCCTCAACCCAACTCCCAACAACCCTTTATTCCCATCCACCACCCCCGGAAACACCACACCACTTTTCTCCTCTGCCACATCACCAACACCTTCACTTAATGACAACGACCCAAAACAAGGTTTTTTATACACAAAGGAGTTCAATGTGTTTTGAACTGATGTTGAGTTTTGTGATATTGATATCCCGGCGGAGATACCGGCGGTGAGTGCGACGGAGCAGGCGATTGTTGCCGGAGAAATGATGCCGGTGGGGAGTGGAGGGATGGAGAATGGGAAACGGAATGAAACCATTGTTTTGTCCGAAGAGTTTTTGTTTTTTGTTTTCAAAATAAACAAATAAACAAAGAAGGTGTATTTATATTCAAGCAACGGGGGTATTTATCACTGTAGGCTCGCAAAGGCCCCGCAAAAGCCTCGCAAAAGCGTGAGGCTTGATCATGACGCCACGCCATGTCGCCAAGCCGCCTTATGGCACATGTTTTTGTAAACTCGATATATATGAATTATGATATAGCTATATAAATATTTTCATACTTTGTGCCGCTTTATGTCACGCCTTATAAACGCAAAGGCGTGAGGCTTGGTCATGCCGCCACGCCACGCCTCACGCTATTTATAACCTCGGTATTTATAGATAAGAGCACAAAGTACGGGGTGTCATTGGTGTGCCAAATGCATGTCATTTGTGTGCCAACCATACCGGAGCATTGTGTCATTCGTGAGTCAAACGTTTTGAGCCAATGCAATGGCTCAAGCCATTTGCATTCTTGTGTGTTTTTTTTTCTTTTCTTTTTTGTGTAATGTGAGAGCACAAGGTATGACAATGACGAATAACACGTTATTTGTATGCCACATCATACACCTTTCAATAACACACCAATAACTAAAACACCCTCCCTCATAACACACCACTAACATGTTATTGGGTCTCACAAAATACCCCACTAAAAATACTCACTCACTCACAATACACACAATAAAAAGAAAAAAATAACATACAACATTAAATGGCTTGAGCCATTCAAATGGCTTGGAAACCTTTGGCTCACGAATGGCACAAAGTGACGGTATGGTTAGCACAAGTTTGACACGAAAAAATGATGCATTTGGCATGTTATCCTTCCCCATACCGTGTGCTCTGAGTGAGTGGTTATTTTTAGTGAGGTATTTTGTGGGACCCAATAACATGTTAGTGGTGTGTTATGAGGGAGGGTGTTTTAGTTATTGGTGTGTTATTGGGAAGTGTATGATGTGGCGCTGATGTGTCATACCAATAACGTGTTAATGGTTCCTCCTATACCTTGTGCTCTAAATAAAATGGTAGTAGATAATTGTAATTGAGTAGTCATATTCATGTCAGTAAAAAAAGTAAATGGTTTGTTAAATCATGTCATTTTTCGTGTAAAATTTTAAACTTTCATATAATTGTCATTGAGTAATCATATCCATGTTTGTAAAAAGCAAATGATTTGACTAATTATGTCATATTTCGTGTATAATTTTAAGCTTTCACGATATTGTCATTGAGTAGTCATATCCATGTCAGTAAAAAGCAAATAATTTGTCTAACCATGTCATATTTCATGTAAAATTTTAAGCTTTCACGTAATTGTCGGTACATATATATTTTGATATTAAACTTTAAGGTAAAAGCCAGAAAATAACAACTTAGGTGGTGTTTGTTTTTTAAGAGGCTCTGAATCTGAGGCGTAAATGTCTGAATCTGACCGCATCTGAATGGGAAAAAAAACTCATGTTAGAACCGCACATTTGCTTGCTCGTTTTTTTTTTTTTTTTTTTTTTTTTTTTTTTTCGCAAGAGGCATTTAGACACGTCTCTCAAGTCTAGACTATTAAGATCTTACTGCCTCTGAACGCGTCTGAACGGGAAAAAAAAAACAAACGGTCTGAACGACCAAAATGTCTGACCGCGTCTGAACGGTTCAGATTAAGAGGCTGTTAAGAGCCTCTTTATGAAAAACAAACACCACCTTACTTTAAAAAATGTACTGACTTGAAACTCTTACTTTTTTATTATCAAATACACCAACGTATTTTCAAATTTTATTTCGACTTGAAACACCTTTTATACCGTTAGTCATCATGTGGCAACGTTAGTCTATTTAGTCAACGAACGTTTGCAAAGTTGGTCCTTTTATACTAACAGTTGTTACGTTTTTGTCCGTTTTGACACTTTTTTGTTCGTTTTTACACGATTTCATACGTTTTGTCCGTTTGTACACGAATCCGTCTGTTTTTTACGTTTTCGTCCATTTTTTTTATGTTTTCGTCTGTTTTTAAACATTTTGATTCGTTTTTACAAGTTTTCGTTCGTTTTTCACATTTTCATTCGTTTTTCCACGTTTTTGTCCGGTTTTACACGTTTTCGTCCGTTTTTACATGTTTTCATACGTTTTTGTCTGCTTTTTACACGAATTCATCTGTTTTCATGTTTTCCTTTGTTTTTGCACATTTTCATCCTTTTTTTACATTTTTGTCCGTTTTTGCACGTTTACGCTCGTTTTTATATGTTTTTGTCTTTTTTCACACGTTTTTGTTCGTTTTTATACGTTTTGATCCGTTTTTCATGTTTTCGTCCGTTTTTACACGTCTTCGTCCATTTTTTAACGTTTTCGTCCCTTTTTTAAGTTTTCGTCCAGTTTTGCACATTTTTGTCTTTTTATACGTTTTCGTCTGTTTTTTTTCACTTTTTCGTCTATTTTTACACGTTTTCGTTTGTTTTTATATGTTTTACATGTTTTTATCTGTTTTTCATGTTTTCGTCCAATTTTTTACGTTTTCTTTCGTTTTTACATTTTCATCCGTTTTTACACGTTTTCGTTCTGAAATGTAAAAAAATAAACGAAAACGTGTACAAACGGACGAAAACGTAAAAAAAGCGGATGAAACGTGCAAAACGAACGAAAACGTAAAAAACATACGAGAACGTGTAAAAACAGACGAAATGTAAAAAAACCCGAACAAAATCGTGTAAAAACGGTTCAAAACGTAAAAAAACACGACAACGTGTAAAAATGGATCAAAACGTATAAAAACAAAAAAAAACGTGTAAAAACGACGTACAAAAACGAACAAAACCCTAAAATAAATGGATGAATTCGTATAAAAACAAACAAAAACGTATGAAAACGTGTAAAAACAGACGAAAACATAAAAAACAAATGAAAACGTGAAAAAACGAAAGGAAGCGTAAAAAACGGATGAATTAATGTAAAAACAGACAAAAAGGAACGAAAACGTGTAAAAATGACGAAAACTTAAAAAAATGGACGAAAACATGTAAAACGGACGAAAATGTGTAAAACCGTACGAAACGTGCAAAAACCGAACAAAAAAGTGAAAAATGGACGAAAACATGTACAACGGATCAAAACGTATAAAACGAACGGAACGTGTAAAAATGGACGAAAACGTAAAAAAACAGATGAAAACATGTAAAAACGGACGAAAACGTAAAAGAATGACGAATTTGTGTAAAGAGACAAAAATGTTTGAAATCGTGTAAAAACAAACGAAACGTGTAAAAATGAACAAAAATGTAACAGCTGTTAGTATAACAGGCTAACTTTGCAAACGTTCGTTGACTAAATGGACTAACGTTGCCACATGATGACTAATCTATACATATATATGGGACTACATATGACACGTCACTAATGCTGACTAGGCATTTTAATGTTGACATGACACATCATTTGATGAGGTGGAAATGGTGACTAGGCACAAGATTCGTTTACATAAGTAAAAATTTTTTGTAGATTGCAAGGTTCGAACTTGGGTTTGGAGGTTGAAAGACAATCGCCTAAACCACTAAGGCAATATACATTTTATGGTACAAACTTCTCTTTCCAAACTGGTATGTGTTCTATAATATTCCCCTCTTCTATCTTTTAGCACTTCAAAATCAATTATGCACTATTCAAAATGAATATTAAAAACCGGTCACACAATAAATAACCCCCAATTCATTCGGCCTTTCCAAAACAAACTCCCCCGAAAATCAAAACGCATCCCCTAATTCAGAAACAGATTTGAGTTTATCTGTACCATGTTTAATATTTTTTCTTTGTTCCTATGATTTTCAAAATGAGAGAAGCGTGTTATCATGTGATTCTATGATTTTCATATCAATGTTCAAACGAATACAAGTCAGTAATTTGTTCAATTCATCAAGCGTGAGTATTCGATTGTTGATGTTACACGGGTTATGGATTTTTTCCATACTTTTTGCATTCAGTTCTAGCTATTTCTGCACCTTCTGATGCTGACTTTCGAACCCAACTCATGGTAAGTAGATTATTCCTCTATCTGGCAAAGTAAATTATATTGCCCGACGATTTTGTAAATTTTTGGGGATTATGTTGTTTTCTGGTGTTGATATTTAAAACAATTTAATTAATGGTGTTTTGTGCTTTTATCAAATCAACAATGATGGTACTCATATGGACTTTATTATAATGAAGGTCATTGTTAATATTGATTCAGGTGTACATTAAAAAAGAATTTATGTTCCGATATGAACCGTTGTTTGAAGAGGGCAAATGTTATGTTATTTCAAACTTTGGGATTGCCGAGAACAGTGGTAGGCTGCCACTACTGCCTCACAAGTATAAGCTCAGTTTTTACAAAACGACCATCGTGACTAGAGTCGACCCTATCGACAACAATGTGAATGGCTTTGTTCTTGAGCCATTCAATAGTTTATTGGGCGCCAATCGCCATTACCATGAGCATGAGGCTGTCGGTACGTGTTTTTTAAAACCATTCTATTTTAAAATGACATTTCATATACAATATAAAACTTTGTTTATTTATGACAGTTTTTTGCATAGATGTGATTGGGTCTGTTATCGCTATTGGTGGTATTGTCCCAGTTCAATACTTCAGTCTGCTGCTGGTTCAAAATCCGTAGGACGGTTTTCGTTGAAGATCATGAGTAAGTATACATATACAATACTAATATTATTATTTTAAACACTATATACAAATTTAAGTATACTGTTAAATATGAATTTGTATATTTCAGGGGAACTCACTTGGACTGTACGTTTTGGAACAATTGGGCTAAATTGTTTGATGAGTATGCGAGCAACCGTGAAACAATGGGGCATGTAGTATTCATACTACAGCTTGGATAGGTTAAGTATTGGGACGGTAAGTTATTTCTTTTAATTTTAAAAAAATAAACTTGAATCATATATGAATTACGGAGTACTTTAGAGTGATGTGAATATTAACCATCAACACGCGTTAATAATATAATGTGCAGGTACTCCTGCTGTTCACGATGCTTTATTTGGCTCAAGGATTTTCATCATTCGTTACATACCTGAGATGAGGGTCCTTTAGAACAAGGTTAACATATCCCACATTACTAATTACATCAATAATGTATTATCAGTACTTTACTCATAAATGATACTTGTTTTTTTTTCTTGATCGGTGGTTGTATTTTCTTGATCGATGGTTCGTTTTGCAGTTTTCGCTCCACACATAGGGCATTAAGTCATTAAATTGGCTTTCCAAGTACAAAACTTGAGGGCCGAATATATCCTTTAACTTAAAGCATCTATCCCTTTAGACAGGTTTGACAAAATTATCCAACAATAGGCATTCACTTGTAATAATATATCCTTTTTTTAGTATAATATCACTCTATTTTTCATGTTGGAGGTAATAGATAAAACTGATAATTAACACCATTTCAGAACGCATGTCCACTAGAAGAACTGTACATAATTACAATATGGATGATACAAGAGTGTTGAGGACTACATATAGGTGAGTTTTATTCTACTGATACTCTTAAACAACAATGTGAGAAACAATAGCATTGCCTTGGGTTGGCAGTGCAAAACTTTAGTTAGTAATGCATAACTCTAAAGATTGCATTGTCATATCAGTTCATTGAACATTAGGATTACCTGAATTTGGCAATGAAAGTTTTTAAAACTCGCCATGATATTTATCATCGATTAAGAGCTGAACTTTTTTTATCTTTAACTTTCATACTGTCAACTTAATTTTAACTTTTTACGAGTTAAAGTTTAATAAACAAATTAAAGTAATGAACTGTCATTAGGTGCGTAGTGGAGAATAATTGGACCAACTCAAGTATGCAAGGCAGCTGAATATGATGTTATTAGGTTGTAAGCGGGGGGAGGAGGGTCAAGATCTCAATATTTGATATCGTTGTAGGGATAAAAGTTTGTGACCAAGTTAGAGAATAAGTTTCAGTTTTTTTTATTTACATGGTCTCTATGATTTCCATTATTGCACTCTGTTTCACTTTAATCATAAACCAGGTTCCTGCGGATGGGGTTTTAATATCCGGTCACTCTCTTTCTATCGATGAATCAAGAATGACCAGCGAGAGTAAAATTGAGAGTGTCATGGAATTTTTTTATGTTACCTGTTTTATCTCGGTTTATTTTAGGTAGATAACACTGGTTTCCAATGGTTGTACATGTTCACAAAGATCACAATTCGCCATATTTAATGTCTAGGTGCAATGTGGCTGCTGGCTATGGTACCATGCTGGTATGAAATATGTTATTTCATCTTCTTCCAAACTATTTACGCTTTTTTTTCTGCCTTTAGTAGAATCTGTTCAATCTGTGATGACATTTGATCGTTTGTATTTGTATATGGAACAAAAATCTGAGTCCCCTCTCCCTTTTTGTAACAATGTGTTCACACGATCATTTAAATACAAAAGATAATGGTGGGAAACACCATTACAGGTTCGTTTAATATACATACTTTAAGCTTCTCCAATTGGATAACAAATCATATCTTTTGAAGCTATAGTAGTTGCTGTTCGACTCTGATTTTTATTAGGCGAGCTTAAACGGGGTGGCGACATTTATTGATATTGTTGGGCTTGTGGTAGCTGTATTTGTTCTTGTGGTCCTTTTTGCTTGGTAATGTAAAGTTGCATCATT
This sequence comes from Chrysanthemum seticuspe, assembly GCA_019973895.1. Taxonomy (NCBI): domain Eukaryota; kingdom Viridiplantae; phylum Streptophyta; class Magnoliopsida; order Asterales; family Asteraceae; genus Chrysanthemum; species Chrysanthemum seticuspe. Next base: position 86,590,042 of record BPTQ01000005.1, read on the forward strand.
ACCATACTACCCAATCTTTCAAAAATACTGAGATCTGACTATAAAATCTTTTATATAGGTTCTTTACTAGACATTCGAGGAATCCTGATAAAACAGTGCAATTGATTCATGTCAATATCTGCAAGTCATGTACATGTTAGTTTGCATGGATGCCACATTGTCATGGCGAAATTAACGATGCCAGGAACTTGTCTTTACATGTAGCAAGGTATTGCCTTTTTCATTAATTTCTGGTTTCCGATAATAAGTGGTTCACAAGTTCAAATATTAAATCTAATCATCTGATTGCATAATGGTTATCAGATCATGATACATCAACACACATTATCAAAGTTGTATTATTTGAAATTAAATTAGACAGACCGGTAAGTGGTCCAACTTATGTTATACGACCATTAGTATAAATCTTAATTTACTAAATATGATCTGATTTGGTATGGCAATACTCTGACGGCTTGTGAAAACATGATTAGTGGAACAAAGATGGTCCGAGACATCCTTGAATGGAATGACTATTAGGTACTTCCCATGCTTACTTATCTTGCTAAGTAATAAATAAATTGGTATGTGAGTACAGAAGTGATTTTTTGTTGCGACAACTGGAAAACTTGCATGCACTAGACAACTTGATAAAATTATCATTGATTAAGCACATTGTGTGAGCCAGTGGGGGCATGATTTCAATCCAGATTATCAGGTGACAGCTGGGTTAGATTATGCACATTACATCGAACTTTGAAATATTATAGAATTTTTTTTAACAACAACGATGATACATACAGGTTCTGGTATATTGAAGAAAAAGTTTCCGAAAACACTAGTATTGGCTTTAGTGTTAAGGAAGATGTTGTGCAGGCTCTTGGTCTGGTTGACAATAATTTTTCGCCAAAGTTTTAACCGCCCAAACCTCAGGTATGTGTCAAGTCACATAGTGTGGCTCCATACTTTATAATGTGTTAAACATCTAAATATATGCATGTTTTCAGTTGTCCCTAACAAAGAATAAATGTTTGGAAGACATTGACAAATTTATCAAGGAAAATCATTCTGATATAGTAGGGTATGGGAAATGATGTGAGTATAAAGTTTTATCGTGCAACCCTTAAACTTTTGTATGTTAAAACCTCAAACTTGAACTCAATTCATGGTTCAACCCTTAAACTTTTGTATGTTTCCTCTAACCAAACAAATTTCTTTATTCAGTTGATTATTTGCTCTAAAATAAGTAGATAAAGAGTTTCTGAATATGTAACATCTGATAAAATGCTGCATAAGAAGGTCGGTAAGAAATAGTGTCTTTGTGCTCAGAAGTTGCCATAATCAAATTAGCATTAGCACATGTTATGTTTTTGGCAATTTCAAAAGGTTCTTACTGTATATTTGAATTGAATTATTTGTTAATTAAAATTAAAAACCTTTCAGGCCTGTTGATAAAAAAATTCATCAACCTCCTTATACATGCCAAAGATGGTGTTCTTTATGTGCGATAAATACTAAAAAGATTTGATGTGTATGTGCGATAAATACTGTTGTTTTCTTTCTTTTTGAAGAATGAATATTTTGTATGTGCTTTTTATGTGCGATAAATACTAAAAAGATTTGATGTTACAGGTGGAAAAGAGGCGGATATATGATATAACACAGGTTCTAGAAGGGAATTGTCTAATTGAAGAAAATAGCAGCATGGTTAAATGTATCTAAAATATATAATTACTTACATATGTATTTGTTCAATATTAATTTGAACATTCTTATGATATTTTCTTGCAATTTTGTAAACCTACTTCACATTTCTATTAAGCTTTTTTTGAAGTGGTTTTAATTTAAATGGATGGGATATGAATTGATACATATTTATCTATGTTCGCGGTTTTAGATTTCTATCTTCTTTTTTGGCATGTTATATAACAAGGCTTATATTTATTTGTTGGTTTATATTATCGGTTATCATTATCAAGTAAACTTATGAAACTAGCCCGCCCATTCGGGCGGGCTATGAAGCTAGTGGTATATAAAGTGTTTCAAGTCGAAATAAAATTTGAAAGTATGTTAGTGTATTTGATACTCCCTTCGTCCCAAAATTATAGTTCCCTTTTGACTTTTTCGGTCTTTCATTTACAACTTTGACCTTAAGTATTTTTGTTTGTGTTATATAATACTTGATGCAAAATATATGAATGGATTGAGTTTTTAATGTATTTTCATTTAGTATAATTTTCATCAACTATTGTACAACATAAACAAAAATATTTAAGGTCAAAGTTGAAAAATAAAGACTGAAAAAGTCAAACGAGGACTATAATTTTGGGACGGAGGTAGTAATAAAAAAGTAAGAGTTTCACGTCGGTACATTTATGAAAGTAAGTTGTTATTTTCTGGATTTTACTCTAAACTTTATAAGCAGTTTAAAAGATACAACTTTCGTAGCACTCTACAAATTAGACATGAATTCAAATACACTAAAATGCAAATGCGTTTTACACTTCGAAGATAAGGAACGAGGTGTCATTGTGTATAATGATTGTTGTTCCCCGTTCACTATCATTTAAAACAGTTTAGAAATATAAAACAAGTTAATAGTAAACAATGACTGAAATTAACGTAAGTAAAACACACTAGATAATTTTCAACATCATATTCTTATTGGAAATGAATCGCAAAGAATATGTTACCCAAGTACTTGCGGAATAGCACTTGGAATTGAAATGACAAAGGTTGGTGACTCCTCTCTAAGCTCATGCTAAGTTTGAGCACAACTCTTAGAACCCACTGAGCTATCTCAGGGATAAAGTTGTATTTGGAGGAGTGAAAAGATGGCTTGCGTGTATGTGTGTTTTTACAATTCACAAGCTTAATCTTTTCACTCCATCTCTTATGCTATTTATACATGTATGATTTTTAACTCTTTCCTAAGTGACAAACTGACATCATACAGAAGACAAAATACTGATGTATTTTGTCTCTGTTTACAAAGACTATTCTAGGTAAGGGACAAGACTACTTTCCTAAGTTCAGTGATGACACTGAGCCTGATCTTTTGCCATTCATGGAAAGTTGACTTTGGTTGATAAGTTCTTTGTCTTATCTGATTCAAACTTATCCCGCCATGTCCTGCTCATTCTTCAGTCTTTACATCCTTCAGTCTTCTACTTCAGTTTGTCTTCAGTGTAAGTAGTTGGAGAGGAGTCTTAGGGATTCAGTGAGTTATTGTCATCACTCACTGAATCCATCATCTTCTTCTTGACTCAGTCTTCACCCTTTAAGTTCCGCCTTACTGAGTGGAGAGACTTCTTCTTCGCCTCGTACTGAGTATCCTGAAGATGACTCACTGAGAGACTGTGCACTCAGTGACCTGTTAATGTTTATCGGACTAAACACTTGGGCTATTTTCTATTCAAATCCTAGATTAAGTGGTTTGGGTATTTACTGAACCCAACAGTCTCCCCCTATTTGGATATACAAATAGCCTAAGTATTTGATCAGTGTAAGTGAGGAAATGGCTTCTTCTTACACTGAATGTACTAATGAATACAATAAGGAACACATAATATTTTAACAAAACATACATCGTTTATTAATCAAATTATAAGGTTCCTATCACTAGTACAAAAGATAAATCAAAATAATGTCAGTCCAGATGGATTCCCAGTGCTTCAAGCTTGACTTTCTTGGTGATGAGTGTTTCCCTGTCAGGATGGTCTCTTATCTTGGCATTTAAGTCAGCATAGAACCTGGCATTTGCAGGAGTCTGAATTTGAGAGGCCACTGGAATATAGCTGAGCATTGTAGCCACTCCTGCCTGATCGATATCACTCCACCTTTGGAATGCTGGGTTTCCATAGACATCAATAAATAATAGCCCTCTTTCAGTCTTTTCTATCACCAGACAGTTTATGAACTTAACACCTTCAGGCAGTTCCTTGTTGCATTCGAGTCCAGGCACTTTTATCTCAGGCTGGAACTCAACCCTCTTTCTTTTACCCTGTGATGACTGTAGTTGAGATCCTTGTGGTGCAGTTAAGGCAGGCTGAATTCCCAGTTGTGCTGGTGTATCTCTCAGTCTTTCATACCTCTTACTGAGCATCTTCATCAGCTCCGTAACCGCCGCATTCTGCTTCTTTTCTATTATTGGACCGAGTTCATCGAGTTCAGTGATCCTAAAGTCAGTGAATTTTAGGGGATCATGAACCTCGAAATGCCTTTTATCATCCCCCCTGTAGACGTTCATTGCCAGTGGTTTAGACCTGGGGATGATTTTGACATCAATGATCTTCTCAGGCAGTCTTCTGCTTGTCATTGTCCAATTATAATGGTCAATTCTTGCCTTCCTGATAGCTGCAGTTCTTTTGTTCTTTTCTTCCAACTGCTTTTTCATTTCAGCCATTTTTGCTGCCTGAGCATCCTTGAACTTCTGTCCTGCCTGACCCTTTTCAAGCTTCTTTGGATCAATTCCCACATTCTCAGCTTCTTCGGCAAGCACTTGAACCAGTGCTTCCTTACTATTCTTATCGTCCTCAGCTTGCTTCAATCTCCTTTCTTCTTTAGCAAGATATTTAGTTAGCTGTTGAGGTGTGAGAAGCTATTCAGTGTCACCGATTTTGTAGGGAATCTTCTCAGGCTCAGTAGTTGTCATTATGCCTTTTCCTTTGTCCTGGCCTGAGGAAGATGATGCAACCAAGGGTGGTGTTGTTGTCATGATAGGTGTTGTGACTGTCAGTGTTGTTGTTGTTGTTGATGTTTGTGGTGGAAGTGATGAGATGGGTATTGCTGAGACTGGTGGTGTTGGCTCCCCCTCAGTGTGAAGAGGAGTTTCTTCAGTAGTATTCTCCCCCTCAACTGTTGCCGGAGCGTCAGTGAGGGCAAGAGTTGGTGTTGGTGCTGAGGGAGACGGAGCTGCTTGACCCTTGAAGACCTGATAAATTTCAGTAGTCATGGCCTTGATGTCTGAAGTATCTGCTTGAATACCAGTGACTTTGGCTTCCAAGTTAGCCTGAGATACCTGCAAAGCAGTCATTCTGGGTCCAAGATTCCAGGCCATAGAAGACGAGGCCTGAGTCAAAGTAGCCACCTGAGTAGTCAAAGAGCCCAATGTAGCCTGAAGAGACTGGACTGAAGATTGAAGACCCTGAAAATTTGCAGATTTTAGGGTTTCGATCAGTTCAGTGAGGCTGGATGATTGTTTCAAGTACGCCTCAGTAGCCTCCAGCACTTTAGAGTTGAGCGCTGGGTCTTCTTTGACAGATTCCCTGATTTCTTCTACCGTTGTGCCAACACCCTGAAGGTGTCTGCAGAATTTAGCCAAATTTTCATCCAGTCTGTGAATGGTGTCATACATCAAGTCCCTGTGCTCATGAACGTTTTCATCAAAGGCTTGGACCTCAGCCTTCAGATCAGCATAACTTGCACCAACCTCAGTATGTTGTTCCCACAATGTTTCAGTGACCAGAGAGTATAATTTCCTTGAAGCTTTGGTGATCCACTGAACCCGTTGTCTCTCAGTTAGTGGAAGAACATTGTCAAACTGCTTGAATTCATCAGAGCTGGATGATGAGGTGATAACGCTACATGCGTCGTTCGGGGTCAAAGGAACTTCCTTTTCTTCGAGCAAGTTTTATAACACCCTAGGCAGTGAACCTAATCGTTGTAGTGTAGTATTAGGGTAAGCCACGGGTATTGATATCATTCTCTAGGGGAATAGGAATGCTAGTGAGAAGTTACTACGCTAAGGTTGGGGTTGAGGAAGATTATTTTTTATCTTTTTTATGTTTTTTAGGAAATGGAAAAGTACGAATCTCGGGGTTTGGATTTGGGGGTTGGTATTGCTACCGATTACTCTACTTATCTAATTATCTAATCTAAGGTGTATGTAGTCTATGTCTAATTATTGTGTGCTCGTATGATAGTTTAAAGATGTGTTTACTTAGGTTTTACTACTCCTTAATTATCTCCTATTGGTGGTTGAATTGTCACGTCCTTATTCTTAATTGCGTTGTGTGTCTAAAGTTGTGGGGTATGCGTTTATCCCTAACTCTTTGAAGTTACCAAAGGGTCTCGTCTACAAAATACCACTAGGGATCATAAACTCTTACTCTAAGGCCTCTTTGGATAGTTTAGCTTACAACTGCTCAAGGTGCTATAACCTAAGGTTCACAAAGATTAATCAAGCATTAAGTACACAAAGAATGACCTATCGCATTACTAGATCATTAACAACTAAGATAAGAGACAACCAATCAATATTCAATAATTAAGTTTCATATTCCCTAAGCAAACACACAAGTAAATTAGCCGGATATGGAGAACATGCAAGCATACACACAAATAATCAAAGACATAATTGTATTAATGAAGTAAAACACTTATCTTGAAGTAAGATAGGGTTTGGAACCCTAAAATACTGTACAAATTGGTTCGGTTTAGGTTTTTACTCCAAAAGACTACACTCCAATACTGAAAAATTCAGATTCTATATATAAGATAACACATGCGACGACGTCACCTTATGTTTTGTGACGCCGTCGGATCGCCGTCATTAGGGTTTCGTCTTGGCCACGTTAGTCTTGCGACGGCGTCACCTTGTGCTTGTGACGCCGTCCTCTTCAGCTTCTGACGCCGTCTGGATCAAATCTAGGCCGTCTGAGTTGCGACGGCCTACTCTTTTATAACTTGACGTCGTCACTTGAAAATAAGAGTTTTGGCTTCTGTCCCGTCACAAAATCCTCCGACGGCGTCGCAGTTAAGCAGTGACGCCGTCACCTTGTGTTTTCAGCAGCTTGAGCGTCTCGATTCTTGACTTTGGCCATTTTCTTCGTATATCTGCGCCTTTTCGTCCAAATAAGTGTCATTACAGCAATTTTCCTTCAAGAGACCTAAAAAGTGAAAAGGAACGATATTAAGTAATAACGGATACAAAAGTGATCAAATAAGGGCTTAAACGACCCCTCAAAAAGGTACATTTTAAAACCTTATCAAATATCCCTACACTTGGTATTTGCTTGTCCTCAAGCAAATGTGCTTTTAGCCAATTAATTTATAAGTTAAGGGTCATGAAGCATTGGTTTAAAACAGTCCACAACACATATAAGCCCCGCAAAATTCATAACAAGCACGGAAATTACAAACTAGCACCTCACATGGGGTGTTTGGATACTCACATCTCTCTCGGGTGTATATGAAATATAACAAGTTGGAAATGGAAGATAAACACTCATTAACCGGTCCTAGTACATAGATTACCATAGGCTTGAGAATAGATCAAACCTCCATCGCTTTGGCGTAAGCACCTAGGAAAGACTATCAAAGAGGTCTTTAAAGGGTTGTAATGTTAGGCTTACGGTAGGGAAATAAAGGGTTTGGTGGGATAGGCTATTTAGTGGTGGCAAGTCAAAAATCTCTTATGTTACAAGCATACGAAGAATGGCGTTGCTAAGCCAAGACTCGACACTCTAGACTCTAGCTAACTGAAATAAACAAACATAAATTTAAAGGATAGATGTAGGATGGTAGCCCGTATGTTTTTTTTTGTTTTTTTTTCACTCTATTTTTTTCTTTTTTTTTCGATTTTTTTTTCATACACTTTTACTCTACCATCCTCTATGGTAACATCAAAATGATAGGAATTTAAAGGCACATCCCTACACTTGAGTTTTTATTACTCTAACACTAATTTGACCCGAATTGAAAAGATCAAAACACTTGGGGTATGTTATTACGCAAATTAGGGAATTTAACGTTCCCTTCCAATCATTTTATAAACTTTAACTTTTTCCCATGAGTCCCAATCGTCCCAAAACTGTGTACAAAGGATATGACTCGACTTAGCAACTCATGCAAGCAACTAGATAATTGAACTAAGGGTTTAGGGTGATAACAATAATGCACTAAAAGTGAGTGCATACAGGGTAGGCTAAGGCGATTTGAGTGTATATTTGGGGGTGGGGTGTAAACAATGCTCTTCATTGATATTCCGGAAAAACCGAAACATCACGAGAACCGCGAAAAGGATAGGCTCTGAGGGGTTAACTAGGGGTATCGTGTACTAAAGATGAGTATAACGCAAAGGGTGTGGGGGAATTACTCAACCGATGTGGAAGAAGTAATTATATTACGGGTATCAAACAAGAGTTATCCTAATGCCTCTTATCATTTAGTTATTCCTAACTACACAAGTGTAGTCTTACTAGCGATCTCGGGATGCATCACAAAACAAGTTCTAGAATCTAATATACTACCGGTTCACACTCTAAGCATTAAAGATGAATGCTTTTAATTCCTACTAATCTAAGGGCGATCCTCACATTTTGGGTGGAATTTAGGTGGTAAAGGGTTTTTTGTGCTAGTCATGCAACTTCCTATCCGTGAGACGCTTTTGTTAAGACTAATGGCCCACTCCTATATATCATAAAAAATTTTAAATTTGGTGCCAAAATTACCCTAACCGACATTTTCTCATGGTTTATTACACAAATACAATTGGACAAAGCAAATAATCAAGGATAAGCATAGTTTCAAAGTTCCCGTTTTATTTTCCCTCCCTACACTTAAACTGAACATTGTCCCCAATGTTCCCCGAAAGTATCAAAGTTATGATAATGGAAGGTAATTAAAAACGAAAGAAACTATTACTCCTCTGATTAGCTTGGTAGGATCCGTGTGTGAAGTAGTGGTTAAATCCTTTCCAAGAAGAATGTGTGCGTGAAAAGCTCCTTCCAATCTTTTGTTTCTTCTTCTTGATAAATGAAACCTGCACATTTGAAGAAAACAAACGAAACATTCGCATAAAATCGGCGGTAATAATATATATAAGACTCTACTAAACTAGGATATAATGCTTGTGGAATGGATGTTTACAGAATTTCTGGAAAATTAAGACCTGGAAAATTCCAAAAATTTATAAGTAGTTCTGATTTGCGCAAAACCGTCAAGTTTTCTCACGCAAGCAAGAAACTTAAAACAGCTTAAGCACGAATGCAATGAAGATCTGAGGAGTACAGTGTTTCCCCGGGTCGTTATGTCCCAGCGAGCTATGCAATGGATTATCAAACGTTTAGTGATCGTGAGATTTGAACGGGAAAAGGATTTGTGAATAGATTATAACTACGGAAAAAGCCAACAAATAAAAACGGCTTAAATGCAAATTAAAGGAAATTAAAAAGATAAAATCTATTAAATAAACGCTATCACTATATTTAAAATGATGAACGTTTAAAACTTAAAACTAAAAACTTACGTTCAAATAAAAATTACGTAAACGTACAAAATAAAAAGTGAAACTTATACAATATAAATCCTAAAAATATGAAAAATACATTTTTACAATCCTAATGATATAAGAAAATTTATAGAAAAGGAAAATTATTTTTATAACTAATTAATTAATTATTATTAATTAAAAACTATTTTTAACTATTTAATAATTACCTAAAATACAAGAAATTAGGAAATAAAGCTAGAAAAATAAAATTATGACTTAGAAAAATCTAAAATATTATAAAAGTTATTTTAAAACTGAAAATATATTTTTTAGACTTTTTAAATAATTATTATTAATTAAAAACTAATTTAAACTAATTAAAATTAAGAAAAATAACAAATGAACAGTAAAAATTATGAAACTTTACAGGAAAATCTAAAATATTATTCTAATCATGGGAAAAATATAAAAAGTTAGATAAGCCTACTAATAAGCTGAATTGGACAAATAAGCAGTTTGAATAAGCACTTGAAATAAGCTAAAAGCTAACTATAAGCTACCATAAGCTACTAAAGCCTAAATCTAACCTAAAACGAGCTAATGCAACTGATTGGGAAGTAAAAAGCACAAGCTACAGAAAAAAAACTCGCGACCAGATTTTAATAACTATAGGCCAAACGGCCTCCAAGGCCCTACTTTAAGCACTAATTAAGCTAGCTAGAAAAATTCCTAAAAATAAACTAAAATGGCCATGATGTAGATCACCAACCAAAGATCTTGTATCCCAAATTTGAGCTCAAATGTACTTATAATAAATCCGTGAAAATTCCACAAAGTTTGGCGAAAATCACGTTGCAAAAACAATAACCCAACACCCCTTAACAGTTTTGAAGCAAATAAGCACTACAAAGAACTGGAATGAGCAGATGGTTATTGGATGAGAGTGTGGGGCGTTGGTGTTGCACTGACCCTAGGTTCGAACCTGGTCAGGTGCACTTTTTCTTCTTTTTATTTTTAATTTTTCTCTTTTGGAAACAAGCTAAGCTATTTAAAAAAAATTGAACTTGAAAATAAGCTGTAAACAAGCTGTGAGAACAGCTTCTTGGGGCAGCAGACCTGAATGCGAGGGATGCTGGTTAGGGGACACAAATAAGCTTGCAAAGGCTTCTAATAAGCTACACCTTAAATAGCACTTAATCTAAATTTTCTAGAAGCTATAAAAGGAGACTGAAATACGTATTTGAGAAGGAGAATAAGCAACAAAAAACAACCTGCAGCCGCTGTAGTTGCAGTTTGCTGTTTATACGACAGTCCCAAATTTGGTTTTTTTTTTAAAGCTTATTAATGAGCCACTAAAGGACTCCTAAAGGCGCAAAAACTGAAACATGCTAGGTTTGACTACAAGCCACTAAAGGAACTATAACGCAGCTAGATAAGAGCTCGTATGAAGCTGTTAAAGAGATAGCAATGGGCATTGGAGTTGGAAAGGTCAAATGGACGGCACAGCCAAACACTCTCTTTGTTACCGGTAAGTTCTAATGATAAGCAAAATAAAATCGCAACCTACCTAACATGTGAACTAATAAGCTACAATAAATAAAAAAAACAACTAAAGAAATAATGGGACAGGGAAAATAGCAGTTGACAGATATTAACTAATGGGAGTTCTAAACTAAGAAAATGAGAGATGAGCTTTAAAACAAATAAAAAAAAAATACTTAGGCTAATAAAGTTCTAATCTATTCTGCATTAACTGATGAGCATTATACAAAAATAAGCAAAAAGAATCCACCTGATAAGCGCAAAGAAAGGGGAAACTTAGCTGCTATGATCTAAACGGCTGAAACAGCTCACGAGCGACTGTTTGGAGCTTTTTTAGACCGTGCTACAGAAGGAATAAGCTCTTAAACTTATGCATAGTCCAAGTTCACCAAGCACCAAACCCTTTGCCCAAATGTCCAGCTTCTGAGGAGCTTGCGGCAAGCTGAAAAACGAGCTGCAATAATGAGCTGGGGGCCTGTTCTGCTGCAATATGATGAAGTTTCCAAAAAGCTGAATTTGAGAGATTAACAAGCTTGTTAAAGCTTGTTAAGGTGCTAAGGAAAAGAGGCCGTGGGAACTGATCTTACAAACGGCTTGAACACTATTCTCGGAGTCAAAGTGGGTCAAACGTGAGACTTGACCCAGCAAACAGGTTGTTCCAAACAACCCTTTTGGGACAGAATTTCTAACAGTTTTGGAACCAGAGTAACATGTAAATTATCATAGAATTCAAAACACTAAGGCACAAAGAAGATTGCATAAACTTAAATAAACTGGAATTTAAAACTGAAAAACAAATTGCATTGAAACTTAAAAGTTACAGGAAACGTAAATGGCAATAGAATAAATTGGACTTAGAGTTAAAAATTCTGGACTGGAATTGAAAACTGAATTGAAACTAAATTTTTAACTAAAAAAAAAAGGAAAACAACTAACTACTAAAACTAAAAAACTAACTCTCCATCTTGCCTCCTCATGCTTCTTTTTATACTCCCAATGTCTTCTTCTCTCTCTCTCTGCAAATCCCACCATTATTTAGGACCCTTGGATGTCTTAATTTTGATCATGGCCATTGATTGTTTTTTGGCGGGAAAGTGATTTTGAGCAGTAGAGTGAGGTTGAGTGTGTGTAAGGGAAGTAATCAAAGTCTCTTGGATGTAGTGTTTGGAGGGGGGACAGGGTTAGTGATAAGGTGAGGAGGGGGATTGAGTGTGCAGAGGTTTAGCAGAAACAAGTGGGGAAGAAGGTGGTTTTGGCGCTAAAAGGGGTGGTTTGTCTGACTTCTGTTGACTGACCAAGTAATATAATAAAGGGGGGTTCAAAAAGGCTAGGTGACAGGGGTTACAAAGGCATAGGCAGGCCAAAAGGGTTTTAAAGGCTTTAAATAATATAGGGACCTAAGTTGCCAATTCTGAAAATGCAAGGACCTTTTCTGCCAATTAAACAAAGTTTCACCAAGGACCATAAGTGACAACCTTCAAAAGTATAAGGACCAAACTTGCCATTTTGCCATTTTCCAGGGGCCATTTCTGCCAAATTTCAAAGTTGAAGGACCATTCTTGTAATTTTCTCAAACTTTTGACATTTTTCACCAAAGGACTAAATTTGACAATTTATGATTTAAAAAGGACCTTTGGTGATTTTACTTTTGAAATTATGTACTCAGGGACTGTTTTTGACAATTTTTGAAACTTGGGGGACTAAAACTGTAATTTTTGCAAATTTGATATGTTTTTCATCTGATTTTGATATTTTTGTATTTAAAACACATAAAACACTGATTTGTGATATTTTGATCATTTTGATGTGTTTCTGAGTGTTTTCAGATGATTTTGCAGTTTATTTTATACAAAAATGATGAGTATTTAGACACTCATCAAGTTCAGAAAACGAGAAAAAAAAAATAATCTGTTGTTTTTACTCCTTCCTGACGCCGTCAGGTTACAATCCTGACGCCGTCAGGTTATCCTGACAAAAACTGGTCTGCGATTTTCTGGAAAAAATTCTGGAAAATTTACATCTTTAGAATCTGGAAAAATTTCTGCAAAACATCCATTATGACTCGATATAAGCATTTGACTCGAACAAACACACAAATATATCTTTTAATGAATTGTTATTCTCATGTTTACGTTTCTTTTGAAAACGTGTGTAATCCTCCCTACACTTATCCTTTATGTAAAATACCTTTATATGCAATTAAGACGATGTTAAAAACAAAATAAAGCATTTTTACAAATTTAAACATGAGAATAAACAATTAATAAAAGATATATGACACTAACAAGCAAACAATTAAGCATGGGTTGCCTCCCACGAAGCGCTTTTCTTTATTTAAGAGTCTTGTAGCTAGACTCGTAGTCGTACCCTCACGTGACTTCATTACCGTTACCTCCTTCTAAAACAATATCTTCATCGTTCACCATGTCATTATTGTCCAACTGATAATGTTTTACACGTTGTCCGTTTACGGTAAATTCCCTCCCATCATGGTCTAGTAGCACCACTGCTCCATTGCTCATCTGCTTCTTTACTGAAAAAGGTCCATACCATCTCGATTTGAGTTTTCCTGGAAATAACCTCAGTCTTGAATTATACAAGAGCACCTTATCTCCTTCCAAAAACTCTTTAGGATTTTTTATTCGTTGATCATGCCATTTCTTTGCCCTTTCTTTGTATGTGATCGACGATTCATATGCTTCCAGCCTTAGTTCATCCAATTCTTGAAGTTGTAAGAACCGATTTGACCCTGCTTCAGAATAGTCCATATTACAGGCCTTAAGCGCCCAATATGCTTTTTGCTCAAGTTCAATAGGGAGGTGGCACGCCTTCCCGTATACTAAGCGAAATGGGGTTGTTCCGATAGGTGTTTTGTAAGCAGTTCTAAATGCCCAGAGTGCCTCATCCAGTTTGAATGCCCAATCTTTTCTATTCTTGTAGACCGTTTTTTCAAGTATCCGTTTCAATGCCCTATTTGTGTTTTCTACTTGTCCATTTGTCTGAGGATTATATGCGGTAGAAAATCTATGTGGAACACCGTACTTCTTCATTACCTTCTCCATTTGAGCATTGCAAAAGTGGGTTCCTGATGAGTGTGTAAATACTCATCATTTTTGGTTTAATCTGAACTGCAAAACGTCTAAAAATGCTCGGAAATGCATCAAAATACTGAAAATATCTCAAAGTTGCATTTTAGATGTTTCAGATGCAAAATGTTTAAAATCAGATGAAAAACGAGCAAAGTTTGCATAATTGGCAGTTTCAGTCCCCCGACTTTCAGAAAATGGCAAAATCAGTCCCTAGGCATTTATTTTAAAAGAAAAGTCACCAAAGGTCCTTTTGGAATCATAAATTATCATATTTAGTCCTTTGGTGAAAAAATCCAAAAGTTTTGAGAAATTACAGTTTTGATCCTTGGATTTTAAAATTGTTCATATTTAGTCCTTGGAATTTAACAATTGGCAGATTTGGTCCCTTGGATTATTGGAGGTTGGCAAAACTAGTCCTTGGATTACTTTTCATAATTTACAACTTTGGTCCTTGGATTTCCAGATATTACACTTTTGGTCCTTGTGTTATTATTTCCACAAACCAAACGGACCTAGTTATAATCCCAAGCCCAAATAAAAAACCCTTGGCCCAATCTTTTACCCGGTCCAGTCTACCCAACCCGAAACCAAACCCAATACCCACGTTTTAAAATAAACAACCCGCCCCCTTTCCCTGTCTTCCCCGACATCACTGTCTGCAACCAGCCACCAACACATCACCTCCACTTTGTCCCCCTACTCCACACCTTGTCTCCCCCCTCCTCACCTAACATACAAATCGCATTTAATGCACCTTGTCCCTGTTTAAGATATCAAAACCATTTTTGGCGCCAAAACCAAATCAATGGCTAAGATGAGCTCAAGACATCCAATGGATGAGATTATTGCTGGGAAGTGATCAGAGGAGAGAGAGAAGACATGTTTGGTGCATAAAAGAAGGAGAGAAGCAAAGGAAGAGGGACTTAGTTTATTTTTTTAACAATGTATGTCGTTTTTTAGATTAGCAAGTCTTAAATAGTTTTCAGTTGTATTTTCAATCTTATTTGTACCAATCAAAAGTACTTGAGTGTATTGCAACTCCTTTAAGTATTAATTTTCAGTTATGTTTATGTTTCAAAATTTCAAGCTCACTGTTACATGTTTCATTTTCAAACTCTAAGGTCCAAGTTCTTAACAGCTTATTTATAAGCTCAAACAAGCTCAAACTAGCTTATCATAGCTTTTTGTGAGCTCACTTTTAAGTTTCAAGCAGTTTAGAAATCTGGTCAATAAAAGTCAAACTTGGAGCAAAATTGATGCAGAAATGAAAATGGTTGGTTCAGAGCTGGAAATGGGTTGATTTGGAAGCATTTGGGTTGGTTAGATTAGGCTAGTGGTCCATTGTGTGCAGTGGCAAGCCATAGTGGCTGGACCCTTTGTAAGTGATATCTTGTTCTAATATTCTAGCTTAATAAACAGTGGTGGTTTAATGTCTATTAGATCTGTTACAATACTGATATTTGCTGTCTCATTAGCTTTAATTTAGTATATTAAATCTGTTTTAATGATTAGTATAAGCTGCTTTTGTATTTGAGCTTGATTAGGTTGCATTTCTTCACATAAAGTAGTGTTTGGATCAAGGTTTTAAACTGTTTTAGAGGTCATATTATTAGAGTAGATCAGTAGTTTGAGGGGTAATATAGTTTATTACTCTTATATCTGTCATTGTTTTGTGCTTGTTTGCATCAAAAGTCAATCTCATTCTAAAACTGTTCTCAATCTCAAAACTGTTAAAATCAGTCACTCAAAACAAATCAAATTGGTTGAAAACTTGATAAACTAGCTTGCTTCATTCATATTTCATCAAAATACATCAACATCAGTCCTTAAATTGCATTCAAATCTCAAGAAAGTCAAACTGAGTATCTGTTTTCAAAAAGTCAAATGGTGTCAAAGTCAGAATTATGCAGAACTTGCAGATGTTGCACTGAGTTCAATAAGGCTTGTTAGGGTCTGATTTTTGGTTTAGGTGTAGTCTGCTAGGTGGTCTTGAAGGCCACATATCTGTTTTTGGCTAAAACTTTTCTAAGAAGCTTGTGCATAAGCTCAAAGTTGGGTCGTGTTTTCTGTTTTGCTGTTGAGATCAGTTAACACAAAATCTTGTGAATCTGCTTATTTGAGGTTAGGAGTAGCAGTAGTTAGCTTATTTAGAGTGGTAATAGTATAATTTAGGGTCAGTAGAAGTTTGGTGGCTTAATTTGTTGATTAGCTTATTGAAAAGTGCTTATTTGGTATCCATTAACACTGCAGCTCTGATTTCTTATACATAACCATCATATTTGACATTTTTCCTAGGATCAGAGTTACATTTTAGCATTTTCCTGAATTTTTCATTAATTTTGGTCACTGTTTACTATTTTTCTAGATTTAAAATAGTTTTTAATCACTTTTAATTAGCTTTAATTGCAATTAATTGAGAAAAAGTTCCAAAAAAATAAATTTTCATTTTTTTCAGTTTAAGAAAAATATTAAAAGCATAAAAAAGATTTTTCCTTATTTTTTTCCCTTTTATTTGGTATTTTTCACCATTTAAAATAGATTAAAATAGTTTTAAATTTTGTAGAAAATAGAAAATTAATCTGAAAAATATAAAATTAGTTTTGAAAAGTCTATTTTGATATTTTAGATTTTTCTAAGTCAAAATTTTATTTTTCTAGCTTTGTTTCATATTTTCTTGTATTTTAGGTTATTATTTAATAGTTAAAAATAGTTTTTAATTAGATAATTAGTTATAAAAATAATTTTCTTTTTCTATAAATTTTCTTTTATCATTAGGATTGTAAAAATGTCATTTTCATATTTTTAGGATTAGTATTGCTTTAGTATCACATTTTCTTTAGTACGTCACGTAGTTTTTAAATTTAAAGTTTTATAAAAGCATAAAAACAAAAACATCATTTTGCAAATAGTGATAGCATTTATTTAATATATTTTATCTTTTTAATTTCCTTTAATTTGCATTTAAGCCCCTGTAATTTGTTGGCTTTTTCTGTAGTTATAATCATTCTCAATCCCTCTTTTCTGTTCAAATTCCTCGATCACTATTCGTCTGGTAATCCATTGCATAGCTCGCTGGGACATAACGACCCGGGGAAACACTATACTCCCCTGATCTTCATTGCATTCGTTTCCGGACTGTTTGAAGTTTCTTACGGTCGGCCATTCACAAGTGGCCGGCTTGCGTGAGAAAACTTGACGGTTCGGGACCTATCAAATTTTTGGCGCCGCTGCCGGGGAGCTGTGCTGATTATCTATCGTCTAGCAGATTAGTTGTTTGAATACTCACTCTTTGTTTATATCATCCATATCTATCTATATATATATATCCATATTTTCTTATAAAAAAATCCAAAAACCCAAAAACATCCAAAAACGTATAAAACACAAAAATATTTTTCTTTTGTTTCTATATATGTATCAAATATAAAAAAAAATACAAAAAGATTTGTCGTTTTCTTTAATAATAACAACTTAAAAGATTACCACCGCAAACCAAGGCAGTGCACTACCTAACTGGGGGTGCGACCATAATAAGTTCCCGAACTAAAGATTTAAAACTTGCCTTTGTGTCCTTGTGATTGGTGTACCTTTTTCAAAGAAGCCATTCATATTGTGATTATTGGTTAAGTTCACTGTTGTTTTGCCTCGATTTTGTGTTAATTGATTTTGTTGTGATATCTACGTTTCAGAACCAGAAAACCCATAAAGATTCTTCTCACCCGATTTTTATAAAACGTCTTCATAATTCTCATTCTCATCTAAAAGATTTTCATAATTCCCATTTCTCTCCTTAACTCTGAGTTTCCTTAGAGTTAACTCTAGTGTATGCGCACTCGCTCTTCTAGATCTGTGAGCCCATTTCGTGAGCTTGTCAAGATTCCAAGAAGGCGTGTCCGTAGACTTTCTGCTCCATCAGTCGGATCTGAGATCCGGACTGCTCACACTACTTCCGTTATCATGGCGGAAGAACGCCCTATGTGTGAGCTTCTCCAGGCACCCATCGACGGGTATGGAGATGCTATCGTTGTACCAGCCATTGTGGCTGAAAATTTTGAACTCAAAACTGGGTTACTGAATCTTGTAACCTCAAATCAATTCTACGGTTTTGAGCGGGATGATCCTCATGCTCATATTCGATGGTTTAACAAGATTGCATCTACCATCAAGTATAAGAATGTCCCTACTGATGCTGTTAAGCTTCTTCTGTTCCCATTTTCTCTTGAGGGGCAAGCCCGGATTTGGCTTGAAAAACAACCCCCTCAGTCAATAGAGACATGGGAAGATCTGGTGAAGAAATTTGTGAATGAATTCTATCCACCTTCCAAAACCACGAGTCTTAAAAATGAAATCATCAAGTTCACTCAGAAGTTTGATGAACCCTTCAGTGAATCGTGGGATCGTTTCAAGGAATTGCTTCGCAAATGTCCTCACCACGGTTTCTCCGAGTTGATGCAACTCGATACTTTCTACAATGGAGTGAGTCAATCTGATCAAGATTCTCTCAATTCCTCCGCGGGAGGAAATTTCCTAAGCAAAACTGTCAAAGAAGCTTTAGCGATAATTGAAAACAAGTCTAAAGTCCGCACTGCACGAAGCAAGCCGGTTGTTTCCCAAGTCAGTGTTGGTCCTTCTTCTTCTTCATCGCCCGTGAGTCAATCTAGCACCGATGCTAAGATTGACAAACTCACGGAAGCCATTCAAGCTTTGGTTCTCTCCAACCAAAAGAAAGTCTCTTTTCCACAAACTTCACCTCCTGCTGAAGTTAAGAAAGTGGAAGCCTGTGTTACCTGTGGTGGCCCCCATGCTTACTATAACTGTATGGCCACCGATGGTAACCCTTTTGAAGCCAATGCTGTGGGCGGGATGTCTAATCAAGGAGGCAATCAATATCGTGCTCCTGTAGACCCGAACCACCGTCCTAACCACTACTCTGGACCTCCCGGTTTCAATCAAAACCGTAATCAGAATCAGAATAGACAAAACCAAGGTTTTCAAAACCAAGGTAATTTTAGTCAAAACAACGGTTTTCAAAATCAAAATCAAAATTTCCAACATCAAGGAAATTTCAATAGAAACCCAGGTCAGGGAAATTTCAACCAAGGGTATTTTCATGGCAATAATCAAGGGAATTTTCAGAATCAAGGCCCTAATCCTAACAATAGAGGCCAGAATTTTCCTGTGCAAACTCAAGCCATTATTCCAACTGGACCATCATCTGATGAGTTGTTGAAACAATTCATGAAATCCCAAGAAGAAATGAATCGGTTGTTGGTTAGCCAGATTGCTGACATTAAGAAGTCTTTAAATGATCGACCCTCGGGCTCAGGTACTCTACCTAGCAACACGATCGCTAATCCAAGGGGCGATGCAAAGGCGATCACAACCAGAAGTGGTGCTTCATATGCTGGACCCGCTATTCCTACTACCTCTTCTTCCTCTCTCCCGAAGGTAGTGGAAAGCGAACCTGAGGCGACAAAGGACAAGGAACTTCCTACTAATAACGGAAGTGCCAGCAATGTCCATCCTCAGGTTGTCCCCAAAACCAATCCTGGAGTTGTTTTTGAACCTCCAGTTGGTAACCCTAAATCCAAAACTTCTATTCCTTACCCCTCACGTTTACATGAGCAAAAGCTCCGCGAGAAAGCTAGTCATCAAATGGAAAAATTCTTTCAAATTTTCCAAGAGCTTCATTTTGACATAAGCTTTGCGGATGCTATCATGTTGATGCCCAAATTTGCATCTACTCTTAAGCACATGTTGAGCAACAAGGAAAAGCTGTTTGAAATGGCTAAGACTCCTTTGAATGAGAATTGCTCAGCAGTCTTGTTAAAGAAGCTCCCGAGAAGCTATGAGATCCCGGAAAATTTCTTCTTCCTTGTGTTTTTCCTGGGATGATTGAATGCTTTGCCCTTGCTGATCTTGGTGCAAGCATCAATCTGATGCCTTATTCAGTGTGGAAGAAACTTTCTCTTCCGGAACTTATTCCTACCTGCATGACTCTTGAGCTTGCAGATCGTTCTATCTCGCGTCCCCTTGGCATCGCCGAGGATGTATTCGTGAAAGTAGGAAAGTTCCATTTTCCAGCTGACTTTGTGGTTGTTGATTTCGATGCCGATCCTCGAGTTCCCCTCATTGTTGGGCGGGGATTCCTGAGAACGGGCCGTGCTCTTATCGATGTATTTGAGCAAGAAATCACGTTACGTGTGGGTAATGAAGCTGTTACCTTTAACCTCGATCAAACTTCGAGGTACTCCTCAAATTATGATACTGAATCAATTAATCGAGTCGATTTAATTGATATTGCTTCAGAGGAGTACTCTCAAGAGTTTCTTGGTTATCTTCATAATTCTGTGGGTGGGAATTCCACCACATCTTCTCAACCTATCATTGCCGACTCTTCCCCCTCTCTCACTCCGTTTGAGGGAGGTGACTTCCTTCTGGAAGAGATCGACGCATTTCTTGCTACTGATGAATCAATTCCGCCTGGAATTGATGGTGTTTATGATTCGGAGGGAGATATTCTTTATCTTGAGCAATTGCTTAATGAAGATCCATTACCTTCACTCCCTCCGAAAGAGATCACGATTGAGGAAATCAAATCAGTACAATCATCTACTGAAGAATTTCCCGAGGTCGAACTCAAGGACCTACCTCCTCATCTCGAGTATGCATTCTTGGAGGGTGATGATAAATTACCCGTCATAATTGCTAAAGACTTGACTGAGGAGGAGAAAACTGCTCTCATAAAGGTCTTGAAGTCACACAAGCAAGCAATTGCTTGGAAACTCTCCGATATTAAGGGTATCAACCCTGAGTTTTGTACTCACAAAATCTTAATGGAGGATGACTTCAAACCAGCAGTCCAACATCAGAGAAGGGTGAATCCTAAGATTCATGAGGTTATCAAACAAGAGGTTCTCAAACTTCTTGATGCCGGTTTGATTTACCCGATCTCTGATAGTCCTTGGGTTAGCCCAATTCATTGCGTTCCAAAAAAGGGTGGCATTACTGTTGTCACGAATGAAGAAAACGAGTTAATTCCAACTCGATTGGTTACGGGATGGCGTGTGTGTATTGACTATCGTAAGTTAAACGAAGCCACCCGTAAAGACCATTTTCCTCTACCCTTCATGGACCAGATGCTTGAGAGATTAGCAAGGAACGAATACTATTGTTTCCTTGATGGTTTCTCGGGTTACTTTCAGATCCCCATTGATCCACTAGATCAAGAAAAGACCACATTCACCTGCCCATATGGGACGTTTGCCTATAGACGTATGCCTTTTGGCTTATGTAATGCTCCTGGCACGTTCCAACGATGTATGATGGCAATTTTCCACGACATGATCGGGGAAACTATGGAGGTGTTTATGGATGACTTCTCGGTCATTGGGGACTCATTTCAGACATGTCTCTCCCATTTAGACAAAATGCTAAAACGGTGTGAAGACACCAATCTCTGTCTAAATTGGGAGAAGAGCCACTTTATGGTCAAAGAAGGCATAGTCCTTGGCCATAAGATTTCCAAGAATGGGATTGAGGTAGATAGAGCAAAAGTTGATGTTATTGCTAAATTGCCTCATCCTACTACCGTCAAAGGTATTAGGAGTTTTCTAGGTCATGCCGGGTTTTATCGTAGATTCATTCAAGATTTCTCTAAAATCGCTCGGCCTATGACCCATCTTCTCGAAAAAGATGCTCCTTTTATCTTCTCTCCTGAGTGCATCGAAGCTTTTGAAACACTAAAGAAAAAGCTTACGGAAGCACCCATTCTAGTTGCCCCCGACTGGGATTTACCCTTCGAGCTCATGTGCGATGCAAGCGATTTTGCTATCGGTGCAGTCTTGGGGCAACGCAAAACCAAGCATTTTCAGCCTATCCACTAAGCAAGCAAAACTATGACTGAAGCTCAGACCCATTACACCACTACAGAAAAAGAATTATTAGCTGTGGTGTATGCGTTTGAGAAGTTTCGGCCATACCTTATCTTGACCAAATGCGTGGTGTATACGGACCACTCGGCTCTCAAATATCTCTTTGCAAAACAAGATGCAAAGCCGAGATTGCTCCGTTGGGTTCTCCTCCTACAAGAATTTGATATCATTATTCGTGATAAAAAAGGAGCTGAGAACCTGGCTGCTGATCATCTGTCCCGATTAGAGAACCCTCACCAAAATGTGTTCGAGAAAAAGGAAATTAATGAAACATTTCCTCTCGAAACACTCAATGTGGTTTCTTTTCGTGGAGATTCTTCTACCCCATGGTTTGCTGACTTTGCAAATTACCATGCGGGTAACTTTGTGGTGAAAGGGATGTCGTCCCAACAGAAAAATAAATTCTTTAAAGACGTGAAACATTATTTCTGGGACGACCCCTACTTGTTCAAAATTTGCGCGGATCAAGTCATCCGGCGATGTGTATATGGTCAGGAAGCTATTGACATTCTCAAAGCTTGCCACTCTGGACCTACTGGGGGACATCATAGCCCCAACTACACCGCCAAGAAGGTGTTTGATTCCGGATTCTATTGGCCCACAATCTACAAGGATGCCCATGAATTCGTCAAAACCTGTGACGCTTGTCAACGTCACGGGAATATCTCACAAAGAAATGAAATGCCGCAAAACGCCATTCAAGTGTGTGAGATTTTTGACATCTGGGGCATTGACTTTATGGGGCCATTTCCTTCTTCCCGTGGTAACAAATACATACTCGTGGCCGTTGACTACTTGTCAAAATGGGTTGAAGCTAAGGCTTTGCCCACCAACGATGCCCGAGTTGTTGTGAAATTCTTAAAATCTCTATTTGCTAGGTTTGGAACTCCACGAGCCATAATCAGTGATCGTGGTACGCATTTCTGCAATGACCAATTTGATAGAGTCATGCAAAAGTATGGTGTAACTCACCGTCTATCTACTGCGTACCACCCACAAACAAGTGGGCAAGTGGAAGTTTCTAACCGGGGGATTAAAAGAATCTTGGAGAGGACGGTTGGTGAAAACCGTGCCTCTTGGTCGGATAAGCTAGATGACGCACTCTGGGCCTTCCGTACAGCTTACAAAACACCCATCGGGTGCACTCCATACAAGCTTGTATACGGGAAGGCATGTCATCTACCGGTTGAGCTCGAGCACAAGGCATACTGGGCCTTGAAGCATGCCAACTTTGATATTCAGACAGCTGGTGATCACTGGAAAGTTCAAATGAATGAATTAAATGAACTCCGTGATCAAGCATACGAGAACTCTTTGATCTACAAACAAAAGACAAAGAAGATTCATGACTCAAAAATCAAGAACCGCGTTTTCAACGTCGGTGATCGAGTCCTTCTTTTCAACTCAAGATTGAAGATTTTCTCGGGAAAATTAAAATCCCGCTGGTCTGGACCATTTACCATTGCTAAGGTTTATCCATATGGAACCATTGAGTTATCTCAACCCGATGGTCCAAACTTTAAAGTGAATGGTCATCGGTTGAAGCATTACTTTGGAGAGGACATTCCCCCTGTGGTTGTCCCAGATCTTCAAACTTTCCCCATGAACCAATGAATGCGGGGATCGAGTCAAGCTAGCGACTCGGGAATCAAAAACAGTAGCATGCCATATGGGTTGTTACCCATATTTCTGAGCTGTCTGAAGTTTGTTACGGTTAGCCATTCACAAGTGGCTAGCTTGTGTGACAAAACTTGACAGTTTAGCTTCTTCTTTCTACTTTCTACCACCCTAGTGTGTGTGTGTGTGGGGGGGGGGGGGGTTGCCCCACATGTTTTGTATATAAGTATTGTAAAAAAAAAAAAAAAAAAAAATCATCTTTCTAAATAATGGTCGTAGTATTTCCCTTTCACGTTCTTTGTTTCGGCATAACCGCCGGTACTTTGAATATTGAGGGCAATATTCATTTCTAAGTGTGGGGGGGAATTCTCACGAATTTTATCATGTAATTATGCCGCCTAATTCCCCCGTTTTTGGCCAAAATTTTTTTTTGGAGTAAGTGTTTTGCACTTACTCAATTGGTTATCAGTCCGCCTTGTCTAATAAACTAAAGGATTGGCTAATCCAGGAGCAAACGACTCTTGGTAAAGATATCTCAAATCAGTTGACGGCTTGCAATTTGCCCAAAATTGTATGGTATTCAGCTCACCATATCCTTAAAAGTGAAGAGTTGGCTAGCCCGCAAGTTTATGGCTTGTGGTAAAGGCAGTGGAAAAACCATAATTGGTAATCAGCTCACCAAAGATAATATTGATAATTTATCTAAGAGTTGGCTAGTCCAGAGCAAACGGCTTCTGGTAAAGACAAATCAAATCCGTTGGAAGCTGGTGGTTTGCTCAAAATCACATGGTTATCGGTGTACCATGGTTCTTACTTGAACTGAAACATTTGGCTACTCCAGAAGTAATGGCTTTTGGTAAAGAGATTCAAATCCATTAAGTTTTTCTCAAAAGATTGCTAGGGACTAGCAATAGTTTAGTGTGGGGGATTGATGAGTGTGTAAATACTCATCATTTTTGGTTTAATCTGAACTGCAAAACGTCTAAAAATGCTCGGAAATGCATCAAAATACTGAAAATATCTCAAAGTTGCATTTTAGATGTTTCAGATGCAAAATGTTTAAAATCAGATGAAAAACGAGCAAAGTTTGCATAATTGGCAGTTTCAGTCCCCCGACTTTCAGAAAATGGCAAAATCAGTCCCTAGGCATTTATTTTAAAAGAAAAGTCACCAAAGGTCCTTTTGGAATCATAAATTATCATATTTAGTCCTTTGGTGAAAAAATCCAAAAGTTTTGAGAAATTACAGTTTTGATCCTTGGATTTTAAAATTGTTCATATTTAGTCCTTGGAATTTCACAATTGGCAGATTTGGTCCCTTGGAATATTGGAGGTTGGCAAAACTAGTCCTTGGATTACTTTTCATAATTTACAACTTTGGTCCTTGGATTTCCAGATATTACACTTTTGGTCCTTGTGTTATAATTTCCACAAACCAAACGGACCTAGTTATAATCCCAAGCCCAAATAAAAAACCCTTGGCCCAATCTTTTACCCGGTCTAGTCTACTCAACCCGAAACCAAATCCAATACCCACGTTTTAAAATAAACAACCCGCCCCCTTTCCCTGTCTTCCCCGACATCACTGTCTGCAACCAGCCACCAACACATCACCTCCACTTTGTCCCCCTACTCCACACCTTGTCTCCCCCCTCCTCACCTAACATACAAATCGCATTTAATGCACCTTGTCCCTGTCTAAGATATCAAAACCATTTTTGGTGCCAAAACCAAATCAATGGCTAAGATGAGCTCAAGACATCCAATGGATGAGATTATTGCTGGGAAGTGATCAGAGGAGAGAGAGAAGACATGTTTGGTGCATAAAAGAAGGAGAGAAGCAAAGGAAGAGGGACTTAGTTTATTTTTTTAACAATGTATGTCGTTTTTTAGATTAGCAAGTCTTAAATAGTTTTCAGTTGTATTTTCAATCTTATTTGTACCAATCAAAAGTACTTGAGTGTATTGCAACTCCTTTAAGTATTAATTTTCAGTTATGTTTATGTTTCAAAATTTCAAGCTCACTGTTACATGTTTCATTTTCAAACTCTAAGGTCCAAGTTCTTAACAGCTTATTTATAAGCTCAAACAAGCTCAAACTAGCTTATCATAGCTTTTTGTGAGCTCACTTTTAAGTTTCAAGCAGTTTAGAAATCTGGTCAATAAAAGTCAAACTTGGAGCAAAATTGATGCAGAAATGAAAATGGTTGGTTCAAAGCTGGAAATGGGTTGATTTGGAAGCATTTGGGTTGGTTAGATTAGGCTAGTGGTCCATTGTGTGCAGTGGCAAGCCATAGTGGCTGGACCCTTTGTAAGTGATATCTTGTTCTAATATTCTAGCTTAATAAACAGTGGTGGTTTAATGTCTATTAGATCTGTTACAATACTGATATTTGCTGTCTCATTAGCTTTAATTTAGTATATTAAATCTGTTTTAATGATTAGTATAAGCTGCTTTTGTATTTGAGCTTGATTAGGTTGCATTTCTTCACATAAAGTAGTGTTTGGATCAAGGTTTTAAACTGTTTTAGAGGTCATATTATTAGAGTAGATCAGTAGTTTGATGGTTAATATAGTTTATTACTCTTATATCTGTCATTGTTTTGTGCTTGTTTGCATCAAAAGTCAATCTCATTCTAAAACTGTTCTCAATCTCAAAACTGTTAAAATCAGTCACTCAAAACAAATCAAATGGGATGAAAACTTGATAAACTAGCTTGCTTCATTCATATTTCATCAAAATACATCAACATCAGTCCTTAAATTGCATTCAAATCTCAAGAAAGTCAAACTGAGTATCTGTTTTCAAAAAGTCAAATGGTGTCAACGTCAGAATTATGCAGAACTTGCAGATGTTGCACTGAGTTCAATAAGGCTTGTTAGGGTCTGATTTTAGGTTTAGGTGTAGTCTACTAGGTGGTCTTCAAGGCCACATATCTGTTTTTAGCTAAAACTTTTCTGAGAAGCTTGTGCATAAGCTCAAAGTTGGGTCCTGTTTTCTGTTTTGCTGTTGAGATCAGTTAACACAAAATCTTGTGAATCTGCTTATTTGAGGTTAGGAGTAGCAGTAGTTAGCTTATTTAGAGTGGTAATAGTATAATTTAGGGTCAGTAGAAGTTTGGTGGCTTAATTTGTTGATTAGCTTATTGAAAAGTGCTTATTTGGTATCCATTAACACTGCAGCTCTGATTTCTTATACATAACCATCATATTTGACAATTTTCCTAGGATCAAAGTTACATTTTAGCATTTTCCTGAATTTTTCATTAATTTTGGTCACTGTTTACTATTTTTCTAGATTTAAAATAGTTTTTAATCACTTTTAATTAGCTTTAATTGCAATTAATTGAGAAAAAGTTCCAAAAAAATAATTTTTCATTTTTTTCAGTTTAAGAAAAATATAAAAGCATAAAAAAGATTTTTCCTTATTTTTTCCCTTTTATTTGGTATTTTTCACCATTTAAAATAGATTAAAACAGTTTTAAATTTTGTAGAAAATAGAAAATTAATCTGAAAAATATAAAATTAGTTTTGAAAAGTCTATTTTGATATTTTAGATTTTTCTAAGTCAAAATATTATTTTTCTAGCTTTGTTTCATATTTTCTTGTATTTTAGGTTATTATTTAATAGTTAAAAATAGTTTTTAATTAGATAATTAGTTATAAAAATAATTTTCTTTTTCTATAAATTTTCTTTTATCATTAGGATTGTAAAAATGTCATTTTCATATTTTTAGGATTAGTACTGCTTTAGTATCACATTTTCTTTAGTACGTCACGTAGTTTTTAAATTTAGAGTTTTATAAAAGCATAAAAACAAAAACATCATTTTGCGAATAGTGATAGCATTTATTTAATATATTTTATCTTTTTAATTTCCTATAATTTGCATTTAAGCCCCTATAATTTGTTGGCTTTTTCTGTAGTTATAATCATTCTCAATCCCTCTTTTCTGTTCAAATTCCTCTATCACTATTCGTCTGGTAATCCATTGCATAGCTCGCTGGGACATAACGACCCGGGGAAACACTATACTCCCCTGATCTTCATTGCATTCGTTTCCGGACTGTTTGAAGTTTCTTACGGTCGGCCATTCACAAGTGGCCGGCTTGCGTGAGAAAACTTGACGGTTCGGGACCTATCAGTTCCCCTATCACTGATCAATGCCTTGGGAATCCCGAATCGTGCGAAGAGCTTTTTAAGAAAGTGAATAACTACCCTTGCATCATTAGTTCTAAGAGCTTGAGCCTCCACCCATTTTGATACATAATCAATAGCTACGAGAATGTATTCATTTCCTCCGGATGATGGAAAAGGCCCCATGAAGTCTATACCCCAAACATCGAATATTTCGCAGACTTGGATATAATTCTGAGGTGATTCATCCCTTTGCGAGATGTTTCCCGATCGTTGGCATGCATCACACGTTTGAACTAATCTCTTAACGTCTCGAAAAATAGTAGGCCAGTAGAACCCGACATCGAAAACCTTTCGTGCCGTGACATTTACACCGTGATGTCCTCCAGATGGTCCCGCATGGCATTCCTTCAAAACTCGATCAATCTCCCCTCCGGCCACGCAACGTCGAATAATTTGATCGGGGCATATGCGGAATAGGAAGGGCTCATCCCATAAGTAATGTTTTAGCGTGGTGAAGAATTTCCTCTTATCTTGCTTGGTCATGTAGTTTGGCAAAACCCTACTGGACAGATAGTTAGCATAATTCGCATACCATGGCTCAATCTCCTTAATGGCCATTAGCCGTTCTTCGGGAAAAGAGTCGCGGATCTCGGTGTGATCGAGTTTCTCAAGATCAAGGTTTTCCATGTGTGACAGATGATCGGTAGCAAGATTTTCAGCCCCCTTTTTATCTCGAATCTCAATGTCGAATTCTTGAAGTAATAAAATCTATCTAATTAGTCGGGGTTTTGCATCTTGCTTGGAAAACAAGTAGCGCAAGGCGGAGTGATCAGTGAAGACGACCGTCTTAGAAAGAACGAGATATTGCCTGAACTTGTCGAAGGCAAAAACCACTGCTAAAAGCTCTTTCTCGGTAGTTGTGTAATTTTCTTGCGCTACATTCATGGTTTTGCTAGCATAATAGATTGGTTGAAAATGCTTCTCTTTCCTTTGGCCAAGCACGACGCACACAGCATAATCACTAGCATCACACATGATCTCGAATGGTTGAGACCAATCAGGGGTGACCATTATAGGTGCCTGAGTAAGATCCTCCTTTAGTCGGTTGAATGCTTCTTTACATTCTTCAGAAAAATCAAAAGGGGCATCCTTAACAAGAAGCTGGGTCATTGGCCGGGCAATTTTCGAGAAGTCTTTAATAAACCTTCGATAAAAACCTGCATGGCCTAGAAAGCTGCGAATGGCTTTAACGGTGGTAGGATAGGGGAGTTTGGATATCGCTTCGATTTTTGCTCTATCGACCTCAATTCCATTTCCAGAGACTTTATGTCCTAGGACAATTCCTTCTTTCACCATGAAATGACATTTTTCCCAATTTAGGACCAAATTAGTTTCTTCGCACCATTTCAACATCTTCCTAAGGTTGGAAAGACAAAGGTCGAAGGAATTTCCAAATACCGAGAAATCATCCATGAAAACTTCCATGTTGTCTTCAATTAATTCATGGAATATGGCCATTATACATCGCTGAAAGGTGGCAGGTGCGTTACATAACCCGAAGGGCATTCGCTTGTAGGCAAACGTCCCGTGTGGGCATGTAAATGTAGTCTTTTCCTGATCTTCAGGGGCAATGGGAATTTGAAAATATCCTGAAAAGCCATCAAGGAAACAGTAGTACTCCTGCCCGGCTAACCTTTCGAGCATTTGGTCAATGAATGGCAGAGGAAAATGATCTTTTCGGGTGGCATCATTTAACTTTCTGTAGTCGATACAAACACGCCAACCCGTAACCGTTCTTTGTGGCACTAAATCACCCTTTTCATTCTTCACGACTGTCATTCCTCCCTTTTTTGGAACTACATGGACTGGGCTGACCCATGGGCTATCCGAAATGGGGTAGATAAGGCCGGCATCGAGGATCTTGATGACTTCCTTCTTTACTACCTCCTTGATGTTAGGGTTGACCCTCCTCTGCGGCTGAACGGTTGGTTTGTAATCTTCTTCCATGAGGATTTTATGGGTACAAAATGTAGAATCAATACCCTTAATGTCAGCCACACTCCACGCGATCACTCCCTTGTATTCCTTTAAAACTTCCAAGAGCTTCTCTTTTTGTCCAGTGGTCAGTGACAAGCTTATGATGACAGGGAGTTGGTCCTTTTCCTGAAGGAAGGCGTATTCTAAATGGCTTGGGAGATCTTTTAGTTCTAAAGTAGGTGGTTCCTTGATTGATGGTTTTAGCTTGTTTTCTGGTTTTTGCAGCTCAAGGGGTTCAATTTCATCCTTACGCGGGTAAAAGGAAACAGCTCCCACCATCTCAGTTTCCTCGTTGTCGCCTATTGGGTTGTTGTCATCACTTCTGAATTCGTTTAATAGATACTCATCAATGCATCCATCTATATCATCAACAAATTCACCAACTTCATCAACAAAATAAATAGGGTAATCGTAGGAGGAGGAGTGACTCATAGAATCCTTGATGTCGAAGGTTATGCTCTCGGACCTCACTCGTAAAGTGAGTTTACCATCATGAACATCAATAATGGCACGAGCTGTAGCTAAGAAGGGTCTCCCAAGGATTATCGGGACCGAGTTATCTTCCTCCATTTCTAAAATCACGAAATCAACTGGAAACTTGAATTCTCCTACTCTTACAAGGACATTTTCACAGACCCCAATGGGATATTTGATTGATCGATCTGCTAGTTGAATACTCATCCTGGTTGGTTTCAGTCCTGAATATCCGAGTTTGAGGAATAGGGAATGAGGCATCAGGTTAATACTAGCCCCAAGATCTGCCAAGGCATTTTTCATAGAGAGTGCCCCTATTGAACAAGGGATGGTGAAACTGCCTGGATCTTCTTTCTTCTTGGGCAGGCTTTTCTGGATGATAGCCGAGCATTCTTCGCCTAATGAAATCAACCCTTCAAGTTTCTTCCGATTAGATTTTAACCTCTTGAAGTATTTGCTATGTTTAGGGATGTGATAGAATACGTCAAGAAGTGGTATGTTGACGGAAGTTCGCTTTAAATAAGACAATACTCTCTCTTTTTCTTCTTCAGAGTTTTGATTCTTCAGACGAGAGGGATAAGGAATCTGTGCGAGGGTTGTTCGCCGGGCAGGTGCTGGTGTTTGTGGAGGGGGATCGTGAGGAGTTGAAGGAGGTTCAGGAATTGCATCATTTCCTAACACAGGTTCCCTGGTGGTGGGATTCCGGTCAGGATGCGGGGGATCCTTGGTAGTAATTCCTGATCGAGTTGTGATGGCGCAAGTTGGATCATGATGGGCTGGTCTAGATTCGCCTATTCTTTTGCGGAGGTTGGCGAATTGACTTTCTAATTCAACTTGCTGCTCTTGGATAAACCCCTCAAGACCTTTTAAGAGTGTGGTCCCTTCTATGGTAAACTGCCCGAGTTCTTCTTCAAAGGCATCACGGATGGTGTATTCAGATCCCTCCTTTCCTTCAGTTTTCCATTTTAGATTGCCCCAAGGGTTGCATTCATCGTTTTGATAGAATGTGAGGAGTGAAGGGTCATCATAAATATCATGACTGGAAAGGAAGACGCTCTCATGACGTGTGTCATCACATTCATCACTCTCGTGTGGCCCTCTACAAATGTCGCATATAAGGTAAGGGTTAAATAACTTTTTTGGTTCTGGCAATTTTGTGAGGTATGCAAGCTTCTCTTGTGCTTTCTTAATCTGATCCTCGAAAGATGATGACTTTTCATTCAAGAAAGTAGAGATACTTATAGCGTTTACTGGCTCATGCCAATGGTTGTCTTGGTATTGAATGTACTCCTCAATGCGGTTCCACCCTTCTTCGGCCGTGAGATTAGAAATTCTACGGCCAGTTGAGAAGTCAATGCCTTTTTGATCCTTTCAGGAGATATTGTCGTAAAAGATTTGAACAAGCAACCAAAGGTCGATACCATGGTGTGGGGCTTGTTGAATAAGATCTTTGTAACGATTCCAGGAGTTAACGATAGATTCTCCATCTGTTTGATGGAAATGAAGAATTTTGCTCCTGATCAATGCAGTTCTTCCAGGGGGAAAGAACTTCTTGGTGAACTTGGTTATGAGTTGCTCCCATGTGAAAATAGACTTTGGAGGGAGCTTATCGAGCCACTCCTTGGCCTGTCCTTGAAGAGAAAATGAAAAAAACCAGAGTCTAGACGTCTCCTTGGATGCTCCGTCGGCATAGATAGCATCAACAATTTTTAAAAATTGTTTGATTTGATGAATTGGGTTTTCGCTGTGAGATCCATTGAATTGACATACGTTTTGGATAAGCCAAATGTCAGAGGCATGCAATACCTCATTGACTTGTTCTGAAGGGTAGACAATGGCACTAGTAAATCTAGATGCAGAGGGGGAAGAGTATTCCCCGAGGGATTTTGCTTTAGGAGGATTGATGGGCCCATTGACCGGAGTGGCGGGAATTTCTTTACCATGTTGGCTCAGATCATCAATGATGATGGTTTTAGGGGAGTGTGGGGAATGAGCGGACTCCTCGTCAGTTGTGACTTCATCAAAGTTGATGGAAGTGCCTTGAGGTTCCGAATCATGGAGAGCTTTTCTTCGCCTATTGAGCTTTCTTTCGAGTTCTGCAAATGGCTCAAGAAGGGTTTTGGTGGAACTGCGGGTTCTAAGTTGTCTAAGGGGGTTGGTAGGGGGAAATGGTGGTTGGTTATCACCTTCCATGATGAAAAGTGATGGGATTACGAACAAAAGTCACGAAGAAGGGGGATAGACTACGAGAAAGCTAAGAATGAGAAAAATTTACTTGATACGAATCAAGCAAAGAAACCTAAATGAGGTGGACTACTAACTAGCTATTCTATTCCCCGACAGCGGCGCCAAAAACTTGATAACGCTACACGCGTCGTTCGGGGTCAAAGGAACTTCCTTTTCTTCGAGCAAGTTTTATAACACCCTAGGCAGTGAACCTAATCGTTGTAGTGTAGTATTAGGGTAAGTCACGGGTATTGATATCGTTCTCTAGGGGAATAGGAATGCTAGTGAGAAGTTACTACGCTAAGGTTGGGGTTGAGAAAGATTATTTTTTATCTTTTTTATGTTTTTTAGTAAATGGAAAAGTACGAATCTCGGGGTTTGGATTTGGGGGTTGGTATTGCTACCGATTACTCTACTTATCTAATTATCTAATCTAAGGTGTATGTAGTCTATGTCTAATTATTGTGTGCTCGTATGATAGTTTAAAGATGTGTTTACTTAGGTTTTACTACTCCTTAATTATCTCCTATTGGTGGTTGAATTGTCACGTCCTTATTCTTAATTGCGTTGTGTGTCTAAAGTTGTAGAGTATGCGTTTATCCCTAACTCTTTGAAGTTACCAAAGGGTCTCGTCTACAAAATACCACTAGGGATCATAAACTCTTACTCTAAGGCCTCTTTGGATAGTTTAGCTTACAACCGCTCAAGGTGCTATAACCTAAGGTTCACAAAGATTAATCAAGCATTAAGTACACAACGAATGACCTATCGCATTACTAGATCATTAACAACTAAGATAAGAGACAACCAATCAATATTCAATAATTAAGTTTCATATTCCCTAAGCAAACACACAAGTAAATTAGACGGACATGGAGAACATGCAAGCATACACACAAATAATCAAAGACATAATTGTATTAATGAAGTAAAACACTTATCTTGATGTAAGATAGGGTTTGGAACCCTAAAATACTGTACAAGACAGCCTTGGTTCGGTTAGGTTTTTACTCCAAAAGACTACACTCCAATACTGAAAAATTCGGATTCTATATATAAGATTACACATGCGACGGCATCACCTTATGTTTTGTGACGCCGTCGGATTGCCGTCATTAGGGTTTCGTCTTGGCCACGTTAGTCTTGCGACGGCGTCACCTTGTGCTTGTGACGCCGTCCTCTTCAGCTTCTGACGCCGTCTGGATCGAATCTAGGCCGTCTGAGTTGCGACGGCCTACTATTTTATAACTTGACGTCGTCACTTGAAAATAAGAGTTTTGGCTTCTGTCCCGTCACAAAATCCTCCGACGGCGTCGCAGTTAAGCAGTGGCGCCGTCACCTTGTGTTTTCAGCAGCTTGAGCGTCTCGATTCTTGACTTTGGCCATTTTCTTCGTATATCCGCGCCTTTTCGTCCAAATAAGTGCCATTACAGCAATTTGCCTTCAAGAGACCTAAAAAGTGAAAAGGAATGATATTAAGTAATAACGGATACAAAAGTGATCAAATAAGGGCTTAAACGACCCCTCATAAAGGTACATTTTAAAACCTTATCAGGAGGCAGAAGCATTGTCTTCAGGTTGAAATGGGGATTCAGTATGCTGGATCAGGCTGAGGATCTTGTTCAGATTGAACCTCAGCGTCCACTTCTTCCCCTGCTGATAAAATTTCATCATTAGTGTCAGCAAGCTCATATTCCGAAAATAGTATCCCAGTAACATCAGAAACAGTCAACAAGGGGTTGGTGATGGGTTCCATATCAGCGGGTGGTATTAATCCCTCTGAGTGTTTGTCCCCCTTTGACCCATCAGACACTGGTGGGATTTTCCCAGTGCCTTCTCTGGAGTCAGGATTGGTTTTGGGTTCCATATCGGCGGGTTGTTCCTTTCCCTCCGAGTCTTTGTCCCCCTTAGACCCCTGAGACACTGATGGGTTTTTCCCAGTGCCTTTAGTAGAGTCAGTGACAGTGATATCCCTATCAGCGGGTTGTTTGATTCCCTCTGAGTCTTTGGGATCGATCAGTGTGCCCTCAGACAAAGGCTGTGATTTGCTAATGTCATCATTGGGCGTTGTGGAAGGCGCTCCCCTACCAGCGGGTTGTTTATTTCCCTCTGGATCTTGGGGAGTAGTAGTTGGGACCAAGGGCACTGACTGTGATTTATCAGTGTCCTTCGTTGTCACCGGGGTAGATGATGATTGGCCTCCAGCGGGTGTCAAATCAGTCTTAGGCCTTCTTTGCCTTTTGGCCAGTGCTCCAGAAGCCTCAGGGCCCTGAGACTTGGGTTTGGTCTTAGTCCCAGTCTGAGACTTCCCCTTTCTCTTTGTAGGAGCAGGGTTAGGAGACACTGATTCCCTCTGGTTGTTTACAGCAACTATATGGGCCGTCAATTCCTTGTTTGTGACAAGGGATGGGTCCTTTTGAAAATTTGATTGGCTTAGGATGCCAGGTAAAGCGCCAAAATTTTCTTCCTGAGGATAATTTGTACCCAGTAACACTTGCAGAGCACAAGAGACAAACCTAGGATACGAAATGTATTTCGTCCTAGTTTTGCTCTGTAGCTTGGTTATGAGATCACTGTAAATGATCTCCCCTATGTAGACATTGACCCCATTCATCAGGCATTATGCTATCATCAACTGAATAGAGTTAACTTGTTCAGTGGATAAGTGGTTCCCGCCGAGGACCTGAATCACAAAAGTGAATAGGATCCTCCAAGCCACGGGAAATGAACTTTTGGTGACTGGGGTCCTGTCCAAAAAAGTTGGATCCAAAACGATTTGTTTTATCCCATCCTTCACTGTGGAGGGTTCATGATGGGCGACATAAACACCTTTGTTGTAGTCTAACCCTGTGGAGGTGCAAAAAGTTTTATAATCCAGGGTGAATTGTTGCCCCCCATTAAGACTGAACCTGATGAGATATTCCCTGAGTGCTCTGAGGTTGTTCTCATCAGTAGAGGGTGTTGGGTCAAAGGCCTTAGCTGTAGCCCAAAACTCCCTGAGGAGGTTTTGGTACAGAGTAGAGGGACAGTGTACAAAGGCCGTTTTCAGTGGGCAGTTATAAAGAAATTTCATAATGTCCTTATAGGCTGGGACATTTTGAGGATATTCAAAATTGCCTATGACATTATTTGTTTTAAATTCAACATTGCTAAGATCTCCTACCCACTGTGAAGCAAACTGAAGAGATTGTGTTCTTGCCATTTCCATTAAAGGTTTTTAGGGTTTTGAAAAAAACTTCTTGACAAGAACAATCAAAGGTTTGAATCTCTTAAGTTGTGATGAAAACCTTTTGCAAAGGTTTACAAAGAAGATTTTCAGAAAAGGTTTTGAAGAACACAAAGATTTCTGGGTTTTAAAGGAGATTTTGACAGAGTTTTGTTAGCAGAAATCTTTTGTGTGTTTATGAGGTTTTGAATAGGGTATTTATAGAGTGGTGAGAGGGGTGGTTTGTGCACAAATGGGAATATTTAGAGTTGGTTTTTTAGAAAACGTTAGAATTTCCACATTTAATGCCACCACTCCATTACCCGCAGTAAAATCCCATTATTCAAGGGAACAGTTGCAGTGCACAGTAAAAGTGCACTTTTGCAGTAATAAAATATCAATAAGATATTTCATGTGAGAGGAGGCATTTAATGCCAAGTGGGGATTTGGTAAGTTTGTGAGGGACCCTTGATATGGTTGACAGTAAGACAAAGAGACATATATTCCTATATTAAATTGGCATAGTTAGCAACCTAGGACATTTAAGTGACTGATACTTGGATCATTTAGTTACTCATTTAATGCTCAATTCTAACTGTCAGGGTCCCTGAATGAGTCTTACTTATTCAGTGAGAGGATGTATTGTGGGTTTCATTCAGGGAGGAGGAAGCATTTCAAGGACCTTACTGAGATTGGTTTTCAGATGCCTGACTTTCAATGTCAAGCATTCCCAATTCAGCTTTCAGTCTCCTGAAGGCAGGTTCATCCAAGGGTTTGGTGAAGATATCAGCCAGTTGATATTCAGTAGGGATGAAATGAAGTTCTATGTCTCCTTTCATTATGTGATCCCTGATGAAGTGATATCTGATATCAATGTGTTTGGTTCTTTGGTGGAGGACAGGGTTGTTGGAGATTGCAATAGCACTGGTGTTATCACAGAAGATGGGTACCATTTTGTAATGGATGTCATAGTCACTGAGTTGACTTTTCATCCATAATACATTGGCACAACATCCTACTGCAGCTACATACTCAGCTTCTGCTGAAGACATAGCCACTAATTGTTGCTTTTTAGCACTCCAACAAACCAGCTTTCCTCCAAGAAATTGACAGGACCCTGAGGTACTTTTCCTGTCCGTATTGCAGCCAGCATAATCAGAGTCAGAATACCCTTTGAGGTCAAACCCTGAGCACTTTGGGTAGTAAAGTCCAAGGCTTGGAGTTCCCTTCAGGTATCTAAAAATTATCTTAGCTGCAGTGAGATGGGATTCTTTAGGATTAGACTGATATCTTGCTATTAGACAGACAGAGAATTGGATGTCTGGTCTAGAAGCAGTTAGATACATCAGTGAGCCTACAATCCCTCTGAAATGAGTTTGATTGACTGATTTGCCAGTGAGGTCAGGTCCAAGGTTGTTTGGAGGGACCATTGGTGTCTTCACTGAGGCACAGTCAGATATCTCATATTTCTTCAGGAGATTTCTGGTGTATTTCTCTTGACTGATGGATATTCCTTTATCAGTTTGCCGGATTTGCAGTCCAAGGAAGTATGTGAGTTCACCCATCATGCTCAATTCAAACTTCTTTGTCATCAGTTTTTCAAACTGTTTACAAAGAGTATAGTTTGTTGAGCCAAAGATGATGTCATCAACATACACTTGAACCAGTATCACATCTTGTTTTGTTCTGTAGACAAACAGTGTGTTGTCTATCTTTCCTCGGACAAACTTGTTTTGGATCAGGAAGGCTGAGAGAGTTTCATATCATGCCTTGGGAGCTTGTTTAAGTCCATAGAGGGCTTTGTCAAGCTTGCAGACATAGTCAGGAAATTCACTACTCTCAAAGCCTGGAGGTTGCTGAACATACACATCTTCCTTGAGATCACCATTTAAGAATTCACTTTTAACATCCATTTGGTAGACCCTGAAGTTCATGTATGTTGCATATGCAAGGAAGATCCTGATGGCTTTCATTCTTGCAACACGAGCAAATGTCTCATCATAGTCAATGCCTTCTTGTTGACTGTAACCTTTGGCCACAAGTCTGGCTTTGTTTTTAATGACAGTGCCATTTTCATCAGTTTTGTTTCTGAAAACCCACTTCATTCCTATGACTACATCCTGAGGACATTTGATCAAGGTCAAGACCTTGTTTTTATCAAACTGTTGCAATTCTTCTTGCATAGCCTGAACCCAACTTGGGTGTTTTAGAGCCTCAGTGACACTTTTGGGTTCTATATCTGATAGGTAATCAGCATATAGACATTCGTTGGCTGAAGCTGCAGTTAACTTAGCAGCCATGCTTCTAGTGAGCATGCCCTCAGTGGGTTCACCAATGATGTTTACAAGCTCAATGTCCTGAGATTTTGTCCACTTACTTTGTGGTCTAGGATCTGAGCTTGAAGAGGTCACTGAAAATTCAGGAGTGAGTTCAGTTTCAGGAGTGATGAGTGCTTATTCACTCATCATTTTTACCCACCTAAGACCAAAAAAACGACTAAAAACACCCAAATACAATTAAAATATGTCAAAAATATCCTCGGAGTGTGTGTTATGTCTTGCAGGTACAAAAGGATTGAAAACAGAGCGAAAACGGGCAAAATCTAGCCAAAATCAGAAAAGTGCTGAGAAGCCGGTGCCGGGATGTGATTTTCTACGATCGTTGATCAATTGAAGACCCGGACACGTTTTTAGAGTGGGTTTGGGAAAACCATCTTAAAACCTTCCTCGAAACACAAAATTACCAACACCCAAATGCCCATTTTGCCCGTCAAAACCAAAAATCCAAAAAAAAAAAAAAAAAAAAAAAAACCATTTTTACTTCAAAACCCATTATCATAAAAACTCATTTTTATTTAAGAAAACAATTATTAGTTAAAAAAAAAAAAAAAAAAAAAAATTT
This sequence comes from Chrysanthemum seticuspe, assembly GCA_019973895.1. Taxonomy (NCBI): domain Eukaryota; kingdom Viridiplantae; phylum Streptophyta; class Magnoliopsida; order Asterales; family Asteraceae; genus Chrysanthemum; species Chrysanthemum seticuspe. Next base: position 86,628,399 of record BPTQ01000005.1, read on the forward strand.
ACATTAAAATCCCTTTAAACTTTTTTTAATCCTACACCTTTCATAAACCCTTCACCCATCCCCACCATCAATAAAAAAAAAAAAAACGTTTTACCTGACCCACCTTTTCCCTCCTCTTTTCTTCTTTCTCTGAAACACTCAACCCCCATTACCCTGTCCATCCCAAACCTACTCACCCACTCTTTCCAAAGACCACCAAGGGTTCTGATCATGTCCAAACTGGTACCTACTTATTGGACGGCTTGGATTAGATGAAGAAAGCACAAAATTGGACTTTTCACTGATTGCCCTCAGAGAAGAAGCACAACAGGAAGATGAAGAACCATTCTTAGTTTAGTATAAATAGACAATGTATGCCAAAATGATAAGGCAGTCTTAGTCTTTAGTTTTAAAAAGTCAGATTTAGTTTTAAAAATTAAGTTTTTCCTTTGTAATTTCTAGTTTTCATTAATGAAAAAAATATTTCTTTTATTTATGTCTTAGCTTATAAATAAGTTGTTAGTGCTTATTGTATTTTTTTTTACTAAATCTAATTAGTTCTGTGGCCATTATATCTTTGCTTAATTCAGTCTTGTAAAAGAAAAAAACCAAGTATCAGTTTTCAGTATCAGTTTTAAAAGAGAACACTCTATTTAAGGAGTGTTTGGTTTAAGATTTTTAAATGGGTCAAAGTGGTTTTTACCCACTTTGACCACTGAAGTAAAACCTATTTTGAGTGTTCTAAACGAGTTCTATGAACTGAAATAAGGTTTTAAAAGTTTTCACAAGTTTTAAGTTTTATTTTTAGTTTCAAAAAGTTGTCTGCTGTCAGTTTTTCATTAGCAATTTAGTTAAGATTTTGCAGTGATAAAAATTAATAAAAAATAAAAATAGACATTTCACCAGCTTGTTTAACTGTGGTTAAGAGAAAAAAATTCACAAAATTTTTTTACTAGGGCTGCAGTGGGTTCAAAGTGGGTGGTTTGGGCACTTACCTGTTCTGTGCACAAATATCAAGCTCAACTGTTACTTTTCGCAGCTTATTTATAAGCTGAAAATAGCTTATTAAAAGGAACTATTGGGGGCAAAAGTTAGTTGGCTGGGTGGACACAAAGTAGCCAAAAGCCCAAGTTCTAAATCTCTCTCTAGCTTATCTCAAATAAGCTCCCAAGTAAGCCCTTTGGCCTGTTCAGCTGCAAACCACATCAGCAGACTCTTTCTTTCTTTTTTTAGTGCTTATTAGATATCCCTTTAGCTTATTTAGTGCTAATTAGTAGATTTAGAATAACTTTAGTATAGTATAGCTTATTAGTGCTTATTGTGCCTTTTAGATTAGCTTATTTCTCACTGTAGAAGTTTAGGATTCCCCTTAGTGTAGCTCTTATTCCAACTGCTTTTCCCTTCTTTCTGATGGTGCTTTTTAACTATTGGTAGCTTATTTTAGTCTAGAAATTCGTGTGTAGCTTATTTGTGCTTTAGTTGTGCTTAATTGACCACTTTTCATGCTCATTTTTTGGTGATTAAACTGTTAGGTGTGTTTGGTTGTTCACTGTCCAAAACAACAGCAATAAGCTGTTCATACAGCTTATTTGTTGAGTTTTAAGAAAAAAAAAAGTTTTCACAAAAATTGCTTTTTTCATTGTCCTTTACAAGTTCCAAAAGAAAATATTGAGAAAAAAATAATTGCCAAAGAAGGGAGTAAGTGGGCATCGAACACAGGACCTGCTGCACATGGTGGAAACGAGCCGAGCCGCTCGTAAAAAGCTCAGGATCAGATCGGTAAAAAGCTCGAACGAGCCGAGCTTAAACGAGCTCGAGCCAGAGCCCGAGCCTAAACTAAAGCTCATTTAATAAACGAGCTCGAGCCCAAGCTTAATATACAGAGCTCGACTAGGCTCGCGAGCCTAAACGAGCTCTAAGTATATTTTCTGTATTTATACATATATAATATATATAAATAAATAATATACGTATATATAAGTATAACCCTAATAATCATCGCTACTTTACCTAATCCCACTTACACAAAGATGCAGCCCCCATCCTAATTTCACTCTCCAAAACAGTCACCACATGCAAACCATATGCCACCAAAAATATTATTCACTTTCTTTCTAATCTCAACAAAAACGCAGCAGCCACACTATACTGTTTTCTCCTAAATGAATCTAAAAAAAGTAGTGCTTTATTTTTGCAAAAAAAAAACATATCCATCAAACGAACAACAAAATTTCTTACAACTTCTTGTTTCTTTCTGTTATTACACGAACCACAAACATTTGATTGTTTATAGGCTTCAAGATCTTGTAAAGGAGGTCTCGGGTAAGGTTTTTATTGTTGTTGTTTTCTTTTCTTTTAAAGATCGATGACGATTCCTTTTCTGCTTTTTTATTTAAGAACAAGTCTGTGAGTGTAGAAAGAGGAAACTGAGATCTTGTTTTGTTCATTTTAATTTCGAGTGTTGTTAGGAGATGAGATTGTGGCTGGTTGTGGCTGTTACTCCGAAAAGAAATAGGACAGTGGGATCTTGTTACTTGTTGTAGTTGGCTGAGTTATTTGTTGTTGTATATCTTGGCTTATGTTCTTGGTTAACATGGTTGGTTGTTTGCATCACAACCAGTTCACTTTCATTTCTTTTAGCATATGCCAGTGATGACAAACGCATTCTTCTGTTAGAATCGAGCTCCAAACACGAGCCGAGCTCGAGCTTTATACAAGCGCATCATAAACGAGCCGAGCCCGAGCTTTATATATCATAACACGAGCCGAGCTCGAGCTAAGATCTTAAGGCTCGAACCGAGCCGAGCTCGAGCTCGAGCTCGAGCTTTCTAAAATATAAACGAGCAGAGCTAGAGCTCTGGAAGGCTCGGGCTCGGCTCGGCTCGTTTCCAGCCCTACATAACCACGACCACGCACACACCACTTTACCATCTGCACTAGTAGTAGTCATGTGTTAGATTCTCCTTTATTAATTACTTAATAACCTTTAGTCCAGTTTTAGCTTTTTCCTTTTCAAAGCTTATTAACTGCTGAATTCATTAAGCAGTAGCATGTTTTCTTATTTTTCTTAGATTTAGTTCACTTAAAAGTATTTTAGGTAATTTTCCCAGATTTTTATAAAAATTTTTAGTATTTTTAATTAATTAATTAGTTAAAATTAGTTTTTAATTCGTAATAAATAAAATAAAAGTCGAAAAAATACCTGGCTTTTTCCTAAAATTATTTTTATTAGTTTAGAATGTAGGAAAATTAGTTTTACACCCGTAAGCCTTAAATTGCATCTTTTTCACTTTCGAGGCTCGGGATTAGCTCGGGTTTTCGCGTTGTTGTGCTTTAGAACTCTAGACCGTAATTTAGCTTCGTTTTAATGTTTGTTATGTCAATTAGTTGATAACTAAGTGTTTTTCTTGATTTACTTGCTTAAATTTCAATTCCGTGCTTTAAATTCTAGAATACGTAATCAAATCCAAATTCTTTAAAACCAATTCAAGTTATAAATCACGAAACTCAACGAATCCTTCCATTCACACCTCGTTGGGACACGACCCGGGAAATCACTTTTCCGGTATCACTTTTATCACACCCGTGAGATTTGGCACGTTAACCCTTTTCCTAAAAGGTTAATTTGTCGGGTTTTACGGTTAATTTGATATATTGATATTTTGTTTATTTCACCACACTCACAACAAACGAATCAAATTTTGGCGCCGCTGCCGGGGAGGTGCGTTGTGACAATATCGTGATTTTTGCGATTAGTGACTTGAAGAACCTTCCTCGTGAAGTTATTGTTTTTATAAAAATACAAAAATATTTTTCTTTTCTTTGTATATATATGTAAAAGATTAAAAATACAAAAAGATTTTTGCTTGTTGTTTTAAATAAAATAGAACACACAATAAATATAACACTTCTCAACTTGAGTGTTATCATTATAAGTTCCCGAACAAAAGATTTAAAACTTGCCTTTGTGTTACTTTGCGTGAATACGCTTGTGATTATTGGTTTAAGTTCACTGTGTTTTGCCTCGGTCTTGTTTTAATTGAAAGTGTTGTTTTTGGAAGTGCATGTGCACTCGCTCGCAAGCTCGTAGACGTAACCATAACCAAGCAAACGTACCCGAGATACGTACCGTTGAACAACCCACCATGGCACAAAACCAAGGGAACGGACCTCAAGTCCAAGTACCCGATCCACAAAATCAAGCTCCCGATCTCCGAACGATGGAGGAGCTTTGCCAACCCACGATGGATGGACGGGGCGGTCCAATTGCCCCGGTTAACATCGAGGCCACAGATTTTGGACTTAAGCATCACATGATTCAACAAGTCCAAAGTTTTTGCCAATTTCACGGATTACCGGGTGACGATGCCAACAAGCATCTTGACAAATTTCTCACCGTCACCCAAAGTATGAAGCAAAATGGGGTCTCCGATGACGCCCTTCGCTTATACCTCTTTCCATATTCCTTGACGCTTCATTCCACCGCTTGGTTTGATCGTCTTCCTAATAATTCAATCCATAGTTTCGATGAAATGATCTCCAAATTCTTGGCGAAATACTTTCCACCGTCAATGGTGACGAAACTAAGGAATGAAATCATCAACTTTAGGCAGCAACCCGATGAGTCCTTATTTGAGGCATGGGAACGCTATAAGCTTTCGATTGATCGATGTCCGAACCACAACATGTTGCTTGTCACCAAAATAGATACATTATATAACGGGTTAACATTGAGACATCGTGACACGATCAATGCTGCTGCCGGTGGTACCTTTATGAAAAGGCGACCCGAAGAGTGCTATGATCTCATTGAAAACATGACTGCCCACCATAATTATTGGGATTCCTCAGCCGAGAGGAGTGAGTCAATGAGATCTACCACATCTTCGTCTTCGGAATTAACGACTCTCACCAAAAAGATTGAAGAAATTTCCACCGCTGTGCTAAAATTGAGTCAAATGAATAATAATCAACAAGTGAATGTCGTGAACAAGAGTTGTGAAACTTGTGGTGGTCCACACCCCTATTTTGAGTGCCCAGCCTCCGGTGGCTTCACTCAAGAGAACGTATATGCTGTTACGGGTTCCTACAATTCGGGAGGTAATTCCTACCAACCACAAGGAGACCGTAACCTTCTAAGCTATCGTTCTAATAATTACCTCGGACCATCTGGGTTCAATCAAAATCAAAACAATCAAAATGTGCAAAACAGAAATAATCAGTTTAATCAGAATCAAAATCAGAATCAGAATCAGAATTTTCAAAATCAAGGTTTTCAAAATCATGGAAATTACAATCAAAACTGATTCCAAGCTCCGCAACAAAATGTGCAAGCCCCACCTCCTCAAGCTTCCGTTGAAATTGCTAATTACATCAAGAACAATGAGGCTAAGATGGTGGCTATGCAAAATCAGATTACCACTTTGAAAAATGATTTCACTTCTGAGCTTAGAGCTACTAGTAACAAGATTGATCAATCTCAAAGCAAGATTGAAAGCATGTTTGCTAGTCTCATGAGTCAAAAGAATCAAGCTTCGCCTTCGGGATCTCTTCCGAGTAATACCATTCCCAACCCAAAGGGTGAGTTGAATGCTATTGCTACTCGTAGTGGTAAGTCGTATGATGGACCCTCGATGCCAACTCCTTCTCCGGTGAAGGATGTAGAACGAGAAGCCGAGGTGTCAAAGGACAAGGTGCATATCTCAAGCCCACGAGTACCGCACAAGTCCAACCTCCGGTTGTCCTACCTCCAATTCCGGAACCCGTTGTTCCAATGACCATTCCTAAGCCTTCGCTTCCTTATCCTTCGAGGCTTAGTGACCAAAGGCTCCATGATAAGACTAGTCAAAAAATGGAGAAGCTTATCCAAATCTTTCAAGATTTGCACTTCCATATTAGTTTCGCGGACGCTCTTCTTCTAATGCCCAAGTTCGGTCCAACAGTCAAAAGTTTGTTGAATAACAAAGAAAAGATTTCCGAATTGGCTAAAACTTCCTTGAACGAGAATTGTTCGGCGGTTATCCTTAAAAAACTTCCCGAAAAGTTAGGATACCCCGGCAAATTCCTCATCCTGTGTGATTTTCAAGGCATAGTTTAATGCTCCGCTTTGGCCGATCTTGGCGCGAGCATTAACTTGATGCCACACTCCATGTGGAAGAAGCTTTCGTTACCCCCGCTTACACCTACATGTATGATCCTCGAGCTTGCGGACCGCACAAGTTCTCGTCCGTTGGGTATAGCCGAGGATGTATTTGTGAAAGTAGGAAAGTTTCATTTCCCCGCCGACTTTGTTGTCGTCGACTTCGATGCTGATCCTCGAGTACCCCTCATCCTTGGGAGGTGCTTCTTGAAAACGGGTCGTGCATTGATCGATGTTGATGAAGGGGGAATCACTTTGAGGGTAAACAAGGAAGCCGTTACTTTCAATCTCGATCAAGTTACGAGATACTCCCCCAATTATGAAGACACTTACGTCAACAAAATTGATGTCATTGACATTGTGTCGGGGGAGTATTCTCAAGAAATTCTTGGATTCTCGAGTGGAAATCCCATCGTTGCTCTATCTTCCCCTCCCCTCACTCCGTTTGAGGGAAGTGACTTTATTTTGGAAGAGATTGAAGCATACTGGTCTAGTGATTCTGTTTCACGGAAATTGATCACGCTCCCATCGACATCGAGGGAGGCATACTTCTCCTCGAGAAGTTGCTCAATGATGATCCTTCATCACTCCCTCCTCAAGAACTTCATAAAGAGGAAATTAAAACTATTGAAAAATCTAATGATCCTCCCGAGGTCGAACTTAAGGACTTACCACCTCATCTCGAGTACGCATTTTTGGAGGGCGATGATAAGTTACCCGTCATAATTGCTAAATACTTGAGTGAGGATGAAAAAGCCGCTCTCATAAAGGTTTTGAAGTCACTGATGAGTGTGCAAATACTCATCATTTTTGTACCGTTTAGAATGCCAAAAACATCTGAAAACACTCAGAAATGCATCAAAATGATGAAAATATCACAAATAAGTGTTTTTTGTGTTTTAAATGCAAAAATACCAAAAACAGGTGAAAAACGTATCAAGTTTGTAATATTGGCAGTTTTAGTCCCCCAAGTTTCAAAAGTTGTCAAATCTAGTCCCTGGAATCCAAAAATATGGAGTTTTATCATTCAAGGTCCCTGAAATATTCTAAATTGTCAAAAATGGTCCTTGAATGAATCTTTGGTCAAATGGCAGAAAAGGTCCCTAAAGTTTAAAAAGTGTCAAAAATAGTCCTTGGATTTATAAAAATGGAAAATAATCAAATATGGTCCTTGTACTATTAAAGTTTGTCAAGATTGGTCCTTATTATAACTTTGGAATGTTGGCAGTTTTGGTCCCTCAAAAATCCAAAATTACATGAATGGTCCTTGTATTAATAACAAAACCAATTGGACCCTTTGTGTATTTTGAACCTCAGCCAAAACAAAAGAACCCCAGTCATATACCCATTTTGAACCCTCACGTTATTAATAATACCGGGTCAAATAAAGTCAAACGCGCCAAAACAGCCTACACTGTTCATCTCCCTCTCCCAATCCTGCAATACCAAAACCAGGTGGTTTTCAACCTTTCCACCTCACCTTAACAGCTGTTTAACAACTCCCTTCCACCTCCACAAACATCCACAACTCTTTAATTGCAAAAACCTACTCGTCCTGCTCAAAAGACTTTTGGCGCCAAAATGACAAATGGATGGTTTTGATGAATTTGAATGATCCAATGGCTGAAAATAGGTGGGATTTAATCAGAGGTCGACAAGAAAGCTTTTGGATGCCTATAAAAAGGTAAAGAAGCTGAGAGAAGAAAAGCAGTAGAGTAGATTAGTTTAAAACATGTCGACTTAATGTAATTTTAGTTTTCAGTTGTATTTCTTAGTTCAAAAAGGTTGTAACCAGTATTCCTAGTGTAATGTGAATCTTATTTAAGTTTAATTTTAAGTGATCTTTGTTAAAAAATCAGAATTTGCATTTTTACCTTTAAATTCTCATATTAGTTAAAGATTGTTAAAAGTGGTGTTTTATAGTTTTTACAAGCTCATATTAGCTTATTACTAAGTTTTTATAAGCTCAGTACCATTAAAAACTAGTTTTAGTCAATAATCAAAAAATCACAAAAAAAATCTAGAAAATACTTGAAAAATAAAAAATATGTCTAAATCAGTTTCAAAGCTTCATTAAGCTTTATTTCCTGTTTGATTAAGCTTACATAAGCTCAAAATAGCTTATTGTAGGTTTAGTTTGGTTACATACTCAATTCTACTCTAAAATCAATTCCATTCAACAAAAGTCAACTGCTGAAGCTGATTTGGGTTTGAACATGAAATTGGGTGATACAGAGCTGGAACTGGTTATATTTGGGTTAGCTTAGCTGTAATTTGGGGTTGAGAACAGTTTAGACTAGTGGTTATTGGTTATTCAGTGGCAAGTCATTAAAGCTAGACCTCTTGTAAGCTCTTATTTTAATCTCAAGTTCATACAGTAGTATAGATCAGCTATCTATGTTTCAATTTTGATTTTATTATCTTAATGTTGCTAGTTTGATTAGTATTTGATTTGTTTAAGCTTGTTTATATCTTCTACACACATTTCTGCCTTAACCTGATTTGATAATCTCATTTTAAGAATTCATGGTTTGAGACTGTTTTGTGGTTTCACTTTGCACTAAATAGATCTAAGTTGATTATAATAAGTAGTATTAAGGTTATTCATGGTTTAGAATTAAGTTTTGATTAGTAATATAACCAAATCAGTATCATAACTAGTGTTTGGATAAGGTCTTATTTCTGTGTTAGAGGTCAAATCAGAGGTTAGGTTTGATTGATATAGCTCTATTTAGGTAAAAGAAAGTCATTCTAGGTTGTATTTTGCATCTAATATTTTTAAAAGTCAAAATCATTGTGAATCTGCTCTTGTGTTCAAATCAGTTAGCATAAGTTAGTATAATTTTGGATTAAGGTAGAAGAAGTAGTGATAAAGCCTCCATCAGTTCTATTTTACCTCTAAACATCATAATCAGTCAGCCATCTTGATTCAAATCTCACATTGGTCAAAGTCTCATCTCATTCTCAAAATAGTCAAATAGTGATAATTGCAGTTTTTGCAAATCTTTCTTGATCTTTCATGGATTCATATGAGGTTTTAATCAAATGATATTTTAGATTTTACAAGTTCAGTTGGTCTAGTTTAATAATCTCAGTTTTGTTGAATTTTATCAAGCTCCTATAAGCTCTTAATCAGCTTCCAATAAGTCCCCATATGCCCTGTGCACACACTCAGTGATAACTGAGTTTGCACAGGTTTTGTGCAGAGCTCTCAACAAGCTCATGAGAGATTGTCCTGGGCTAATATTTGGTTTATAAGCTCCTTGCTAGGTCCACTTGAGATTGTGATATCTGGTTTTGGGTTCCAACTAGGGTAGATAGCTTATTTTTAAGCTTGAAATAAGCCCCTCAGGACTGAATTCACTTGTTTGATTGTGTACTCATAAGCCTGTAGCTTGTAATCTGGTGGTGTAGGATAGCTGCAGTAAGTTGATTTCACCTAGTTTTGGCTTATTTAAAATATTGGTAGCTTCTGGAACACTCAATTAGCTTATAGCTTATTTGCTTAATAGCTTTTAATCTCAGTTTGCTCAGCAGTAGCTTATCCTGTGTTCAAATCTAGTTTTTTGTTAATTTACCTAGCATCATAATAATATTTTAGAATTTTCCTGAATTTTTCATAATTTTTCATCACTGTTTGCTATTTTTCTTATTTTAAATCAGTTTTTAAGACTTTTTAAATAGCTTTTAATGCAAATAAATCAGAAAAGCTTAAAAAAATAATTTTTCAATTTTCATAGCTTAAGATAAATATAAAAAGAAAATAAATAATTTTTCCAGAATTTTCTTAGCTTAAATAGATTTTCTATCATTTTAATTAGTTTTAAATAGTAATTAATTAATAATAAATACATAAAAAGTCTAAAAAATATATTTTCAGTTTTAAAATAAGTTTTATAATATTTTAGATTTTTCTAAGTCATAATTTCATTTTTCTAGCTTTATTTCATATTTTCTTATATTTTAGGATATTATTAAATAGTTAAAAATAGTTTTTAATTAATAATAATTAGATAAATAGTTTTAAAAATAAATTTCTTTTTCTTAAAATTTTCTTTTATTATTAGAATTATTAAAAAGTAATTTTCATTTTCATGAGTCTTTTAGTTTTCTGATTTCACATTTTTATTTTACACGTTTACGTTTGTTTTAGTTTAAGTTTTACGTTTTTAATCGTTAAACGTTTTTTTTAGAATAGAATTAAAATGACTTCAAAGTCTTTTATAGATTTAATTTCCTTAGTTTAATCACTTAATCAATCATCACCCTTTCCTGTTCAATATTCACCAGATCACAGATTCGTTGTACTACAGATTTCACACCTCGTTGGGACTTAACGACCTGTGGAAACACTATACTCTCCAGATCTTAATTGCATTGGTTTTAGACAGTTTGAATTTTATTACGGTTAACCATTCACAAGTGGTTAGATTGTGTGATAAACTTGACAGTTTGGACCTAATCAGTCACACAAGTGAGCCATCGCTTGGAAACTTTCCGACATCAAGGGTATTAACCCGGAATTTTGTACACATAAGATTCTAATGGAAGATGACTTCAAACTGGCGGTTCAAAAACAAAGGAGGGTGAATCCTAAAATTCATGAGGTTATCAAGCAAGAAGTCATAAAACTTCTCCATGCCGGATTGATTTACCCTATCTCGGATAGTCCTTGGGTGAGCCCCGTTCATTGTGTGCCCAAAAAAGGTGGCATTACCGTTGTTGAAAATGATGAAAACGAGTTGATTCCTACTCGATTGGTTACGGGATGGCGTGTGTGCATTGACTATCGAAAGTTAAATGAAGCCACCCGTAAAGACCATTTTTCCTTACTCTTCATGGACCAAATGCTTGAGAGATTAGCGGGAAACGAATCCTATTGTTTTCTCGATGGTTTCTCGGGTTATTTCCAAATACCCATTGACCCACAAGATCAAGAAAAGACCACATTCACGTGTCCTTATGGAACATTCGCTTACCGGCGCATGCCTTTCGGCTTATGCAATGCTCCCCGGTACATTCCAAAGGTGTATGATGGCCATTTTCCATGATATGATCGAAAAGACTATGGAAGTCTTTATGGATGATTTTTCGGTCTTTGGGGTTTCTTTCCAAACATGTCTCTCCCATTTGGACAAAATGCTTGAACGTTGTGAAAACACGAATCTTTGTCTAAATTGGGAGAAATGTCATTTCATGGTTAAAGAGGGAATTGTCCTCGGCCATAAGATCTCTAAGAACAGGATTGAGGTGGACAAAGCTAAAGTTGATGTTATTGCAAAGTTACCTCCTCCCACAACCATCAAAGGAGTTAGAAGTTTCCTTAGTCATGCCGGTTTCTATCGTCATTTCATTCAAGATTTCTCAAAAATATCCCGGCCAATGACCCGACTTCTAGAAAAAGGTACTCCTTTCATCTTCTCTAGTGAGTGCATTGAAGCTTTTCAAACTCTTAAAAAGAAGCTCACTGAAGCACCAATTCTAGTTGCCCCCGATTGGGAATTACCATTTGAGCTTATGTGCGACGCAAGCGATTTCGCCATAGGTGCAGTATTGGGGCAACGAAAATCAAAACATTTCCAGCCTATACATTATGCTAGCAAAACTTTGACCGAAGCTCAAGCACATTACACCACGACGGAGAAAGAATTACTAGCTGTGGTGTATGCTTTCGAGAAGTTTTGGCCATACTTAATCTTGTCCAAAAGCATAGTGTATACGGATCACTCGGCCCTCAAATATCTTTTTGCTAAGCAAGATGCAAAGCCGAGATTGCTCCAATGGGTTCTCCTCCTACAAGAATTTGATATCATTATCCGTGATAAAAAAGGAGCGGAGAACCTAGCGGCTGACCACTTGTCCCGTCTTGAAAATCCTCATCAAGGTGTGCTTGAGAAAAAGGAAATAAATGAAACGTTTCCTCTCGAGACACTTAATGTGGTATCTCATCGTGGAGATTCGAGTACCCCATGGTTTGCCGACTTTGCAAACTATCATGCGGGTAACTTTGTTGTTAAAGGGATGTCGTCCCAACAAAAGAACAAAATTTTCAAAGATGTTAAGCATTATTTCTGGGACGACCCCTACTTGTTTAAGGTTTGTGCGGATCAAGTCATCCGACGGTGTGTTCACGGCCAAGAAGCCGATGAAATTCTCAAGGCTTGTCGTCATGGACCCACGGGGGGACATCATGGCCCGAACTACACCGCCAAGAAGGTGTTTGATTCCGGTTTCTATTGGCTCACAATTTATAAAGATGCCCATGACCTCGTCAAATCTTGCGATTCTTGCCAACGTCATAGCAACAACTCTAAAAGAGTTGAAATGCCTCAAAATGTTATTCAAGTGTGCGAGATCTTTGACGTATGGGGCATCGACTTTGTGGGGCCGTTCCCGTCTTCTCGAGGGAACAAGTATATACTCGTGGCGGTCGACTATTTGTCAAAATGGGTAGAGGCGAAAGCGCAACCTACCAACGACGCCCGAGTTGTTGTGAAATTCTAAAAGTCTCTCTTTGCCCGTTTCGGAATTCCCCATGCCATCATTAATGATCGCGGTACACACTTTTGCAATGACCAATTCGCAAAAGTGATGCTCAAGTACGGTGTCACTCACCGACTTTCTACCGCGTATCACCCACAAACTAGTGGGCAAGTGGAAGTTTCGAATCGAGGTTTGAAAAGAATCTTGGAAAGGACCGTAGGTGAAAACCGTGCCTCTTGGTCGGACAAGCTAGAAGATGCACTTTGGGCCTTCCGTACCGCTTACAAAACACCCATCGGGTGTACTCCTTAAAAGCTTGTGTACGGAAAGGCGTGTCATTTACCGATCGAGCTCGAGCAAAAAGCCTATTGGGCCTTAAAGCATGCCAATTTTGATCTCAAGTCCGCGGGTGATCACCGGAAAGTTCAACTCAATGAATTAAACGAACTCCGTGATCAAGCCTACGAGAACTCATTGATTTACAAAGAAAAGACAAAGAAGATCCATGACTCAAAGATCAAGAACCGTGTTTTCAACGTCGGTGACCGAGTCCTTCTTTTCAATTCTTGTTGGGAATTATGCGAAGTAGGATTTCTACCGTCAATACTGCCGAAGGATTCTGCTGAAGTGATAACAGAATCTGCTGAAGAAGAGATTATGCTGAAGTATAAAAGCCGTGCCGTGTATCTGCTGAAGAGTGGAAGCTGACTAGGATCTGCATGTGCTTTATTAATTACATTCTTGTACTGCCCGAGGTTAGCATGGGTATTATTGTACTGCTCAATATTGTTTAGTGTTTAGCCATTAAATGCATGCTTGCATGCTTAGTCGATTGAGTAGTAATAGTTTAGGGTTCCTTGTCTATAAAAGGAACTTGATAGTATATAATAGTAACTAATTCGAAACATAGAGTTTCAGTTAATAAAAGATCCATAGAGGATCTAAGTGTTCTTAGTTATAACAACTTGTATTTACATTCCGCTAAAGAATACGAGTTGTAGAGATTTTCTATTAATTTGCTTATGATTACATAGGCAACACTAACGATCTACGAGTGCTCAAGATCTGTCAAGGTCTCTTTGTGTTTTCAACAAGTGGTATCAGAGCCTCGGGAAAGTCTCTACGATACTGAGAACCATATTTTACCTCACCCCCATACAACCAAAAACACATTCACCATGCCTGGAACTGATGATGAATCCAAAGTCACCAACAACAACAGCAAGAACACCACCTCTATGCAACAACTTAGTCTTTCCAACAGTAATGGTAAGTTTCCTTATCTAAAAAAGGAAGAGTATGATCTGTGGACAATGAAGATGCAGAACTGGATCTCCAATATTGATTGGAATCTTTGGGAGATTGTGAAGAAAGGAAACAGTCTAAAGAAGACTATCCCAGATCTTGATGGTAAGTTTACCATTGCTCCTCCCAAAACTGCTGAAGAGATTCTAGCTGTGCAAAGAGAGTACAAAGTAAGAACCATCCTTCTTCAAGCTATTCCTGAAGATCACTTGGGTGATTTTCACCACATGGATGATGCAAAGGACATATGGATGGCGCTTAAAGCAAGGTTCGGTGGCAATGAAGAGTCCAGGAGAATGAGGAAGTCCATGCTGAGACAACACTTTCAAGAATTCAATATCTCAGAAGAAGAAGGTATCCACAAGGGATACGACAAGTTTCATAAGATTTTGAGTCAGCTAAACCAGCTGAATGCAAAACCTGACAATGATGATTGCAATTCAAAGTTCCTACGATCTTTGCCTCCATCATGGTTACATGTAAGTATAGCCCTTAAGGCTAAAGGTGGGTTGGACATGCTCACTTTTGATGAGCTATACAACAAACTCAAATCTCTTGAACCTGATGTCAGATCTCCCTACCGTGCATCCTCTTCTGGTCATACAGCCTTTGTTGGGACATCTCACTCCAATATGATGATACATGCTCCTAGTCCAACTTACTTACCATCATCATCTTACAATCGTCCCACTCCATCATGCCCTCAAGCTAAAACTGGTAGTATATTGGAGGATGTTCTTCATTCATTTGTTGCTGATTATGATACTCAGCAGCATCTTGTCTATGAAGATTTTGAGCAGGTGGACCCACTTGATATGGAGGAGATGAAACTGAAATGGCAGGTGGCCATGCTTTCAATAGATATCAAAAGGTTTGAAGAGAGGTCAGGAAGAAAGTTTGGCTTCAAGGGAAAGGATCCAGCTCGTTTTGACAGGAGAAAGGTCAAGTGTTTCTCTTGTCACCAGATGGGTCATTTCTCAAGGGAATGCAAAGATAGGAAGAGTGGAGAGGGAGCTAACTACAATTCCTATCAGCAGAATCAGAAGGAAGCTAGAACTTCAGCAGCTCTTGTCACCTTGGATGAACAGGTCAACTGGGCTGCACATGAACCTGTGAATGAGGAAGCTTCTGATACAGAGAAGCTTGGATTGCTGGAAAGATGTACTTCAGAAGATAGGCATGATCAATTTGCCTTGATGGGACTTTCTCAGGTACACAACTGTATATTTGGTTGTAGTGAAAGATACAATGAACTTAAAGAAGCTTATGACACTATGAAACCTAAATACAATGAATGCTATGTTGATAATGAAGCTTATAAACTTTCGTTAAAAACATTAGAAAGACAAAAAGTATGGTTTCAAAAGAATCAGATAGCTTATGAAGAAAAGATAAAGGGGTTACAATTTGATCTAGATATTGCAAACATTAACTTAAAACGCACTGAAAAGGAAAAAGATGATGCTATTGCTGAGAACCTAGAGCTTAAAGAGAAACTAGCTGAGGAAATAGCTAGACATAAACAATGGTTAATATCAGGTGACAATCTAGCTAGAGAAATCTATAGTAGTCAGTCAGTGACCTCTGGAATAGGTTTAGGCTTTCAAAAGTATGTAGGATTGGAAGCTAGGAATGATGGGCGTAAATCCACACTTGCAGGCTTAGAAAATGTTGTTAAAAAGGGTGATTTGCATGCTGTCTCTGGACCAATTAGAGGTGAATTCATGCCCACTGACCTGTCCATTACTGTTGACTTTGATGGATCACACCATCTGTATGGCAAAAAGTCAAAAGACTTGCCAGATACCGATGCTTCATCTAATGACTTTGTCTCTTTCTCTGACAGTGACAATTCATCGGATCAAGGGTCTACTTCCAGCTGTGATTCAAGTGATAAGTCAGACCTTCCCAAGCCCTCACCTGAGCCTACACCCAAACCTGCACCCAAGTCTATCTACAAGCCTTCTAGGGTAGCTGCTGAGGAATCAACTTCCAAGACAGTTTCCTCTGAAGACTTGTCCTTTAAATCTTTGCATAATAATTCTGTTAAAAACAATTCCTTTAATGTTTCTGGTTTAAGTACTTCTACATGTAATAGAACATCTTCTTTGTTGAATAAATCTTCCAAAAGGAAGACATGTTTTGTATGTGGAAGTAAATTTCATTTAATTAAGGATTGTGATCTCTATGAGCAAAGATTGGGTGTATGTGCTACTCAGCAGAAACCTAGACCAGTGTGGACCAATGTTAATAAAATTCCACCTTATGTCCCACAAGCAACTTATACTGACTCTCCTTGGAGGAGATCAGCTGATAGACCTTATGTGCAACCTACTAGCCCATACTTTAAACATGGTTATTGGCCTGCATATGTTGACTCTATGAATAATGGGAAAGGGTGTTGGGGTACTGCTGTCAAGTCCTCAGCAGGTTGTTCTTGGAAAAATAAGGGACCTAAATTTCAATGGAAACCCAAGAACAATGGTGGATCTTTCTCTTCTGCTAGACCTAAATCTTATGATCCACAAGGCAGGTTCAAGTCAGCAATGACTTGAGCCTCCTTTGTATACTAACATTCTTTTGTATATATTTTTTGTTACTATAGGATCATCCTCTTAAGCATAAAGATATTGGTATTGTTGATAGTGGGTGTTCAAGATGCATGTCTGGAAATAGAGATATGATGCACAATTTTGTTCCTATTGAAGAAGGAGGCAATGTGACTTTTGGTGGAAGTGATGGTAAAATTACTGGGAAAGGCACCATCAAGACACCCCTACTGAACTTTGAGAATGTGTACTATGTTAGGGAACTTCAACAATTCAACTTGTTCTCAGTCTCACAAATTTGTGACACCAAGAACAAGGTACTCTTCTCTGAAGATGAATGTCTTGTGCTTTCTAAAGAGTTCAAGCTTCCAGAAGATACTTCAATTCTGCTGAGAGTTCCTCGAACTCACAATCTATACACATTCAACCTCAATGAAGTTCATCCTGAAGGTGACCTCACTTGTTTGGTGGCTAAAGCATCCTTGGATGAGTCTACCAAATGGCATAGGAGAATGGCTCATGTGAATTTCAAGACCATAAACAAACTCTCTAAAATGGGTCTTGTTGAAGGGCTTCCCTCCAAAGTTTTCTCCAATTATCATAATTGTGTTGCATGCAACAAAGGGAAGCAACACAGAGCCTCCTACAAAGCTATCACTGCTATGAGCATTATTTCTGAGCCTCTTCAGCTGTTACATATGGATCTTTTTGGTCCAACTTAAGTCAGAAGCATTGATCACAAGTATTTTTGTTTGGTTATCACTGATGGCTTTAGCAGATTTTGCTGGGTGTTCTTTCTAAGGACTAAATATGAAACATCTCCAGTGCTAAAAGACATCATCACCCTCGTTGAAAATCAGTTGAACAAGAAAGTTAAGGGAATTCGGTGTGATAATGGGACAGAGTTCAAGAATGCTATTATTATAGAACTCTGTAGGTCTAAAGGGATAAAGAGGGACTATAGCAATCCAAGAACCCCACAACAAAATGGGGTAGCTGAAAGAAAGAATAGGACCTTGATAGAGGCTGCAAGATCAATGCTTTATGTTCTGGACTGAAGCTGTTGGCACAGCTTGCTATGTGCTAAACAGAGTCTCCATCACTAGACCTCACCTCAAAACACCATATGAGCTTCTCTTTGGGAAGGTTCCAGCCATTCATTACCTCAAACCTTTTGGTTGTCAAGTGACCATTCTAAACACCAGTGATCCGTTGGGGAAGTTTGATGAGAAAGCTGATGAGGGTTATATTGTGGGTTATTCAGCTCATAGCAAGGCTTACAGAGTGTACAATTTATCTGCCAAGAAAATAGAGGAGACTTTGAACCTGAGGTACATGGAAGATAAGCCTAATGTTCAAGGACAGGGTCATGTGTGGTCTTTTGACCTTGACTACTTAACTGATTATTTGGGTTATACTAGACATATGGCTAAACAACGTGCAGGTTCTCAAGAGTCTCCCACTAACAATGCAGGTACCTTGGATGCTGACTCAGAAAGTGAATTTGAAGATGATGAACAACCTATACTTGTGCCTTCTTTCTCCCCTAACAATGTTGCAGGTAACACTTCTAGAGATACTTCTGCTGAGAGTGAAGATGAATCACACTATGCTGAGGACCTTGCTAGGCTTCAGACTCAAGAGTTTGCAGCTAAGCTTGAAGCTGAGAAGGTGAATGGGGAGCTTGCAAATGAGGCTGTCAGTGGAAACCATGTTTCTGCTGACACTGATGCAGTCTCTCCCATCGTCATCAAATCTGCTGAAAGCTCGACTGTTTCTACTCCTATTCCTTCTAGAGTGTCCACAGACTTTGGTGAACCCTAAACTCGCTTTCCAAGACCTTCAGATCTTGGAAATCATCAACCCAAATCTGGCATTTTCAACTCACCTTCCTATGACACAACTTTTGTACCAATTGTGTCTAATCTTGAACCTTCCATTGAAGTCAACCCCACTGCTACTAAAAGAATCAACATCACTCACCCTCAATCCAATATTATTGGTGACATTCTAGCACCTGTTAGAACTCGAAGGGCTATCTCTAGTCCTAAATTTGGACAGGTTGCTTTTCTCTCTTATGTATCAAATCAGCAAAGAGACAATCACACAGACTTCAAGCATTGTCTGTTTGCGTGTTTTCTTTCTCAAGTAGAACCAACGAGTGTCACTCAAGCTCTTGAAGACTCAAGTTGGATTGAAGCAATGCAAGAAGAAATGCAACAGTTTCAAAACCAACAAGTTTGGATCTTGGTACCATTACCATATGGCAAATATGATATTGGAACTAAATGGATTCTGAAGAACAAAAGAGATGCAAGGGGTGTGGTTATTAAAAACAAAGCAAGATTAGTAGCTCAAGGTTACAGGCAAGAGGAAGGGATTGATTATGATGAAGTGTTTGCACCTGTTGCTAGAGTAGAGGCTATTCGAATTTTCTTGGCCTATGCTTCTTACATGGGCTTCATGGTGTATCAGATGGATGTTAAAGGTGCTTTTCTGTATGGTGAGATAGAAGAGGAGGTTTATGTCACTCAACCCAAAGGATTTGAAGACCCAGATCATCCTAATCATGTTTACAAGGTGGTTAAAGCTCTCTACGGACTTCATCAGGCACCAAGAGCATGGTATGCTAGGCTTTCATCATTTCTGTTGAAGCATGGCTACAGAAGATGTGCCATTGATAAGACTCTTTTTCTGAAGAAGAACTCGACAGACATCATACTTGTGCAAGTGTATGTGGATGACATCATTTTTGGATCCACTAAAGAAGCTTGGTGCAGGGAATTTGAGGAACTGATGAAGGGAGAATTTCAAATGAGTGCTATGGGGGAGCTTACTTTCTTTTTGGGTCTCCAAGTTCAGCAGAAACAAGATGGGATATTTATCAGTCAAGATAAATATGTGAGGGACATTTTGAAGAAATTTGGTATGGAAGGTGTCAGAACTGCCACAACACCTTATGAAGCTCCAAAAACAAAAACCAACAATGAACCAGATCTTCCTGTGAATGTTCATTTATACAGATCAATGATTGGTTCATTAATGTATCTAACAGCTTCAAGGCCTGATATTACTTTTGCTGTGAGTGTTTGCTCTCGACATCAAGTCACTCCACTTACTTCCCATCTCAATGCAGTCAAGAAGATCTTTAAGTACCTCAAAGGCCAACCTCATTTAGGCCTTTGGTACCCAAAAGAGTCTCCTTTTAAGTTGGAAGCATATAGTGATAGTGATTATGCTGGTGCAAATCTGGATAGGAGATCCACAACTGGAGGCTGTCAATTCCTTGGAAAGAGATTGATTTCTTGGCAGTGCAAGAAACAAACCATTGTGGCTACCTCAACTACTGAAGCAGAGTATGTTGCTGCTGCAAATTGCTGTGGACAGGTCCTTTGGATTCAAAATCAATTGCTGGATTATGGGTATAACTTCATGAACACAACACTTTTTATTGATAATCAAAGTACCATATGCATTGTCAAAAATCCAGTTTTTCACAGTAGAACCAAACATATTGAAATCAGGCACCACTTTATAAGAGATGCATATGAAAAACATTTGATAAATGTGGCTAAAATTCATACAGATGATAATGTGGCAGATCTGTTAACAAAAGCTTTTGATGGACCAAGGTTTCAACACCTTGTGGTCAATATTGGAATGCTTAACCCTTAACTGCAAAGTTTAAGGGGAGGCATAGGCCTCAGGGGAGGCATATGCCTCAGTTTATGTACAGTCGTTTGTGTTGTTTATTTTCTTTGTTTTGTTTGTTAGTTTCTGAGTTAAAAAAAAACTAACTTTCTCTTGCATGTTTGTTGTATATAGTTGATGGTTTTTAACTCACCAGATATACCTTGTGTATATCAAAGAGTTGGCTAGTCCAAAGGGTACAGCTTTGGTAAAGACACATCAAATCTGTTGATAGCTGTAATGATTTGCTCAAAATCATAGGGTCTGCAACCACCCATGCTTTATTGCTGAGAGTTGTATGGTCATCAATTCACCATGGTATATTCCTTTTTGGAATCCAAGAATTGGCTAGCCCACAAGTATATGGCTTGTGGTAAAGGCAACTGAATCCATATTTGGTTATCAATTCACCAATTCTAAGAATTGACTAGTCCTGAGCAAACGGCTACAGGTAAAGACACATCAAATCCGTTTATATAGTTGCTGATTTGCTAATAAATTAGATGATTATCAATGTACCATAGTTTTCGAACTTAAACATTTGGCTACTCCAGTAGTGATGGCTATTGGTAAAGAGACATCAAATCCATTATTTTCAATGATTCACCTCTCACAGGAGTTAACTCACCTGGATGTGATGAGAATAGTATGCAACTAATGAGTTTTGATGTACACTATGTCATTTGTTGCTGCAAAGACCTGGCGTTTCAAAGTTTGGTCATCATAGAGATGAGATTATTATTGGTTCTTTGCTACTGATGTTTGAGAACAATCCTCTAGTACCGCAGTCTCTAAGATCTATCAAGGTTAGGAAACTGGAACTTAACCAACTCAAATTCCAGTTTAGGGGAGGATTGTTGGGAATTATGCGAAGTAGGATTTCTACCGTCAATACTGCCGAAGGATTCTGCTGAAGTGATAACAGAATCTGCTGAAGAAGAGATTCTGCTGAAGTATAAAAGTCGTGCCGTGTATCTGCTGAAGAGTGGAAGCTGACTAGGATCTGCATGCGCTTTATTAATTACATGCTAACCCATCATTATTCTTGTACTGCCCGAGGTTAGCATGGGTATTATTGTACTGCTCAATATTGTTTAGTGTTTAGCCATTAAATGCATGCTTGCATGCTTAGTCGATTGAGTAGTAATAGTTTAGGGTTCCTTGTCTATAAAAGGAACTTGATAGTATGTAATAGTAACTAATTCGAAACATACAGTTTCAGTTAATAAAAGATCCATAGAGGATCTAAGTGTTATTAGTTATAACAACTTGTATTTACATTCCGCTAAAGAATACGAGTTGTAGAGATTTTCTATTAGTTTGCTTATGATTACATAGGCAACACTAACGATCTACGAGTGCTCAAGATCTGTCAAGGTCTCTTT
This sequence comes from Chrysanthemum seticuspe, assembly GCA_019973895.1. NCBI lineage: Eukaryota > Viridiplantae > Streptophyta > Magnoliopsida > Asterales > Asteraceae > Chrysanthemum > Chrysanthemum seticuspe. The sequence continues at coordinate 86,649,929 of BPTQ01000005.1, forward strand.
GTGTTTTCAACAATTCTAGATTGAAAATCTTCTCGGGAAAGCTTAAGACCCGATGGACTGGTCCATTCACCGTTGCCAAAGTTTTTCCATATGGCACCGTCGAGTTATCTTAAACCGACGGGCCAAACTTCAAGGTGAATGGACATAGGTTGAAACATTATTTTGGAGGGGACATACCGCCCATGGTTGTCCCGGATCTCCAAACCTTCCCCATGAACCAATGAATTTGGGGTCGAGTCAAGCTAGCGACTCGGTTAACAAAAACAGTAGCATTTCATGGGTGCCCACCCATGTTTCTGACTTCTTTCTATTTTCTAACAACTAAGTGGGGGGGGGGGGGGGAAACTTCCACGGTGTTTGCTTCTTGTGTGTTTGCTCATGTTTTCAGGAATCCCCTTGATCGTGATGATTGATGCGCCTGTTTTCAATCCAGCCGCCCAATATCCGATCAATTTTGCTAACGTTTATCTGGGGATATGTTTTCAAAAAACTTTTTTGTGTAAAATGATAGATTTCGTCCACATACTTGGTTAAGTGGTATTACCTTTTTCCGTTCGATAGTATCGGCTTCGGCCGAGACTTTGAATATTGAGGGCAATATTCAGTTCTAAGTGTGGGGGGGGGGGGGGGGGGAATTCTGTCAAATTTTGTCACATTTGTACCCTTTAGTCCCTAGTACCCCCGTTTTGACCAAAATTTAAAAATTTTTGCATAAAAAAAGAAGTGCTTTGCACGAAAATAAAAATGTTAATACTTCGGTATTAATGGTAGTTTAGTCTTGATTAGGTTAGAACAAAGGGAATCCCGACTCTGCTAGAGTGTTGATCTAGCTGCTCTCTTAACATTTAGGCTAAGTTTTTACGAGTTGTGCAAATGAAATTGCTAAGCGTGGAGTAGTTGGTTCTCTTTAGAGCTTATATATGTAATCTATGGCTTTTTCTCCCAGAAGATAACTAATTGGACCTAAAATACGTGCTCGTAGTCAAACTTTTGAACATTCAAATCGTCTTGTTACAACAAAAAGTTTTTAAGCAAAATTGATTTAGAGCTAAAGTTCAACTTTTTATTTAAATTTTTGGAAAATCATACTTTCTTATGTAGGATCGTTATTTTTATTGTGTTTGATGATTCGGGTGGTCTAGGGAGATCAAAATACATGTTTGCCATTTTAGAGAGAGAAAGTAGAGAGAGAGAGTGTTCTTGCTAGAGAGTTGGTTTACAAAAAGTGAAAGATTAGATTAGAAGCACCACCCCTTCCATGGATGGAAGGGGTATTTATACTTACAAATACTCGACCTCCTATCGGCCTGTGGATCAGGGATACAGTGGGTAAAGACCCGTCCTTCCTCCACGGTGTTGCACTACGCTAAACTAAACTAATAACTAACTAATAAACTGATAAATAACGTAACTAACGATATGTCTACGAGCTAACTTATACTAGATAATATTAGGGGTGACCGACTCTTCACTATGGAATTTTCTAATTCCTAACAATCTCCCCCTAAGGGAGGTCAACCCATATTTTACATTTTGAATCCTAGCATTCTATTCTTGACTTTGTTCTTGAGCTCGTAGACTTCAATTCTTCAATTCCGCAATCTTTGTGCTTTTGTAGTGCAACTTCAAAGTCCGCACTGATTTGTACTTTTAGTGGAGGCCTTAAACTGATCCACATCTTTGATGATCTTCGAGCTTTCTTTGAGATCATCAGCCACAGCAAATCTCTCTAGATCACCCTTTATTGTGTTGCCATCATGTGAAGTTGTGACTTTCGGACCGACATGCTCACACTTTTGAATCATGACATCTTTCCATCAGAGTAGCGGAAGCCTTACTGGTTCATGATATTTGCAGCAGCGAAGCATAAGCATAGTATGAAATATCAGAGCCAGGTTATGTAGATATGCACCAGTCATGATTTCTTCAAATTAAGTGTGGATGCTGTGAGCATGCGGCTTTAGATTGACTCCTCAATTCTGATCAGCTGCAATCGTCGGGGTGTACCTGCATACGACAGTTAGCAATAAAGCGCACGAAAGTGTCTTTGATCACTTTAGTTGAATTGAGGTACACGGCCCACGGTTCCCCGTTGATCAGTACAAGTACTGCCTGTGATCAGGTAGGATTCCTAAGAATCTCCTTGACAGGGTTTCGCAGCTGTTCTAGCTGTTCTCAAACCGGAACGTCTCAAAGAAGACAACACGGAGTGAGTGAACCAGCGAATTGAGATTCACTGATTGATGAAAAATGATTTGAAAAACAATTGCGTATTGCTTGAAGAAAGAGTTTTGCACTACGACGAAGGTTTTATGAGAAAGATCAATTTTCAATCAAAATACTTTTTGTATTAGAGAATGAGTACACATTCGACGTGCTAGCGAAAAGAAGAGATTCGCACATCGAACGGTTTTTCCAAAAGTATTCGTCAATTCCATTCCTGGACCAAGGTTGATTCAAGAATGAATCTCCCCATCGTTTCTATCCAGTTGTCACAAGCTTGATCTTACGAGAAGATCTCACATGTCACCCACCAAGAGCTTGTTAGATGTTGGCTCTAGAAGGATTTCCATCTTCATTGTGAATATTTTGACATATCACTCGGATGTTCTGGCAATACCACAAGGATAATGCGTAGGACTCTTAATATATACTTACTTTCCACATTGTGTGAAACAGCAAGTCTTCAAGAATTTAGTGTCCTAATGAGATATTGTGGATGATCTCTTGGCTCTAGACTCAATAGTGCTCATTTGGTTCCTGTGCCGGAGACTAGGGAGAGGGTCTCCTTCTTCAATATCAACAATCTCTAAGAGAAAGTCGATAGATAATGTCGGTTCCCCGTGAGAATGAAACAAGCCCTTTTAAGAGGAACTTGAGTAGTTTGGGAAGTTTTAGTGCAGTGCGTCACTGGGTCCATGACGTCTTGTCTTCAATACCAGTGTTACCTTGGTAACAACCAGTAGCATATGTATTGAACCCGGTTACTGCCCTAAGGTTGAATTGATGGAGGGCTATTTCTTTTCACCCTTTTATCATTCATTTCTTTTTCATTCTTCAACCCCTTCAGTGCTTACCGAGACTTCATAACTAGAACCTTGTTGGGTTTATTCCAGTACTAGCTCTGTCTCAGTCTGCACTCTTCCCGTATCTCACTTTTCTCCTTTTTTCAATATTTCTAAGGACTCTACACTATCTAGTGGATTATCCCTGGGAAGATCCCTCCGGTTCTGGCGGATCGTGGGAACAAATACCTAACCTCACCATCCTTATAACTCCATGCATAAAGTAAATTTGGTCGGTCTTTTGGTATTGTTCTTTCCTTCTCGAAACCAATTGAAAAATCATTTGGAAAACCAATCAAGGTACTTGTGATATAAAATCAAAACATTTTGTACCTTAATTGTTTTTGATCATTTAGAAAACCTCCCCCTCAACATGTGCGAATGATTTAGAAATTGTTTAGCACAAGGAGGCAAGAGGACTTTGAAATATTTTCTTTGATCACAATTTTCATACGAAAAAGCCATTTGATTTTCATGGTAAAATTCTCCCCCTCAATATGTGCATAGGATATTTGAAAACAATTTTTATCACATAGAGGCAAGAGTTCTTTTGAAGCACATCCACAATCACAAAATCCATTAAGAAAACCATTTGAAAACACAATCAAGGTACTTTATAATCTCTTTTTTTAAAAAAACTTTTGTACCTCGATGGTTTTGCTCCCCCTCAATATGTGCTTCGAGATTCGAAAGCGTTTAGCACATACGAGAGAGCAGCCTGCACAATTGAATCCAAACGATTACCTTTTATCAAATTTCATTATTAAATCACAAATTCTCCCCCGATCAAAAATATCAAACCCTTTGAGATTTTGGATCCCAAGTGATTTAATACGGTTTATAAAACATGGGAGAATATGTGGCCTGGTTTAAATACTCATCATGTTTTTGGATAAATCCTCCTCCTCAACATGTGCATTGTGTATGAAATCGTTTGGCACATGGAGGCAGGAGTGCCTTTAAAGGACTAAAACCAATTCCATTTAAACAGATTTGAGATTTAAACCACGATCTCTACCCCGATCAGAAATATCAAACCATTTGAGATTTGTGATCCCAACTGATTTAAATCATTTAGAAAAATTTGGGGAAAGACGTGGCAAGATTTAATTTTGAAAAATGATAGATAAGGACCAGATTTAGACATTAAAGATTGTTAGTGTCAGGTATGATAGTTTTTAAGAGATCTTTAAGTAAAATAAAACAATTTCACAATCAAACAAGAACAGAAAAAATTTCATTTTGACAGATCTTTGAGTTTTAAAGAAAGCCATACCATGACATAACATTAAATCTTTAGATCACCACATTTTAGCGTACAAACGGATTTTTATGAAGCAATATTGTTTGAAAATAATTTATTCAAAATCACTCTCCCCCTCAAACCATGACAGTAGTCGATGATTGAGTGACTCAAGTTTTGATAAAATGAAGTCCGGTGATATTCAAAATTTAGTCCAATATATTTTCAAAACAACTTTCCATTTTCAAAACAATTTAATTTTACTCAAAAATTATTTAAAAATGGTATCCTGCACAAAGATACGTTAGTGGTTGAGAAGCTTCCGTTGTTGTTGTTGTAGGGTAGGAAGAAAAACCGTCTGCAAATGCAGTGAGACTTCTTCTTACGTTGCATTTTGAATGCCAACTGAGGTCCAATTAAGCTCCGTTTCTTCACTTGCTGAAGAAAACCATCTGCTGATGCAGTAAGACCTCTTACGTTGCATTTCATGCCAACTCTCCATTGAAGTCCAGTTAAGCTCCGTTTCTTCATTTGTCAACCCAAGATATAGTTACCCTTTCCTTTCGGCATCCAATCATCTTCAATTGTGGGATCCGGATCGGGAACATTCTTATATACCAATATACCTGCATATGTTAGTGAACACACATACAAATATATGGTGGTCGACAACACCCAGACAGCAATCGACTAATAAAAGTCAATCCAACATATCAATCAGATCATGTAAGGTATGGGAATAATGTGTTTCTCAAACTCTAATCATCTAAACCTAACAATCATATCCTATAAACCTAGTCCTTCAACATAGGCAATTATCATTTTTAATTAAGCACGTAGGATAATTAAGAAAGTCCGTTAGATGATATAAATTTGAAAACATTCTCCCCTTCAATCAATGACTCATTTTATGAAAAGATTAAAAGCGCTGAAGTCATTGATTGAGTTTTGCAAATTAATAAAAATTCTGAAACTGATTGATTTAATAGCAACTCATTAACCACCATTATGTTAAAACACCAAATATTTTTCTGAAGAATTTTAGACGGAAAAACATTTGTGTAGGAACAGCAGTCCTTCGACATACTTTCCTTGTTTTGTTTTTAGGATAAGTGCACGAAATATTTTGAAAATAGTTTAAGCGTAGCACTTTCCTTCTTTTAAAAAACGGGTTGCTATCTGAAATAATAACAAGCCATAGTTTTAAGCACGGGTCACAGTCTGAAGTAACTGTAAGCCATATTTTGAAGCGCGGGTTACAGTCTGAAATAACTGTAAGCCATTTTTAGAGACATGTTTTGGAAATGAATATTTACACCTCCTGCTCGAACTTCATCTAAAGTCCCGTGCCATTATTGAATGACATTTCTAAGACCGTAGATGTTATCGATACCAGAAGACATGTCTTGAAAAACAATATTTTTGGTATTTTTCTAATTTTATAATTTTTATGGGTTTTTGAAGGTTTTATAATTTTCTATTTTCTTTTTGTTGGTTTTATATTTTTCTATTTTGTTTTTCTGATAAATATATATACAAAGATAGAGTAGATGATATAGTTAAAGAGGATGATGATACGAGTACCGAGATAAGGATATCGAACAACCCCGTTGTAGAAGATAGAAGTCATCATCCCTAAAACTTTCACCACCAAAGCTTCCAAGACTCTTGAATCGAAGAGAGAAGTTGAGCCACTTGAAAGTGAGACTTTGGCAGCTTCCCCCCAAACCGAAAATCCTTATGTTGAGCAGATTCGAAGCTATATTTCAAGCTTGCCTTAGCCAGGTGCACAGAGATGCACACCATAATCATAAATCCCGCTGCTCCATTTAAGACCGATGATCGAGATTCTCCGTTCGAGGTTATATCATCCAATAGAAGAACAGCAACGTATCATCTCACACATAAAATAATCTTCTCAAATTTCATAACCACTGAAGTCTGAAGCAATCCATTCCAAAAAGGTGTCAAGAGACCACTTCCCCCACGTAGTTGAATTGATGCAGTTAGTCTCTTAGACTAGAGCTCACGAACCCGAACACACAAACCCAAAGACAAAGAAACTTATACCATCGAAGTAGCAGATTAAGTCCAATAGCTAAAGAATAACCCCGATGTATACTTTTCTCTCCTTCGAAGAAAGTGTATGAAGCTCAAGAATCCGAAGTACCCGAATGCCCAAAGAGAGAATAACCGATAACATTGAAGAAGCAGGCTGAATCACTGATTATCTCTGCGGGTGACAATCTCTGCGGATGTCAACATCGGAATAAGTGATTATATCTCTGAATCACAGATTAAGCCCTCAGGTAAAACAGCTGAGCATCCCCAATGTACACAATCTCTATCCCCTGATGATTGTGATAAAATCAAAATCATCACACACTTGTGTACCTCTTTCATCTTCAGAAACTAACTCTTCCATCTCTTTCCCCACGTCGTTGGAATAATAACACAAAAGCCTTCATGAGTAAAACCTTGAGTTTCTCTGCGGTCATGACATTTGTTTTACCGGGATATCTTCAATCACTTAGAAGAGTTAAGTTCATCAAGTTTACTCGTCATGAGTCAAACCTTGAGTTTCTCTGCGGTAATAACATTTGTCTTCCCGGGATATCTTCAATCACTTAGAAGAATTAAGTTCATCAAGTTTACTCGCTTTGTGTTTATATGTGAGTCTCCTTTCTCCTTGCTGGTATTGACACTTCAGAATCAGCAACTCTTTGAATGCCCAAATACTTGAAATTTGTTGAGAAGATCGCTTGAAGTCTGTGTGAGAATCAACATGCTGAATAATGTGAGCAAGTCTAATTGGGGATTAAATTCGACATATCACATTCCCCCAATTAGTGCTCTCCCCTAAACCGACAATCTTTATGATGAATGCTTGAATTAAGAAGAAGTCTTTGGATTATCAAATGCAACTCGTCTTTAGTCTTCTAACATGCAGCAGAAAATGTAGAATAGACTGTAGACTCGACCTTCTTCAAGATTGTCCAGTTGGGGAATAGATAGTTAACATCTTCAACTCACCAAAAGAAGAACATCACCAAAAAACATCCCAATCAACTTACATCTTGCAAATCCCCTTAACTAAAATCCCTCCCAATCAAACAAGAACAGAAAGATGTTCATCAAGGAAATCAGCAATCAGGCCGCAACGAACACACAAGATGGTAACACCAAACTACCAATCACATCAAACAAGAACATAGAGATTGTTCAGAATCATCATGTTGATGTATACGTGAAGCATTAACCGGAAGCACTTTGTCGATAAACTCATCAATCCGAGTGAAGATGTCAACCAACGGCTCTTAGAAGAGAAAAACTCCATGTGAGGATGACCCGATAAGAAGAAGCTCGGTTCTTACATGAGTTTAGAGCCGTATGACCATTAATAATCTCAAATGTCAATCAACAATGCAAAAAATTCACACTTCTTCTCCCCCTCAAGAATTGCATACGGAGATGCCATTCTTGACTAAATAAGTGAAAATCATCCGAATGTTCTTATTCACACTTCTCTCCCGCAATATAAGCACATGATGTCGCCATCTTCATTATAATCGAGCACGTGGAATGAGAAAACAATCAGTGGTAGCCCGGTTCACTTTATTACTGAAGCGCATGGAAAAAGCATGAAGCATGTTGATGAGAATGGTCATTAATTAGAAGATTTCTCTTCTTCAGAAGATAAAGCGCACTGACACGTACACTTTTATTTTCTTTGGAGAACGAGGCATGAACTGTTGTGTTCATACATCATAAGAAGATTTCTCTTCTTTTGAAGATAATGCGCACTGAAACGTACACATTTCTTTTCTTTGGAGTACGAGGCCTGAACTGATGTGAACAGACGTCATAATCTCTCTCTTTTCAATCTCTTGGCAAAACATGTAATCAACCCCATTATCATTCAGTAGGCTCTTTGTCGTGACAACTGATGGAGAAAACCCAATATGATGAATTTGACCCTGAAGTAAACTAACCCGAACTCGTGACTTAAACTTGTACAAATGTAACAAAGAGCGGTGACGAGACTTCATGCCCATTTGAATCTCTAAGTACTCTATACTCTTCAACCAACCAACCATCAAGTAATAGACGTACATCACCTCTTGAAAATCCACAATTGAATGTGACACTGAGCACTACGACGTAACTCCTTAAAGTGATAGTTATTTTGTAGTGGTATGAGCCCAATTCCCCCAAGTGGTAAAAGAAAAGGTAAAAGACACCCAACAATAACTAGATTTCCAAGTCTTCGTTTTTGATAATAAGCATCGAACAAGGATCATGAAGAATCTTCATCCAACCATCCCCGATACCTTCAGATACTAAGTACACTTGCCCGTGATATTTCACTTCAACCTCAAACAAATGATAGTGAATTAACCCCGTTGTCATATCTTATGATTAAAAGCCCAAATCTAGCCTTCTTTGACAGTAAAATGAACTTTGATAATGGTTTCATCCCGACCATGGTTAAAAGCACGTAACCCCGTAAAACCTTGTAATAACCAAACTGCCATGACGAATACCCAAACACACATCCAATTTATGAAGTACACCCTTTTATCCTTTCTTCGAAACAGAAACTGTAGCACCAGCATCAGATAAGATCTCGAAATGCACTTTCCTTTTCTCCAGGATGGTTCCATCATAACGGGATTTTACAACTCTATGGTTTAAACCGAGAAATAGTTTCTTTCGCGGGATTTTACAAAACCAAGAATAAACCGCAAGATAGATCCGGAAATGCACTTTACTAATACCAGGATGTTTCCTTTGTCACGGGATTTTACAAGTCTATGATTTAAACCGAGAAATGGGTTCTTTCGCGGGATTTTACAAAATCAAGACAAAACCGTAAATAACGTCAGCCAGAATATGTTATGACAATTTAGGTTTCGGTGAATATTAGTTTTAGGGGAACATGCAGCGGTTCATCAGCGGTTCAAACACCAACATCAATAACATCATCAACCATCCAAAAAACACTTTGGTGAACATATCATTCACGCTTCTGTTAGCTGTTGCTATGACCAATTGGTGAAATAAACCCGATATGTCAAACTTGATCATGAAGTAAAATTTTCCAGATTTGTTACTTAAACTTGTACTAATCCACGTGAAAAAGAAACAGTGTACCCAATGTACAAAAACCTCTTGACATATCCCCAACTGCGTGAGACACCGAAGTGAAAGTTACGTTGTGGGTTAACCGAGAACGAATCACAACCGTACCTAAATAGCCAAGTCTTTATCACACTCTATAAATGCCCAAACAAGTTATCATAAGTAAACTCGTCCGAAAAACCTCACTTCAAACCCAAGTAAGAAATACCGAACAACAACCCCGTAGTCAACCATTTTCAACTTTCGGTTCAAGCCGTGACATAATATTATTCATGAAAATGTATATACCAAAGTACCAAACCTCATAATCATAATGGATCATAGCATCATACCTCATCATTAAATTAAATCACATCATCAAGTATGTTCAATAAATCTCATAATCAAATCTCATCATCAACTTATACCACGTACATTTCAAATCTCGTCATGAATCCACTCACATAAAGTCCAATTCTTGAGAAGCCCATCTGTCCCAACCATATGTATGACCAAAACTTGGTTATATGTAGTAATCGAGGCCCGGTTAATGAAAATAAATCCAATCATATCAAACCATCAATGAGTATATTTTTACAAACAACACAATAACCGTGAGCACCCACTATTCGATCAATGAGTATAAACTTGGTTATCACGTACACATCATTTGGTCCGTTCCATACACAACAACCATGAGGCCCAAAATAGTCAAGTTACCATACATACTACAGGGCCCATCCATGAAGAATTCCATACAGGTCCATGTTAATTCACGAGGCCCACATAAACAAATATACGGCCCATCACACTTCACATACACTGATTGCCCTAACCATCGGGATATTTAACACCACATGACACATATGCAAACCCTAATCACATTTAACTCACACACCAAACCCTAAACTCTCTATGAAATCCGCCCCTATCATTAGTATTATCCCCAAAACTCATCTCAGCCTAAGTAATCTCACACAAAATAAATCCTCCTCTTATCAAGTAATCAGTAAAACTCCAAACCATTTTCTTCATCAATATTGCACCCATCATGGCTTCGAGTCTCTTATGACATATCACACTTATAACCACATAAACGATTCTACATCAACCCTTCTTTGATACTATGTCACGTAGATCTTGCCACAGGGATGGCTCGAGATCTTGAGACGGCTTTGAGAACAACCCAAATGAACACGGGTAGGTTTTACATAGTTCCTTCTTGATTACTTTTTGAAACATTTGAACGAGCATCCTGATATTCGGGTAGGTATTAAACAGATTGATTTTCGGTTTTTGTACATAACGAATGAAGGTTTGGATAAAACCTTTTGGTTTTGTTCACTCCTTGAAATGATTCGAATATTTAACTGAAGCAATCCTTCAAAAAGATCTGTGATGAATTAATTTCGTGTAAGGCCTTGAATGGTTGAGATTAAATACCAATATAGCACGAAAAAATCTGAGGTCATTTATGTTTTTATTGTTTAAGTGTTGAGTCAAAGATCATTGATGATATATGTCGAGGGTTTCGTTCTTGAATACTGTACTTAAAGTGCATTGCCAACCCTCGATATAATTTGAGATCTTGAAAATGATTTTCTTTTATGTTTGACTCTTTGATCAATGAGGTAGGCTTCTTTTGTGTACATATCTTGAAAGATTTGTGAGTTTTGTCAAACCATACACGAAGAAGCGAGGCTGAGATCATGGAAACCATAAATTGTTAGATGAGTGTTGGTGATGTATGGTAGTTGACGAGACTTGTTAACTGGAATGGTTGTGTAGAGAATTAGATGTAACAACATCGAGACTTTTCTTTCGATATAATACCTTAGTAAACTGATGATGGTTTATGAACCTGAGGTCTATGATTAACTTGGGTAGTGGTGATGTATTTTGAATTATAGTCAATGAGTCACTGTTGTGTTGTGGTATTGTATTTTGGTCGAGACGTTTTGGTATTTGGTATGGTCTTGTGGTCTAGTCATTTAGATCTTCATCTTCTTCCATTCTGTCTTAGTCGCTAGCCTTTTATACAAAGCAAGTCGCTAGGTTTAGGATTAGAGCCAAGTCGCTAGCTAATGAGCCAACTCGCTAGCATAGCCAACTCGCTAGCCTAGCCAACTCGCTAGCCTAGCCAAGTCGCTAGCCTAGCCAAGTCGCTAGCCTAGCCAACTCGCTAGCCTAGCCAACTCGCTAGCCTAGCCAAGTCGCTAGCATAGCCAACTCGCTAGCATAGCCAAGTCGCTAGCAGCGGTTGACTTAATAGTCAACTCGCTTTGAAAACATTGTATCTGGACATCTTGTAAGGACAACTCGCTAGCATGAATAGATGAGTTTTCCGATGAGTTTTTCCGACTGCTTTTCCGGCCAGCTTCAAATAAACCCAGAAACACATCATAAGATGCAACCTTTTTGACCCGTTTTGACTTCAAAGATATAACCAGCTTCAAAGATATAACCAGATATAACCATATAACCAGAAACACATCATAAGATGCAACCTTTTCACATGTTTGGTACAAAATTAGCCATAACAGATCATGACATGGACAAGCAGGAGACAAAGACAGATATATCACAATACCCGTATGGACCAAGACGTTTTGACCAAAAGAAGAATATAAAATACATGTTTAAAAACAGTTTACCAAATGATAACACATTTCTGACCAAAATAGAACCGGTTTAAAACCATATATCAAAACCACACATAATCATCAAAACACAACCTTGGCTCTGATACCAATTGTAGGATCGTTATTTTTATTGTGTTTGATGATTCGGGTGGTCTAGGGAGATCAAAATACATGTTTGCCATTTTAGAGAGAGAAAGTAGAGAGAGAGAGTGTTCTTGCTAGAGAGTTGGTTTACAAAAAGTGAAAGATTAGATTAGAAGCACCACCCCTTCCATGGATGGAAGGGGTATTTATACTTACAAATACTCGACCTCCGAGAGAGAGAGATGAAAGAGAGAGATTTTACCGTTTGTACATAAAACTAGAGGGATCTGGTGGGCTTAGTAGTTTGTGTTATTTTTATTGCTAGGATGTTAACCATAGTCTCGGTTCCAACACAAAACTACTAATACACACCAAAACTATATACCAAAATTTGGCCAAGATAAAACCAGTCTTTACACAATAGTAAACCATTTGACAAAAATTTGTACATAAAATATAAGAAGAAAACCAGTTTTGCAGAACCAGGTATGCCCATAACACTATA